>CAWTZC010000190.1:9889500-10493500 GCA_963919715.1 Microtus obscurus | reverse complement strand
AGTAAGGATCCTTTGAGCTTCTGGTTGCAGAAGTTAGTTGATTGATCAACATACAATCTTTTTTTTTGTATGTAATTTTATTGAAAATAATCCATAGACATTGTTGAGTCACAAATAATGAAATCGTAGATAATAAGTATTATTATCTAAATAAAGATTATTCAACCCAAATACCTCCAACATGAGATATATCAAAGTTGTATTATAGTTAGAGATATTTTGTTGGATAGCTTTATTTAAAGAGCCACAAACTAAGTCATTTGGAAGGAGGGACCCTAAATTGAGAAAATGTGTCCATAAAATCAGAATGTAGGCAAGCCTTGCAGCATTTTCTTTATTGGTGATTTATGTGGAAAGGCCTGGCTCATCATGGGTAGTTCCATCCCTGGGGTGGTAGTCCTGTATTTTCTAGGAATGCAAGATGAACAAACCATAGATGGCAAACCAGAAGTCAACACTCTTTCATCAGTTCCTGTTTACTTCCAGGTTCCTGTTCTGCTTGTGTTACTCTCCTGATTTTCTTAGATAGGAACAGTGATATGAAAGTAGAAGCCAAATAAACTCTTTCCTCCTCAAGTTGCTTCAGCCATGGTATTTCATCAAAGCAATAGTTACACTAACTGAGATTGATTTTAAAGAAGTCATTACTTATATGTCTATGGGATTTGAATATATACATACATACATACATAAATACATACATACATACAAGTCAGATCTAAATGAACAGATGGGTGTTAAAATATTGACTCAGTATGAGAGATGAAATGAGGAGGATACCAATATATTTTTGCCTCATTTAGCATCATGCACTGTGAAGTACCTTCTAGCTTACCACTAAATTTGTTTCTGATGATGACCTTTAAAAATGTGTGCATACTGACAAACTGACTTTCAGTAGCTTAATGGATTTTAGTAAATAGCATATTTACAAGTAATAATAAATAACAACTCTTATAAATAAATTTAAGAAAAACTAATGAAAGGGATATAAATAGGAAAGTTGTCGAAATGGGTCTTTTTGCTGATAATGATTCTTTGTATGATATAACATCAAGACTCTATCAGAAAATTCTAGAACAGTTCAACATTTTCAGCAAGTGATATTATACATATACATACATATAACACATGCACACACATATCACACACACATTTACATATACATACACATATATACATTTACATATACACATACATCTTACATATACATTTTTGGATACATAAACATCTTAATACATATACACATACATACGCATAAACACACTTATGCAAATGTACATACATATGTGCATTCCCTGCACTATATAAATATACCTATGCTAGTTTCCTATATACCAATTAGAAATAATTTTAGACAATAATTCCATTCATTTGGAATTAATAAATCAAAAAATAGCTCGGAACAAATGTAACCAAGGAAATAAAAGGTCTGTATAATTGTCCTTAGGAAGAGACATTGAAAAGAAATCAAAGGATAGAAAGAATGACCAGTGGGGATGTTCTGTCGGGAACTCACCAAGGCCAGCTGGCCTGGGTCTGAAAAAGCCTGGGTTAAAACCGGTCTCGCTGAACATAGTGAACAATGAGGACTACTGAGACCTCAAGAACAATGGCAATGGGTTTTTGATCCTACTGCACCTATTGGCTTTGTGGGAGCCTAGGCAGTTTGGATGCTCACCTTACTAGACCTGGATAGAGGTGGGTGGTCCTTGGACTTCCCACAGGGCAGGGACGAGGGAGGGGGATTTGATTGGGGGACGGAAGGGAAGGCGGCTGTGGGGAAGAGACAGAAATCTTTAATAAATAAAAAAATTTAAAAAAAAAGGAAAGAACGACCTCTCTTGCTTGTAGACAGGCTACTTGTTTGTTCCTGGCCACCCAGTCCCTAAATAACTCACACAGAAGCTATATTATTACAACACTGGTTGGCTTATTAGCTCACCCTTCTTATTCGCTAGTTCTTTTTTTTTTTTTTTTTTTTTTTTTTTTGTGAGACAGGGGGTTTCTCTGTAGCTTTGGTGCCAGTCCTGGAACTAGCTCTTGTAGACCAGGCTGGTCTCGAACTCACAGAGATCCGCCTGCCTCTGCCTCTGCCTCCCAAGTGCTGGGATTAAAGGCGTGCGCCACCACCGCCCGGCTTTTATTCGCTAGTTCTTATGTCTTAAATTAACCCATTCCTATTAATCTGTACTTCACCACATGGTTGTGGGCTACCGGTAAGGTTCTGTTAAGCCATTGGCCACAAGAAGCTTCTTTATTAACCAATGATATTCACAGCATACAGAGGAAAATCTCACATAATCCTAATCCTCATAGATTGAGAGAATTAGTATTGTAAAAATATCATCTTACAAAAGTAATCATTATATTCAATGCAAGACAATTGAAAGTCTTCTATTCTTCAAAGATTAGAATAAACCCTTATATTTTATATGAAAGCAAAGACAACCTAAGGAAACAAAAGCAACTTTGAGCAACAATGAAAAATACTATATACATTGTCATCTGTGACAATATATACCACACAACCATAATACCAAAAGCAATCATGATACTCACAAAAAATTAACATGTAGATCAATAAAAAGACTCATAAATAGCTCTATATAAAAAAATTAATCATGTGAATTATGAAAAAGTTGCTAAACACAAACTCTAGAGAAAGAATAGTATCTTCAACGAATGGTTATGAGAAAGTTTTAGATATCTACAGGTAGAGTACTCTAGATCTCTCCTTATGCACACACAGCAAACAAAACAAAACACAAAATAAAACTAAAAATCCAAAATAATAAAAGAAAGCCTCAAATGTACCCTTGATATCATTGTAAGCCATGACTTTCTGAAATTTAAAGAAGGAAAGTAGGACATACATCACAAGATATTGGTATAGTCAATGATCTACAAAATAGGACCCCAGTCTCTAAAAACAAAATCAGTAATTTTAAAGTGGGCTAAATGAAATGAAAAACAGCTTGCACAGTAAGGGAAAAGTTCAGCATATTCAAGATCCTGTACAGAGAATGTGATAAAACCTATGACAGCTAAATATATGAAATAAAACAATATATATTACAATTATATACTATATATAGTTGTGTACGTGTTATATAATAAAAACTAAGCATGAAAACATATTGAATAGAGAATTCTAAAATTGATAAATGCAAGATTCTACAAATATTTTTTAAATGAAATCAACATCTGGACAATGGAAATCAGAACTCCTTTGAGGATATAGGGAGGTGTCTGATGGGAGAGGATCTTACCACCAAGTCAGAGAACCTAAGCTTGTTTCCTTGCACGTCACAGGGTATGTAAACAAAACTGACTCTTGAAAGCTGTACTTGGTTCATTTCCACTACACACATGCAATTGAGTGAGTGATGTTAAAATGGAAAAATTACTTTGAGATGATACTTTGGGTAGAGTGTGTTCTGGTTATTTGTCTAAGGTTGAGTTCTTGCTGCCTTTTCCCCTTCTGTATTACCATGCCCATTTGTGAAAACTGTGTTCTAGTCTTGTTTAAGCAACCATACTCATGAGACTTCATGGATGTAGCCTCTTACCTTTCTAGGAGACACAACTCACACAGAAAATATTCTCTTCCTCTCGCTCTTATAGTCTTTCTGATCCCTTTTTAACAAAGATCCCTGGGCCTTAGATGCAGGAAGTATGTTATGCAGGTAACAGGTGGGACTTGGCCCCACATGATAAATCAACTGATCTTTTAGACTTAAGGTGAAGAGAGATGTAGTGAGGCTAAGTAGCAACAAAGTAGACATTTGCATTTGTGGGAGAAAAGAAATTTGGAAGAAGATATTCATGAAATGCACGCTTTATGGAAATAAAAGTCAGAAATATTAATGGAGGAGAGTGTTGAAAAAGAAGAATGACCATCCACAAACTTCTACAAATGCAGATCTTGTGAGCTCTAACACTGACCTGCCTGTAAAATTGTATCAGTTGATATACTAGTGGGGATACCTGAAGTAACCAATCACTTCAAAACTGAATTTCAGAGTTCTTCCACAAAAGGTATTATATACCTGGAATCATAGCATTGCTAAAATGCTCATGGTGAAAGAGGTCATAACCCCATAGTGGAAGAAACTACTAATGTCATGGCAAATGGAAATGCGTTTAAACTGTCTGTGACAAATGTTTCTTTGTACCCACAGACTAGTGCAGCTCTCGGCGTTGATTAGAGGAACTTCTTTGGGCGCTATGTTAAAATTTGGCCAATTTGCTGAGAATAAGCGATGGCTGAGTGCCTGGTCACTAATGCCACATTTATTTAACGCTGTGTGGGGACCAGGGACTCTCACAAAAGAGAGACTGAAAGGACTATCAAAGCCAGAAGAGAGGGAAGATGGTGATGGGACATTGCCAATTGGTTTGACATGATTGCTGCAATCTTGAACACAAAGTATCTGTGACTGCCGGCATGCAGCTGAGAGAAGAAAAGAAAAAGAAGGTCATAAGGACATAAGGGAAGGAGCCAGGTATCTGGAAAGAAAAAGAGGGTGCTAGAAGTGGAAAAAGGATGGTAGAGGGTCATCTGGCCTAACTATGACCAATACTGTACTTTACAGAAGAGTGATGCTGTCAAGAAAACAGAAAGGGTAGTGACCTTTAAATATTGGTTTCTATGGGTTTATTACTAGGATGTATTATTACTTTTTCATCATCCTTTTGAGATTCAAACCAGGGCCCTCATGTAAGCTATGGAAATACCATATTGCTGAGTTGTTTCTCTAACCCCAATTCTGTATTCTTAAATAAAATCACACAGGATATGTTTTTTCTTGCATTTGTACTTATAAATTCAAATCAATTTTCATGAGAACCCATGAGTTAATATTAACCATGTGATATCTTTTGGATTTTGGATTGTGGGAAGTGTTTCTTAAATCCAATTTTTATATTTTACTCAAATGCATTTTTTCGTATTCTAAATGTGATTGACACAGTTTCCCAGATTTGCAGCTTAGAAGTTATATCAATCACGTAAACATGGTTTGTCCCTAGTTCATCATTCAACATAATACCCAGTCTCTCTGACAGCTTAGTACAATTCCTTTCTATCATTGTTATGCATGTCCTGTGCTTGAGAGGGGGCTCATTTCCATTTGGGAAAGGCAGAGACACGTCTCTGTCAATCACGACTCCCTGTTGGGTTTCTAACTCATGCATGCAATCCTTTATCGAGGTCTGTTGAAAAGCCACTGCTTTTCACTGTATCATTTGCCTTTCTAAGTTTTTGGTTCCAAGAAAATAGTGGTGGCCAGCCTTACAATAGTTGCACACTGTGGTAACAAAGATTACAGCAATTCACTATAATTTCCTACATCTATCTTCTCAGTCCTTTTCACAGTCAATAAACCCTGTAAAAGTAACTTACTTTATCATTTGGGTGTTTATTGGTTATAACCTTAAAGGACCTTTCCTTATATTGTAAGCATGAAGAAACTTAAAAGTTAGAATCTGTGATGTCAGCACCAGGAGACTTTGAATGTCTAAATCTCTTAACTTCTTGCATGATCCCTAATGCTTTATAGTGCTTTTAAGATGCCCTCAAATAGTTGATCTGGAATTAGGTGAATCCTGTAGTTAAGCCACCCTGTGAAAGCCAATGGGAGAGGAAATTGAAGGTCTTTCAGATTAAAAGTTCAAATTGTGATGATTGTACCTTTTAGCCTCCACACTGGCTTTTACCTTGATCTCTGTAAGCCTGTTCAGTTCATCATATTGAAAAGATTATGACATTTTCTAAATCACCTGGGGGGGAGTATTCCATTTCAATTCAATGTCTGAGTCATTCCCTGAGCCTCCACTACTGCCCTGCTGTGTTCAGTCCTTTAATGTGGAAGTAATTCTTATGTTTATAAAGTTTGGTGGCTTTTTAAATCATGCAAGGAAACCTTGGACTTTAATGTGAAAAAAATTGAAAGAAATTATTCACTATACTTCAACTGTCCTAAAAGGAAAAGGCTTATCAAAAATAGCAGAGACACTTAAAGCGTCACTGAGAAAAATCCAACTAAGTCAAACAGATCATTTTTGCATGTGATTTTTAACTGAAGTGAATAATTAAGTAAAAATTTTAGTTTTTACAAACAGTTTCTTCATAATTTTAAAAATATTCCTCTAAAAAGTAAAAGTCATATTAGAGGTGAGAGAAATGAATATCAATTTACTAAAACATGTTTTAAATTAATTTCTTTGTCTTTAATTCTGTACATATCATAAAATAGTAAGTAAATTTAATAACTGAATATTACCTTATTAATTCTAATGTGGTGGTAATACTTCTAAATGACTTTTTTCATAGTGCCTTATAAATAAATTTTAATTCTACTTTATAATTTGTTCATGTCATGCTTGTATATATGTGTGAGGCATAAATCCCATGGCAAACACATGCAGTTCATGGGACAATTCTTAGAGTTGACTCTCCTATTAGACACTGAGAATGGCAGGTATTGAACTCAGGTCCTCAAGCTCAGCAGCAAGCATGTCCTTTATTCCTGGTGAGCAGTCTCATTGGACCTAAATAATAATTTTATCTTGTGATTTTTAAGGTGCTATGAATTTACAAATCAGTTTAAAAGCTACAAAGATTTCTATAAGCCAGCTGCAGCCCAAATATTTGACCATGATACAAGGAATTCTTAACAAGCAAACTGATTTTGAACACTCAATTATTCACTCTCTAAAAGCATTTGTAATGTTTTAGGACCAAGTTTAACATGAGTGTGCTTTTTCAACTAAAAAATAATATTGATATGGAGCCCAAAGCAAAATTGACATAATCAAAGTTTCATTTGCTACTTTCCTAAAAGTATATTTTTTCATTTATATTCTATTTTAAAACTTGTATGTTACACTACATCTCTACACTCCTTTTTTAAAAAAAATTCTTTTGACATATACAAATGAATTCTGTTTCCTATTTTAAATTTAATGTTGTATAGAAATGACTATAACAATTAAAAAACAGAAATTTTTATAAATGGAAATCATACCGAGATAATATTAAGATCAAATTTATGCATAACATGCAGTATTTATTCCCTATCTTTAGAATGAGACCGTATTTGAATCATAGTCGCACTTTAATAAAATTTTCATGACAACTCATTATTAGTTACTTTCTGTTGGAAACACTATATTTGTCCTTACAAATTTAAGAGTTATATTTATATAAAGTAGATGTTTTTAAATATTAACTACTACTGGAATCTAATGGTGGTTTATATTTGAAATAATACTTATAAGAAAGCATCATCAAGTACTTCTATTATTCATTTACATAGTATCAGAAGATGAAGTAACTGATGATGAAGTTTAAACTCCTCGGAATACTCTAAATCCTTAAAGGAACAAAAATGAACACAAAAAGTCAAAGATAAAAGAGCTTTTCTGAATGATTGTTTATTGAGAGCCAAGCAGTTGGCCCCTCTAATGAGATATGTTTGAGGTATTCATTGACCTATAGGTTTGCTATAAGTTATTAGGAATATCCTCAAAATTGTTAGGTTGAGTAGTAAGTTCTTAGTGCCTTTCACAAGTCTCACCACAGGTTTGGGATTTAAAAATGTTGCCCGCTATTTGTTTTCTCTTCTGGCGCTGGACTTAAATCTGGAACTCGTTGGTTAATGCTGTGATGTTGATGTCACAGTTTTACCAGTGGGTCATTATTGTAGCTCAGAGTGTTCACAGTTGGATGTGATTGATGATTACTTTCCCTTCTGGTAGGATGCATAGAACATTCCAGTACTATAAAAGGCAGCCAAAAGGGATGAAACTTCCAAGTCAATACAAGATTAAATTCACTGTGTTCCGGCATCCAACTCTACCACATTTATGTGTACTCCCTAAGACTGCAGTTTTCAACCTCTGGGTCTCGACCCTCAAGAAACATATTTCTGGTGGTCTTAGGAACTGAAATACTGCTCAGCAGCAAAATTACTGTTATGAAGAAGAGAAAGAATAATTTTATGATGAGGCGTCACCACAATGAGAGGAGCTGTATTAAAGGTTTGCAGCAGTAGGAAAGTTGACAGCCACTGATAGAGAAGCCACATCTTAAAAGTCAGTAGATAGAGCTGGAAATAATGATTGTGATTGAGGTAACCCAGAAACAGAAATACACATTTTGCATGTTTCCTCACATATTTAGCTTTGAATCCTTGATATGTGTGCCTCATTTGAATGCGAAAAAATTAGTACAGGAAATGGCTCATGAGCTGTGAAGAGGTGCTTTCAAGGGAGGGAAGCTAGAAAACACTGCTGTGCAGGATTAAGTTGGGATAATGAAACTCCAGTATGAAGCTGGAGTCAACAAGTGGAAAGCAGGCAATAAGAAGGAATATGGGGAGGAAAATAATAACCTTTAAAATACAGAGAAGGAAATCTACTGCTGTAGAAGCTTATTGTATGCGGAGTTAAAATGAAGTGGCTCTTTAAGAGGGCTACATGTCCATACTAGACACAAAAGTCTACTACACAAAAAAACCAAGTGCCATAAATTGGTTACTTTTTTGTGCCAAGAAATGCAGATCTATTTTCTACCTTCTCTGATGGTCAGGGAGTTTGGGGAATAAGTCTTAATCACACCTTCTAGCTCAGGAGGTGTCTGCCTGGCCCCTTTTTGAAGTTGCCATCCTAACGGGTGGTCAGGATATGCCAATGTACTTCTGCTTCCTCGATTGTAACTAGGAGATCACCAGGGGAGGGGCTGTTTTCGGCCTATGTGTCCAAGTGGAAATATGACAAGAATCTTTTTTCCAAAGCAATATATCCTTAGACCCAAATATGGAAGTCATGATACCTTTATAATATACAATGAAATGTCTCTCTGTATTTAGCTCATTCACAGTCAAAAAATTCAAAGATAATATAATAATACATGCAACCTAGACTCTCTGTGAAATTTCCATTTTTTGTGTGGCTTATTTTTCTCTACTACTTTTAATCTATGACTATCTATCTGTACTCTGTCTCTTCAAATATTTTGCCCCTTTTTAAAGCATTAACTTTATTTTGTGACTCTCTATACTCTTTTTCCTCTCTCCATCAAGCCTATGTACCTTTATCCAATACTATGACTCATCTGGATTGGTTTTTATTGCATTTCTGTAATTCTTTATTGTCCAGAAATGCTTTTTAAAATGCTAAGTACTTCTTAAAACTTAAGCTGCACATTTACTAGGGCATACACAGTACTTCATGCTTCTCTTGCACAGACCAGCATGATGGATGGAGCCACTTGCACCGCTGAGCCACACACATCACCCCACTTCCAGGCACACAGCCAATCCAAGTTGCCACCAAGCAAGTTGTGGCATGCTGCTCACAAACCCCATCCAAATGCTCAGTTTACCAAAGAGTCAGAGTTCACGTTAGCAGCACAGCCAACAGCCAGGAAGCTGCCTTTTTGAAACTATGTGACTACTACTGCTGAATCAGTAAGACCTTTCCTAAAGGAGCCACAGCATGACACCCCATGCAAAGCCCATTTGGGAAAAAAAATGCAGCTAAACTTGTTTTTTTTAGTGTCTATAATTTCTTTTCAAGCTCTTTCGTATTTTAAGTGGATTTTAGTTGGCCACATTGGCACCAGTTGTTGGAGAAGCTGCTGATTTGTTCTGTCCTCCCAAACCAAACTAATCACACAGGAACTGCATTAATCAAATATCTGCTGGGCAATTAGCTCTAACTTTTTATTGATTAACTCATATATTAATTTAACCCATTTCTTTTAATCTTTATATCACCACATATCAGTGGCTTACTGGCTAAAGTTCTGGCATCTGTCTTTGGTCCTCCATGGTTTCTCTTTGACTCTGCCCTTTTTCCTTCTTGCATTCAGATTAGTTTTCCCTGCCTTGCTCTACTGTACCCTATCAGACCAAGCTAGCCAGGAACCAACAAGCAACCTTCCTACTAAACCTGATTGGTCTAATAAAGAGCCAAATGACCAATAACAGGGCAGGGAAAAGGATAGGTAGAGATGACAGTCAGAGAGAATAAATAGGAGGAGAAATCTGGGAAGAAAAGGTCAAGGAACTATAAAAGGAGGGAACAGCAACCCAATCACAGCCAGATATGGGAAAAGAAGGAAAGAAAAGATATACATAAATAGAAAAAGGAAAGAGTCCAGAGGCAAAAGATAAATGGCACAATTTAAGGAGGCTGATAAAAAAGAAATCAATCTAAGGCTGGGCATTTATAAGTAAGAATAAGCTTCTGTGTGATTTATTTGTGAGCTAGGTCGCAGACCTCCTGAAAGTGTCAAAAGAGTAAAAGCAGCCAACAACAGGAAACTTTTTTTTTAGTCAAGCAGACTGTAAGAGTTTTAGTGTAACATAGGGTTCCACTAGAGTTTTAAAGGAGAGCTTCAGCAGTCCGGCAGTGCATTGAAAGAGCCGAAACACTAAAAGCAGCTTCAGAGAATTGAGGCATGAAGTTGTGAGCATGAAGCTAAAATTCCAGTGGGAACTCCATGAAGTCAGAGATATTTAAAATATAGACAAACTTTCCAACAAGAGTCAAACTCTGTGATCAGAGTCAGCCTATGGCAAATGTCATATGTGCCACAAGCAGCAAGCCTGCATTGCTGGAGCCCTTTAGAACAACCAGTATGCTGTCTTTGACCTTAGTATACGCTGCTGTTGCACTTTGGTACTAACAGGGTGAGTAGATCTCATGGAAGTACATGAGCAGACCATGTTCCCAGTAGAGAGCAATTTTTAAATTTCAGAGAGACTTGTCCCTTGTACTACACCTTTACCCTGCTATCCTAAAACTTATCTTCTATTAATTAAAATCTCACTTCTCTATTTTAAATATAATGTCATCTTGAAATTGTTAGAGTTATTAAGAACCAGAAATTTGGTTAAGGGGAAAACATTTTGAAATTCAATTCTTATGATCATTTATATGTATAACAATTGAAATATTTATTCCATATCAATGGACTGAGACATTTGAATCAAAATTCATACCTTAAAGAAGAAATTAAGACAATTCATTAGCAGTCATTTTCTGTTACTATATAGCAACTTAATCAGTCGATTTCATCACTGTGGAATCTCTAAATCCAAGGTATGATTGCCCCTTCTGTAAGTACCTTAGTGTAAATGATAACCTACTAATGCAGAAGGTTTGAAAGACAGAAGAAGAGCATGCACATGGCATGCAGTCTCACAAAGCAAACAGCAGTTACTGAGCCCTACCATTCCATTTTTCTGGATGCTATCCCCATGACTGAATTGTCTTATTCATCAGGGATCTCTCACCTTCTTGAATCTGTGTGCTATGAATGGATATTAAAGCACACAGCACTTTCAGGGTAACTTGAATTATCAAAAATACCGAAAATTAGCTGTCTTTACATTCACTTATTATTATTTCACTATCTTCTGCTTCATCTAAACAGGAATATCCCTTTAAAATATTACTATTTGCAAGAGATGTGTTGTATGATTTTAATTTGATTCAAATTTTTAGTGAAAGTGGATATAAAGAAAAGCAATCAAGTAAGATAGGAAGTTAGTTAAGATAATGAATGAATACATGTAAGACATTGCACTAGTCTAAATTAAAGCTTTCTTTCTTCCTTCCTTCCTTTCTTTCTTTCTTTTTTATTTTTTTTAGAGACAGGGTTTCTTTGTAGCTTTAGAGCCTGTCCTGAAAATAACTCTTGTACACCAGGCTGACCTTGACCTTGAGCTCACAGAGATCCACATTTTGCCTCTGCCTCCTGAGTGCTGGGATTAAAGGCATGAACCACCACTGCCCAGCCAAATTAATACTTTCTTATAATGTTCTACAGTTGTAGATACATATCACATCAAATATAAAAGAATTTCCTCCCCCAAAACTCTGAAATCTTCTAATTTGACTCAAAAAAATCACATAGTTTCTGTATTTCTAACTTAAATGTAAACTTTCCAAAGGGCTTATATAGTATAATGATTTCTACTTTAATCAAGAGAAAAGGATGAATGATTGATCTATAAAATTTAGATGCCATTATGGGTTTAGTGATAGAATAAACAGTTTTTACTCTGCCTCTCCTTTGCATCATTTATTTATTCCAAGATTTTATTGTCACTGGATATCTCTGAGCCAACTGATATAAAGGGCTTTGTGCATACTATAAACCTAAAAGATCTCAAATATTAATAACATTATTATTATAAAAGGGAAGAGAATTTTCCTCTCACTGGGCAAGTTGTTAACATTTTAGAAATATTTCAGGTTACTTTTCCCTGCCAGAAAATAGTGCTCTGTTTACTGTTATGGAGACTTAAGCAAGTTCTTTGTTTACTATGTTGCTTACTTACAGATGTTCAGAAGGAGGTTTGTCAAGTTTTTATTCTAATGAATAATGTGAACGGATAAATTTATGTCAAAGAGATGATATTTCTGTCCCAATACTGATATGTACTGGAATGACTAAAATATACTAAAACAGAAAGTAACAACCATTTTAAAACTTGAAATAATGGTGTATTAAAATAATAATCTGTGATACTTCAAAGCACAGTACATAGAAAATATTTAATATATAATTAGTTATTTTATTTAAATATTTAAATCTAATTTGGTGAAGACATATGCTCATTAATTACTTTACAAGCAGGGTTTGGCACAGATGCTGTGCAGCATATGGATTGAGGTTGTGAATTTGACTCTGATGCACTTCACAGGACACAACGATATCCATGAGCTCAAAATGTCTTTTTTATTTCAATAGAATTTTGTCATGAGCATGTTATTGCTTGTGCAATGTCAAGACAGCATTAACATTCTTATTGATCTTTGGTGATAGACATTCTCATCAAGGAATAAGAACTTCTACCATGCTCATTTGCATTCTGTTAAGAACTGGTAAGTATGAATAGACATTGCCATGTGAAAACTTGTTTTCACATTAAGACTCTAGGCAACTAGAAACACACATTTATAACAGTGTCTCCTAAAATGCCATAAAGTATAACTTGTATCTTTTTAACAGTGGATTCTGTTCAGAATGCTTCATCTAAAATCACAGATTTTACTTTAAAAATCTATGTTGTAAGTTTCTCTGCCAATAAGAGACAAATATTTAAGATAAAATAATTCTGAAGAAAAACAATGAAATTAGATTTTCTTCACTATTTTCTATATTGTATAGTTCTCCTGTTATTGTTCTTCCAAAATTTGCAGATGATTTTCATATTAAAATGGATGTAAGATATAGGAAAAACAATGAGTCATCAGAATTCCCTCTCATTTTAATAAATTCTATAACTTTTAACATAGGATATTCACTATAACTAAACTATTAATTTCTTGGCACCAACTTTTTAAATTTAAACAAAATTTTAACATTTAATTTTTGTATAGCAATATTTGATCACATTTTAATTTGTTTTGTAAATTCCTAAGAGACACAGGAAAATGTGGTCTCAAAGCTTAGCTACACAAAAGTCTAAAGCAGTTGAATTTCAAGATCAAGACTGGAATAGTCAACTCAATGAACCTTTTAATCAAGTTGAAAGTGAAAAAAGGCCTAAAAGTATAACTTAAGGTTAATCACACAGATGCATGCACAACACCATAGAATCTATCCTCGCTATTGGAAAATGAAAAAATAAATACAAAGAGATATTTCCTCTGTATAGTACATGCCAGATCACCACCAAATATACAAAACACAACTTTCTCGAATATGGCAGGTGGATTTTTAAAACAATTTATATTTTTGAAAGCTTTAGAAAATTTCAGTGGGAAAAGAAAATCCATTTGCCAAATAGACTCAAGAAAAATAACATAGACCTTTGTTCTCAAAGCATGACCCATACTTAGTCCAATCACAACTATAAAAAAGTGAAAATTGAAATGTTTCTACAAAAGGCATAGGAGAAAATTTCTCTTATCAGAAAATGGAGATTTTTGAGATGTGTCTGAGACAGTGAGTAGAAATGTTAAAAAAATATAACTTTGATTCAACTAAATTAACTGTAGTTTTTCAACAAAAGACAATTTTGCAATTTAAAATAGAGGATCTACTAATACACAATACACAGGAAATAAATCTATGACAGAAAGATGATATAAAATATATACCATTAATGTTCTAAGTATCTACCAAAATATAAACAATGCAAAGAAAAATCTATATGTTCTAAATGTTTTCAGAGACAAATAAATTCATATATTCTCAGTATCATCCTCAAATGCTTAGCTACATAAAGTTATAATTTATATATGTGTTAACATTAGTGATGTTTTAAAAATGTTCCAACACGCAGTGTACACATACCTAAGCTATGAATTAGAATTATATTGCTACAACCATTGCTTCCATCACTTAATCCTTACAATTACCATGTAAATTGTTGTATATCTACAAACTTGGCAATTCATGAGATAGCTTCTAGATAATTCTCTTCTATTATCGCATTAGTATATGGTGACATCAGCATTCAAATATAGCATTAACACACATGATTTTGCAATCTCCAAGTATCTCAGAATTCTTGACAAAAATAAAACTCAATCATTAACTCATCAACTTTTAAATAATACCCAAATAATTTATTTTCAGTGGAAATTTTACTGAAGTTTTTTAATTATCTTATTTGAAATCACAAAGATTTTTTTGAGTTAACTAGCATCACTTTTCTCGTTGCTTCTTTTTTTATAGCATATCCCCCTTTAATGTAAAAAAAATTACAAACAATATTTGGAAATATGGGTGTAGTTCTCTTCAAACTGCTTCCTGCTGTTTATTGGGTGAAGTAATTTTTTAAGAGGTGTTCATAGTGACCTTTTATGGGTTCTCCACAGGTTCTTATCCTCTGTGGAAACAAAAAATAACCTATTTTTCAAAGGAACATATTCTTAGACCCAAATTTTGAAGTCAGGATACCTTTATGCTGGTTTATTATAGGAACCCATAAAACAAAATGTTTCTTGTTACATGACTCTTTAATTGTCAAAAAAACAATAGTATACATAATCCAGACTCTCTGTGCATATTTCTTCTTTATGTGATTTATTATGTTTACTCTATTATTTTTTCTACAAGTTTAATATTTATTTTATTATCTTATTCCTTTAATCTATTACTGGAACTTGTTTCTACTGCATGTACTGGCATTTTGGGACCCTAGTCTATTTGGATGTAAAGCTTCCTAGGCCTGGATGTAGGGGGGAGGGCCTTGGACTTCCCACAGGGCAGGGTTCCCTGCCCTCTCCTAAGGAGGGCAAGGGAGGAAGGAGGGTGAGTGGGGAAGTGGGCGGGGAATGGGAGGAGGGGGGAATGGGAAGAAGGGAGGAAGTGTAAATTCTTGGATGGAAAAAAACGAGTACAGAAATCATAGATTGAAGGAATAAGATAATAAAATAAATATTAAACTTGTAGAAAAAGTAATAGAGTAAAAATAATAATCTCCTTGCTTCTTTAAGAGCCACTGAAAACGATTTCTGTTCTACTAGATTCAGTAGCTTCTTCATTTGGAACACATTTAGCAAATGTGATTACTCTTCTGGGGACTTAGTATATTCAAAATCTGTGTTATAACATGGAGTTAATGAATCTATTAGCACTTGGATGTTACCTGCAGTCTGTATTATTTTCTTCTTGTCCTGGGTTTGGGAAGTTCAGTTACTGACACATATACTTAGTCTAAAATATCTATCAAAAAGAACTATCAAAGATTGCAAAGAAATACTTTGAAATTATATTAATTTTTTTTTAGTAGACTTAGTGGGCATCATATACTACGGTAGTGTTCAGTATGAAAAATAGAGGAGGTAGAGAGACATATACAAAGAGAGAGAGATTGGGGAAGGAGAGATAAAACAGAGAAAGAGAAAAGAGAGAGAGAGAGAGAGAGAGAGAACTCAGAATTTAACATCATCTTGAGTGGAAAGATTGTGAATGTAACCATAGATAAAAGACAGAAATGACAAATATATTGACAGATCTAAAATAAGACTACTCCCAAAAAGCAATAATCCTGGAATGTTCTACAGATTACTGAAAACTTTAAATGGCAACAATTGAAAAAAAGTTACATATCTAAAATCATGAAAAGCGACCTCAATTAACATGTAGAAAATATATATTGTCAATGTGTGTCTCAATTATTTTGTATTAAGTCACAAACCTATATTTGCTAATTTTAATGTATCTTGGAATGCTAATTATTTCAAAATATCTAAAAGTGAGATTATACTAGTGGGTGTCTTGCTTTCTTTTTGACATTTCATATTTAATGCTCTAGTTATTGCTTTAAGGTAATCAGATATGTAGATTTGTAGACTGTATACACACTTGTGCTTTTAAAGTAGGTAGGTTTTCTCACTGAACAAAGCCTGCATTGGTGTGAAGTAAAAACGTATAAAGAATAGTATTTGTTCCTATTTCATATAAATATTGTGGCAAATTATAAATTATTTAGGATCAAGTAGCATACAATAAAATTCCACTTACAGTAGAAGATTCAGTAAAAAGAAAAATGTACTTATTACAAAGCAGAAGCCATTTCCCAGGGGCAGTTTATTCTGAAGAATTTGAAAAATAAACTTTATTAGAGGCCATATGTTCTCTTTATTTTCACTGCTTCATAAAACTGAAAAAAATTAAAAGCACTTATTTTGCACTGTGCAGTATAAAACATTGTTTTGAATGGTCTACACATGAATTCAAAAGGTTATCCCACAGTGAAAATAATTGGATGCCCCAGAGGTTAGTATTTTTTCACTTCCTTTGCCTATGTTTACTTTTCTCAATCTCAGTCTTTCTATCTTTAAAAGTCTCTTGAAAAGCAGAAAAAAAAAGGAAAATATATCGGCATGGGGATTTTAGGAACAAAATGAGGTTAAGAGAGAGAGCTGGGAAAACCAAGAATAAACCTTCATTTGACTTAACAAGAACTGTGCATTTTTTCCTACCTTCGAACTTCTAGTTGTGTGATGGAACTGCAGACTCTTCTGTTTTCTTAAAATAAGGAAAAGGTGACATTGAATAATATAATAATAATATTGCATGTATTATATGCTACACATTATCTGTAACAAGTAATAGAGCAGTCATGCTACCATTTAACAGTGAAATTTTTATGTTATGTGAATCCTAGCAATAAAATTTTACAAACATTTAATAGTATAAGCAAAAGTCAAGTGATTTTTTTCTTAAATGTAATATTACATGCAAGACAATGCTTTTTCTCCTCACATTCACTCACATGATTATCCTACACCCCCCAAAACAAAATTATCAGAAGAAAAAATAAAGGCTTCTCTTTGTTATTAAAATTTCTTTTTTAACACTGAAATTTATGTGTGTGTGTGTGTGTGTATACTACGTTCCACATCCTGGCTCACATATGCTTGTCACAATACCACTATTCAAATTGCATATATGTACATATATGCATATTTTATATATGTATAAAGTGTGTATGTGTGTATATGTGTATATATAGGCCAGGTGCCAGCGGAGACCATATGAAGACTTTAGATAACATGGAACAATTGAAGGTCAATTGTTTGTGAGCCACATGGGTCTTTTGTAGGAATTTTAAGTGTTCTTAACTGTTGTACCATCTTCTAGGCATGATGTGATAATATAATATGGTAAAATTGTTGATGGCTATAGGTTTTTGAAAAGAGATTTTTACCTACATATATCTATATATCTATATCTATATCTATCTATATATCTATATATCTATATATCTATATATATATATCTTGGACTCAAATTTTGTTCAAGGTGATAAGTATGGATCTGCTAATATTCGTATAAAAATGTAATTCTTTATTCACTCTAATGTGTTATGTTGATTCAGTGGGATAGTTTGCTATTTTTCCTTAGGAGCTTTATTTAGAAAAATGAAGATAGTCAAAATTTGATCAGTGAAACATGGGAATGGTAGAGATCATATTATCAAATATAGCACATTTGCTTCAGTCTTAAGTATGGAAATTAATTACTGAGCAGAGTAAATTATCAGTATAGATTTCTTAAGTATCTTTTGCAAAAGAAAAAAACTTAAGGCCATAGAAACAGAGCTTTTTTTGTTAATAGGGATGGTATTTTTTTATTTGTGGTTGTATATCCTAACACTGAATACTTTGTGTTGTGGTTCAGGGACAGGGGACTATGGTCCACAAACATACTAAAAGGTATACTCCATATGAACATGAATCCGTATCACCCACAATAGAAAACTTCCAAGTGTGATGAACAGTCTAGGTAGCCTGCGGCAGATCATTTCACTAATAACTGAAAGAAAAACGTATGTAGTTGCCCTGAGAAATGTTAGCATCAGACACCACAGGAACAGAATACAGTTAAAAAGATAAATAACTTTATTGCCTTTCAGCATCCTAACTAACTACTGGACACTAGCAGAAACTCCAAGAAAGGCTGCATTTCTGCTAATAGGTCCCTCTGTGACTATACAGGGCATGCATACTGGGCAGTGAGCATAGTGGAGAGTCATTTTGCTCTTCTGTTCACATACCCTCAATTTCTTAGTTGGTCTACAAGTTTCAAAACATTCTCTCATACTTCTAGATATTACATTACCTAAGGGACTAGAAAGTATTATAACACACAAAGAAATTCCAGTTGATGGGAATAACTCATTTCAGGAAATGGCAAATAAGTCCAAAATTTAACAAGACAAAATCACAACACTTGTGGAAAATAATATTTTTAAAACACATGGTGTTCTTTGGGATAAAGAATCAAACAAAATAAAAAAAAACTTATGGAATTTATGCACATAATTGCTTATAATTTTACAATCATTATTTATACCTGATAGTCATGGGGTCATGTAGAGGGAAACCATATTTTGTATTGTAGAATCTCTTTGATAAGTATCTCATTTAAGTTTTCTGTATGATCTTCAAGGTACATATTATTTGATGCTTTTTGAACATGCAAATGTCATTATCTACAAGTGTGAGGTATTGAGATCTATAAAAACTCATTGATTTTACTTGAAAATGTGAATAAAAACCTTTTTCCCAGTAGAGTGAGTGGAAGCTATACTAAACATGGTCGTTTGTGGTTGCAACCCATCTTATATCTTGTAAATGACCCAGAGTAGTACTGTACAATGTATTCATAATGGATAATATTTTCAGTCCTAATTTGAAGCCTATAGTTATCAAATACCACTACCTTCTTATAAAAAATCAAGTTACTTCTGTTTATCACTTTTCACCAACAGTGAAATGCATGGATTGATGTGTGAAATCAATAATTATGATGACAGGATTAAAGAAAATACACTTTATGGCACTAGCTCACAAAATATATTTTGCCTAAAGTTATTTACCAAGTTTCCTATATTGTAAATTATTCCAGGATTGATTTATTCCTTTGACCTTAAAAGTGGAATATTGGAAAGATAGGTGGGCTGTACCTTGCACAATAGCATTATGGTGATATAATGAATCTCATATCAGAATTGTCTTCTTTAGTACTTTAGAGCTAGAGCAGTGATACTTTTCTTTGCTTCGTCCCACTGTAGTGATATTTCAATTTAATTCTAATAGATAAAGCTTGCCTGAAGATCAGAGGGTAAATCAGCCCCACTGTTCAGTCTTACGATCCATGCAGAGGTGACACACACCTTTAACCCTGTAGCCACACTGGTCTGCCATAGAAATTGGGCAGCAATGATACACGCCTTCAATCCCCAGCCCTAGAGAGAAACACAAGGTCGGATGAGACAGCTCTCAGACAGTCTCATTCTGAGGATTCAGGGGGCAGAATCTCCACTTCGGACTAAGTAGAGGTAAGAACCTGTGGCTGGCTGTTTTGTTTTTCTGACCTTCAGGTTGAACCACAATATCTGTCTGGGTTTTTATAATCGAGCTACACTTCACTTTATAGCCATGTACGGCTTTCACAAAATAAGCTTTAAGTATGTAAACTAGATTGGTTATTTAGGATAAATTAGCATATCGATTGATTTCTAGTTGAATTTATTTCATTAAAATATTAAGTATTTACAAGATGCTATTGATTAATATATAGTGATGAGAAAACAGCTTTAATTGAAATATAATATTCTCTTTAAATTCTCTATAATCTCTATGAGGAAAAGTGATCTAATATATAATAAAATTGTGGGTCAAGATTCAACTCAGTTAAATTATTTGCTTAACATTCATGAGGAAGTAATTATAGAATATACGTGAATGACTGCATCATTAAATATTAAGTATTATCTTCTATGATATTGTTAATTAATAAGTAGAATTTTATAATGGTTTTCAAAAGAAAATAGAAATATTTGTGGATATAAACTTAATTAAATTGTGACCTATTAATTGAAGAATCGACCTTTTATTTTCTAAAGTGATCATTTTAGATACTAATAAATAACTTATTCACATTTCAGAGAAAAAAAATTGTGCCATTTACCTAAAATGTAAATATATGCACATTGATTTCTTCTCCTTAAGAAAATTTGGTTGCAAAACATATGTGAAACAAATATAAGTAACTCTCTCCAAAATTTCAAAAATCTCAAATTACAAAACTTCTGTCTAAAATATTCTTTTCCAGATATCAATATGGCTCACATTTCTAGCAACTTTATATTGTCTCATCACTTTACGTGAGAAGGAATTCATGTTTAGCTTTAATTTGTTTATGTATTTGTTTATATAAGACAGGATCTTGTTTTGTGTCTTAGAACAGACTTTGGCTCATTAATCTTTCAATTGCTTTTAATAATATATTAATTTAATTATAAAATGGGTATGAACATGTGTCTATCATGTTAGTCAGTATTGTGTGTATGCCTGCTCCCCATGAAGCCAAGAAGACAACATCATATTTCCTTTAACCAGAGTGGCAGAGATATGAATGGCCATTTAGTTGCTGGAAATTGAATGCACATCCTCTGAAGAAAGAACCAATGCTCTTAAACCTTGAGTCTTCTCTTCAGTCTCAAATCACACCCACCTACAGCATCTGATATCTTTGTTTCTTCAAAATGCTTATCACCATTGGAAATGTTCTCCATGTGTTCATTCTCCTGTATTATTATCAACTTTTATAATAATACAGCATCAGCTCTTTCACTGCAAGTAAATATAATATACATTTTCGGTCCTTCATTAAGTATTTCTATTTTGTTTTCAAAGACACTCTGATTCCCACATGGTCTTAGTTTAGCACTTCTTCAAGGTGTCCTAGTATTTTAATAAATATTTGAGATTCATTGCTTTGAGAAGAAAAAAATAAAGCAGCGGGTGGTGGCGGCACATGTCTTTAATCCCAGCACTCGGGAGGCAGAGGCAGGCAGATCTCTGCGAGTTCGAGGCCAGCCTGGTCTACAAGAGCTAGTTTCAGGACAGGATCCAAAGCTACAGAGAAACCCTGTCTCAAAAAAACCAAAAACAAAAAAAAGCAAATCACATTTTCAAGGAAATGTTTGCTATAATTTAATCTACAAGAAAATATCACCTTTCTTATATTAAAAGTTTTATTAACTTTTTATTGAATGTTAAACATATTTATGTCAGAAATGTTTTAACTCCGATATAATACCTCTTTTTGAAGTCCTTGAACATTAAAATGGACTTTAAACACAATATTTTCAATTGACTAGTTAGTTAATACAATGTATAAATATTCCTTAGAAGGAAATATGGTAAGTATATACTTTGTCTATGCTGCAACCAAAATAATTATCATAATATAATATTCATTATAACAAAATTTGGACCCTCTATAAAATTACATTAACTTTTCTACCACAATTATATTATAAAGAATTATTCTCATAGTTTCTAAAGGCAATTTATTTCCCCTTATATTTAAAACTGATACTAGGTACGTGACCTTAGGCCACCTTTAAATGATTCAGATGTAGCATGAAATTTCCACTTCATAACATTCATTATGACTTAAAACTCATCTATACTTTCTTTAATGTTGTGATTCAATCACCTTCATGCAATTCAACTTCCCTTTAATTACTTCAATGCTTGACTGAAATCAATGTTTTCATTTTAATATAAGGGTTGGTGAGTCAATAAAAGATCTTAAGTTATATTTACCCTCAGTAAAAACACGATTAAGGAAAAAAGGTGCAGAAAATACTATCCATTTTGTCTTTTGCCTTGTTTCTATGATAGAGGAGTCACTGGACTCAGGTATCCCCTGGCAAATTGTCTTGTTATTGTCGTATCAACAAACAGCCTCAAGCTTTTCAGAAAATTAGGTTTGTCAATGTTATTGAGTTGTGTGGCTAAGCACACAGTAGATGAGAATGAAAGATTATAACTTAAGCCTTTAAAGTCCTTTTGAGGAATTTATTATTTAGGTCCATGAGGCATTCACCTTTCCCAAGTGTGACCTGGAAATGGTATTGCTGTATTATATATAAATGACTCCTGAGATACTATATTCACTATTTTGACTTTTTTTATTGGCAAGAGGAAAATATATTTGTGATTTGGTAAGCATTGTTATTACAAGTAGGAGTTTGAGAATTCATATATCAAAATAAAATCAATTTAGTTTTAAAATTGATAACATCTCACATGGCATATGACATGTGATTTTTTTAATATAACACAAACAAACACAATAGAGACCTTGCATTGCCTGTCTATCTAAACTAGAAATAAATGGCTTTGAAGATGGACGTAGCATTCAGAATGATACTGTTTTACTCATGGAGATAATCTGTTACATATCCGTTAAATGACTTCATTCAGATAGATGTTAATTGTGACACAATCTAATATGAGGAGGATGTGAATCCCAACTCTTTAAACTTCTGCAGACCTAATAATTTCTTTGTCTTTCATGAAGAAAAAAATTGACAACTATTATATTGTGATATTGAATATTTGGGAAGTGATTTGCAAAACTGAATCATATTACAGGTTTGTGCATTTCCACATAGTCATATAAGCATATACATTACTATGAATATGTATACATGCCCATATGGCTAATGCCTATGTAGTGATGGTGAATTTGTATATGCATGTGGATTTACACATCCTGTAGTTTTTTGCAAAAGTTAGTGTAATAAAAATTCTGTTATAAAATAACTGTACGCTTTTTAAAAATTTGACTTTCAGCACACTGAATTTAGAGTTTATCAATTTAAGTTTTTTTTCATTTTATTATAGTAACTACATATTGTTGTTTGTTAAATCTGAGTTTTTAAATAATTTATATTTATTCTTCTCTCATACAGTGCATCCTGATCACAGATTGTCCTCCCTCCACTATTCTTAGTTCCCCCTCCATCTTCTCTCCCCAGACTCACCACTCTCACTTCTCCACATCCCTCAAACATCTTACCCCTTTAGCACCTGAGAAAAGAGCACGCCGCCCTGGGAATATAAAGGAGCGCACTAAGTACGTCACAAGAGACAATAAACCAGGCACAGACACTCACAGATATGCTCACACCCATTGTTAGGAGTCCCCCAAAACACCAAGATAACAATCAGAATATACGCAGTACCTCGCAGAGATCCATCCGGCTCCATGGATGGCCGCTTCAGTAACTGTGACTCCCTAGGAGCCCTGCGCTTAGCTGATTCTTAGGCCATGTTCTCCTTTCGTCCTAGATTTCTCTGGCTTCTACAATTATTCTTTGCCCTCTTCTGTGGGGTTTCCTGAGCTACACCTAATATTTGGTTGTGGATTTCTGTACCTGCTTCCATCCGCTGTTGAAGGAAGCCCCTATGAGAATGATTGGGCTAGGCACCGATCTATGAGTACAGCAGAATCTCATTAGAAATCATTCTTTTTTTTTTTTTTTTTTTTTTTTTTTTTGGTCACTTATGTTTGGCTCTGTTCTAGAACTGTTGGCCTCTAGGTTCCAATTCCTGGCAATCCGGGCAGTATTGGGCATAGGCTACCTCTCTTGGCATGAACATCAAGTTAGATCAGTTCTTGGTGGTCACTTCCACAAACTCGAACTCACCATTGCCCCAGCACATACTGTAGTCAGGATAGGTTTAAAGATGAGGATTTGTGGCTGGGTTTGTGCCCCAGTCCCACAGCTGGGAGCCTAGCCTAATTATAGGAAATCACCTCTTCAGGCTCTCTAGCCTCTATTACTGGAGTCCTCCATAAAATCTCCAAGAAGTTCCACTGAACCAGGTTTCCTCGTTGCCTCCAAATGCCCTGAATTCCAGTTGTCTTTCCCCAAACTCTCAGGAACTTCTTTCTCCAGCTAAATTCTCCCAATCCCGTTCCCACCTGTTCCTAGTATACCCGCATAATTTCTTCTATAACCCCGTCTCAGAAAGCTCCATACACCTGCCTCACAGAGTCATCCTTGTTACTAAGTCTCTCTGGGTCTGGATTCTAGTATTATTATCTTTAAAATATTAACTAATATACATTTAGTGAATACATATCGTGTTTGTCTTTCTGGGTCTAGGTTGCCTTCCTCAAGATGATTTTCCCTATTTATATCCATTTGCCTTAAAATTTCATGGTGTTATTTTTAAAATAGATAAGTAAATTCCACTGTGTAAATGTACCACATTTTTTTTTTATCCTTGGTTGAAGACATATAGGTTGTTTCCAGTTTCTGGCTATTATGAATAAAGCCGCAGTGAACATAGTTGGGTAAGTGTTCTTGTGGTATAGGATGGAGCTTCCTTTGAGCATATACCCAACTGTTCCAATGTGTTCAAGAATATCCCCTACTTTAACTTCTATCAAGTTCAGTGTGTCTGGTTTTATTTTAAGGTCTTTGGTCCAGCTGGGTTTGAGTTATATGCATGGTGATAAATATGGATGTACTTGCATTGTCTTACATGCAGACATCCAGTTATAGGAGAACATTTTGTAGAAGTTCTCCTTTTTTTAAAAAAATCAAGTATTCATATATGTGTGGAGTTTTGTCTGAGCCTTTGATTCGATTCCATTAATCATTGTGCCTGTTTTTAGGTCAATAGTATGTGTTTCTTTTTATTTTAATTTTTGAGAAAACTACTTCCTGTTTTCTGAGGGCCAAGACAAAGCCCTCTCAACTACTTTTCCAGAACCATGTCTGCCTGCATGTCACCATGGCACACTGTGATGGCAAAGGACTAAAAAGCTCTGAAAATGTATGGCACCCCAATTAAGTATTTTTCCATTATAAAGGTTGCAGGGTCATGGTGTCTGTTAAACTTATCACATAGTTCAGTTTCTTCCACTTGAACTATCCACCAATGAATTTATATATACTGATGTTTCATTAAGATTAAATGTCTAGAACCTAACAATGTATATTTGCATTTCATTAACAGTTGTGTTAAAGGGATAAATTACTTAAGGTAGCTAATAAAACTAATCTGTCATAACTATGGTTTAATATAAAAAGAATTTATGAGCTCTACAATTAATTTCAAATTTTCCTCTTCTGGCAAACTATTTGTGAGAGTAAGCCATTATGTTAACACTGATGACACTAAGCAACTGATGACAGTTTTAAATATGTCAGTTTGTTGATTGAAATTTCTTCTGGGAGTGAAGTTAGTGCTGTGATAATGTAAGACTCTGGTGAATCATGTATGTGTTATTTCAGCTCATTATGTCTTAACTGCTGCTAGTGTTGCTTTATTATAATTTTTACAAAGGGGGGCTTCATTAAAAAGGAACACTGTATCTATTTAATGAAATAGAAAAAGAATTGGGGAACTAAAAAAATGAAGAAATACATATCCAGAAAAATGTTAGGAAGATTGTTTATATTTAGTATAAAACTGTGATTTATCTGTTTTTTTTTTAATTCTTAAATTGGTAATTGCTCAAATGAAAAACAAATTTATAGATGCTAAGGTAATTGATCTTTGGATGCACTCTTTATCCTTTAACTTCATAAAATAAAATTTGTTTCTGATATTATAAACCAAGATGACATTTTATGAACTTTCTAAAATCGGTATGTGACAGTAGCACATCATTGCAACCTAACTTCAAAAGCTCACACGATACATGTGTAGAATCAAAGGATAAAGTCTTATATTACTCAGATGAATATAAGTTATACATGTACAGATATGTGCCTAATGTTTTACATACAAGATCATGCACAAATAATAAAAGAAATATTTATTCAAAGATGAATTAAATCACATTTATATTATATATTTATATTATAAATTTATGTTAACTTTAGTTGCTCTTTTTATGTGTAAATATTTAGTTTATTCTTTTATGTCTTTATGAAGACATTAATCTTTTTCTAATACCTAACATGATGTCCAGATGGTGGACATGATGTCAAGTTATATAAAATGATTTAGGGTTTCATTTTTTCTATTTTTTATGTTTTATTTTACTTATTTTCTTTCCACATTTTTACTCCATCCAGCCCCTTTCTGATGTCTTCTCTCATGCTCCTTAAATATTCCTGCCTTCTCAAGCTATTAGCATTTGCCTCTTTTTCTTTAATTATATTTGTTATATAGATATATAGATGTATATATATATATATGTGTGTGTGTGTGTATGCATATATATGTATAAAAATACATTCTATTGTGTATGGTTTACTGTATAATTATGTTTATGCACGTGTGTCAGTCTTTGGCTATAAATTCAAGTGCAGGTACCTATGGACATCAGTTGACATTTCTTGGACCTAGATTTATAGGTATTTGTGAATTGCACTACATGAGTTCTAAGAACAAAATGGGAGTCCTCTAAAAGGGCAATGTACTCTGTTGCTGCTGAGCTCTCTCTCCAGTGCATCACCTTTCTCATTTGCAAAATGTTTAATTTGTTTCAATTCATTCCTATTTCACATTTTAATTTAGTGATTAAGATTTAATATAAGCACTCACTGAAAGGACTTATTCTTTGTGGATATATATATTTCAAATATTTGTCACATTATTACATATCTTTTGGTCATATGAATTTTTTCACAGTAAATCCTTTATGTCAATATTTCTTTATTGGTCGTGATTTTTCTTTTTAAGATTATGATTTTTGTGTACTTATGAGTGTTTTGTATGGATGTCTATCAATGTACTACCACACGAAGGCATGATGCCACAAGACCTAAAGAGAGCATCGGATTTCCTAAAACTGGAGTTAGGGATATTTTTGAACATGATGTGTGCTCTGGACATAGAACTCTGATTTTCTGGAAGAATATTCAATGCTTTTAACATCTGGGCCACCTCTCAAGCTACTCAATTATTTTTATAGTACTACATAGATTAAATTATAATTATATCTGTTTTTGAAAATTGCTAAATTAATGTATGATAATATGAGAATTACATAATAAAACTATGATGTCATGGTTTCCCTTTCAGAATAATCATTCAGTATTGTTCTATTTTGTCATATCCTACCTTTAAGTATTTTTATGACTTGAATCATAAAATGATTTAAATGTGTCCCAGAGCATAATGTTACAGGCTTGTTACTAACAGGTAATACTAATACGTGCCTAGGCAAAGGAGCCATCTGGGGTCACAGAGGCGAAAGTACGGCCCAACACTCCAAAGAGAGTGCATGTTTTGACGAATGTGGGACATGAATTTATTCTTAGTAAAGTTAACCTAAAAAGACATACTAAATGCTACCTTTTGGGAACTTACAAGAACTTCAGGATTGTACAGGAAAGGAACAAGACCTAGATAGGCATAAAATGGTGCTCACTAAGGCATTCTTGCTCAGACTATAATGTCCTTTATTATTACTTCATGATTGGCCATTCTGTGTCTGTCAGAGTAAATGGTACTACTGCCTGAGAGTAGTCTTGATGCTTGTCACAAGGTATTTATCAAAAGGATCTCTTATTCTTGGAATCCAAGGTGACAGCAAGGATAAAGGACTTGGAGAAAGAATCAGTGAGAATAATCAGATAACAGTCAGCTAGTTAAGATAAAGACTGTGTGTTCCTTCAGGCTTAGGCTTGAATTTTGGGAGTCTGTCCTGTCCTGTGGACATGGATATTATAATTTTTTATGGATAACATGTTCATTATGACATCTAAAAATATTACAAATCTAATAATTTTCCTCTTGCAAATGTAAAGTCCTCAATATTAAGAGTAACTGACCTAAGTAACTTGTGTGTGTATATAGTTGAATAGGACTCTTACCCAAAATGTGAGCATGAAAATAAAGGCACAGTTGCCATATTATCCTGATTGTAGGCCCAATAGATATCTGCAATCCCAAGCAAACCGTGACTTCTTTTTTAAATTAATTTATTTATTTATTAAAAGTTTCCACCTCCTCCCCTCCTCCCATTTACCTCCTACTCCCTCACTCCCCCTCCTCCTCTCTCTCCAGTCCTAAGAGAAGTCAGGGTGCCCTGCCCTGTGGGAAGTCCAACGCTCTCCTCCCTCCATCCATGTCTAGGAAGGTGTGCATCCAAACAGACTAGGCTCCCAAAAAGGCAGTACATTCAGTAGAATCATAACCCAATGACATTATCATTGGCTTCTCAGTCAGCCCTCATTGTCAGCTACATTCAGAGAGCTCGTTTTGATCACATGCTCCTTCCGTCCAGTCTAGCTGGCCTTGGTGAGCTCCCATTAGATCAGTCCCACTGTTTCTGTGGCTGGACGCACCCTTCAAGGTACTGACTTCCTTGCTCATGTTCTCCCTCCTTCTCCTCTTCATCTAAATCTTGGGAGCTCAGTTCAGTGCTCGAATTTGGGTCTGTCTCTATCTCCATCCATATGATGAAGGTTCTATGGTGATATGCAAGATATTCATTTGTGTGGCTATGGGAGAAGGCCAGTTCAGGCACCCTCTCCTCTGATGCCCAAGGACCTAGCTGGGGACATCTCCTTGGATACCTGGGAACCCCTCTAGAGCCAAATATCTTGCCAACCCTAAAATGGCTACCTTAATTAATATATCTTCTTCCCTGCTCTCATATTCACCCTTCCTCTATCTCACCCATCCCATTTCCCCAAGCTGTACCCAATCCTTCCCTTCTCCCTTTTAAAATATGCTCCTGGAGAGTGAAGACTTGCAGATAAGCAATAAATACAAATCCAGATGAGTCATAGTGTTGGATAAATATACGTGGGCTTGAAATAAAGAAGAAAGTATAGAGAGTCATAAAATAAAGTTAATGATTTAAAAATTAGGGTAAAGTCTTTAAAGACACAGAGTATAGATAGGAATAGATTAAAAGGAGTAAAGAAAAATAAGCCACATAAAAATGGAAAATTCATAGAGAGTCT
Organism: Microtus obscurus; assembly: GCA_963919715.1. Lineage (NCBI taxonomy): Eukaryota > Metazoa > Chordata > Mammalia > Rodentia > Cricetidae > Microtus > Microtus obscurus. Next base: position 10,464,272 of record CAWTZC010000190.1, on the reverse strand, counting down.
GATTATGTATAATATTGTATTATTTTTAATTATATGACTGTGAAGATGCTAAGTATAAAGAGACATTTCATTGTATGGATGCTAAGTTAAATCAACATAAAAGTAGTTGATTCCAAAATTTGACTCTAAGAATATGTTGCTTTGGAAAAGATGTATGACCCCCTAAAAGGTCACTGTGAACACTCCCCCAAAATGAAAGACATGATTAACAGCACCCCTAAACATCAGTAAGCAGTATGGTGAAAACTATGCCCATATCTCCAAATATTGTCTATAAATATTTGTTTACATTTTAAAAAGGCTATGATATAGATATGAATAATTTGCATTGGTATGGATTTTGGATTATTGATACAAGTTTTAGGTCAATTTTGTTATATATAAATGTTTTATAAAACATTTTATAAAACAATTGACATATATATATTCTTGATTAAGGTATGGTGTTTATGCAGTTCATTTAAAACATAATATGTAATTAAGAAATATACGTTAATAGATAATCATATATAATAGTCAAGATCGTAGTCATGTTAGTTAGGTTTTCTAGATATATAGAGGTATATTTCAGTTAGTTGGGTATTCTTCAGATCTTTCAGAGATCTTCAGAATATGACTTTTAAGTGTTTTGAAACTTAGGATTTTTTCATGATGATGACACACATCTGCTCCTGGCATTTACATAATTACATAATATTACTTTTTAAAACAGATATATGTTTTCTTATTTAGGGTTCATGAAGAATTAAATCAAGTACTAACAAGATTAGAAGTTCACATTTTACCACATCTGACAATACCTCTATTATTGACTATTTAGCAATAAATACATTGTAGCACAAAAATTATAATTTATGCAAACAACCATATTTTTCAAAATCTATTGTGAAAATTTATACATGTATTTTGAGTGGATAGGTATCAGATAGTATTTAAATATCATTTTGAATATAGTAAATTTAGTAGATTTTTAAAATGTCCTCTTGGTAGTCATACATTAGTAGATAAGCCAATAAAGTAGACAACACTAATTCTAAATGACAGTAAAAACTACAATCCCAGCCCTAAGAGAGAAAAGCCTTTGCACCTTGGCTTGAGGACAAAAAGAATTAGAAAGAACTGTTTCAAGAAAATAATTTATCTTTTAAATGTCTATTAAGACTACAAAATCCTCTTCAGGAAACACATAATTTCCCTCCTTTCTCCTTGGCAAGATGTCAAATTTTCTTAGTGTTCATCTCAGAAACAAGCTTTGTAAGGATCACTTCATTTGAAATACTGAATCTAATTCCTTCAAATTGTGAGGGAAGCCTATTCCACTAGGAGGAAATTGCTTTAGAAAACAATACATTACTCACTTAACCAATATGCATAATTATAAGTGTATAAATCCACATATGAATTTTATTGTACTTAATCTAAAATATGTTTATTATCTTTTTAAAATTATATTGTTTCATTGTGAACTTGCAAATGAAGCCTATGATATAATCAAGACAGAGAAACTAATTTCACATTTATAGATAGCGGATATGCATTTTTGGATATGTAACTAAATCATTTTTGGAAACATTCATGCTGTCAAAGTATCTTTAGTTTAAATATACAGTTAATTTTCAAATAAAGAAACCAGAAGAAAGATACTTTCTATTGATTTGTATGTAAAGTTATTAACAATTTAGGTGACTTTTTTATCAGTTGATACATATTTTAATGACCTGAAATGAGCATGTGTATTTGTAACCACTTCTCCCTGTTTTATTTATTTTTCTTTCTTTATTACATGGTTTACTTATCTAGGCACCAAAGATCTCAATTAGTATGTTATGCTAGCCCTTTTTTTTTTTGTTTTTGTTTTTGTTTTTGGAGACAGGGTTTCTCTGTGGTTTTGGAGCCTGTCCTGGAATTAGCTCTTGTAGACCAGGCTGGTCTCGAACTCACAGAAATCTGCCTGCCTCTGCCTCCCGAGTGCTGGGATTAAAGGCATGCCATTGCTAGTACTTTTGGCATCATTTTTGTTTTAAGGCACCTTCAGTGTCCAAATAGTATAAAGTAGATTATGTAAAAGATTATGGGACTTAAAGAAGGCCTGATAATAACTAGAATATAATCACCATCTCTGGTAATATATTAATAAAACATTCAGACAAACTATCACATATATAAAAATTCAGCAAACATGTTTCGTATTTATGTGAAATTTGCTTTACTGGTGATTGAGCAAAGAAGCATGACTGTCAGTTGAATTATAGGTTACTTGAAACATTTTAAGTGCTGAGTAAGCATTTCAAGACCTTTGCATTCAATGTTCTTAATAACACTGTTCTGTCTCAGCAAGAGACAATGCATAGTAGAGCGCATAAAGAATATATTTTAATGCCAAATTATCTTTACTGTGTCTCTTGATTGTTTTAGCAACCGTTTTGAAACAATATCATTATCAGACTTTTTTCAACAAAGTTGTAAAATCTTCTGTATGAAAACAAAAGTTTCTGTGGTTAATACAACAGGAATAAAGTCCGATGCAAATATCATTCCTAGTACTTGGTTATTTCACAATATCCAAATCCATACTTACAAGGAACACAGAAAAAAAAGATGTAAAAAAATTAAATAGAAATTGCTTTGTTTACTTTTCTAGCAAACTGACTCAAGTGATGACCCAAATATTTATTTTATTTGTGTATATGCTCATAAGCCATTTTCCATGGCAAGAAGTGAAGACTGTTTTATGTTGTTTTGAATTGAAAATATTTTGACTGACCTGGATAATGGTGGGTGTTAAATGGAGCATTATGTGTCTTTCAAGTCTATGTTATGAAGAGCTGCCAGTTTTAATCTTATTACACTTAGAAGTCAGCCTTGTTCCTTGAGATACTACAAACACCTGCATATGTCAAGTCTTTAAAACAAAGGAGTTTCCTTTGACAGCCACTTCTGTGTCTCCATCTAAAATGACTGTGCCAACAAGTGTATGAATGATTCATTTGGATGTTCTAGATAAGCCAACCACTTGGTTTATTCAAACAAGGGAATTCATGTAAATTAATAACTCTGTTTTCTCTACTAAATTCTATCACTTATATACACAGTGATAAATAACTGAAAAATTCTTTGATATCTGTATTTTACACAAAATTGCATCAATTTTATTTTTTTCTATTAATTTTTTATGGTTTTTCTTTTCCACTTCTACTACATGCCTTAAGTCCCATGTAATAGATAAGCGATATGATATAGGGTGGATATTTCAAAGATGCTATTAACAGAACTTGATAATACACAGATGATCCATGAAAAAGATTACTTTCAATGTTTTATATTTTATGTTTAATGTTTTCAGTATTTACAGAAATGTAAATATGAACAGTGGATGCTTTTTCTAAATATCTGTTAGTAAAAGGAGATAGAGATGAAAAAGATAGAAACATATTGGCACTTAAATATTTTTCATGGTATAAAATTAAGTAAAATTGCACAGCTTGGTCAATGTAAAATTTTAATAAGAAGGAATAATGAGATAAGAATAAACCAGATAACCATCTATTCTTCAACCCTATCAAAGGCTCCAGAAGGATATAATATTACTTGAGTAAACAGGAAGTACATTGCAAGCAACTTCCATAACTCTAGAATTGGCAGAAATATCTTGCTGCCTAAACAGTCACCCGAAGTACTTCTTCAACATTGGGGAACCCATCTTCAGTCTACAAGCACATAGTATCTGGCAGACTTTTGAATGAAACAAAAAGTTTCAAAGACAGTTCCACCTATATTGGCAATTTGTCACTCACTTTCTTCTGTGTCCTGCAGAGTGGCTTATAAACTCTTTTATTAAGCAGAAACCCCGAAAAAATGTCTCACCTTTAGACATGTTCAGCAGTCTTTTTTTATTGGTTGCTACATGTCCAGTTCATACAGCATAACATTAAGCAATCCAGGCAAGAGCAGTTTCTTGCTGAAATGGCTAGCAAACCCCATAAGGAACCTCTTCAATACCCATCATCCTCTTGAAGTACATTGGTGTTTCCAGGACACAATTTCCAGGTGTGTCTTATTGTTATGCAAAGTCCTAAGTTCTTAAAACATTTTAAATGTCATATTCAGTAGTCTTTGAAAGATCTGAAGAATACCTATCTAACTAAAATTTATCTTTGTATATCATGAAAGCCTAACTAACATTACTACAAGCTTGACTAATATAGATGACTATTTATTAACCTATATTTCTTAATTTTACAATAACTTTTTATTTTGTCTTATTTTTAATTTTTTATTGAAAGTTTCCACCTCCTCCCCTTCTCCCATTTCCCTCTCCAGTCCAAAGAGCAGTCAGGATTCCCTGCCCTGTGGGAAGTCCAAGGTCCTCCCCCCTCCATCCCGGTCTATGAGCTGCACAAACACAATACCTTAATCAAGAGCAGAAATATATATAAACAAAATTGACCTTAAATTTGTATCAATAAACCAAGATCCACACCAAAGCAAAATATTCATCTCTATAACATATCCCCCTTCAAATGTAAACAAATATTGATAAACAACATTTAGGGATTTTGGGCTTAGTCCTCTCCAAACTGCTTCCTGCTTTTTGTTGGGCATTTTTTGGGGGGATTTTGTGGAGATCTTTCAAGGGGTTTTGGTCCATTAAACCACACACACACGCACACACATAATAATACAGTTTCTGTGTGGTTATTTTGTTTCTTGGTGGCCTGGGAAATGAGCAGCCTCTGTCTAGGAATTAGTGTTTCAAGCAGAAATTGACATAATTCTCTCTCAGAAAGAATATAAAATTAAAAACTTTATTAATATGTACAATGTTTCTACCTGCACTCATAATTGTCAAAGATTTGGATGAGACTAGTGAAATAAAAGACAGAAAAATATAGCAAAATATGGTTTAAAAAAATACAGAGCAAAAGATCAGAAGTTAGGCATTCTCCCTGCAAACATACCCCTGTACATAAAATAATGGGGACAATATGAGGTAATAGAAAGTTAAATCACAGTTTTAGATATCCAACACTGCATACAAATGTCACAATATAAAGATACATTGCAAATATTTATAAACTTTGTCAATTCAGGAGATGAGCATACAGGTAGTCATTAACTCATAGATACAATTTTAATAACTTTGCAAATATTGAATTCATGCTAACTTCATCTCATCAGTAATAAATTTAACTGGGTATTAATTAAATTAGATATACCCTAAAAGTATTACAAAATTTTCAAATGTTTGAAAATTAAATGTTATTAAAATAACCAATATGTAAAGGAAAATGACAGTATAAGCTAATTTAGAAAATACCACACTGAATTAGTAAAAGCAGATTCAGAAGTTTAAATAGAGCATGCTCTTTGGTCATTTCAATTCTGAATTATTAGGTGTGAATATCTTATAAATAAACCACTGAAAACAAACAACTAAAAATAAGGCAAGCAAAGAATAGCTATAAAACATGAAAAAAATTAGATAAGGGACACATATGATAATAAACAAAACTAAGGGCATCAGGGTAGGGTAAATTTAACTCTGAATGGGGATTATGAGCAATAAGGTGAGGGATGGAAGAAAGATATGTACCACTTGTGAATTTGAGGAAGGAATAAAAAATATCATAAATATATAATAAGTGCATGTATACACTTACATATACTATTTTTAAGTGAAGATACATTACTTCGGATTTTTTTTCCTTCAAGAGCCATGGACTATATAATAAAAAGTCCAGTGTCAGGAATAGAAAACCTCCATTTGAGTCATTGGTCATGGGAGTCAGTGAGACCCCAAGTTTACATGGATTATTGCATTACCCTTTTTGTTTTGAGAACATAAAGTAAGACCTTGTTGCTAAAGATACCACAGACTTTGGACAAACGACTTAAAAATTGAGCTATAACTGACCAGAAAGCTTGCCCTCTGAGGACCATCTTACAGTATCCAAAGGGGCAAAGGAAACTGCCATGGGAGGAAAACAATAGTTCTACCCACCTGTAAGACCTATGAACCACAAGAACAGCACACCAAGATATCTACAGGAGTCCAATAATAATTATAATATCTTAGGAGTATGGAAGACAGACCAGACACAGAATGTTTAAGAACAGCTTATTGGAAATCCTCTAGTCAAATGAGACTGAGAGGGTGACCTGGGGGAAAAAAAACAAAAAAACAAACAAAAGTTTCATGAAAGAAAATACGTTCTGAAATTTTGTGGCCCTGGGTTTTTTTTTTTTTGTACATTATTTATTTCTAACACTGGATATTTTGCTGCTATTCTGATAATCCTGTTTCATGCTGGTTATTAAGTTCATCATGAGGGGCGCTAGTACCAATAAAATTCAAATACCTTGTGATTATTAAATCCAAGAAAATACAGATGTATTTTGTCTGGTAGAATTTCCATGAAAGTTGTCATTTGATTTTGATAGCTAATAGGAAAAATAATGTAATTGCATTTCAATTGTATTTTACTGAATAAAGACTGCCTGAAGATCTGAGAGTAAAACAGTTCCATGGGGTAGCCTTTCTGACCAGGTTATGGTAAGACACACCTTTTATTCCAGTAGCCACAATGACACACACCATTAATCCCAATAGACAGCCTAGTTGGTGTAGAAATTGAGTATAGCATTCATTTAATACCAGTGGTGCATGTCTTTAACCCCAGTCTTAGAGAAGAATATAAGACATGGGGAGACAACTCTTAGGGCAGTCTCATTTTGAGATTCCTGAAAGCAGAATTCCCATTTTCAGACTGAGGTTGAGGTAAGAGCCAATGGCTGATTGTTTTGCTTTTGGGATTTTCAGGTTGAACCTCAATTTCTGACCATGAGTTTTATTAATCGTGCTTCAAAATAGAATAAAAATATTCATGTTTTGTATGGGTTCTATCTTTTGTCATGTAATTTGCTGTAGTAACTTGTCCTATGAACAGTGACTCTCCTTGAGCAGAAGGGCCAATGTTCTCATTTTTTCTCTGCACTGGAAAGGTAGGTTAGTCCTGAAGGAACAAACACAGAACAGAACATTTAGGCCAAAGGCATTGAGACTACATCCTTTGCACTTCAATAGATAACTCTAAAAGAATTAGCATCAATTTAAATGATGTCTGTGGTACACTCTTCACAGAAAGCAGCTGCTCCACTTTTTCTTTTTTGAACTACTTACATGAAAGAGACAACTGCTTTCTCAGGAGATACCCTGATTGCAGAAGCAAGGTTCCATAGCACAGAACTTTGGAGAGAAGGAAAAGAACTTTGGAAGGAGACTTCTCTATTCTCACAAATGCAAGAATATACACATAGGCACTGTTTTAAAATGCAAATATATATGTTATCCTTAATATAGAGAGTGAAACATTGATCTGTAAAAGATGATTTGAAATTTGAAGATGAAAACATTGAAATGTGTCATAATATTAAATCTTGAAAAGCAGTGGAAAAAAAAACACAGGACCTCTGTAGCTCAACTAACTGTTTGTGGAAAAAATAAGTTTAGTAAAATGACCAATCTGGAGACTATTATTTTATTAAACTAACCAAGGCATATATAGCTTCTAGTTTATAGTTCCTATTCATTTAAAATTATAGAGCCATAATTTGAACATTATAATTATGATAGGACTAATTCATATTTGTAGTAGCTTCTTGGTCTGCTCTTAGGACAGTTTTTTGGAGTGCTTCTTTTGCCAAACACACGCACTATGGCTTAGGGAGCATTGCAGAAGAGTGGGCAGAAAAAGTATAAGAGAATCATGGAGTTTGCAGTGTATTGTGTTTCCAGTAATAGCTGAAACAAACCCCATAAAACCTCATCAGCATGACTAATCAGGCATGATGTCACTGGACACGCCAATGGTGACAGGGAAAACCCAAAAGATCTTAACTCTACACCCTACACAATATACTATAGACAACTAAGGAAGGCTGTAAGCTGAAGAAATCGCCTTCCCCAAGGAAGAGCTCACCCTTTGGTTTTCTAACAACAAAAGGTCAACCGTGTAAACATGAACAATTCAGAGCAGACAGACTGATTTGTGTATATATATGTGTGTGTGTGTGTATTTACATATATGCATGTGTGAGAGTGTATGTATGTATGTATGTATGTATATGACAGGATGCAGTAAAAATAGTACTAAAAATTTGAAAGAGATCAGGAAGGGAAATATGGAAAAAATTGGGAGTAAAAAGGGGAAAGAAGAAATGTAATTATAGCATAATATCAAAAGTTAAATAAGAAAACACACACTATTTTATTGGGCATTTCTTTGTTTTATCTAGATTCATGGTTTTATTAAATTACTAGGTAAGTTGTGGATTGCTTCAGTCTGTGTTCGAACCAAGTCTACTCTTTCACATACTCTTAACTTCATTAATATTATTTCAGGTCATAAAATCCTCATTTTCTAATCATTAGTAGACAGACTATGGGAGAAGTCAGAAGACCATTAGCTGACTGGAATGTATTTAGTTTCTAAGTCTGTATAGGAAGATGAGTTTATTAAGCACATTAAGGTAATGGGCTACAGGGAGTTGAAGTCTTTAATTTATCAAATTATTTGTTTGAATGTTTGATGTGTCTTTGTGCTGAGGCACCCCAGCATGTAATTCATGTTGGGCAATGAGGGTGATTCATATTAAACAATATGCAAATGCAAGAGATAAGGGAGAGGTGTTGTGTGTGTAATTTCTATGTAACGAGCCTCTTCCATGTGAGGAAGTGTGTCCTGGCAGATGAAAGTTCAATCCAGGTAGAGGTTTCTGAGACACAGTGAGGCCCTACCTACTCTACACCTCAGAGAGCAATTTGGATGCATATATGCCTTTTTTCTTTGTGTTTTCTGAATCTAGCCTGGAAAATTTTCCTCATGACTTGTTCTATTTTCCTGTTGCATGTTAGTGTGTTTTCTTGCACAGATGTACAATGGAAGCAGAAACATTCAGCTTGACATTGTTTGAAGCACACTCAAGGTAAAATCTTGACTATTTGCTGCCCTTATCTCTAAAGGGGAAATTATTTTCTCCAAATCTATATTCATGGAAGAAAAAAAAACTAACTAGGCATCCAATCTGAAACAAAATGCTCAGCTAATTGCCCCCTCTACCAACATCTACATGTTGCTCATAAGTTTGATCCACTTAGTCAAGGTTACAATTGTAATACCAGCCAGTTTATCCATTGTTTTAAAATAGTGTAGTAAGGTATAAAGGTCTGCCATTTTTGTACAAGAGCTGCCATCATTCATTCTCTCTTAAAAGTAGAATAAGTTTCTTGGTTGTGTCAGGACATGACCTTAAGTGTAGGGTCATGTAGTTCTTTCTGAATTCCTTGGTAAAGTTATTATAATCAAATATATGTTTATTCTAAATCTTCTGATATATACTCATGACACTGACATATGATGCATAATACAAGTAGGGCAGAAATTTGGAAGATTGGTAGGCTGGAGTGTTTATAAGAACTTTGAATTCTTTTCCACAAAACAGAGGTTGTGAGGGAAAGCCCACTGAGATCTTACGCTATATAAATTCACTGTTTTCAAATGTCAAAACACAAGTGGACACATTAAAATTAAAACTCAAATTAAATACAGGCAAGGTAGAGCTCTCAGCATCACCAGAAGAGTCTGCAGGGAGTCCCTCTATCCCAGATGTTTTAGATTTTCTTATAATTCTTCATCTTGAGCAGAGTATATTGGAATTTTGATGGCCAGATTTTTATCTCACTCCATTTCTCTGAAATAAATGTTTTCTTGAGTAATTTGTCCATTTCAGTTCTGTCTTGAGAGTTTCATAAAATTACTCTTTTTCTGTAGGTAAGTTTTATAGCTATTACTAACAAATGCTACAAACCAGAAGATAGACATATGTCACCAAGTTTCAGGTGGCTTATTTTGTCCCAATGACTCAGCCCTTGAATTGCAGACAGCTAGTATACCAATAATATTTCTCTGTGCCACTGCAGAGATTGGTCTTTCTCTGACCAAACTCCTCTTAAAAAAAAAAACAAACAAACAAACAAAGCAAAACACAACAAAACAAACTAAAACACAAAAAAACCCACATTTTTCATTGATTTTGTATATTTGGTTATGTGGTCACAAGAGCATTCATGCATGTGTATGTATGTGGTGTGTGTGTGTGTGTGTGTGTGTGTGTGTGTGTGTGTGTGAGTTCACATTTACTCTATTTCTCTCTGGGTCTGACTGTGTATATCTGTTGATGAGCACTGTATGTCTTAAAGTCTATGTCCCCCAAAGCATAGCTTGAAAGTCCAACGAGAATCATTGGTAGTTTCTTCACTCCTTCTAGCATGTGGGGCCCAGAGATGAGCTCATCTTTGGCAGGAAACTCCTTTAGTGACTGAGCTATCTCACAGGCCCAGTGTGATGTTTGGATTCACATTTTACATAATGATGATTAGTTCTGGGCACTTATTTAAATCTTTAACTCTGTTCATGAGGATATCAGTCAAAGTGGTCCCTTCTATTTTGACAAATATGGTATGTTAAGCTTATTGCATCCACCCACTGTGCCAGAGAACACTTTTTTTTTTTTTTTTTTTTTTTTTTTTTTGGTTTTTGTTTTTTTGAGACAGGGTTTCTCTGTGGTTTTGGAGCCTGTCCTGGCACTAGCTCTTGTAGACCAGGCTGGTCTCAAACTCACAGAGATCCGCCTGCCTCTGCCTCCCAAGTGCTGGGATTAAAGGCGTGTGCCACCACCGCCCGGCCAGAGAACACTTTTATAGTTACTCCCCTTATTGAGCAATGGTATGGTACCTCTTATCTCTCTCTTCTCCTAGAGTTTCCTACATTTTTATTCACACTCCTAGGTGAGCACAATTTAACTTTCAGTTTTTATGGGAACAACTAGATTAAATTCTGTTTATGAGTAGGATCAAGCAGCATTTGATTTTTGTTTTTTTGGTCATTATTCAGTCATTTAAGGCAGCATCCTCTATGTCACACACACATCAGAGAGGGGAGAAAGATTGTAATAGATGACAGTCACTCTTTATTCAAGATGACTGTTCAATTAAATTGTTGATGGGATCAGGAATTTTGGTAGGTTTCCCTCTATAACAACTATTATGTGCCTACTGTCTCTCATCTCAAAGCAGGGCCAGCATTTTAGTGACTTCTCATTAAGATACTTTAACATGAGGAGCTTATCAAAATTGAAATCTTATAAAATTACCCAATCTGTGATAACATACTATTAGTGACAAAAAACAGAGAACTGACTTGGTGTCCTGAAGGTTTCACTACAACAAATAAAGGCATGCTAACCTGTTATGATTAGTCTTTTTAAGCCTCTTAGCCCCTGGATGATTTGACATTACCAAAGTCTTATGTCCTAAATGAGAAAAATGATCACATTTTCAGGATAAAGAACAATAACACACAGTGAATTTACATTAAAATACTAATACATTTCCAATTTTTTTGTGAAATTGGACACAAAAGACTGGAAAATCAATATTTTAACTTACATGTTGGTTATTTTAAGTTTTAAAACAAAAATGCTTTGACTGGAAGTCAACAATTGGGCATCAGCCTGCATCTCAAGATCACAAAAGTGAAAAGAAATTTCAGAGTTTCTCAGAGGGGAGGGTCTGGATAGAGAACCACTAGTTTCCTATCACTTGTTCTTAATTGATTTCTTATATCACTAGAGTATGTGTTGGGACCAAATAAACTAGTGATCTTGTTTCACCTTGAATGCCACGAAAAGACGCATCATACAAATTTGTGTTTATATAGTTGATAAGTACTTTGTCACATTTCACCAAAGACATTTGTTTCTAAAGTTCATCTGAAGAATTAATAACTTTAAGAAGAAAAGACTTACTTTTGAATTCTCCATTAAAAGCAAATTTACTTTCTGCTTTTGCTTCTGGTTTCTTACAAAGCTAAACTAACTGGGAGTGGCTTCCAGGTAACCTGGTTTCTTTTTAACCTCACCCAATGCAAGTATCCCTTTCTGTCTCAGGATCATTCATATCAATAGCAATCAATTTCATATCTGTTACAGTCTCATCTGTAAGAGCCAAGATTCCAAGGATTTTCACATGAATCACTTTCCTGTGAGAAAGAACATTTGAACCTATTTCACAAACCATAATGGGACTGTCAATCTCCACACCATTTTGTGCTCTATATTTTTTGGTAAAGAATTTTTCATATCTGAGAGGGTCCCATACTATTATATGTATCCTTTTTGAGGGAAGATATTCACATTATAGTATCTTTCCATGCTTTAATGGATTCTGAGACTCCTTAGTTATAATCACTGTTTTGATTTTCATCCAGGAAGATATTTGTCCAAAGAGAGAGTGAGCTTGTAGTAGTTCTACATGCTTGGCAGGCAACACTCCTACATATTGTAAAGGACAATGGCAAACAGAGAGGTGGGTAGAACCTCATATTTAGTGAATAATAAGACTAAAAAAGCACATTAATAACCTTTTGGCTATGTTGAAGCTTCCTGAACAAGGATTAGATGACTATCAAATAGGGACCTTCCATTTGAAAAAGTAATCTGCGTTGGTGGTATAGTGGTGAGCATAGCTGCCTTCCATTTGAAAAGTATTTCTTTGTATTTAATTAATATCTAATTATGAGTTTGAGTTTTAAAAAAATATCTGTTTTATTTGGAAAGGAAATTCAGAATACAATCATAAATATTTTTCAGTTTATCATTTATACTTTATTAACTAAAATAAAATGAATGTGAAAATATTCAATTATATTAGACAAGATAAAATACATATGTGTGTATATATTGATAGATAAGATAAATATTCTTTTCCTTATGGTTTGTTTAGTTAAATTTTCTAGGAAAATTACAGTTAATAACTGAATATTGAATTGTTCTAACAGAATTTAAATACAATAAGAGGAACTGCACAAAATGCTTGTTATCTGAGTATTTTTACAGGCCTCTCCCAATTTTAATTAACGACTTCAAAATTGGATTATGTTGCCATGCCCTTCTATTTTCTTGTCCTCTTTTCCCAGTGTTTACTTATTTTAATTATTATTGAGCACTGACATGAAGCAAAGAAGAAATTTTCCTGTAGAAGTGCTAATTACCAAACTAAGTACTTTGTATTTAGGGCATAGAAAACAAGGAGAAAATTTGGGGTACTAATAAAGTGTAACAACTTTGCATACATTTCTGTATAAGAGCCCTGATTAAATGCTTCCTTTGGTGAATAATGAAGCCATCATTTAATTTTAAATATTTTACCACAATGCAAAATGCTGTAATAAATTTTTACTATTAACCATTTTAGAAAGATTAGAAAACATAGAATAATTAGAACATTTTAATCCCATTCTATTATTGGGTGATGAATACTCAGACAGATAAAAATTAAAAACTCAAGTTAATGAACATAATATAACAAACCTCTCAGAAACCTCATTTTTCATCATTAAATATCTATCATTGATTCTACTTCAGTTATTGGGATTAAAAATTCAGTAAAACAAAATTATCCAACTTGCTGGGAAACAGTTATTGATTTATATTTGTGTGATTGTCTTAATACATTGCTATACATGCCTTGTGTGCAAAGATATCTATTAACCTTCAGGATGAAGCAGCAATTAAAATTCATGCTAACTGAATTGTTACTAAAATAAGTTATGACAACATTTTACACCAAAAAAGATTCTAAACTACACACATACACTTCTGTATGCATACATAATAGGTGTCATTCAAAATTATATATGCTTTATAATAAACATAAAATTCTTTTCTTTAAATTTGAATATTTCAAAAGAATAACAAAGATAAAAATTGAAACATTTTTTTCAAGTCTTTTTGATTTTATACTATGAATGAAGAACACAACATTATATGGTACTATAACAAACTGATGTTTCATTCTCTATAGTAAGCAATGATCTTGATAAACAAGATTAGAATTAAGATAGTAAGAATCATTTTTTTTTACTCTATCCATGGTTTTGGTTCTTGGAATCCATCAATCACAGTCTTTATATATTTATATATATGAAATAAACACCCCATCATGTAACTATATTTCAATTTGTGTCTTATTCTTCAGTATACTTTCCTTAAGTTTATGTCCCTAAAAACAGTTCTTAATAGAAGGTTTAAGACTTGTTTAATAATAAACTAGCCATTGTTACACATGCCTTTAAACCCAGCACTCTTGAGTCAGACAACCCTAATCTATAGAGCAAATTTCAGGATACCAAGAGCTACACAGAGAAACCATGTCTCAAAAAAAAAAAAATGATGCGAGCTGGGTGATAGTGATGTACACTTTTAATCCCAGCACTTAGGCGGCAGAGGCAGTTGGATCTCTGTTAGTTTAAGGCCAGCCTGGTCTACAAGAGCTAGTTTCAGGACAGGCTCCAAAGCTACAGAGAAACCCTATCTCAAAAAAACAAAAATAAAAGAAAAAGATGTGTTTAAGATAATTTTAAATAATAGGACATGGTTCTCTTTCAACATACTTATCATAACCATGACTATTCTGGCTCACAAACGCTGAAGTGACAGGTATGGGGCTTGCAGGGTTCTGTATCTGATCCTCTGCATATAACTTCTGGTTGTTGTGTTGTTATGTAGGTGTTTTCTGAAGTCCTAACTGTGATAGCAGGTGGGTCTCTCTGGCTCCTTTGCCTATTCTTGAGACAATTTTTCTTCTGTTGGGTTGCTTTCTTCATTCTTGGTGTAAGGCTTTTGCCTTGTCTTATTGTATTTTGTTGTGTTGTATTTTCTTTTCTTTCTTTCTTTTTTTTTTTGGTTTTTTTTTTTTTTTTTTTTTTTTTTTGGTTTTTTTCAAGACAGGGTTTCTCTGTGGCTTTGGAGCCTGTCCTGGAACTAGCTCTGTAAAGCAGGCTGGTCTTGAACTCACAAAGATCCGCCTGCCTCTGCCTCCTGAGTGCTGGGATAAAAGGTGTGCGCCACCACCGCCCGGCTGTGTTGTATTTTCTTACTGCCTTTTGGAGGTCTGCTCTTTTCTGAAGGTGAATGGAGCAGGACTGGATATAAGAGAGAGTAGAGATGCCAGGGATAATTTGGAGGAGTGGAGGAAGTCAAACTGTGATTGGGATGTATTAATGAGAGAATAATAATTGCAATAAAATGCAAATAAAAACAAAAATATCACTATTCTCGTGAAACATCTCTCTACGAAAATAATAAATTATAAGAACCCTAGCCTATTGTTTCATGAATTGTATGGTTATATTTCCTCTACAATAGAAATTTTCAGCCTGTCAAATGATCCTATTGTGAAAGGATTTAGATAAAATGTGGACAATTATTTACTGTGTCCAGTAAAACATTGGGCTTAATTTGAATAACATTCTAATGTGGTAAAATTATTTGCTTATCCAATAATTATTTTTCTATTGAAAATTTATGACATTCATATAAATGGTGTAGATCATGCAATATAAGACAATAATAAACATTTTACTTTCTGGTCTTATCTTATAACTTCTATTAACACTTAAAAAGACATTTCTTCTCAGAAAATAATGTATTTGATTATTTTTCTCTAGAAATATAAGCATGGCATTGAAAGGAGGTATTCTTAGTAAAAAACCAGAAAACTTTAGTAGCTACATAGTTTTTCTTTATCTTTCTTCTTTGAATGAAAGTATTAGTTGTCTGTTATTTCTTAGCATAAATCATGTGAATTATGTGAGTTACAACTTTGGATATAGTCTCTAGTATCAATAAACTAAAATGTACACTATGTATGTGTATCTCATTGTAGTTGGTTTCCTTTCCTTTCTTTCCTTTTCTTCTTCTTCTTCCTTTTTTTTGGGGGGTTTTTTTCCTTGTAGCTTTTTGGAACCTGTCCTGAAATTTGCTCTTCGGAGGAGGCTGGCCTTGAACTCAGAGATCTGCCTGCCTCTGTCTCCTAAGTGCTAGAATTTAAGGCATGCTCCATCACACCCAGTGTCTCTCACTCCTTTTAAGTAAAAATTACTTTGAGTAATAAGAAAAATAATCAGGGGAAATAAACTGAATAAAAAAGCAGCACTAATTTTGTGGCATATAATTTTTTAACATGGCTTTAACAAGTCAGGGACAGTGGAGATCAGAAATGAGGTAGGAACAAAATATGCTAAAGACAATTTTTTATACTTTTTATTTAACCATGTGCTTTAAGGCAGAGTTTAAAAGAATTCAAATTCACTGTCATTATCACCCAAATAAAACAACAAATTAAAGAGAAAGAAAAGCATATATACTATATTCATAAGCCTAAGACAATAGTACGTCAGCATGCAAAGAAAATAAATATATATGTGTATAATTGGGATGTAAAAATGTTTGAGAGGAAGAGAACGTCATCATTACTTTTGTTTTATATATTAATTAAAGCTCTGGAAAAAGCAGAACTTTTGTCACAGTCCCATGAACAATTTTGTTGATAATAGGTTAAAGAGGGGAGTGAATCCGGACAGAGAAGCAAGGTCTCAACAAAAGAAAAAAAAAAAGACATATGTACAAAGTTTGCATGAGGGTCTGGAGAATTGTCTCAGATTTTAAAAGTATTAATTTTACAGGGAAAACCAGTAATTTTCAAGTGTCTACACTGGGAAGCTCACAAATATTTATAAATCTAGCTTCAGGGATCCAATGTTCTTTATTGGGTCTACAGTCACCTGCATGTACACGACAAAACCTATAACAATCTTATAAAGACATTTTAATACCAATAAATAACTTATTATAACTTTATGACAAATTGAAAGTAAGTTCAATGAAAGGAAATTCCAGAAAGTTTTTCTATGAGCTTTTATTTCTTGATGAAATTTCTCACACATATTCTTTTGATTCATAAATGTTGACATTTCTTTTAACCCTGAGTGTAAATTGCTTTTGTGGTTGCACTGAAAAATACCTATTCAGACTCTCTCTGACTTCTACTTAGCCCATCTCCTAAGTACATGAATTTTTTTGTAATCATCAGGTGGACGGTTTGATATTTGATTTAGTATTACCATTTCTTTTATGACCAGTTTGAAAATTAATTATTATAAAGACTATGAGGTGCTTCTATTGAGACAAATTATGCTTTATTAGTATTAAAAGTTTGTATATGTTGAAGTTCTGATTTTTTTGGTCAACGTTAAAAAGCTAGAGTTATTCAAAGAGAGGACACTCAATTAAGAAAATGCTTCCATAAGATTTGTCTATTGACTGCCCTGCATTTTCTGGAATACTGACAGATAAAAGAAGGTCCAGCCCTCTGGGGAGGTGGGTGCCGGTGAAAGTACATAGTTCTGAGCAAAATATAGGGAGCAAACCAGTAAGAATCACTCATTCATTGTTTCTGCTTCTTACTGCACTCAGATTCCTGCCCTGCTTGAGTTCTTGCTCCAATATCACTCGATGCACCTTTGCCAGGAACTATAAGGTAAAATAAACCATATCCCCCACAAGTTACTTTGGTCATGGACTATTATCACAGGAATAACTATGAAATATGAGGAAATGAAAATAAGTTGTATTTAAGCTTCAGGATAGTACCTTCTTATTTGCCTCAACTCATTAAAAATGTGTGCTTAAATCTCTAACCATGTGATCTGTGTTGACAAAAGAGGTCAAATTCCATTCAGTTAGCCACTCTTCTATGCTGCAAAAACCAAATCAAGGTCTGGGAAAACTGCAATTTTTCATAAGGTCACTAGTTTTAGTTGACAATTAGAGCAAGATAATGTAATGTGTTACAAAATATCAGAGTTCAAGGTTTACTATACTAGTAAAAAAAAAAAGAGTGATATTCAAATTTTGCAGCTGAGCATTTCCTAACCATATTATCATGTTTATTATGCTATGCTACTCAGGTAAGCATACATGTTTTGTTATTTATTATGTCTACCATGTTTGAGGTGAAAATAAACAATTTTATATTTGAAACTAGAAGTGTTACTTATATAGTCAGGTATCTTAACATTTTGATGTACGCTTTTGAAATTATAAAAAAGTTTCATCTTCTTTTCTTCTTACTCCAATTCAACCAAACTAATGCGAATATAGACTTTCTCTTTAATTGCCCTTTATCTTGGCTCATTCCAAATCCTAAATTTTATATACAGAGAAAAACATTATAGCCAGTCCAAAAATTATGTATGTGTGATTTTACATACACACAATGCAACACAACACACACACACATGTGTAATTTCCTATGGAAGTTAATATGTTTATTTACTTTTGTTTTTCTTACTTTAACAAGGAGAAAAAATATTACCTTGACAATGTTAGAATTTTATCAAAAAAAACACATTCAGTTTTTTTGTATTCCACATGCAGTAATAACAGTGGTAAAATTAACCGATATTATTTTCTTAGGGCGAAAAGGTACTTCAGTTTTAACTACAGACAGAACCTAGGAAGGTTGCATTAAAGTAACCATACTCATCATTGGGAGTTCTGGTACACAGTAGAGAATGACTAAAAATGGTAAAGATGAGCAAAAGTTGCACAGATGCTTATAGCTGACATCTTGGTTTCCAACTTATTAAATGGTCTTTTTGCAAACCTATAGACTGTTATTCATGCCGATTTTCTATCCAGGATACTTCAGTAGAGAGGGCGTATTCCGAGTTAATGAGAAAAGTCCTAATTAAGCTAGCCATATGTTCAATTGCATTTATAAATGGAGAAATAACCCTTTTTACTGCTGATCCTACCATTGTTGTCATCTCCTGCTGCTATGGGTGGCACTGAAGCAGTTCCCATTTCAGCATTCTCCTCAGCACTCATCGTGTTTGTTCCAGGCTTGCACTCTGTTGCATGAGATATTCTTGGCACGCACAGCAGAGTGCCTGCAATGCTTGCTTAGGAAAATATCTTTCTGAAGATCTATGTCTGTATTGAATGCAACTATGTCTTCAATTTTGCCCTGGGGATATAGATCTAGCAACGCTGCCAAAACATATTCTTTCTTTTCAAGCATTTAATCTATTCTAGAGCACAGAGAGTGCCCAGGAGTTAGGATTGCCCTACATAGCCCAGGCTGCTTTTGTCATGATATTTAGGCTTCATTTTTAGCCTTTTCTTCAGCGCAGGTGTAAAGCATTTGTTTAGACTCACATCTTCACTGATGTCAGGCAACAGAACTTAAATGGAAAAGCTGCAATTCCTTGAGACTATCACAGCTGATAGGAATGCAGATTCCTTCACAATTACCTTAATGTAATCATTGGAAACTGTACAACTAAATAATTCTAAATTAATGATAGTGTCAGAACAATGACGATAATCCATTATTCATTTACTTATTTTTTTTTGTATTTTATAAAAATAATGAGCTTGGAAATGGGGGAATGGATATATACTGTTCATGCAGAGAACCCAAAATTCTTTCTGAACATTCAAGTCAGACAGTTCATAACTGCCTGCCATTTCAGACTCAGGTAACTAGATGCTTGTGACTTCTGTATAAACCAAGCATGCCAACACTGACAAAATCACACACTCTCAGAAACAAACATACACTCACATATAATTAAAAATAATAAATTCTATATACATATCTATATACAATCCTCTTTTATTCTGAACCCTGTAATCCTATATTACACCTACATTTTCTGGAGAAAACAATGTTCTCTATATATGTGCATAGATGTAATAGCTGTGAGAAGATAATGTCTCTCATGATGTATGTCTATACACCTTCACAGCATCTGTGACACAGACAAGGTGAATGTCAGTATATTTGTATAATTTGGCTGCTTTGCCTCTTCTGCAGACAGGAAATAAAGGCTAAAATAACCATAACAGATGGTGATTATAATTTCAATAATGACATTTCCCTGTTTCTCCATTTATATTTGTTAAACATTTACCATTGGCCAGGAATTTTACAAATAAGTTGATATATCAGGCATTATTTATATTCTTTGCTGGGCTCAAACCAAGGACTCAATATGCTTGGCAAGACTTTAATATTGATTCCTTCTTTACAGGTACGTTTATGGTACATTTGAACAAGAGTTCAAATGCTGAAGCATTTTTTCAAAGTCTGTTTTTAATAAGCCAAAGAACTGTAATTAAAAACTATTATTCTCAACAATCTAATTTTCCAAATAACATACATGTAAAATAAAACAATATCCTCACCTTCCATGTAAAGATAGTTAATCTTTTTTATTGTTATTTATTTTGTTACATGATAGGCTATTGACCTTTCATTTAAATTAGAAAGTAATTGTGTCACAACCACTAACAAGTACTCTTTTTTATACTGTAATGAAATCAATCGATAGTGCTCTTAGAGTTTAATTAGTAAGCAAGGTATTTAACCTGAATGATTACCTCAGCTGTAAATACTTTTAATTTATCATATATATCCCACCTTAAAAGATGTTTAAATCAATTTCTAAATCAAAATTATAATTATATTGATATTTATATTATCCAAGTCAATGATAGTTATTTTATCTCTTGCATTCTATGAAACTTCTCAGTCAGCCCTCATTGTCGGCCATATTCAGAGTCCGGTTTGATTACATGCTCCATCAGTTCCAGTCCAGCTGGCCTTGGTGAGTTCCCATTAGATCAGCCCCACAGTCTCAGTGGGTGGGTGCACCCCTTGCTATCCTGACTTCGTTGCTCATGTTCTCCCTCCTTCTGCTCCTCATTTGGACCGTGGGAGCTCAGTCCTTTAAACTGGAAGGAAATATAAACTGAGATAAAAAAAAAATAACCCCCAACCTAAAAAAGCTCAGGGCTGGATGGTTTTAGTGCAGAATTCTACCTGAACTTCAAAAGGAGCTAATACCTATACTATCCAAAGTAATCCACATAGTAGAAAGAGGAGGGGCATTGCCAAACTCTTTTCATGAGGTTACAGTTACCCTGATACAAAAACCACACTAAGACTCAACCAAGAAAGATAATTATAGGCTAATCTCATTCATGAACATGGATGCAAAAATATTCAATAAAATACTGGCAAACCAAATCCAAGAACACATCAAAAAAACATCCATCATGAATAATTCGGCTTCATCCCAGAGATATTGGGCTATTTCAACATATGAAAATCTATCAATGTAATCCATCATAAAAATGAACTAAAAGAAAAAAAGCAAATGATCATTTTATTAGATGCTGAAAAAGCATTTGAGAAAATTCAACACCTCTTCATGATAAAGGTCCTGAAGAGATCAGATATACAAGGAACATGTATAAATATAACAAAAGCAATATACAGCAAGCTGACAGCCAACATCAAATTAAATGGAAAGGAACTCAAAGTGATTCCACTAAATAGAGGAACAAGACAGAGATGCCCATTCTCTCCATATCTCTTCAACATAGTTCTTGTAGTTTTGGCAATAGAAATAAGACAACAAAAGGAGATCAAGTGGATTCAAATTGGAAAGGAAGAAGTCAAACTTTCATTTCTTGCAGTTGATAATATAGCACATATAAGTGACACCAAAAACTCTACCAGAGAATGCATACAGCTGATAAAACCTTCAGTGATGTCGAAGGATATAAGATCATCTCAAAAAAAATCCATATACTCATACATACAAATGATAAAGAAGCTGAGAGGGAAATCAGAGAAACATCACCTTTCATAATAGCCACAAATAACATAAAGTATCTCTGGGTAACACTAACCAAAGTAGTAAAAGACTTAATTGACAAGAACATTAGGTCTTTAAAGAAAGACATTGGAAGAAGATACCAGAAAATGGAAAGATCTTCCATGCTCTTGGATAGGTAGGATCAACATAGTAAAAATGGCAATCCCACTGAAAGCAATCTATAGATTCAATACAATCTCCACAAAAATCCCAACACAATTCTTCACCGACCTTGAAAATACAATAATAAACTTCATATGGAAAAACAAAACCAAGGATAGTCAAAAAAATCCTGTGCAATAAAGGAACTTTCAGAATCATCACCATCCCTGACATCAAGCTCTATTACAGAGCTACAATAATGAATACAGCTGGGTATTGACATAAAAGTAGACAGGGGACCAATGGAATTGAATCTAAGACATGGATATAAATTCACACACTTATGATCACCTAATTTTTGACAAAGAAGTTAAAATTATACAATGGAAAAAGTATCTATAAAAATGGTTCTGGCATAACTGAATGTCAACATGTAGAAGAATGATAATAGATCTGTATCTATCACCATGCACAAAACTCAGATCTAAATAGATTAAAGACCTCAATATAAATCCAACCACACTGTACCTGATAGAAGAGAAAGAGGGAAGTAGTCTTCTATGCATGGGCACAGGAGACCACTTCCTAAATATAATCCCAGTAGTGCAGTCAGTGAGAACAACAATAAATAAATGGGAAAATGGGACCCCCTGCAATTGAGAAGCTTTTGTAAAGCAAAGGACACAGTCAATAAGACAAAATGTCAGCCTACTGAATGGGAAATGATCTTCATCAGCCTCACATCAAAGGACTGATTTCTAAAATATATAAAGAACTCAAGAAATTAGGCATTAAAATTCTAAATATCAATTAAAAATGGGGTACAGAACTAAACAGAGAATTCTCAATAAAAGAATCTCAACTAGCCAAATATTCTTAAAAGAATTTTCAACATTGTTAGTCATCAGAGAAATACAAATCAAATCAACTCTGTGACACAACTGTCACAATGGCTAAGGTAAAAAACACCAATGATAGCTTATGCTGGAGAGGATGTGGAGTAAAAGGAGCAATCATCTATTTCTGCTGGGAATGAAAATTTGTACATGGAAATTAGTATGAGAGTTTTTCAGAAAATTGGAAATTAACCTACCTAAATATCCAGAAATACCACTCTTGGGCATATACCCAAAAATTGCTCAATCAGACTACAAAGCGTTTGTTCAACTCTATTCACGGCATCGTTATTTGTAATATCCAGGATCTGGAAACAACCTAGATTCCCCTCTACCGAAGAATGGATAAAGAAAATATGGCACATTAACACATTAGAGTACCGCTCAGCAGAAAAAAAAATGACATTTTGAATTTTGCATGCAAATGTATGGAATTAGAAAACACTATCCTGAGTGAGGTAACCCCCACCCAAATAGATGGATATGGTATGTACTCACTCATAAGTGCATACTAGCTATAAACAAAGAACATTGGGCTCTTCATGATCCTAGAGGAGCTAAGTAATAAGGTAAACCCAAAGAAAAACACATATAGATCCACTTGGAAAGTTGAAATCAACAAAATCGCCTGACAAAATTAGGATCATGGGGTTCGGGGAGGAGAGAAAGTGGAAGGGGAAGAGGAGGGGAGAAGCGAGGGTTGAGGAGAACTTGAGAGAATGGGATAGTCAAGATGGGGGAAGAAGAGTGATGAGAGCAAAGAAAGATATCTTGATTGATGGAGCCATTATAGTGTTAGCAGAAACCTGGCTCTAGAGAAATTCTCAGGAATACAAAAGGCTGACTCCAGCTAAGACCATAAGCAATAGAGGAGAGGGGGCCTGATCTTGATTTGTCCTGTAGCCAGACTGATGAATATCTTAAATATCACCATAGAACTTTCATCCAACAACTGATGGAAAGAGAGGTAGAGACCCTCATCAGAGCACTGGACTGAGCTCCCAAAGTCCAGTTGAAGAGTGGGAAGAATGAGAATATGAGAAAAGAGATCAAGACCATGATGGGCTCATCTACTGGAAAAGCCTACCTGAGCTAATGGGAGCTCACTAACTTTAGCCTGACCAGGAAGGGACAGACATAGGACCAAACTATTCCCTCTGAATGTGATTGACATTTGTATGGCTGGGTCACATGGAGGGACCACTGGCAGTAGCACCAGGATTTATCCCTACTGTATGTACTGGCTTTTTGGAAACCTATTCTCTTTGGATGTATACCATACTCAGTCTAGATATAATAGGGAGGGCCTTGGACCTTACACAAAGCAATGTGCCTTACCCTCTCTGAGGATTGGGGAGGTATTGGGTGGTAAGGTGTGTAGAGGAAATGGGAGGAGAGGAGGTAGTGGGAACTTTGATTGGTATTTTTTAAATCTAATAAATTAGAAAAGAATAATCTGTACTGCATGAAAAAAACAATACATGCTGCTTAGCAATCTTTTCTGTATAAAGGATGAGCCTCATGCCTAGGAAAGATGCATTCAGATGCAAAATATAAATAAATGCTTAATTTTCATAGTATTTATTATAAAAAATAAAGCTGATACATGCATAAAATTATTTCTAAAATTTTCTCTCATATAAAACTTATAAAAAACTTTGAAATTTGTACATTTAGACAGGTCTACTTTTACTTAATAATGTCATAGTTTGCAACACAGTGATAATTTTTCCTGTCAGTATATTGTTTAAATATAATTATTCTAAATTTCAAAGGTGTGTAGGAGCTTTAACAGGCATAAACTAATCAACTTTCAAATTGCTTAGCTAGTGCTGACCTTTAAATGTGTATTCAAATCAATAATGGAATTATAGTGTGTCGTTGGTAATAGCATTCTGTGAAACATAGTTTGATAAGAGAAAGTGTAGCAGAAAAAAATAAGTTTTTAATTATTGTAATATATTATTTGATTATATTATTACAAAAAATGTGTGATTGTCTATAAATTATATTTATAATAAGGTAGGTTTTAGTTTGTCAACAGGCTTGAGTTTCAGTTGAAGTAAATATTTTAAATGTGTAGGACATTTAATTAAATAGAAATTTAAAATTGCCTGTTAAAATACAAATCAAGTTGTATGTCAAAATTCAATTCAAACTAACAGTTTTCAAAATGCAATTTTATATCTAACATTTAACCAAGTGTAAAATTTTAGACAGTATCATGGGATGGAGTAAAGATCAAATAAATGTTATGTTTGCAGCTTTCTCAATGTCAGTAGGTATGTATTTGAGTTTAATTTATAAAACAGGTACAAAATGTGATAGTTATGTTTTCCTTCCTTTGACATAATCATCATTAATATGTTTGCCCCAGCCATCTGTTTACATTTAGCCATTATAAATGGAATGAAGTTGCTCTCTGAGTAGTGCTGGATGTTTATCAACCTCTTTAATTCATTCTGCATTCTTGGTCAGCATGAAACAGTCATGAACACTGCTTTCAGGCAGCACAGATGCATATAAACACTCCAGTGAATTGAAGAGGACATTCTGAACTTCAAACAATTTTACTAAATTATTTACTGGTTTCTGCAAGTTTTTTCTTTTTAACCCCCCCCCCAAAATGTAAAATTATGTTTCTTTCATGTATATTTTTTCTTTCTATATTTCTGCTATTGTAAGACAAGTACTCACTTCCAAAGATTTGGAGCTAGGAGACTTAGATTATGAAGAACACACAGACTGGTTTTCCAATGTTAAATGCTTAGATCTAAAAACATGCAACATTAGCTCAACTGAATAGGTTATAATTTTGTTCTTAGGAATATATATTAATAAATAAAAACACACATGAATATTGTGGGGTAACCAATCACCTATTGTTTGGTTCTGGGATCCCATACTAGGAGAAAGATCCCCTTGTAGGCACTGTTAAGATGACAAAGAACATATGTCCTTTTAGGATATAGGCTATGGGAGAAACATAATATTTCCGCACTCTATGAGATCTATCCCATTCCAAACACTGTTAAGATGACAAAAAACTTGTGTCATTTTAGGACATAGGACAAGGAGAAACCTAATGCTTTTTTTTTTTTTTAGCTTTAGATTTTTTTTTATTGAAAGAAAAAAAAAGAAATTCCCACCTCCTCCCAGCCTCCCATTTCCTTCCCCCTCCTCCCACTCCTCTCCCTCTCACCCCACTCCTCTCCCCCTCGCTCTCCAGTCCAAAGAGTAGTCAGGGTTCCCTGCCCTGTGGAAACTCCAAGGTCTCTGCCCCTCCATCCGGGTCTAGGAAGGTGAACATCCAAACTGGCTAGGCTCCCAAAAAGCCAGAACATAAAGTAGGATCAAAACCCCTTGCCATTGTCTCTAGCTTCTCATCAGCCCTCATTGTCTGCCATGTTCAAAGAGACCCGTCTTATCTCATGCCTCTTCAGTCACAGTCTGGGATCTACTGAAACTGAGAAGCTTCTGTAAAGCAAACGACACTGTCACTAAGACAAAAAGGCAACCTATTGTCTGGGAGAAGATCTTCACCAACCCCGCAACAGACAAAGGTCTGATCTCCAAAATATATAAAGAACTCAAGAAACTAGACTTTAAAACGCTAAATAACCCAACTAAAAAATGGGGCACTGAACTGAACAGAGAATTCTCAACAGAAGAAGTGCAAATGGCCAAAAGGCACTTAAGGTCATGCTCAACCTCCTTAGCAATCAGGGAAATGCAAATCAAAACAACTTTGAGATACCATCTTACACCTGTCAGAATGGCTAAAATCAAAAACACCAATGATAGCCTTTGCTGGAGAGGTTGTGGAGGAAGGGGTACCCTCATCCATGCTGGTGGGAATGCAAACTTGTGCAACCACTTTGGAAATCAGTGTGGCGGTTTCTCAGGAAATTCGGGATCAACCTACCCCTGGACCCAGCAATACCACTCTTGGGAATATACCCAAGTGATACCCTATCATATGACAAAAGCATTTGTTCAACTTTGTTCATAGCAGCATTATTTGTTATAGCCAGAACCTGGAAACCTAATGCTTTTATTCTACTAAATAGTCATAGCATAAAATTAACTCATATTGACTTGTTTCTACAGACATAGATAACTCACTCTGATCCTTCATCAGAAAAACATTTTATTGCAGTTAACATATACATTCTAATGACAATGAAATAAAAGTTTTGAGTTCTCAGAGATAACTGGAATGTACATATCATATGCCTCCCTCAAAAATAAAGGACCATTAGCAAGAGGGAATGGAAAGAGTGTAGGGAACTGAAGTTGAAGAAAACTTGAGGAAAACTGTTTTATGAACACAAGGTTTTTATACTCATTAAATCACAGTTTTGTGACAACTTACTTGTAATTATCAGCAAGCTCAAGCCAGAGAAATTCCCATATAGTGGAGAAGTTAGGCTTCAACTGCCCACATTAATGAAACAGGCAGATTCAACTTATTTATTTATTTATTTTTGTTTCTATTAAGCTATATATTTTTCTGACTCTACAGGCAGATTCAACTTATTTATTTATTTATTTTTGTTTCTATTAAGCTATATATTTTTCTCCATTCCCTTCCTTTCCTCCCACTTCCCACTCAACCTTCTCCCATAATCACCATGCTCCAATTTACTCATGAGAGTTTGTTTTTTTTTCTCCTTTTCATGTAGATTAGATCCATGTATGCCTCTTTGAAGGTTCTCTTTGTATTGGAGTTGTGAATTGTAAGCTGGTTTTTCTTAGCTGTTTGTCTAAAGCCACTTATGAGTGAGTACATATTATTTTGGCGTTCTGGGTCTGGATTACCTTACTTGTGAGTGTTTTTCATTATTTAGTTTTCTGATTTGGCATACCCAACCTTAATATATATTATAAATTGAATTAAGGAGACCGCACCAAGTATAGGTCTTGCCTTCTGGTGAAGGTTTTTCTTTATTGAGTTATCTGATTTGATGTGTGTGTGTGTATGTGTGTGTGTGTGTGTGTGTGTGTGTCTGTCTGTCTGTCTGTCTAGGTCTTACCTTCTGGTGGCAGCCTTCATAAAAAGACATGGAAGAAAAATGTATTACTTTTTGCCTGCTAACCCTCTCTCTGGCTAACAAATTCATTTATACTGCTCCCAAGATAGCCTTTCACTTTTGTCAGTGCCTAGTTCTTTTGGATTCCAACATAGACCAAAAGGGGGCCAATCTTAAGTTTATTCTATCAGTTCTGTTGCTAGAGAAACCCAACTAATGTATTATATTGTGGTAAAAGCTGAACAAAACCTTCGCTGAGAGCTTTTGCAGAAATATATCTCATTCTCACAGTTTCTAAGGAAGGAACCATTTTTCTAACATTACAATCCAGCTGTGAGAAAACTTGATTTCTTCCTTTTATTTTCTTTTTCATGAATCTTAGAAAGGAAACTGTTGAGAAGTTCCCTCACTCCATCAGCATGCTCTCATTTTGTTTGTGCTTCACTGTTCAGCAATAATTGAGGGATCCACCTGAAATCCACTCTTCCCACATTATCTTCATTACTATCCTTTGACTACTGAACTCAGGGGAATGTTAAAAAAGGTTGTCTTGGCACATAGCTATCTTACTTCTCAGAGAGTAGTGATTTTTGTTGTTTTCTTTTCTAAGTTAATAAGTTACATTTAGTACTTTTCATTTTAGGCTATTTTTACATACTGTTTTGCAGAAATACCCTGGGATTTCTCAAATGAAAATAGTTTCATTTGTGAGTTTTCTGAGAAAAATCATAATTATTTTTATATAAATTTCTTTGATAATTTGTGGATGTCGGTTAATTTAGTACTACTAAAATGCTATATATTCTTGAAGACAGCTATTCATTATCCTGTAGTAAATTACATTATGTTCAAATAATTTTGAGGTTGAGGAAGATGGTATTGAGATTGTATTGAGGTAAGGAGAATCATGAAGAGGTTTCATGTGAGAAGAGGTTATGTGATGTGTGTGTATGTGTGTTTGTGTGTGTGTTTCTGCATGTTTATATGTATGTGTAAAACAAAACAATTTTCCTTAATTGGTCTATTTTTTTTTTTGAGATAGAGTTCCTAGTATGACCTGGACCTCAAACATTAGACTGGGATGATTGATAATTGAGTTTCAGCAATTCTCCTTCAATGCTGCTTCTGAAGCATAGTTTAATATTGTGCATCAAAGGGCCAACATTGTACATGGATGTTAGACGTCAAACTTGGATTCTCATGCTTACATGGCAAGCATTTACTGACTGAGCTATCTCCCTAGGTCCCTGATTTATAACAAATCTTTAAACTGAAATTTTATTTTTCTTTTAAGTATATTCTTTGGAAGGTTCCATTCTGTTGTTCACTCTTCTATATACATTAAATATCTCAATGTCTTACACAATCTTTCTTGCTTATGCATTGGGTATGTTAAAAGAAAGAAATAACAATTCAATAATGAAGCAGAGTTTATTTGATAAATTAAGAAGTATGGCTGAGCTCTGAACCAAAAGAACACTGAAAATTATGCTACTGGCAGATAATAACCAGATAGCAGTGAAATAAAATACAGAAATTGCTTACTTGTTAGTGTGACATACTTGCTGTTTTTGAAATGGCATGATCAATTGACTATGATTGGTTTAAGCTTGGTTACTTGTGATTGGCTGAGAAAAGCCTACCTTTTCCAAAAATAAAAAAAAAGCATGGTCCTAAATTAGGTTTCAGCTTGTTTATTTGTTTTAAGATTATTTTAAGAGGACCTTATGATATATAGATAGATTAATGTCAATAAATGCTTTTTGATTGAGTATGTGAACTCACATAAGAAGAATGTGATAGTTGAAAACAGTAAAGGGATGAGAAAATAATAGGGATTAAATTTATTTTTGAAAAGCATATATCTCATCCTTAGGTAATGAGTAAAATAATAACATTGACAATAGAAGAAATAAGTTAGTTTCAATAAATAATGCAGAGGTAGAATTTGCATAAGTAATTTACTATCTGGTAACTTTTCATTCTGTTAGTCACGGAAATAGTTAGTTAGTTTAATAATATGACAGAATTAAGATAGAATATCAATTTTCATGTATGCCTTTGCTGCTAGCATTATTAATTCTCCAGCATCACCTTGAATAATGGCAAAACTATTGACATGAATTATAAAAATTATTGATGTTAAATTAACGTAACAAAAGGAACATTACTGGTAGTAAATTAGATCATTCTTATAAGAAGGCATTAAATTGACTAACCTACAACATGTTTGCTTGGAAAGAACCCTGATATACAGAAAACAAACAAAGAACATTTTTAACATAAGGATTAATCTTCATAGAAAAATAATTTAACTTAAAGGAATAAAAAGAAAATCACCTTGAAAGGAATGATAATGAGCAAAACTTAACACAGAACTCATTCGTCAATTCATATATTATACTTTTTAATTGATTATCAGAACAACACTTATTTTTATATAGGTAATAAATATTTTAATGTTTTTGAACCATGTACTTGGAGGAGAACAATATGGAATGAGAACAATAAAATTGTGTCTCCTACCAATGTCATAAGTAATGTCAATAAATTTTCACAAACATGAACATTACAAGGATAGAAAAAAAACCAGACATGCACGGTGAAGGTAGAAAAGCTCATGAGGCCTCAGCACCAAACAAAGAACTAGACACAACAAAGAAATTTTAAGAGTTTGAGAAATAGTCTTCCCCCCTGGAAAAATAGACCTGAATAGACAATGAATAGATAGCCTTAAAACTTGCATATAAGTAACACAATAAATATAAAAGTATATACAATAAGTATATATACTATATATATATATATATATACATACTAACATCTGTAATATATAAAAAACATAATTAGCATAAAAATAGCCCTGAGCTTGATGTTTCTGTCTCTAATAGATAATATGTGCCTTATTTAGTTGGCTCAGAGTCTCTTCTTCTCCCTATGTCCTCTATACCTCTGGCTCTTACAATCTTTCTGCCTCTACTTTTTTAAGATTCTCTCATGCTAGAAGGGAGGGAATTGATGGAGACCTCCAATTTATAATCTCTCTGGATATAATGTTACCATTTATTAAAAAATAGATCTTTCAGAATATTTATCCAGTAAATTTGTCTTAAATTAGCAAGTGTTTTTCACTGAAGTTGATATGTAGTTCTAAATGTTATTTTTTTTCTGAAATTTTCTTTACATTTCGTCTTAAATTTTAAAGTAGACATTAAATGTAACAAAGTATCTCTTCCAATATTCACAAAATTCTTTAAAAATTTAAGTTCTAAGATAAACACCCTAGCAATTTGCTAAAGTAATTTCTATTAGGTTTATGTAGCTTAAAAAATTAAGCTATACACAAATGCATTGATACTTCCCTCTCAAATGGAACAGGATTATGTGTGATCCACCCATGAATATGACAGGTTTTGTAACTGTAACATGAGGGACTGCTTATTGGGGTTTCTGTCCTGCCCAGTTCCCACAGTCAGCAAATCCCAAAGAAAATCACACAGAGGTCTCCATAAGTTATAAGCTGATTGGCCCATTAGCTCAGACTTCATATTAACTCTTATAACTTATATTAGCCCATTATTCTTGGATGTTAGCCACATGGCTCAGTACCTTTTTCAGTGGGTCAGGTCACTTCCTGCTTCTTCGGTGTCTGGACAGGACTGGGGAGGACTCCTTCCCAGAATTCTCCTGTCATCATTGCCCTGCCTCTACTTCCTGTTGGTTGTCTTGCCTATACTTCCTGCCTGGCTACTGGCTAATCAGCATTTATTTAAAACATAATTGTCAGAATGCAGAATTGTCCCACACCATGTACCCACTTCAATCAATAAATAAAACTAAAGTGCCACGTTGATATTTGCTACCCTAGATGTGGAAGTCCATACTACTCAAGGTCTGATATCTCGACTATTGCCTTTTAGATTTCTTAACAGGCTATGCTATGGGAGAATTGTCTGTATTCTGTCAGTCATGTTTTAAATAAATGCTTATTGGCCAGGCAGGAAGTATTGGAGGGAAAACCAGACAGGAAATAAAAATGATACAAGGAGAACAGCAAAATTCCGGGAAGGAGGAAGTTGATTCCTGCCCAGACTTTGAAGAAGCAAGATATAAACTGCCCTGCTGAGAAAGGTACTAAACCATGTGGCTAGCATAGATAAGAACAATGTGAATATAAGCTACAAGAGCTAATAAGTAGCCTGACCTAATGGGCCAATCAGCTTTAAAACTTATAGAGATCTCTGTGTGATTTTCTTTGGGACTTGCTGACTGTGGGGTACAGGGCAGGACAAAAACCCCAACAAGCAGGCCCCATTCATGTTACAAGGTTATGTTGAGATACCTAATTCATTTTGTAAAAACTTTTTGAAAGAGTTCTGCTGCCAGAAAAAGTTATTTATATTATTTTTAATGATTTTTGATAATATGGAATCATATGGATTTTCATATTTTTACATAATAATTCCTTTTTTTAATTGAAAAGAAATTGTTTTCTTACATAATATATGCTGATTTTGTTTCCTGTCTCACTGTTCTTCCCAGTTCCTCTCCACTTCCCCTCCTGTCCAGAGCTAACATTTGTCTCTCCTGAGAAAACAAATAGGTTTCTAAGGGATAAGGATAAAATAAAACTATCGTATAAATAAAATATAAACTATCATATCAAAGTTGAACAGACCAAACCAACATTAGGAAAAGAGCCCAAGAGAAGGCACATGAGTCAGAATGGACACAGCCCTATGCAGGCCCAGTGCATGTTGCCTCAGTCTCTGTGAGCTTTACTCATGTTTCTTGGTAGCCTCCTTCTGTCTTCTATTTTCTCCCTTCCTCCTCTACCACAGGATTGCTTGGGCTCCGAGGATGGGGATTTGATGGAGACATATCATTAAGGGCTGTGTATATCACTGTTTTTCAAACAATGCAAATCAATTTTAAAAAGTTAAATGGTTCCAGAGTCTTTGACAATAGTATCTACATGAACTTATGTGTGAGGGAAAAAAAAACAAAATAAAAAACAACAACAACAAAAAAAAAACAAAAACAAAAACAAAAGAATCTTTAAACTTGTATGTTGATATTTAAATGTGAAATATTTCCAATGTGTATATTTATTTGAGCCCTTTTCCTAATCTCACCCAAGTACTGATTTAAGAAACTCTGGAAATGTTGGGTATAGAAGTTTGTCAAATTAAGGTAAGACAGCTACAGTGAGTAACTAAATGTTATAGCCCACTATTATTCCCATGCAGATGCTGCTTTCTATTTGCCACTATGATTTTATAGGATGCAAGAACTAATCAATACATACCAATGCCCCAGTAAGTACTACATCACAAATAACTACATACTTTATAATGTAAGGCAAAGTAAATAATTTTGTCCGTATGTTATTTCTGTCCACTGTTCTATTGCAGTGAAGTCAAATAAAAATCATGTAACAGAAAATAAGAGTTTAAGTTAAATGGGATTTTTAAAATTTAATCTTGTGTAAATCAAGGCATAAAAGTTAGACATGTTCTCATAGCAAGCAAAAACATCACATAGTAAAGTATTTCAAATAAGGACTAGATTCAATTCTACAAATAATGATATTTTTAATATTTCAGTTAGGTATGACATTTTTAATTACTTTTGTGCTTACTCATTTCTAAAATGTGGGTTTTTAAAATAATTACTTTCTATTAGAAAGCAAATTTATTTGTATATATCACAAACACACAAAAGTACCAACAATTATTTTATCATTTTGCCTTTTGACAGATTTTCTGTTCACACACACAAAAAAGCAAAACAACAGAGATCTTTAAGGAGCCGATTAATGTAGAGACACCTATGGCATGTGAGAAATGAAAACAAAAAAGTTTAAATAATATACTGACTTTCTGCCAAATCAGAATTATTTAGCAACAGGTTTTGTATTTCAAATAGATTTAGGATAAACCATCAGAGTTTACATTGAGATTACAATTTTGAATAAAAATATGTTTATTCATCTCAAATTTTGTAATAAGATGTAACAATACAAATTGGGTAACATCAATGTATTTTAAATTTTAAGAATGGTTGCTTTGCTTTCAACTTTTGCTATTGTACTTAAGACTTTGAGAGAAGGATTTTTTTCATAAAGATTTGTAGAAGAATGTAATGGAAGGAAACAAATGTAAACAAATGACTCAAAATGCTATTTAATTGTTTTGTCAGTATGAACTTTAAGTTTTCTGATAAAAAAATGCATTTAGTTGGATGATGCTACCCAAATTTAAAATGATTTATTCGTTTCAACAGTATTAATAAATCTTTTCAAAAGATCTTTAAGTAGCTTTAGTCCTATTCAGGAATAACAACTTTGCCCTTTGTTCTCTGTGGTTAGGTTTTGCCATTTGAAACAATTATCATGAATTTAGTTCATTGAGAAATTGCATAGTATTTACTCTTTATACAAAAGAATCTGTCCTTGTAATTTTGAGAGACATCTATCCTATCATTATTCTTACATAGTGGAAACAATGATGGTTATAACCTTTGCTCCCTCTTGACAGCTATAATTTTGTACCATGATGTTTTACCCTCTCAATTGTTTAATATCTGCTTTCAATAGAAATAGGCAACCGAGTACACATGGCAGACTATATAGTAGCTGGAAGATCATTCAAGTTCATGCTTATGCACTTTATCTGTGTGGATTCAATGACATTAATAATCAAATATCTCTAAACTCAATACTGATAGCATAAATTCAGAATTCACATATAGATGCTATACTGGTTTCCAAAGTATACTATGTTAAAAGATAAGACAGTTTATCTGCTTTGCCATATTCCTCACATCTACTTATGTATAAAAATTTCAATAACAAAAAGTGCCTTTATAAAATAAATTTAGATAGAATATACAAATATATATATAAATATAAGAAAAAATATGGACTATATATGATATTAAAGTAACTTCCTTGAGTTTATAATAATGACATGAGTAGACTCTTTGGTACCACCACATTCTGTTGCATCCACATTCTATTCATGCATTCTTAGAAGGAAAAAATACTTATTAGATAGCCATTTATTGGCTGTTATTCAACTATCTGAGATTTATTCCTAGGTAATTCATTAAAACTTTGTACAAAAAGATTTTGTTAGAAAATCAAGTAATAAAATCAACATTTTAATGATATAATTACAATCTCAATGCGTTCTCCAATGACATCAAAGAGATGTAATACATGAGTACACTCATTATGCTGTTATAATTATTCTGTAAGAATTAAAAGTAACAATCATTTTATTCCTTATATAATAGAAAGTTTAAATGCTAACATATGCACAAATTTTAATTTTAAAATTGTCTTGCTTTTTTTAGTATGTGGTTTTTTCATTGCCATTGCATAGTCTGAAGTATATAGATTTTAGTTTTATTATAGTCACATATATGATGGTCTTTGTAGTGGGTACAGTGGTTCATCCATTTGACCCCCAATACATGAGTAGTAGAGAAAAAAGAAATACATGTTCCATCTCAGTCTTAGCTGTGAAGGTAGTACAGAGACATAAACAAAAATCTTAATGAGATGTATCTCATAAAAAAGAAAAAGGCAAAAAATAATTAGGTGATCTGTTAGCATTGTTAGCATACTCATTAATAGTTCATGATAATTTATAGGTTCTATGATAATTAAATAAGACTAATTTCATATAAGATAAAGAACTATTCTATATATTCTACTCTCATTTTTATATTGTGAAATTTATCACTTGATTAATAGTAATAATCTCTCAATATGATTTGTATGTGATCATCATCAACATGAAACACTGACACACTGTTCTTCCATGACATTAGGGTTAGGGTTAGGGTTAGGGTTAGGGTTAGGGTTAGGGTTAGGGTTAGGGTTAGGGTTATGAGATAGGATCATCCATAAGACACTGATTCTCTGTGAATAGTTAGTGTTCTTTAGATGATGTTTTAAACGATGTTTTTTTTGAGCCTTGATTATTCTATTCATAATAACTGATTTAATTATACTTAAAAAATAGAGTGTGTTTTGTATCAAAGCATATTTCAAATTTACATTTTCCATTAACGGCTCACTAGTATCACTGAATTCATAATAATAATAATGATACATACATACATACATGATACCACTATTTTGTATTTATGAATAAGAAATAACTTTAATCCTTTTAATATATCCTTTTTGCACAAAAATGTTAGTTTATAAACCTTTTTATTTGAAATTAGCATAAAGCAATGTATGAGTATAATGATTAAGAAAAACTGTGGCTTTTACACTTAGTTTATTAACTTATCAACTATCATTTTTTTTCATTTTCACTATAATCATCTCAATGTTTATACTACACTAGCTCAGAAAGTTAAAAAGCAGACATCATTTTACCAAGCAAAATTAAATTATGATACAATATGATAGCTTTGATCTTCTTTCTAATTTATGAAGACAGTGAACCAGGGTTCCAAAAATAATGCTTTCAGTACATTCTAAGGAGCATTTATGTTACACATCATGTTTTGTAATTGAATGTGATTTTAAAGCTTTTCTAGAATGGAGCAAACAGCAATTGAAAATTTGAAAGTTTGTGTTACATCAGTGATTCTATTTTCTCTTTAGTGAGACATCATTGTTAGAGAGCCAGTGTATTCCTGCACAGTGGACATCTATCGCGGAATGACTAATTGCTCATCTCACCCATAAAGCATCCTTATGTTGTCTACAAGGCAATGGCTAAAAGTGGTATTGTAAGCCTTGAGGGCTATGCTATAGACATCAGTCTGCTTGCGATATGTTCTGCTTGTGATAAATATTGACTGCATCAGAGATTACTCTTTCTGCTTCTTTTAGGACTCACATCCCTTTGAACATTATGTCATTTTCTGATTTAAGGTTATTCATGTAGCATTATTACTTTTCTCATATCACACAGATCCTTTCTTTTTATATACAAGTGCCAAGTAATTCCACTAATGAACATAGCATCACTGTGTATAATCACCCAATTCATCTTTAGGTCTCAACTGATCTCAGTCAACTGAGTCCTTCAGTTACTATGAAGATATCATAAAGTATTAAGAATGTCTACTACTTTATGTCTATGCAGAATGTAGGTGGCAAAATTTATTAATGGATACATAGTACATTTTCCTAAGCATATAATCCCATACTTATTATTTTATATGTTTCTAATTTTAAGGAGTTGCTTGTTAGTAGTTGGAAATAATTATTATGTTTAAGAAATGGTGAGAGAAATTTCAGAAAGTTAAAAATAAAAAAAAAGCCAGAAAAGTAGATGGTAGAATACCGAGTCAGAACAAGATTTATTTCCATTAACCAAATCAAACCACAAAGTATCAATGAGTTTGCTAAGGATGTGAAAGATGAACTAAAAGTAACAAACAATCCATAATAAAATTGCACATATGTTGCTCTACAAAATGAACTGGCTCTTCTCTAACTATAAAAGAATGTGGATATGAGATCATTGTGTGCCAACAGTGGGTCTACACAGAGTGGGGGAAGTTCTGACAATCTGGAAACGGGACTTTGAGCTCCAACTTAGGCTCTTCACAAACCTCACCAAACCCTAAAGGTCTGATTTTGTTACAGAGTTTTTTTTTTTTTTTATAGTTTTTTTTCTTCTTTTTTTTTTTAATTGGGAAAAAATAAATTTCTGCCTCCTCCCCGCCTCCCATTTCCCTCCCACTCCTCCCTCTCCTCCTCCCCTCCCCCCACTCCTCCCCCTCCCTCTCCAGCCTGAAGAGCAGTCAGGGTTCCCTGCCCTGTGGAAATTCCAAAGTCCTCCCCCCCTCAATCCTGGTCTAGGAAGGTGAACATCCAAACTGGGTAGGCTCCCACACAGCCAGAACATGTAGCAGGATCAAAACCCGGTGCCATGGTCCTTGGCTTCTCAGCAGCCCTCATTGTCCTCCAAAGTTAGAGATTCCGGTTTTATCCCATGCTTTTTCAGTCACCGCCCAGCTGGCCTTGGTGAGCTCCCAAAGAATCAGCCCCACTGTCTCCGTGGGTGGGCGCACCCCTTGTGGTCCTGACTTCTTTGCTCATATTCTCTCTCCTTCTGCTCCTCATTGGAACATTGGGAGCTCAGTCCAGTGATCCAGTGTGGGTCTCTGTCTCTATCTCCATCCATCGCCAGATGAAGTTTCTATGGTGATATGCAAGATATTCATCAGTATGGCTATAGGGTACGGTCATTTCAGGTTCCCTATCCTCAGCTGCCCCAGGAACTAACTGGGGACATCGACCTGGGCACCTGGGAGCCCCTCTAGATTCAAGTCTCTTGCCAACCCTAAGATGGCTCCCTTAATAAAGATGTGTGCTTCTCTGCTCCCCTAACCAACGTTCCTTTATCCCAATCATCCCGTTTCCC
The DNA here is from genome assembly GCA_963919715.1 of Microtus obscurus. Classification (NCBI taxonomy): domain Eukaryota; kingdom Metazoa; phylum Chordata; class Mammalia; order Rodentia; family Cricetidae; genus Microtus; species Microtus obscurus. The sequence continues at coordinate 10,426,209 of CAWTZC010000190.1, read as the reverse complement.
CAAGTTCCCCCCACCCTCCCCTTCTCACATTTCTCTCCCCTTCTCCCCTTACCCCCCATCCCACCACACCCCCAAGATCCCAATTATTTGTCCAGCAGTCTAGTCTACTTCCCATATCCAGGAGGATAGCTATATGTTTTTCTTTGGGTTCACCTTCTTATTTAGTTTCTTTAGGGTATCATATTATAGACTCACTGACCTTTATTTATCTCTAGAAACCAATTATGAGTGAGTACATCCCATGTTCATCCTTTTGGGTCTGGGTTACCTCACTCAGGATAGTGTTTTCTATTTCCATCCATTTGCATGCAAAATTCGCAAAGTCATTGTTTTTTACCTCTGAGTAGTATTCTAATGTATATATATTCCACACTTACTTCATCCATTCTTCCATTGAAGGGCATCTAGGTTGTTTCCAGGTTCTGGCTATTACAAATAATGCTGCTATGAACATAGTTGAACAAATGTCCTTGTCATATGATCGGGCATCTCGTGGGTAAATTCCCAAGAGTGGCATTGCTGGGTCCATGGGTAGGTTGATCCCAAATTTCCTGAGAAACCGCCACACTGCTCTCCAAAGTGGCTGCACAAGTCTGCATTCCCACCAGCAATGGATGAGGGTACCACTTTCTCCACAGCCTCTCCAGCAAAGGTTATCATTGGTGTTTTTGATTTTAGCCATTCTGACAGGTGTAAGGTGATATCTCAATGTTGTTTTGATTTGCATTTCCCTGATCACTAAGGAGGCTGAGCATGACCTTAAGTGCCTTTTGGCCATTTGAACTTCTTCTGGTGAGAATTCTCGCTTCAGCTCAGTGCCCCATTTTTTAATTGGGTTAATTAGCATTTTAAAGTCTAGTTTCTTGAGTTCTTTATATATTTTGGAGATCAGACCTTTGTCTGTTGCAGAGTTGGTGAAGATCTTCTCCCAGTCAGTGGGTTGCCTTTTTGTCTTAGTGACAGTGTCTTTTGCTTTACAGAAGCTTCTCAGTTTCAGTAGGTCCCATTTATTCAATGTTGCCCTTAATGACTGTGCTGCTGGGGTTATACCTAGGAAGCGATCGCCTGTGCCAATCTGTTGTAGGGTACTTCCCACTTTCTCTTCTATCAGGTTCAGTGTGTTCAGATTGATATTGAGGTCTTTGATCCATTTGGACTTGAGTTTTGTGCATGGTGATAGGTATGGGTCAATTTTCACTCTTCTACAGGTTGACATCCAGTTGTGCCAGCACCATTTGTTGAAGATGCTTTCTTTCTTCCATTGTATACTTTTAGCACCTTTATCGAAAATGAGGTGTTCATAGGTTGTGGGTTAAGATCCACACTGTTTTCATTACTGTAGCTCTATAGTAGAGTTTAAAGTCAGGGATGGTAATGCCTCCAGAAGTACCTTTATTGTACAAGATTGTTTTGGCTATCCTGGGTTTTTTGTTATTGCATATAAAGTTGATTATTGTCCTTTCAAGATCAGTGAAGAATTTTAATGCGATCTTGATGGGGATTGCATTGAGTCTATAAATTGCCTTTGGTAGGATTGCCATTTTTACTATGTTGACCCTCCCAATCCATGAGCAAGGGAGATCCTTCCATTTTCTGGTATCCTCTTCAATTTCTTTCTCAATGCCTTAAAGTTCTTGTCAAATAGATCTTTCACTTCTTTGGTTAGAGTTACCCCGAGATATTTTATGTTGTTTGTGGCTATCGTGAAAGGTGATGCTTCTCTGATTTCCCTCTCTGCTTCCATATCCTTTGTGTATAGGAGGGCGACTGATTTTTTGGAGTTGATCTTGTATCCGGCCACATTACTAAAGGTGTTTATCAGCTGTAGAAGTTCTTTGGTGGAGTTTTTGGGGTCGCTTATGTACACTATCATATCATCTGCAAATAACGAAAGTTTAACTTCTTCCTTTCCAATTCGAATCCCCTTGATCCCCTTATGTTGTCTTATTGCTATTGCTAAAACTTCAAGCACTATAATGAAGAGGTATGGAGAGAGTGGACAGCCTTGTCATGTTCCTGATTTAAGTGCGATGGCTTTGAGTTTCTCTCCGTTTAGTTTGATGTTAGCTGTCGGTTTGCTGTAAATAGCTTTTATTATATTTAGGTATGACCCTTGTATCCCTAATCTCCAAGACTTTTATCATAAAGGGATGTTGAATTTTGTCAAAAGCTTTTTCAGCATCTAATGAAATGATCATATGGTTTTTTTCTTTCAGTTTATTTATATGATGGATTACATTGATAGATTTTCATATGTTGAACCAGGCTTGCATCTCTGGGATGAAGCCTACTTGATCATAATGGATAATTTTTCTAATGTGTTCTTGGATACGGTTTGCCAGTATTTTGTTGAGGATTTTTGCGTCGATGTTCATGAGTGAGATTGGCCTGTAATTCTCTTTCTTGGTTGAGTCTTTGTGTGGTTTTGGTATCAGAGTGATGGTAGCTTCATAAAAGGAATTTGGCAATGACTCTTCTGTTTCTATATTGTGAAATACCTTAAGGAGTATAGGTATTAGGTCTTCTTGGAAATTCTGGTAGAATTCTGCATTGAAACCGTCTGATCCTGGGCTTTTTTTTTGGTAGGGAGGTTTTTGATAACAGCTTCTAATTCTTCACGACTGACAGGTCTATTTAGATTGTTCACCTGGTCCTGATTTAACTTTGGTATATGGTATTTATCTAAAAAAGTGTCCATTTCTTTTACATTTTCCAGTTTTGTGGCATACAGGCTTTTGTAGTAAGATCTAATGATTCTCTGAATTTCCTCTATGTCTGTGGTTATGTCCCCCTTTTCATTTCTGATCTTATTAATTTGCAAATTCTCTCTGCCGTTTGATTAGTTTGGATAGGGGTTTATCAATTTTGTTGATTTTTTCCAGGAACCAGCTTTTTGTTTCATTGATTCTTTGGATTGTTTTCTGTGTTTCTATTTTGTTGATTTCAGCCCTCAGTTTGATTATTTCCAGTCTCCTACTCCTCCTAGGTGAGTCTGCTTCTTTTTTTTTCTAGAGCTTTCAGGTGGGCTGTTAAGTCTCCAATGTATGCTTTCTCTGTTTTCTTTAAGTGGGCACTAAGGGCTATGAACTTTCCCCTTAGGACTGCTTTCAAAGTGTCCCATAAGTTTGAGTATGTTGATTCTTTATTTTGATTGAATTCAAGGAAGACTTTAATTTCTTTCTTTATTTCTTCTTTAATCCAGGTGTGGGTCAATAGTTGACTATTCAGTTTCCATGAGTTTGCATGCTTTCTGGGGATAGCATTGTTGTTGAATTCTAGCTTTAGTCCTTGGTGATCTGATAATACACAGGTGGTTATGGATATTTTTTGTAACTGTGGAAGTTTGCTTTGTTACCGAGGATGTGGTCAATTTTCGAGAAGGTTCCATGAGCTGCAGAGAAGAAGGTATATTCTTTTCTATTTGGGTGGAATGTTCTATAGATGCCTGTTAAGTCCATTTGATTCAATACCTCCATTAATTCTCTTATTTCTCTGTTAGGTTTCTGTCTGATTGACCTGTCCATTGGTGAAAGAGGCGTGTTGAGATCTCCTACTATTAGTGTGTGCGGTTTGATGGCAGCCTTGAGTTTTAGTATTGTTTCTTTTACATATGTGGGTGCTTTTATATTAGGGGCATAGATATTCAGGATTGAGACCTCATCCTGATCAATTGTTCCTGTTATGAGTATAAAATATCCCTCTCCATCTCTTCTGATTGATTTAAGTTTGAAGTCAACTTTGTTAGAAATTAGTATGGCCACACCTGCTTGTTTCTTAGGTCCATTTGCTTGATAAACCATTTCCCATCCCTTTACTCTAAGTAGGTGCCTGTCTTTGTGGTTGAGGTGTGTTTCTTGTAAACAGCAGAATGTTGGATCCTGTTTGCGTATCCAATCTCTTAGCCTGTGCCTTTTTATAGGTGAGTTGAGTCCATTGACATTAAGGGATATTAATGACCAGTGGTTGCTAACTCCGGTCACTTTTTTAGTCATAGAGTTCGTGTGTTTGCTTTCTTTTAGTTGCGCTGGTAAAGGGTGTCTAGAAGCTGAGTAATTGTGGTCATTGTTGGTCTCCTTGGTTTGTGATTTTCCTTCTATTACTTTCTGTAAGGCTGGATTTGTGGCTACGTATTGTTTAAATTTGTTTTTATCCTGGAAAATTTTGTTTTCTCCATTTATAGTGAACGAAAGCTTGGCTGGGTATAGTAGTCTGGCCTTGCATCCATGTTCTCTTAGCTTCTGCAGTATATCTATCCAGGACCTTCTGGCTTCCATGGTTTCCATAGAGTAGTCTGGTGTAAGTCTGATAGGTTTACCTTTATAAGTAATTTGACCTTTTTCCTTTGCAGCTCTTAATATTTTTTCTTTATTCTGTGTTCTGATTATTATATGGCGAGATGTTTTTCTTTGGTCCAGTCTATTCGGTGTTCTGTATGCTTCTTGAACCTTCAAAGGAATATCTTTCTTTAGGCTGGGAAAGTTTTCTTCTATAATTTTATTAAATATATTTTCTGAGCCATTGAGCTGTATTTCTTCTCCTTCTTCTATCCCAATTATTCTTAGGTTTGGTCTTTTTATTTTGTCCCATATTTCCTGAATGTTTTGTGATGAGAATTTGTTGGTTTTGCTGTTTTCTTTGATCAGTGTGTTAATTTTCTCTATGGTATCTTCAGTGTCTGACATTCTTTCTTCTAACTCTTGTAATCTGTTGGTAGTACTTGTCTCTGTAGTTCCTGTTCATTTACCCAGGTTTTCCATCTCCAACCTTCCCTCGGTTTGTGTTTTCTTCATTACTTCCATTTCATTCTTCAGGTCTTGAACCATTTCCTTTACCTGATTGATTGCATTTTCTTGTTTCTCTTGGTTTTCTTGGGTATCTTTGAGCGATTTATTCATTTCCTCTACCTTTTTGTTTGTAATCTCTAATTGTTTATGGCAGTTTTTCACCTCCTGTTTAAGGTCTTCTATTATTTTCAAAAAATTCACTTTTGAGTCGATTTCTTCTACTTCTTCTGGAGTAGGGTGTACAATTCTTCTTATTTCGGGATCCCTGGGTTCTGGTGATGTCATGTTGCCTTTCGGGTTGTTGGAGGAATTCTTGCATTGGCGCCTTCCCATCTCCTTTTTCAAATGAAGCCAAGAGAGGCCTGGTGTCTTGGTCCAGTCTTTGCTGTGACTGAGTCTCTGGATGTATCTCTTCAGTGTAGAAGCAGGGACCGTCCTGCTGAGCTTGAACTCCTCAGTACCCAAACATGGACAACCATCCAGATGGAACTCCTCAGCACCACCCCCAGTGATGTCTCTCCTCGCACCCGGATCTGATCTCCCTGCTGCTTGGGTTTCTCGCGAATAAAGGGCCGACCTTTCTGCCACAGGCAGGCCACCTAGACAAAGAAGCTACTACCCTCCCGGATGCCCTCCCAATTCGGACCCTGTCCCAGCCCCCGAACAGGCTGAGCTGGGAGCTGTTGTGTGGTTCAAAGAGGGGAGGGAGGTCAGAGGAGGTGAGGGAGGGCCGTGGATGCAATCTGGGTGGGATAGGAATAGAGAGGAGGTATAGGGCGGTATAGCCCCTGCAGACTGACCAGGAAGTGCAGGAGGGGTGAGGAATGTCTGAGTTCCCTGTTCTGGGCTGCCGAGGTCAGAAACTCACTCACCGCAGTTATGTCTCTCCTGGCACCCGGATCTGGTCTCCCTGCTGCTTGGGTGTCTCGTGAATAAAGGGCCGACCTTGCTGCTGCAGGTAGGCCACCTAGACAAAGGAGCTACTACCCTCCCGGATGCCCTCCCAATTCGGACCCTGTTCCCAGCGCCCGAAAAGGCTGAGCTGGGAGCTATTGTGTGGTTCAAAGAGGGGAGGGGGGTCAGAGGATGTGAGGGAGGGCTGTGGATGCAATCTGGGTGGGGTAGGAATAGAGAGGGGATAAAGGGCGGTATAGCCCCTGCAGACTGACCAGGAAGTGCAGGAGTGGTGAGGAACATCTCTTGTTACAGAGTTTTAATCATGTAATTCTACAACTTAACCTTCACAAGCTACAAAATCTCCATGATGACAATATTTTGTATCATTGAATTAGTTAGAAATTAATTAACTATTAATTTCATTTTAAAATTTGATGATAACTTATTAAATATGAAAAGTGAATTATTTCCAGATACATACACTCATGTGAAAAAATGAATGTTGCCTTTAAGCTATGAAAACTGAATTTCATATATTTATATATATTAAAATTTTATATGCACTTTTTAAGTGGTAATATTAAACAATAGAAGTTAAGGATAAATAATTAAAAATATTACAAATTTTGAAATTTACTAATTAGTGATTACATTTTATACTTTAATAGTTACGATCATGTATATTTTATATATTATTATACACATATATACATATATAACACATATATAAAATAATGTATTCTACTTACTCTACCCCAACCTTCTTTAATCTTCCTCCTACCACTGTTAATACCTCTTCCATTCTTTCGAACATTTACCTCTTTTATTTTATTTTGTAGCCCATTGTTTCTTATTAGGGCTGTCTGTGTGACTGAGGTTTTACTATTCAGTTGACATGTGAGTTAATCAGAACCGAAGCCAATGAATCTACACCCCCAGAAGTTTCAGCTGAGAGCTAGTATTTGCTGGGCCTCTCCACACCCATGACTTACAGTTGATATTTCAAGTCCTGTTCAAACTTAACGCAAACAAGCACAGCTGCTATGAGTTCATCATTTCTATTGTTCTGTCTTCCTAGAAAGATAACATTTCAATGCCCATTCTCTCTGTTTTCCACTTCTTACTTTTTTTTCTGCTCATATCAGTGATTTGTCTCCGACTTTTAGAAGTGTTAGCACAAATGTCTATTTTAGGGCTAATTGCTCAACAATATCTTATTCTTAACACCATTAACAGCCATAAATATTTGCCTTCACAGCCTTTATTTTTTAAAGAAAAGAGCCTTCCTTATTCAGGTTCTGAGTTGTATTAGTGTATCAGTTAACATATCAATTTTTAAAGGCTGTTTAACATCATATCAATTTAGAAAAAAATAGTAGTAAGTTCCTATTTACTTATTAGAAGGAGAGAGGTTTGTCTTAGCTCACAGTTCTCAGTTATGGTTCTTTTTCTACTCTTAAAAGCCAGCTGGGAAAGTTTTCTTCCATAAGGGGTGCACCCACATACTGAGACAATGGGGATGTTCTATCGGAAGCTCACCAAGGCCAGCTGGCCTGGGTCTGAAAAAAGCCTGGGATAAAACCGAACTCGCTGAACATAGCGGACAATGAAAATACTGAGATCTCAAGAACAATGGCAATGGGTTTTTGATCCTACTGCACGTACTGGCTTTGTGGGAGCCTAGGCAGTTTGGATGCTCACCTTACTAGACCTGGATGGAGGTGGGTGGTCCTTGGACTTCCCACAGTGCAGGCAACCCTGATTGCTCTTTGGCTGACGAGGGAGGGGGACTTAATTGGGGGAGGGAAATGGAAGGTGGTGGCGGGGAGGAGGCAGAAATCTTTAATAAATAATAAATAACAAAAAATAAAAATAAATAAATAAAAAATAAAACTAGTATTTAAAGTGAAATTACTAGAAAAGAAGCACATTTTTCAAATTTTGCCTTATGTTACCCAAGTATTTACAGCAAATGTCATTTTCATAAAAGGTTTGATTGGTATGTTTTTATTTATCTAACCTGTGTACTGTTTATCCGGTTTCAGGATATGACATGTAAGTAAAGAACAAACCAGTTTTAAAAAAAAAGCCAGCTGGAGTGGGACTGAAAAAGCATGGGATAAAACCGGACCCTCTGAACATGGCAGACCATGAGGGCTGATGAGAAGCCAAGGACAATGGCATTGGGTTTTGATCCTACTTCATGTTCTGGCTTTGTGAGAGTCTAGCCTGTTTGGATGCTGACCATCCTAGACCTGGATGGAGGGGGGATGACCGTGGATTTCCCACAGGGCAGGGAACCCTGACTGCTCTATGGACTTGAGAGGGAGAGAAATGGGAGGCGGGAGGATGTGGAAATTTTTTTCAATAATAAATAAATAAATATATAAATAAATAAAATTATAAAATACAAAAAAGACTTTAAGATTCATAGCCTGATGAATATTGATAACCACTTTGAGTGAGTATTCACGTTTCTATCAAATTATCAAGGTACTAATCTCTATATATGCACAATATGCTCTATAAATGCCTTACTGAGATATTATTTTATTCTATATATGTAATGTTATATCTTACTTACTTTGTATTATCCCACTCCTCAAAGGTACTAACCCCAAAGGGTCTTTTCATTTTTGATTTTCATGTAGGTTCTCTAGGTTAACATGAAAGTCTAAATGTTTAATGCTACTCTCCATATATAGCAGCAAACCATCTGCACTTCTTTTGAGCCTGGCTATCTCAATGAAATAAAAGTTCTCCAGAGACATCCATTTACCCACAAGTTCCCCAGTTTCAGTTTATTTACAGATAAAACAAAAATCTAGTTTGTAAGTATATCATATTTCCTGTATCCATTAATAAGTTAATTGCATTCTTGGCTTATAATGATATTTTATTTGTGTTTAATAAATAAAGCTTGCCTGAAGATCAGAGTGCAAAGCTAGCCACACTAGCCAGCCATACAGGCCAGAAAACGGTGGAACACATCTTTAATCCCAGAAGCCACATTAGTTAACCATAAAGACTGGGCAGTGATGGTGCACGCCATTAATACCAGCACTCGAGAGGAGTATAAAGTGGGAGGAGACAGGAGCTCAGAGTCTCAGTGTGCAGTTTAAGGTTTGGTAGAGAATATTGCAGTCTACAGTCATTTTGAGGTCTGCTCTTCTGTTTGTCTGAGGCTTGAAATAGGTAAGAACTCTCTGTGGCTAATGATTTGCTTTTCTGATCTTCAGCTTCAATCCCCAAATCTTAGCTTTTGGTTTCTGTCCTGGAACTAGCTCTTGTAGACCAGGCTGGCCTCGAACTCACAGAGATTCGCCTGCTTCTGCCTCCCGAGTGCTGGGATTAAAGGCGTGCGCCACCACCGCCCGGCTGTTAGTTCTATTTCTAGGTGTTGAGGAAACTGAAGTTTTCCTACATCCTACTATGGAATGCTTTATAAATTTACATTTTGTCTTTGTGCAGGTGATATGCCTGTCTTATTTGAATTTTTACAAATTTTGTATGCATGTTTCCAAAACAAACACATTTAAGGGCTGTCCAGAATCATAATTGTAGTTGGGAAGGTAGATTTCTTAGTCAGCTTGTGATGTCAAAAGGTCCTACGTTGTATGATAGCCAATCAGAAAGTAGCTTTTTTTTGCCTCCATGGTTCTTGTCTATGTGCCTGCATGAATTCCTACCCTGACTCAATGTGGTAAGACTGTGACAGGCAAGAATCAAGACAACAGGTTTTCCAAGCTTCTTTATAAGCTACTTTTGTTTATTGTGTTCATCAACTAAAAACAAATGAAAGCATTAGTCTATGGATCTCAGAAATTTAAGTGCAGAAAGTTATATTGAGTGAGGTTTAAAACTTACACATATGTGCATAAAACAAGGATAAAATTTCATAAATTTGAAACACAACAATGTGTCATGTATGAGAAGTTTAGAAGGAGGATGTGGGGATGTCAGAGAATTATATTGTAATCTCAAAAATAAATGAAATAGTTACATAACTTTCATGTTCTAAATAATCACTGTAAATTCTTTCAGAGATGATTGAGGCAAACCATGGGAATATTTGAATGCTGAAGTTTTGTTGAGGAGTGACCTGAACAAACGGCTCTGTGTTTTCAAAGAAACTAAATAATCAAAAATAAAAATTAACAAACAACCTGATTTTCAAGGATTTGTTCCTGTAGAAAACCAGGAAACACTCATACAAATTTATTTGATTAAAATGTCTTTGAAAGAAAAAAGCACCTGTTTTGTTTTTTAATTTTCTCTTGAAAATTTAAACTATAAGCACATTTAGGAAGTGATTATGAAGAAAGAATAATTATTTTACTTCACAAATAAAGTAAGCTGTTATGTTTTTAATCTAAGGAAATAATAATAACGCTACTATGAGTACTGAGAGGTGGTTGAAAAAGAGTTAAATATTTTCTCATTGTTTAACCACACATGAGAAACTTATCTATGTCTCTGCTTTTTTTCATTTTTTCAAGTACATATTTTATTTCCATTTCATCTGAGTTTCTGATGAAAGAAAGGTGTGTCTATAAGATTTGTATTGATCAAGAAAGATCTACTTGATAGGTTGTTTAATCCCGATTGGCCTTTCCTAAGCAGAACATAAAAGCAGTTCTAAAAAGATTCATCAGGACATACGGATATATTATACGAAAATGATCTTTAAAAAATCACAAACTTCAGATGGAGGTTATGCATTGAATGTAGGAGAGACAAGCATGGAAATGATGAAAATAGAGTAATCATATAGAAAATTCTCACAAGGCATAAAAGTGATAAAAATTAATAAATTGTTGAGAATCACTGCCATGACTTACTGTATATAGTAAATATACTTAAAAACCTTAAAAAATAGTACTTCAGGATATCACTATCCTGAAGTGAGATTTGAGGCATCTTCTATTCAGCATTTTAATCTACTCTTTTGTTATTAATTTTGAATATGATTGTTAAATTCTTTTTATGTTATATTTTGCAATTTATATTTTATTTATATGCATGTATTTCCATGTAAATATAAACTCATATCCTATATATACTAGCACACTTTCAATATCAAAAGAAGGTATTGACTCTTCTGGAATTAGAGTTAAATAAAACTTTGTGCAACAAGACATGGGTGCTAGCAACTGAACTTGGGGGCTCTCCAAGAGCAATGAGAGCTCTTGACTGGTGAGCATATTTTCAGCACTTAGACTGTTCATTTCTTTAAATGAGATGGCATTCATCTTCCCAGTACTGTCTTTTGGTTTCCCCTTATGTGTTCTTCCCTTTCAAGGTAATTTAAAATAAGTTTGCTTAAAATAATGAGATGATAATGAAATTATATTACAATTTTGACTACCTAAAGTTAAAATATATATGAATATTATTTCTATTGTTATTGAAATTATCTAAAAACTTGCATTTACATAAATGACATACGCACAACTTTAAATAATATTGACAAAATTAAAAACATATTCTTCACTATACATATAAAATAATTGAGTAAATAAGTCCTTCTTGTAAACTCACTTGTTTTCAGGCAACATTTGTCATATTATGTTCATTTTTCTGTAAAATAGTCATCAATACTAACACATTTAAAACATTTATACTAATAATATTCTAGAATCCTATACTAATGATGAGTAGATTTATATTTAAGAGTTAAATAAACTGTAAAAATACAGAGTAGATAGAATTATTAATAAAAAGAAATTATCCATGATAACTTATATAGGGTTTTTAAATCTATTGTACTATATAGTCTACATAGCACAAGATCACAGTGATTTTCCAGATCAAAAATAAATTGAATGAATGAAAAGAAACCCAAACTCATTTAATATGTGCTTACACATAAAGAAATAGACAATGACTAAGGGGGTTCAGACCCAATATGCAATGATTAAAACTAGTAAATCATTAGCAAGACTAATCGTATTAATCAAGAAACAACCTTAAATGGTGAACTCTTAAAGAACAGAAGTTCCTTTCAATTGCTGAATTAATTATTTAGAAATCTCTGGAGTTCACTTTTTGTGCTAATGGTAACATGTCAGAAATAAGTAACATTCAGAGACTTCTGGTTTTAATGAGGAAATATTCATATTATTGGATGTGACTCCATAGAACCTATAATATATAAGACACACTAACACACACACAAACACATGCATGACAATGTGTGTGTGCTTAATATATAAATGGTAGAAATACAGATGTAACTAAGGTGTACAATAGATGTAAATATACATGATTCAAAAATCTTAATGTTAGCAAGAGTTTCCATTGTGAGGAAGAACCAGTGAAGATGAAGGAAAGATAAGTCTGTAGTTAGGTTATTTTTGTGTTACAGGAAACCCTATGGGATTTTCTACTTTGCCTTAATAATCAAGGAAATCTGTTGGCAGGAACATGGCAGATTAAGAAAGTGATGATGGACGGCATGATCACAAGCATGTTTTATAGATTCTGGTCAGTTGTAGATCCAAAGATGTTACTGCATAGACTTAGTTACCTAAGTATGAGAAAAGTAAGTGAATTGAAAATTTTAAAAAATGTGGAACACAGGCCAGCATTCAGATGTCTTTAAAAATTTTAGAAGTCACTTTTAATTTAAAAATGAAACATGAGACAGTGGGAACTATCAAGAAAACAAAAGTAACTTAACTTAAATGAATTTGTTACAGTAGTAGGAGATATGCAATGAATGAGTCAAGGAATCAAAGATGGTGTTTGTTTCTTCACCTTTTGATTCACATTAAGTGATAAACTTCTGTATTCAGAACAATTGGCTATTTCAAATGGTCAAATAAATATATGTAATATGACTCACTATGTTATAGAATCCTATTTAATTATGCTTTATTAATTGTGAAGATAATAACCGCCTTCCAGCTTTGCTCCACAATCCGTAAACTTCATCCTAATTCAGGTATAACTTTCTAATCACAGGAAAAAAAATCATCCTTTCAATGTGGTTTGAATCAGTAAATCCATGAGTTCATTAATTTTAATAACATCTTGTATTTGCTAATATATTTTCTGCATTTGCATAATTCACTTTGATTTGTAAGAGGAAAAAGAAGTCTATTTGTAAGCCTAATGTTAAATGTTACCCAGGTAATGACAGAAGATTGATCTAACAATCTGTACAGGTAATACTGCTCTCAGGACACTACTCTCTATGCTCAGCCAGGGCAGCCGCACCTCTGAATTGGGTTAGAACGAAAGATTCAAGTGTTTCTGGTAAGTATGCTTTAATTAATACTATCTTTGCTAGTACTGGTATTCATATCTTCCTGTCTTCATATTTATTATTTCTCATATAGTTAGGTAAGGTTTTCAGACACCTTATTGAAAGGCTTCTCATGAAGATCCCAGGAAACAATTTCATCTAGAGTGGCTTAGATCTGAGTGTTTTTCCACGGTGCTCTAATTTCCATCAAATTTACACCACCATTTGTTTGCAACTCTCTCAAAAGTGGCACAAAACTACATCTATCCTGACAATCAGATTGGTTTTTTTCTGAGAAGAAAAGGTTATTGAGGAACCTGCTCTGTTTTTTTGAGATTATAATAAAGGTACTGCTGCTTCTTTCCTTCCCTCCAAAATCCTCTCATATATCTCTCTGTCCTCTTTTAATTTTTCACAAACTTATTGCATGCATATATATATAACCTGTTAAGTTCATACAGTGTTACCATATGCTTGTTTTCCAGGACTTATCATTTGGTACTAAGTTTTCTGTTATTTTCATTTGACTCTTTACCTTGTCACTGTAATCCACAACTCACACATCTGTACTAGTTACTTTGTACTTTTGGGGCAGAATGCCTGATGGAAACAACACAAGGCAGGGAAAGTTGGTTTTGGCTTGCAGTGGTAAAGGGAGTTATGCCTATCATAGAGGGGAAAGCAACACAGAATGCATGATGGGGAAAGTGTGTGGCAGACACTTATCACACTGCAACAGACTAAAAGTCAAAGAAAGCGGGCCAGAACCTGGAGTGAGGTAACCTTCAAAGACCTGCCCCTGGTGATATATTTCTGCCAACTTGGCCTTGCCTCCAAAAGGCATGACATAGCTGGAGAGGCATTCAAAATACAAGTCTGTGAGGGAAAGGAATATTTTAGATCTACCCCAGCACCTGGCACCTCAGCTCAAGTTTACAAAGAGCTTACCTGTAACTTCTGACTCAGTGCAAATACTGTAAATAAAACCTAGACCCAAGTGAATTTCAACTATATAACATTATTTTTAACTCCATGACAACTGTAAAAAAAATGGAAAGTATTTCATATACATGAACTTAATTCTGAATTTAAAAGCAATTGTTACTTTATGAGAGAGGGATTCTTTTCAAGAATATTTATAATTCTAAATCAAAGGTTATTTCTTAAGACATTTTAAGGAAACTTTTGAAAATAACTTGACCTCTTTCTTTTCTTTATGTTTGTGTATGTGTGCCTGTCTGTAAGAAGAGAACATATATCTAATGCTTGTGGAAGTCAAAAGAGGGAAAAACAGTGCTAAGAACCAAGCACGAATTATCTGCCAGAACAGCAAGTGCTCTTGAATACTGAGACATTTCTCTGGTCCCATATTATCATAATTAATCATTTTATTATGGAAATATGAGTATTGTATATGAGTATATGGAAATATGAGTATTTTATTATTGAAATATGAGTATACCCTTATTATGCTTGTTTCTGCCCACCATGAAGCCTGCTTTTCATATTCAGGTGGGATATTTAGTTGATTTATTAATTGCTTCAAGTTTGTTTTTTCTTGTATGACCTGGGTCATTTAAAAACATTTATGTTGTAGATTAGAAGGTAAGCTGTTATTTGAAATGAATGATTGATCCTGTTGGTCATTTTGGTTTTTGGCATTTGACTTTTCCTGCCTTGCTTCTTGGGAAATCTACTTTCTGTGCTGCATGGGATTGATTCTATTACAATACACCGAATTGCTCTTTTTTGAGTATCATTTTTTCCCTCACAGCCGTTATGATTGCAGTTCTCAGTGCTTTCCCCTGTTCTTTGTGTTCTGTTTTGTATTTCCCCAAGGTAGTGAGCCATTTCATAAGCATTGTGCTATTTGTTTTGTTCAGCAGAATTCTCTCCATGCACATACTGCGTTTAGTCCCACTCACTTATCCTTCCTAACGTCACTTTCTTCTGGTAATCAGTCTCACCCTTCCAGATCACTGCCTGACTTCTCAAGCAAGGATATTACTTTCTTGTGTCTCTGGCCATGTTCCAAGTACACTAAAGAATACCTGACATGTATTGTATGTTCAGTAAGTGTTTGCAGAAGCAATGGATTAAGTTAATTTTTTTCTCTTTTATTTCTACAATTCTCTTTTTGTTGTTATTGTTAGTTGGTCATAATATTTGCTATTTCCATCTCATTTTTTATTGTCTTTATTGTGTCATAGCTCTTCCCTGATTTGTGAATTTTTCATAGCATTATGATTCTATGTGAATACATACTACAGAAAAAAAAACTTTAAATTCAATAGTAATTATGAATAAAAAGGACTGTGGAGTGCTCTACTATCTATACTAGAAATCTATGTCATACACCTTCCCCAAGGTTCAGGGATTGCTAAAGAACTTAGGTAGAAACGCTGCAAATTCCAGAGTTTGTTTAAGACCAGAGCTAAACAAAAATAATCTTTTCTGGACCTGACATCACTTATACTTTAATGAACTCAATTATCTGGAGATATCTCTAAAAGACCTGTGCAAAATTAATCCATCCAGCATTCTGTCACTGATTAGGAAGGGGTTGTGATTTTCCTTCAAACAAAGAGTTGTGAATAGATCATAGCTTTAAGGTAAAGAGATTCAATTTTATTTAAATTAAAAGCTCCTGGTGAGTGGATCATGCCATAGTAGATGGCCCAATATCCAGAAGTATATATAAAACTCAAATTATGTAAATTGACTTTTGAACAAAACAGAAGAGGATTGGAAATTAGGGATTTAGGGCATATTTCAGGACAGATATTGAAAAACTTAAGAGTAGGGTTTTGTGTTGAATATGATCAAAATACATTGCAATATCTAAATAACTAAAATAATTGTTTTAAAATTTGCCAAAGGCAATTCATAGATTCAATGCAATCCCCATCAAGATCCCATCAAAATTCTTCACTGATCTTGAGAGGACAATAATCAACTTAAAATGGAAAACCAAAAAACCCAGGATAGCCAAAACAATCTTGTACAATAAAGGAACTTCTGGAGGCGTTAACATTCCTGACTTCAAACTCTATTACAGAGCTACAGTAATGACAACGGTGTGGTATTGGCATAAAAACAGAGAAGTCGACCAATGGAATCGTATAGAAGACCCGGATTTTAACCCACAAACCTATGAACACCTCATTTTCGATAAAGGTGCTAAAAGTATACAATGGAAGAAAGAAAGCATCTTCAACAAATGGTGCTGGCACAACTGGATGTCAACCTGTAGAAGAATGAAAATAGACCCATATCTATCACCATGCACAAAACTCAAGTCCAAATGGATCAAAGACCTCATTATCAATCTGAACACACTGAACCCGATAGAAGAGAAAGTGGGAAGTACCCTACAATAGATGGGCACAGGTGATTGCTTCCTAGGTATAACCCCAGCAGCACAGTCATTAAGGGCAACATTGAATAAATGGGACCTACTGAAACTGAGAAGCTTCTGTAAAGCAAAGGACACTGTCACTAAGACAAAAAGGGAACCCACTGACTGGGAGAAGATCTTCACCAACCCCGCAACAGACAAAGGTCTGATCTCCAAAATATATAAAGAACTCAAGAAACTAGACTTTAAAATGCTAATTAACCCAATTAAAAAATGGGGCACTGATCTGAACAGAGAATTCTCAACAGAAGAAGTTCAAATGGCTAAAAGACACTTAAGGTCATGCTCAGCCTCCTTAGCGATCAGGGAAATGCAAATCAAAACAACATTGAGATATCATCTTACACCTGTCAGAATGGCTAAAATCAAAAACAGCAATGATAGCCTTTGCTGGAGAGGCTGTGGAGGAAGGGGTACCCTCATCCATTGCTGGTGGGAATGCAAACTTGTGCAACCACTTTGGAGAGCAGTGTGGCGGTTTCTCAGGAAATTCGGGATCAACCTACCCATGGACCCAACAATGCCACTCTTGGGAATATACCCAAGAGATGCCCGATCATATGACAAGGACATTTGTTCAACTATGTTCATAGCAGCAATATTTGTAATAGCCAGAACCTGGAAACAACCTAGATGCCCTTCAATGGAAGAATGGATGAAGTAAGTGTGGAATATATACACATTAGAATACTACTCAGCGGTAAAAAACAATGACTTCGCGAATTTTGCATGCAAATGGATGGAAATAGAAAACACTATCCTGAGTGAGGTAACCCAGACCCAAAAAGATGAACATGGGATGTACTCACTCATAATTGGTTTCTAGAGATAAATAAAGGTCAGTGAGTCTATAATTTGATATCCTAAAGAAGCTAAATAAGAAGGTGAACCCCCCCCCAAAAAAAAAAACATATAGCTATCCTCCTGGTTATGGGAAGTAGACAAGATTGCCGGGCCAAAAATTGGGATCTTGG
This sequence comes from Microtus obscurus, assembly GCA_963919715.1. Classification (NCBI taxonomy): domain Eukaryota; kingdom Metazoa; phylum Chordata; class Mammalia; order Rodentia; family Cricetidae; genus Microtus; species Microtus obscurus. The sequence goes on along the minus strand of CAWTZC010000190.1, from coordinate 10,408,887 downwards.
GGGTGTGGTGGGAGGGGGGGTAAGGGGAGATGGGGAGAGAAAAGTGAGAAGGGGAGGTGGGGGGAACTTGGGGAAACAGGATGATTGGGATAAAGGAAGGTTGGTTAGGGGAGCAGGGAAGCACATACCTTAATTAAGGGAGCCATCTTAGGGTTGGCAAGAGACTTGGACCTAGAGGAGCTCCCTGGTGCCCAAAGGGATGTCCCCAATTAGTTCCTGGGGAGGCTGAAAATAGGGAATCTGAAATGACCCTATCCTATAGCCATACTGATGAATATCTTGCATATCACCATAGAAACTTCATCTGTTGATGGATGGAGATAGAGACAGAGACCCACACTGGAGCACTGGACTGAGCTCCCAATGTTCCAATGAGGAACAGAAGGAGGGAGAATATGAGCAAAAAGTCAGGATACAAGGGGTGCACCCACCCACGGAGACAGTGGGGCTGATCCATTGGGAGCTCACCAAGGCCAGCTGGACTGTGACTGAAAAAGCATGGGATAAAACCGGACTCTCTGAATTTGGCGGACAGTGAGGGCTGCTGAGAAGCCAAGGACAATGGCACTGGGTTTTGATCCTACTTCATGTTCTGGCTTTGTGGGAGCCTAGCCAGTTTGGATGTTCACCTTCCTAGACCAGGATTGAGGGGGGAGGACTTTGGACTTTCCACAGGGCAGGGAACCCTGACTGCTCTTCAGGCTGTAGAGGGAGGGGGAGGAGGGGGGAGGGTGGGAGTAATGGAAGGAGGGGGAGGGAAATGGGAGGCAGGGAAGAGGCAGAAATTTTTTTTTCAATAAAAAAAATAAAAAATAAAAAAAATGAAGTTAATAGGATAACATACCTAAAATAGTTAATAATATAAAAATTCAATGCAGTATTACTATTATTCATCTATCAAAACTTAAAAATGTAAAGTAACTTTAGAAACTTCCATGCTAAACTAATTCAATAGATTAATTCGACTTTATTTCCTCTTTCTCTTCCTCTTCCACATTCTAAGAGAGGGCAGGGTACCCTGCTCTGTGGGAATTCTAAGGCTCTCCCCGGCTTTCTCCAGGCTTAGGAAGGTGTGCTAGGATCCCAAAAAGCCAGTACATGCAGTAGAGACAAATTCCAGTGCCATTATCATTGGCTTCTCAGTCTGCACCAATTGTCAGCCACATTCAGAGGGTCCAGTTTGATTCCATGCTTGTTCAGTCCCAGTCCAACTGGCTTTGGTGAGCTCCCATTAGATCAGGCACACTGTCTCAGTGGGTGGACCAACCCCTGGCAGTCCTGACTTCCTTGCTCATTTTCTCCCTCAATGGTATTATTTATAAAAAAAGATAAATACTTGTGACCAGATGATTATAAATAAGCTAATGAAATGTGAATTATTAGGAGTTACTAGAGTTAAAAGGAGGAAAAAAGATCTTCCCAATAAACAGAAAATTAGGAAAAACCAATATCAATGTAATCCACCATATAAATAAACTGAAAGAAAAAAACATATGATCATTTCATTAGATGCTGAAAAAGCATTCGACAAAATTCAACACCCCTTTATGATAAAGGTTTTGGAGAGATTAGGGATACAAGGGTCATACCTAAATATAATAAAAGCTATTTACAGCAAGCCAACAGCTAACATTAAATTGAACGGAGGAAAACTCAAAGCCATCCCACTAAAATCATGAACACAACAAGGATGTCCACTCTCTCCATACCTCTTCAATATAGTGCTTGAAGTTCTAGCAATAGCAATAAGACAACATAAGGGAATCAAGGGGATTCGCATTGGAAAGGAAAAAGTTAAGCTTTCATTATTCGCTGATAATATGATAGTATACATAAGCGACCCCAAAAAAATCTACCAAAGAACTCCTACAGCTGATAAACATCTTTAGTAATGTGGCAAGATACAAGATCAACTCCAAAAAATCAGTTACCTTCCTATACACTAAGGATAAGGAAGCAGAGAAGAAAATCAGAGAAGCATCACCTTTCACGATAGCCACAAATAGCATAAAATATCTTGGGGTAACTCTGACCAAGGAAGTGAAAGATCTATTTAACAAGAACTTTAAGTCTTTTAAGAAAGAAGTTGAAGAGGACACCAGAAAATGGAAGGATCTCCCTTGCTCTTGGATTGGGAGGATCAACATAGTAAAAATGGCAATTCTACCAAAAGCAATTTATAGATTCAATGCAATCCCCATCAAAATTCTTCACAGATCTGGAGAAGACAATAATCAACTTTATATGGAAAAACAAAAAATCCAGGATAGCCAAAACAATCTTATACAATAAAGGATCGTCTGGAGGCATTACCATCCCTGACTTCAAACTCTATTACAGAGCCACAGTATTGAAAACAGCTTGGTATTGGCATAAAAACAGAGAAATCGACCAATGGAATCGAATAGAAGACTGGTTCTTTTATGAGTAGGAACATAACTTAGCAGTATCTGGCAGAAAATGCTGGCAATATGATATGTTCTAATTTGGTAAATATCCCTACAGTTTTTAGTAATAATTAGGAATGTAGAAAGAGTCCTTCCTTATAATTTATTCATATCAGCTTGTACTAATTCTGAATAGCAATGTCAGTGATAAGAGTACTGAGTCTATAGACATTTTTAAAGTATCCTGCTCAGGAAGTGCTAAGTTCTCAACTGTTACTATGTAACAGCATGTTGGTTATTTTAGGTATACTTTTATTAACTTATGTGTGTTCTTTTCCAAAATATACTTTTATTTAGAAATATAATTTCATTTCTCACAGTGGTGAGACATATGTATATAATTCTATAACTAGCAATGAGATTAGCCATACTATTACTATCCTGTTTATAATATGGCATAACAAGGAACAGTTTGCATAATTCATGCAATGGAATAATTTTGAGAAGAAAATTAGTCAGGGATTAGTAGTGCCTTTGTAAACTACCCACTCTTCCTCCCAAGGATAACTACAAGAAAAAAAGTCCATGATATTAAGGCAATTTGGAGATTCTGACTAGGAAACCTGTTGTTCAATAAAGAGCTGGGTCTTTGTAAAAGAAACTGTTAAAATCAAAACTCTATGTAGAAATCAGAAATGGTGGGTGGGGTCCACTTGATTTTAAAATAATATAAAGAGACTGATCATTGATAGATGCAGGATTTCTATATGTTGTTCAGCTCAATTCATGGGATGGCGTGTAAGCCCCACTTCTATATAGAAGCAACTTTTATAAACCTACGCAATTTACTCTGAGTTAGTATAAATAAGAAACCTTAGTGAGACATAGTACCTGTGTGTTTTCATTACGCATCGTTTTAAAGAAGAAAGCACAGATTTCTGAGACAAATTTGATACATTTTTTATTGTATCTCAATGGACACAAAGAGTCATCTAAAAGAGAGGTTTCCAGAATTCAATTCCTTTCCCACTTTATTCTTTTTTTAGGGATTTTTAATTGATTTTTATTGAGCTCTACATTTTTCTCTGCTCCCCTCCCCGATGCTCCCCTCCCCTTCAACCCTACTACAAGGTCCCCATGTTTCCAATTTACTCAGGAGATCTTTTTTTTTTTCACTTCCCATGTAGAATAGATCTATGCATGTCTCTCTTAGTGTCCTCATTGTTGTTTAAATTCTCTGGGTTTGTGATTTGTGGGCTTGTTTTCTTTGCTTTATGTTTAAAAACAGCTTATAAGTGAGTACATGTGATAATTGTCTTTCTGTCTGAGTTAGCTCACTCAAAATGATGTTTTCTAGCTTGACCAATTTTCCTGCAAAATTCAAGATGTCATTATTTTTTTTTCTGCTATGTAGTACTCTATTGTGTAAATGTACCACATTTTCCTTATCCTTTTTGAGAAGGAATTCTAAATGAAAAGTTGAAGACTGCTTAGGTACACGTAACTTAAACTTACTTTTTCAAGTTTTGTGATTCTTTCTAGAAGAAGGCTAAATTCATAACAATTATTGACCTAAAACATATTCTTGCAACTACTTATAATCAACTAATTCTTTCTGCCTTATGATGAAGTTTGCTGTGCTCATGGGAGCTGGAGCGTGATTTACTAAAAAAAAATCTGTATTAATAAAATAATGGTTTTGGGGGTGGCTCAACTTGGATGTGAACTATTCTACAAGACTGAAGACTTGTGTTCAATTACTGTAACCACAGGATGGAGATAACTGACTCCCAAATGCTGTTCTCTGAACTTTATATGTATGTGATATCCAGTGAGGGTCCACATATTTTGTACAATTCATTATAAACATGTAACTATACAACAACAACAATAATAATGGTAACTTAAAATATTAAGCAAAAAGTGTTTTTATCATGCCTTGTCTAACTTTCCTGGCACTCTCAATTCTTCTAATATCAGGCAAGAATGAAAGCTGCTACTTCAGAATACTTCTTCTGAAACTTCAATGTTCACCCTCACCTTTCTTGAATCATTATCTAGTGTGAAATGGGCTCTTGTGGAATATCAAGAGCTTCAATGACCCCACTGGGTCTTAACTACTAGTAGTTTTTGTATGTTCTCCAGCACAGAAGAAAATGCACACTTAACCTTAGGCTCAACCATTGTTTAATTCAAAGCAATTAGCTCAATTTTAAATCCTTATCTGACTCAGATCATCAGCAAAAAATAAAACCTCATACAGTAGAGATAGGATCTCTGATAAAGAATACATTATTTCTTCTGTGGCTTTCGTTACCTATTTATAAATACATAATGCATCTTTTAGTAACAAATTTTAATTTTTGTTTTAATTATATTGACACAAGAGTTCATGATGTATTTTCAAATGGGGCCTTTTGGAATAATTTCTAATTTCAGAAGACTAGAGTGTCAAAAAAAGAATAACTAAAAATAATGATATAAATCAAGTCATTATGTACAAAACTAACATTGGGAGCCTTCTTTTCCAAGAGAAAGACTGTTAAGAAGAAAAACAGGTCACGACAGTGAACACTGAGAATCCTGAGTGAGAGAAAATACAGGAACTATTTCACAAGGAGAGGTTTGCGAGTTTAACAATAATCTAGCTAATTATATCGAAGATGACATGAATAAGTGTTGGGAGCAGTGAGACCCCAGATCCTGAATTTCTTGTAATCCCCTGATCTGAGTGCCTACAGCTGCTCTGAGCACGAGACCTTCAGGAGTTCCTGATAGCGGGAGAGTGGTTTCTGGTGGGTTTGGCTGGGACGTTCCTATCTCTATATAATTTGCCCCTGAATAAAGGGGGCATTTTGGGGAATTCAAGGATGACCCGTGGCGCTGTCTCTCTGTTTGTGTCGGTGTATTTTAACCTCCAGTCCCCTTGCCCGAAGCTCCCGAACTGGGTGCCTGTGCACCGAGCACTGACACAGGGGTGTGGTGCGCCGCAAATAAGTCTTTTTGAAAAGCACAGGGTGACTGAAAAAAAAATAAAGGATAAGCCATCATAAATAAATTTGAAGGACACAAAATTTCTAAAAGCACCATTCGCGTTTCCTTCTGGGTTTGCAAAGTTCTGCAATTTTGAATAGTCTTTTTCTGTCTAGATTGATAGCATATCCTCGTCTATAAAATGCGTATCTATGACAGAAACAGCTAATCTTTAAATAATGAATTTTAGTGACCCGTGAATCCAATTTCAAAGGTACTATAGCTTTGCAACACACTGCAGGGTTATGATCTAGTATAAAATATTGAGTACAATAATGTCTTTAAAATGTTCTCAGGAATTAGGCATTATACATGTGCATTCACTGAGTGAGTCTAAGAATGTAAATTATTTCTTGGAAGCGTAACTTAATCTTGAATTGTTTCCGAAAAGATAGAGTAGAGGAGAGTGATGAAAAGTTTAAAATGTGCCAAATCTTATAGATAGCTGTTTATGTTCTACAGATAATAGATAATGGAAGCTTCAAGTGCACTCTGCTGCTTTATCATTCAAAACTGATTTAGAACGTTTCTGGACCCTGTTCTTCAGGCATTCAGTGAAACCCTCTCTAGTACTCAAGAGTTGTCCTTGTCACCCTTATATTCCCAATCAGAAAGAAGCCGCAGGGAATATGATACTCCATCATTGAAATATTTGAATTCATTTCCAGAGGGACAAAAATATTTTATCAATTGAAAAGGACAAAGAGGCATATTTTTCTTTTTTATAGTACATGCATGTAATTTGTACTGCCTTATGAATATCTTTCACTTCTACATAGATCCTTATGGCTAATGAGGTTGCATGCTTGCTTTGCACGAATTCGATGATAAATTTACAGCCAAGACCAGTCTTGTTTTCTCGTTATTCATTACTTTCCCTGAATTAAGACAGAATTTACAGTGTGTTCTGCTTTACAGTGAATTATGGTACATGTGTCAACATTAACATATAGTCTTCACTTTTAGATCTCAGTGTCAAAATGTTTCAAGGTTTCTCTTGAATCCATGCTTCTATTTTCTATTGTTATTTCTTTGTCCCCAAAGATGAAGGCTTTTGCTAATATAGCATTGATATCGGATGAGAAACAATTGATCACACCTAACCTCATCAGAAAAGATCAGTGACAATTACTCACACAGTTCAATCCAAGCTAATATTCCCCACCCAATATCTTTGGCTTGCCTAGCCTCCTTGCCTTAGGATATTTGTAAGGATAACAACTCATGACTCATGGAACATGTAAGTGTTCCATAGCTTGATTTTAGGGAGTTTGTTCTGGTTTTGATGTGATTTACTAAAAAATGAGGATGAAAAGGGAAGTGAGTAATGTCTCATATGTGGGTTTAATGCACAAGCATGCTTATGACTGCTGCTTCATGACTTGTACTTTCCTAGATAATTTCTGTTGTCCACTAAATGTAGCTGCAGCAACCAAGCAGCATTTGATTTCCTTCAATTATCCGTAAGTGTCTAGTATTTATTCAGGATCATCTCCTGATCTGTTTCATGCTACTATACACGTGCCTTTGCAAAACAAAGTGTTTTCAACCAGGTTCCTTGTTTTACTTAACATAAAGAGATCTTTGCTGGGTAGAAAAATAGTAACTTTTCTTTCTCTTTTATCCCCGTGTATCTGTGAGCAAGATGAAGCAAATTCATGAGTTGTTTATGTGAAGTTACCTTGAAACTTCTTTTTACAGGGTTATCATCAGTTTTTTTTCAATAATAATATAATATATTAAAGTGAAGTGATTGCATAACTGATGGACTAATGAGTTAGGGAGATATCTTTGTGCACTGGTAGTAAAACTATGGGGACATTTCTACCATTAATATGTATATACACATAACTATACATAGCAGCAATTTAGTCTTTCATAATACAATTATTATTGTTGCCATTATTATAATCATTATTTTTATTTAGACATTTCCATAGTATTTATATCTGCATAAATACTATGGTAACCATATTATCCTTGAATCTAATGTATCATCAGTTTTTTTAAGTCTTCTCTATGAACACAGGCTACAGAATTTGAGATTCACTAAGCCCCATTCCTGATATGTTTGAATCACATGTTTATTATGCTATTGCTTCAGTCAAATTGTAACATAACCAATAGCGTTCTAAGAAGTTGTTCCTAACACTTTTCATTCAAACATGTATTTAGCTATGTTTTGCCCATCAGAAACAGTCATTTGCTCTAAATTTTAGTCATTTATTATGTTACTAATGTATTTAAATTTGGCAAATAGTCTGTGTTACTATCCCATGGATATTTTGAAAAATATCAAGTATATAAATCTTGTGTATCTTAGAATTGCCATCATTTACTGCTCACTCATTAGAGACTCTACCTTATTAGGACAAAACGATATAATTGTTTTACATTATACTCACTGTGTAAATACACGGTGTAAGTCTTGGTATTTAAAGGAGCCTTTTGCTATGCTTCCATCTGCAGTTACAACCATTGCAGCAGTAACCGCAAAACAACCCACAGTGGCTGTTTCACAGTAAAAGGAAGGTGGGCATGAATATGATGGACACATTCAGTACATCTTCAGAGAGCAACTGTTTGGAAGTCTCTCCAGAGTGATATGGTATCTTTGAAAATATGGATAAGCATCTCCTTGTTAATGTATTCAAGATTAGTTTTTCTAAAATAATTTATAACATATGTGTTCATGTACCATTAATAAGAAGTAGTAAATGAATAATATCTCTAACTGGAAGGACAGAATCAAATTCTATTACACATAAAATAATTTAATATACTATTTTACCCTAAAACAGTGTTGTGAGTGTTAAGCATTTTGCAACATGAAGGACCATGACTTTGATATTCCATCTCTTCTAGAATATAAAAAGAGTCATTTTGTAGTGGTAAATCAAATTATTGTCAGAAATTTGTGAATTAACTTTACAAAATACTCTAAAAGAGGTGCTGCTCATGATTTTTTTTTCCTTTTTACTTTAGACATTACTATTTCCATCATTAAAAAAGTGACTGACGGCAGAGTTCTATTTCTTTAATAACCAAGGAGGGGAAGAAAGAACAAAGAAAGAAAAAATTAAAAAAAGTTTCAATAGATTATGCATATATAAAAGCATATAACTTATGACTATAACACGAAGCAGTCAAGAGGAGGGTGGGATGAAGAGAACACAATTCTTATGGCTCTACTGTATTCCATACTTGCTGTTTCCGAGGTTTTCATCGATATGCACACAAAATGCCAGCTTTTACAAAAGCCTGCTATACATAATTTCATTGAATTTATATTTGTAGATTATTGTAGGAGCAATGTTATTTTAAATGAGACAAACTTGAAGCAAAGTATCTTAAAATCATGACTATTATAAAAGTTTTACAATGAATTCATAAATAATTTCAAGCATGTTTCTTATTAATGTTTTTATAATAATTTTAATAAGCATAAAAGCACATATATATGAATGTATCTATATTATATGGTTATGCTTATATATATCCACAAATTACTTTGTTTGGGTATTTATGTATATATACATAAATATATATGTATATTATCTTCAAATTATTTTATTTATATCCTCTAATTACTTTGAAGATCTATCATCTATCTATCTATCTATCTATCTATCTATCTATCTATCTATCATCATTGACATAAACATCTGCAATTACTCCTAACTATATAAGATAAAGTATAATAACACTGTAAAGGCAAATATAAAGTTTTACTACATAGTCATATTCTGGTATTTTTCTATTTTATTTGTGTATTAAGACTAGCATCCTGAGCTTCCGACTTAAACAAAATCCTAAAACATGCTTCTCTAAAAATGCTGTTCCCCTAGTTAACACCAGATGGCAATACAAACTTTTCCATTTCCTTAAAAGGACCCAAACAAATGGGATTAACTTTTATTGAGTAAATTTATCTTATTTCTGTTTTGAAGGTGATCCAATGTGACTAGTTACTGTACAATAGAGTACTATTCCAGTTTAGCATGCTTACTATTTTACTTCATTTTTAAAATTCCATTTTCATTGAAAGCAGAAGTTATTTCAGAACAGTAAATTCTGATTATTGTTTCCATTCCTCCAATGCTCTTGCATCTTTCATGTTTCTCCAATAAACCTACTCCACACTCTTCTTTCTCTGACTCACTAGATTACAAAAAAGCATCTAAAAATAATAATAACAAAATAAATTATGTAAGATAAAAACAAACAAACCATTGGTTAACTATGAATGCTTTAAGTAGTTCCCAAGTTTGTGTTCATTTGTTGATGCAATTTAAATAATTTTCACATGTTCCTCACAAATATCCATATTGATCATGCATAAATACACCAACATAGCAATATCTTTAATAATTTCTTATCTTGACTGGCACTACTTACTGATTTTTGAGATTCTTTGGCCAACCTTACCAATTAATTCCTGCGAATTGACAAGTGTTATGTGAAATAGCTCATTTTAATGATTAACTATAGTTTTCATATTGTTTATTCCATGAAAATATATAAATGCAATTCATTAAATAAAGTATTTGAACACAAGTAATTTGGTTTATACTTATATTAACAAAGTACAAATTATGGTATTTTATAATTAAAAGAATGAGATTCATATAAAATGTGCATTGTTTTTCTAGTCTGATTCCTCTAACATTACAGCTTCTCTTAATTATTTTTAAAAGAAATAATTCTCAACACTCTGATATACAAATGTTTCTATGGATAGGGATATCAATGTTAAAATTTGTAAGGATTCATGCTCTGTAGGACCCAAATAATATACATTTTCACTAATCTATAACCTAGCTTTATTTTTATGTGTATTCAAAAAATATGTGAATCCCAGGTTTTTCAAAAAGCTATCAGCATATGCATTTTAAAAGATAGATATTTATAGGATTTTCTGTAACAGCATGTGTGTGTATCTTTAATGCGCACATGCATGTATATGTTAATGGGTTTGCAGATACCCGTGCGAGTAAGCAAGCATGCTCAACTGTGCAGATGTATATGGAGGCCAGAAGACAAACAAATTTGAGCATCCTTTGCAGATACTCCTCCACCAGGGAATACAAAGGTCATTGTTGAGACACTGAAATGTATCTATTGTCTTTATTGTTGAGGTCTATAATTGACCTGCAGCCCCACAGTTTACAGGTTAGTCTTGTTTGACCAGGAAATTATAACCACTTACCTCTGCTAGTGGCATTTTAACTGTGAGTCACCATTATTCCTCCTTTTTTTCTTTTTAATGAGTTTTCTTGTGATTAAATTGGGATCTTAGTGCTAACAAGAAAATGGGTTACAAGTGGAGTTATCTACCCTCAAACAGTACTATCACTGAAACATAAAACTTGCATGTATTTATGGAGAGTGACTCTCTCTCTCTCTCTCTCTCTCTCTCTCTCTCTCTCTCTCTCTCTCTCTCATATACACAGTTTGTATGAAGTATATAATAGGTTTTGCATATCTATCTTCTTAAATATTTTTCTTTATTATGGGGAAAACATTCAATATATGTATCTTAGTTTTTTTTTTAAAAAAATCTCATAATAGTTCATTCTTATGTATAATCATTCTGCTATTGAAAATCAAACCTTCCTCATCTCAGTCTGTTCTTTCTTCCCCCAGGCCTCTGAAACTACCATTTGAAAGACAGTCTTTGATATACACTGTTAAAGAAAATCATTGTATTATGTTGTGTAGAGAAATACCATTATGCCTTGAAGAAATGCAATACAATAAATCTATTCTGAGCCATTATTTAAAGTTAAATAGATTGTGTTTCCAAAATCAAATCTGCAATTATACTTTAACAAAGTAAGTGATATGTGGTATATACACATTCATATTTAACTGAAATAAAAGAAAGTACCTGTGAATTTTATTTATGTGCCTTAAAAAGAGTCATGAGCATCTCTCAGCCCTGTAAGCATCTGTGAACCATAAGGAGACAGAATAAAATGGGTTTCCTTGCATTTGACATTCTGTAATTTGGATTTTGTAATGAGAGTCTTTTTACATAAAGGAGAAAAGCGTATGCTTATATGGCTGTTTTGGTAGAATTGACTAAAGGTTACATGAGAAATAAGTTAATGGACTGAAGTTTATAGCTGTGTGTATAACTGTCAAATCTTTCTGTAAATTACCTTTCTTTTCTGCTAGCTGGAATGCAAAAATCCAATAAACTGTTAATAAAAATGGAAAGGTCATATGTAAATATCAAAGATCTTGAAAATGAACCAGAAACGATGATAGTTTGCAGAAAAATATCATTTCATATTCTGTTTCATGGTATTCTGTATGTAATTTGGGTTGCAAAGTGTGTTTCCAAGAAAAAGATACACAGAAAAAGTTTCTAGATACAGATTAGTTCTTCATCTGAAAAGAGAAGTCTGGGTGCTAATTGGGTGTTAGTTTCTGTGACTTCGGAAAAATTGCAAACAATTAAACACTTGATATTTTATCTGATTAAGCAGACTTTTAATAGGACCTCATGGAATTATTCCAGAAACACTGAAAGAGCATTGTGTGCATAGGGTGCATAGATTTGTGTGTGTGTGTGTGTGTGTGTGTGTGTGTGTGTGTGTGTGTAAAGAGAGACAGACAGACAGACAGACAGACACACACACACACAAGAGAGAGAGAGAGAGAGAGAGAGAGAGAGAGAGAGAGAGAGAGAGAGAGAGAGAGAGAGAGAGAGAGAGAGAGAAGGTTCATTGCTTAGGACCTAGGAGGCTCATCTTCTGACTGCAGCCAGACACCACACAAGCCAGTATCCTTGAGTCTGTTAAAAAGCCTACAAAGAATCACGGACATAGAGAACTGGAGCAGCAGAAACTGCTCCTGTCTGCCCTACTCCATTTTCCAAAGACAGAATGGTCTTTTAAGAGCCAGTTTGAAAGTTGGAGTCTCATAAAGGGAATGCATTGAGGTCTGGGGAGAAGCTGAGTTTGAACACACACTGCTTTTGATGAAGCTGTGCGTGGTGCCTCTTGATCTTCTATGTCTGTATTTTGAGGGCTGTCCTGGTGCAGAAAAGAATGGATCACACAAGGGCAAAGCACAAGTTTGGTTCCCTGAATAGGTTCTTAAAGAACAATTTCCTCTTTTCTTGCCGTATGCTATTTTAGTAGTTTCTATCCAATGCTATTGAACATAATCAACACAGGAGAGAAATGTTACCAAGAGTATGGAATAGTAATGCTGACTTTCAGAACTCTCAGCTTATGAAATTATTTACCTCTAAGAGTCAAGCAGAAAGTTTGTTTTTCCCCATTAAATATTTGCAATTGTTCACTAAGAGAAGTGAATGAATGAAAAGTTTTCTGTTTTAAAAATGATCTAAATTCATCGTTAACAGTATTGACTGACATTATTTCACTGAACACATTTAGATTGAACTATAATTAAAATTAAATTTGCATCATTCTTATTTTCTTTTTTAGAAAAAGAGGACGCTGCTTCCATTAACTAATAGGTAAAAACCATGCTTAGATAGCAAGCAGACAAAAGTGGATTGTATATAAGAAGGCACACATGTGGGAATTTGAATTTGCGAAAAATTTCCATGTAGAATACATTATTTACTTTATTTAAATAACTTTGGCTTAAGGTCAAATAGAAACTAAAAGGCCTTCCAATTTAGAGCCTTCTGATTCTTTGTGATTACTTTTCAATTAGACAATGAAAAACAATTCAATGGTTACTTAGTGTAATTGGTTTGCTTTTACTTTTTGACCTCTAGGGCTTCACTTACATATTCTATGCCATATGCTGTATAATTCTCTACCTCTTTAGAATGCACAGTTCCTTTGATTTTATTATACAAGGCCATTTGTTTGGTTCAGTTCCTGATAAGTATTTCCTGATAAGTATTCTTTTCCCTCTTTCCTCCCTTAGAAGAAGTGGATTTAAAGCATGTCTTCTACCTTCTAGGATAATTTTAAACTTTTAATTTCTTAATAGTCAGTAAATTGTATCAAAAACATTTATCTGCACATTTACAATTATCAATCTTATTTAAAAATAAAAATCATATACCGAGGAGTTGGTAATAAACAGGATAATATGTTGTCATTGGGTAAAAACATAATTAAAATTTTGAAATGATGTAGATTTAGAATTATAGCTGTTTCTAGATCATTGTTAAATTTCTATGCATGTGTAGAGTTCCTTTGTAGGAAGTTGACATTGTATTTCCAAATATATGTTGGTACATTGTGATATATTACCAATTTTATACTACATTATGAGCAGTTATGTATCTGAAAAACTATAGGCTTAAAAGAAAAATCAGTGTTTTATAAATTGTAGTCTTAGCATAAGAGCTTTAATAATGAGAGCTTGGAATGTAGGTCAGTATTACAGCAATAGCCTAGTGTACATAACATTCTGAGTTTGATTTACAGTTGATTGAATATATATATATCTATATATATATTCAATGTATATTTTATATATATATATATATATATTTTGATGGAAACATTACCCCTGTGTACAAAAAATAAAAATACTTGAGAAGATCATTTTTCTATAAAACAAGATTTAGAATGGTAGACTCGATTACATTAAGAAACATAATTTTTAAAAATCTCACATTAAAACTACTTCTGAAGCTTACCTCATTTCCATCAAACCATTTTATTAATTCACCATAAGTACACACATTAAAGAGAGAAAAAATGGAAGAAGATAATCCATCTCTCAAATGCTTAACTCAAGATCCAATAGTTATTTCCCATCTCTTATTAGTAGATTGCCAAGTTGTTTTATTTTTTTGTACACAGGGGTAATGCTTCCATCAATAAATTTATTTATTTATATTTTTAATCAACTGTAAATCAAACTCAGAATGTTATGTTACAAAGACTTTAGAAGGAGAATCCACTCAACTTTCATGAATGCCTTATCTTCTGTACATAAAATTCAATTCATGAGTTAAAATCTGTATTTGCTTTTCTTTGCTTTTGGTACATAGTATTCTTTAACTACACCATGCCATAGGAAAATGATCATGTACCCTACAAATATTTGTCAGTTGTATTGCTTTAATAAAACATTCATTGACTACTAGCTAGGCAGGAAGTATAGGCAGAGCAAACAGGTAGGAAGTATTGTCAGGGCAATAAGAACAGGAAAATTCTGGTAAGAGGAAAGAATCAGTCAGCAGTCATAATCCAGATGATTATGCAAGATGAGAATGCCTTGCTGATAAAAGGTACAAAGCCAGATGGTTGACACAGAAATAATTATAGGTTAATGTAGAATCTAAGAGTTAATAAGAAGCCTGAGCTAACAGGCCAACCAGTTTATGATTAATGTAGTTCTCTGTGCGTTTCTTTGGGACTGAACAATGCGGGACTAGGTGGAAAAGAAACCTCAGTCAACAACACCACACAACTTCAGAACATTTCAAATCATGAGTTTTACTTCATGGGTTACTATGTTTGCTATTATTTTCTATTTCTGCCTTCCAGGATGTGCAAGTGTCTTTGAAACTCTCACTTTTTATCTATAATTAGACACTTCAGTGAATCTATTCCATGGCACTAAACTCTGATCAACTGACTTTGTAGCAAGTGCCTTTTTCAAATCTGTAACCGTCTGACCCGATTCTCTATATTTTAGAATCAAACTAAATCTATATTGGATTCTCAGCAAGAATTTTACAAGTAACATCAACTTAGGCAATGTTTTTTACTCTCTCTAGAATTTTATGAACGACATTTCAGCACTGGCCCTAATGGTATTATTAGAAGCTTAAAAAAATTAACACAGTATTATTTCATTATTATTACATTAAAGCTTGATATTTTATATTTTATTGATAATGAAAATTAACAACAATGCATTAAACTATTCCAAGAGTTTGGTGTCATTTAAAATAAAATATCAAGCTTCATGTAAAATCCCCTTTGAATCAGAACAAAGTACTGAAATGTATATTTCAGCACAATTCTATCAAAAGGAGAAACTTGATCCTGCAAATTGTGAGATATCATGTCCAGTCTTTTACTGAATCCCTCAGTTTAAAGATGTGTTTCTAGCACCCATTTCAAATTGATTGTATTTCTATAGTTTTGTTTTAATAATGCAGGTTTTGAATTTCTTCCTGGAAGAAAGTATATGAATTACATGAAATATGATGTTAGTGCTGTATGCTTTGGGGTAAAGATAGCATTTTACTTTTTATTCATACTTAACAGTATCTCAGGCTGAGCATTTCAACCCAATCTCCATTCATTTAACATTTGTTCCTAAGGATATATAAACACTTTTAGTCTTTGATTATTGGGATATTGTAAGATGATTCAGCAATTCAGAAATTGTGCATGCCTAGTAGGTAAGAAATAAATTAACTATGTGTGGTGAGCCAGTTTTAATATTCCTTAACCTATTAAATTTCTTTCCAACCCCTAGAAGGCATGGATACTTACCTGTCTACTTAATAGCTGGGCTATTTAACAAAATTCATGTAATCATTGAAACTTCAACAAAGGATGATAGAAATATGTTGCTGAAAATTCTGGATTGAAGTTGTATATATCCAGATAATTTGAAATAATTTGCTAACAATGCCAGAGATTAGGACTAGTTTCCAAAGAGACTTAATGATCATCACATTAATAGTAAGCTTACTATTTATTTCCATAGGATTATTATTATCTAATTCCATAGGATTACAGATTTATGTTAAATTATTTAAGGTACATTAGCTCTTTTCTTCTTGTATGCTGCATTTTCTAAATACTTCATGTAAATATTTTTGTTATTTTTATGCATAGTTTACACCATGAATTAATATGTCTTTCCTACAGAAAATGGTTATTAGATTATTATAATAATCTGACAAGATTATAATATAATTCATGTAGAGGACCTAGCACAGACCCACATAGGCTCTGGGACTGCCATTCTTTCTCTGTGAGACCCTATGAGCTCTGTTTAGTTGATTCTGTGACACATGATTTCCCAGTGTCCTCAACCCCTTGGGGTCCAAAGACACTTTCACAGGACATGACGAAGAGCATGAGAAAGCTCAGGTATTTGCATTTTGATTCACAATAGTAACAAAATGACACTTATGAAATGATGATTCTATTCAAAATAATTATAACTAGACATACTGATCACTATTGCTTATTTCTGTTTTCCTACTTAGAAATAATTACCTTATAAACCATTTAAATTTATTGGTTTCTTATTACAATACAATAGAACACGAGTTACTTTAAAGTATTATTTCTTTTCTTTTCATGTCTTCTATTTTCATAGTTTTCATAAATAAAAATGTTTTGCAACAGTATTTTACAAAAGAAAGAAAAATGCAATAATGTTTAATGAAATAAAGAAGTTAATGACAGAAGGAAAGAAAAAGCACATATTTCATTGAGATTAGTATTGTTAGTACAGAAAATAAATATGTGTTCATTTGAAAGGAAATGGCCCCATAGGTACTAGACCATATTAGAAGATGTGGCTTTGTTGGATAAGTATATCATGTTGGAAGAAGTTTGTCACTTTAGGGTGGGCTTTGAGGTCCTTTTTCCTCAGGATTTGCTCAGTTAGACATTTAGACCACTTCCTGTTTCCTGTGGATCAAGGTATAGGACTCTCAGCTTCTTCAGCATAACCTGTGGCCCAAGCTACCATGCAGTACCATGAAGATAATAGACAAAACCTCCAACAATGAAAGCCCCTCTAATTAATGTTATTCCTTCATAAGAGGTTTTGTGGTCATGGTAACTCTTCACAGTAATAGAAACCCTAACTGAGACATGTATTAAGACATGCAACTTAGTATTGCTGACAAAAATGACTGCCATATTGATTTCCCATCTGTATATGTATGTTAAGTTTTCACATATTCCATTTTTACAAGAGAAAGTGAGTAAGCAGTCATGTGAACCCTTTGCTATGCTCTTTCTCTCCTGTTAGGTTCCCTGGAAACAGGATCTGAAATAAACTTATAAAGTGATGATTTACTGAACAGATATGCAGAAGATGTAGATGGAAGAAACTGGTGAAGGAAGTACCGATAAGAACCATTGAACATTATATAGAGTCATGTCGATCACAATAGAAAACCCCTGAACTTTGGTATTTCTTAAAAGATTATCTAACTCTTAGAATTCCCCACCTAGAAAAGACCATAGATTGACAACAGTAAGAGAAACACATTTGGGTTGTGCACTGTCCTGAGGGTGAGCATGCATAATTGGATTTATAATACATATGCAATTTATATACAGTTTAGTTAAAAGATACAGATGCTAACTTTGAACAGTTCAATACAATCTATTAAATTGTGCTGTCTTACTGTCTCTATGATGTTATATTTCCTGGAGCAAAGGTAGTCTTCAGTGATATTAATCATCTAGCATTCATAATAAAATATTTATTTGAGTAGCCACATGTTTATGTAATCAGAAATTCAGGTTTTGAATATACGAAAAAACACATTTGAATCCACATCTTAAATTATACTGATATAGTTAATAGCTAGCTTCTTTGGAAAGAAACTTTTTTCCCCTGTGATAATTGATTATGGCAATGACTATCTATAAAATCTTGATTTGATGAAAGGATTTTTTTATCTTGTACATTTTATTATGAGTAAGATACAAAATAAATCTGATCTTTATTTTTTTAATTAATTAATTTATTTATTTATTAAATATTTCTGTCTCTACCCCACCGCTGCCTCCCATTTCCCTCCCCCTCCCTCAATCAAGTCCCACTCCCTCTTCAGCCCAAAGAGCCATCAGGGTTCCCCGTCCTGTGGGAAGTCCAAGGACCACCCACCTCCATCGAGGTCTAGTAAGGTGAGTATCCAAACTGCCTAGGCTCCCACAAAGCCGATACGTGCAGTAGGATCAAAAACCTATTGCCCTTGTTCTTGAGTTCTCAGTAGTCCTCATTGTCTCTATTTTTTTTCCCAAGACCGGTTTTATCCCAGGCTTTTTCAGACCTAGGTCAGTTGGCCTTGTATATGCTCTACTATGTTCATAGCAGCACTGTTTGTAATAGCCAGAACCTGGAAACAACCTAGATGCCCTTCAATTGAAGAATGGATGAAGAAAGTATGGAATATATACATATTAGAGTACTACTCAGCAGTAAAAAACAAGGACTTCTTGAAGTTTGCAGGCAAATGGATGGAAATAGAAAACACTATCCTGAGTGAGGTAAGCCAGACCCAAAAAGAGGAACATGGGATGTACTCACTCATATTTGGTTTCTAGTCATAAACAAAGGCCATTGAGCCTATAATACATGATCTTAGAGAAGCTAAATAAGAAGGAGAACCCAAAGAAAAACATATAGGCATCCTCCGAAATATTAACCTTCATCAGGCGATGAAAGGAGACAGAGACAGAGACCCACATTGGAGCACCGGACTGAAATCTCAAGGTCCAAATCAGGAGAAGATGGAGAGAGAGCACGAGCAAGGAACTCAGGACTGCGAGGGGTGCACGCACACACTGAGACAATGGGGATGTCCTATCGGGAACTCACCAAGGCCAGCTGACCTAGGTCTGATGAAAGGATTTTATTTTTGATGTAGAAAGCATTTTACTATGAAATAATTTTTTATTCAAAGATGGAAGGCAATCTGTTTTTTCATACACAGAACATGCTAGTGGCTTTATATTTGTAATGATATGCATATCATTGTGTATCTGGAAAGGGACAATTTTTACTAAAACCAGAACAAATGCCTTACAGTCTTAAGAAATAGTAAATTATCACTGGTTGTTTCATTCCAATTTAAGCAATATGTTTTTTATTATTTCTATTACCTTCTTCTTCAACGCTTCACTAGAAGAATTTTGTGAAATGTGATGAGTTTCATTTAGACTTCTTATATTTTTTAAAAAAATACTTAATTTTATATAGTTTATTTGTGTAATTTTCCTTGTTGAGGCAGATTGAAGTTCAAGATGATTAGTAGAACTTCAGAATTGGTTAAGGGCTCCTAAGACATATTCGTCCTCTAGGTCTGTGTAAAAACAAAAAATACTGTCTATGAGACAAAAAAAGGAGGACCATTAACCTGAGTTAATTATTTAGTTTTGATATTCTGGGAATCCTATTGGATTGTTGACACCCATGTCACAATGCAAATACTCATTGAAATCAGTAAATTTATTCTTAGTATTCTCTCTGTCGCTTGCTGACTTGCTCTCTTTCCCTTGCTCCCTCACTTGAAAACACTCTATCTCTTTCTCTTTATATATCATCTGGAAAACAATAGATCTGGAAGAAAGAATTTGACATAAAATTAGACAATATTAAGAGAATTAAAATGGCTTGAGCATCACTCTATTCAACCAGTGCATATTATTTCCTATTTACTGAATAGGTAGGATAAAAAGAGATAGAAGACATATAGATGATAGATGATTAACAGATAGATAGATGAATGATAGGCATATGATAGATATGTAGATAGATAATAAGAGTGTTACCCTTGTGAACAAAAGATTATGTAATATATTTTTCAGGTATTAATCTTCTAACCAAAACCAGTTTCTACATGTTATTACAGCTCTAAATTTATTCTTATTTTCATCAAATCCAGACATTCTACTATATTTCCGTTTTATTTAAGCATATTGTCTTGGAAATATGATACATCTATTTCAAAAGCTTCACCTATATCTGCTGTTTCAGCCTAAAATTTTTAAATTGCTCAGGAATTTATTCATTTACTCAACATTTACCCACCAATAGATGTATGTAAATTACAGTTATTTATTCTCAATGAAATATATGAACAAAAAATATAAAATAAGAAACATGTACATTTTGTTCATATAAGCTATAAAGACTGTTGTAGACAAAATTTTTCACGGCTCACAAAATCTACCATGATGCAGTCCTATTTCCTACTAGGTCAGGACATTTAGGAAGATATTACCATTAGATAAAACCATGACTGTACATGCAAAGTATGAACCGATGCAATAAAATTAACCAGACAAATTTCAGGTATCTTGTAAAGATAGAGAAAATAAATGACTACAGATTCATGTGATTTTTATCATAAATTGATATTCATATGTACAATTATAATGAGAAGAATATGTATAAATTTTAATGTAGCTTCTCAAGAAGATATAGTCAGATAAACTTCATATTTTGGTAAATTAAAACTAGACATTCAAGCCTTTGTTAAGAATAGGAGTCTATATAATGTTTAAAATAAAATATGAAGTGTACTGGTGAATGTAATATTTTATAGGAAACACAGTAACTTTTGATTATTCAGGTAGAATTATAATGAAAATTATATTATTTTAGATTATAATTGCAATTAATACCACGTATATTATAATTATTTTGGTTATGCATGTATTATTAAACCAAAATCTCCCTGTTAATTATAAGAATAAAATAATAGTGAAAAATAAAATAATTTAATTCTATTTCACTCCTGAATAGATAGGAAAGCAGATACTAGGCTTTGGATCCGGAGACAAATGCCTCGTGTATCTTCACTATGGTATCTAATCTGTCACAGTTTTTGGAGGTTATATTAGTTTAGGAAGTGAAAGGAGTTATTGAGACACTTACCCTTTGTTCTTTCCTTGTTTGTCATCATGGATCGAACACAATAATTTCTATTTTTCTTATTTTCTTCTAAAGTGTTTTTTACTCTCATTACATCATTGTGAACAGATAATATATTCTAAATCTTATAAGAATCTGGGTATATGGAAGGGCACTTTGACAAATGCATAAAGAAACTAGAAATAAAAAATTGAATACGTTCTTTTTAAATATGTTGCTTGCACACCTTAAGAAGAAAAATGAAGCGTCTTTGAGAAGAATAGTAAAGGAACTGTGTGAAACTATAAAGTTGGATTTTTTTTTTTAATTGGAGTTAGGAATACAACTAGTCAGATATACTTTCTCTTGTGTGTTAAACCCCTTAGTTTTACTTGAGTCATTATTTCTTTAAGCCTAAAAAAGAAACAGAAATCTACTTGAACACAGGGAAACTTAAAACCCTCTAAGTGTCTCAATTGGAAAAAATTCAGCACAAATAATCAGTTACATGGGTGACTGAAGACCAAAGGAACAAAACATATGAGGAAGTTAGGCACAGATTAGAAACAGCAGGAAGCTGTATCACTTGCATTGGAGAGACACATGAAGGTAGTGATATAATAGAGTCCTGGAGCTACTCTATAGCACAGGAGAAAACCAGCAGGAACTGGGTCCACAGAGCAAGGGGCTTTCTGGAGGAATAAGAATTGGGGAAGAAACAGACAATGCCAAGGAGGAAATGTAAAACAAGGCAGAAAAAAATAATCTCACTGTATGCCAACACTTAGCTACCCTACTACCAGTTCCTCCCATCAGCCAGTGACCAAGGAGACTACGGTTGTTTTGCTACTGTGTCAGGTAAGCCAAAACAACATGTATTTAGAGAAAAATGAGCAATGCCTGAACATACACTGAGGTGACAGGAATTCAAATACAAAGCATCCAAGTATCTTACTAAGTGATATGATGACCATAGTTATGCATAGACTTCTGTTATTACAGTAGGACAATATAGCTGAAAATACTTGGGGCAATGATCTCAGTAGGGAATATTGCCTATTTATTCATAAATAAACATCAATACAGTAAATAATCTGACTGAATCTTGTCTCTTTAATTAGTTTGTATATTAAAAATAACATCATTCATTTTACTTTATTTTCATAAACATAGTTGATATAATAGTATTTACATATTTTAAAAGAAATGAGAATATAATGATTAAACAATTTTTACATTATAAAATCAGTGTTGTATTCCAATTTTAGTTTGAACTTACCTATTTCTACTATATAAAAATTATTTCAAGCAATTTAAGTAATAGCATTCAAAATAAGTGACTGTTTCCATTATTATGCTAAAAACTAGACACATTTTATTTATATTAAAATAATTTCTCCTTTATAATAGGAATGGCATATAATGGCATTAATATGTCCAAAGAATTCAGATTATTTAGAAAGTAATACTTTCAATGAGTGTTGCAGAAGAATTCTCTTTTTATACATAACAGGATATATCTATTTAAAAATTGAATAAAATGTTTCCAGTAAAAAAAAAAGTCACAACTATGCTACTAGTCTCTTAATATTGCTTCTATTAGTAGATATTTTCTTTCCTGAGCCTGGAGATCTCTTTGTCAAAATAGATTTTCTATCTCTGAAGGAATAAGAAGACAACTTATTATAAGTGACTGACAACATATGGAGTCAATACCTTTGAGGATTCAAATAACTTAGTGCAGGTAAAGTAAGTCAGATTGAATAGAGTGCCCGGCAGGAAGATGGTTTATGTAGGAGATTTACTCTGTGCAATGTTAGCAGGAAGAGAAACTATGACTGGTTCAGAAACCAGCCTAAAGGACATGAAGTGGGCAAGAGAGTGAATACCAATGAGAATGCTACAGAATGGAAAGCTAAAGTGTTCATAGAAGGAATATGTCATTAAAACACTAATATTTGAGTTAAGAGTGTTGACTTCCATTGATTTCTGAAAGATGAAATGTGACCAACGTTTAATTTTAAGATTTCAATTCTTAGTACTAAGCAACTATGAATAGAAGGTTTGTTTCAGATTAAGGGCAAAATGTGGCATCCCATTTCTAGAAATCAGCCATAGTTTTTTGGTAACTAGAAATGAAAGGATATTAGATAGAATTAAGATAATTTAAGTAATTTAAAAACCAAAAGTAGGAATTCAATTAAACCATTGGTTGTAGTCTTTTCTTTTTTCTTTTTTTTTACATGAAATTCAGTAGCTTTATTGAATGCAGATTTATATCATCTCTGAAATAAAATGTTAATGATAATATTCTTTGAGGAACATTTTAAAAGATAAATCACATTTATCACCTAAGCACATTTTGATATAATTTTCTTACAACAATAACTTATGTAATTCAGCTAAATATTGTACCATGATATATGTAGAAATCAGTGAGATCTGGCTATATATCTTAGTAGTAAAATAAATACTTCTGATGTTCAAGTTCCTGAATCCCATCCCAGCATCCTTTCCGAGAAGTCAATTCATCTTTGAACCTTTCTTCTTTATTTACTTTAGCCTTAGACTGGGGAAAAGTAATCCCAGGTTATTAAAGGTTAAAAATATATCTAATAGAATTAAAACGTGGTTTTAAGATATCAAGGTTTGAGGAATAATAACAAATAATTCAGCTCTAATACACAGCAGAGCACCCTTTATAAAGAGATGACAAGAGTATTAAGATGGCAAATGTTGAACTTTCCATTGCTTTACGATTAGAATGAGCTTCAGTGAACTCTGAGGTTGGTTAAGCTGTTCCACAGTGTTCTTTTTTTCTTAGCTCCCTGGGGCCCACCACCAAGCTCCCAAACAAACACATGGGGAATTATTCTTACTTATGAATGGCCAACCTTAGCTTGAGTTATTTTTAGCCAATTTTTCTAACTTAAATAATCTTAGTTTTCTTTGACTACATTTTGCCTCTGGGCTTTATACCTTTCTTTATTCTATATATCTTTCTTCCCTTCTTTTTTTTTTTTTGCATTAAATGTTTGGGTTTTTCCCAGATTTATCTAGTATTTACATACTAGTTATAATTATCAAACTGTTATAATTTACTTGTGTGTTGGGTAATGATATCTTTTTTTTTCTTTTTTTTAATTGGAAAAAAAAAGAAATTTCTGCCTTCTCCCCACCTCCCATTTCCCTCCCACTCCTCCCTCTCCTCCTACCCTCCCCCCACCACTCCCCCTCCCTCTTCAGCCTGAAGAGCAGTCAGGGTTCCCTGCCCTGTGGAAAGTCCAAAGTCCTCCCCCCTCAATCCTGGTCTAGGAAGGTGAACATCCAAACTGGCTAGGCTCCCACAAAGCCAGAACATGAAGTAGGATCAAAACCCAGTGCCATGGTCCTTGGCTTCTCAGCAGCCCTCATTGTCCGCCAAATTCAGAGAGTCCGGTTTTATCCCATGCTTTTTCAGTCACAGTCCGTGTGGTGGGAGTGGGGGTAAGGGGAGAAAGGGAGAGAAATGTGAGATGGGGAGGGTGGGGGTAACTTGGGGAAACGGGATGATTGGGATAAAGGAAGGTTGGTTAGGGGAGCAGAGAAGCACACATCTTAATTAAGGGAGCCATCTTAGGGTTGGCAAGAGACTTGGATCTAGAGGGGCTCCCAGGTGCCCAGGGCGATGTCCCCAGTTAGTTCCTGGGGCAGCTGAGGATAGGGAACCTGAAATGACCCTATCCTATAGCCATACTGATGAATATCTTGCATATCACCATAGAAACTTCATCTGTTGATGGATAGAGATAGAGACAGAGACCCACACTGGAGCACTGGACTGAGCTCCCAATGTCCCAATGAGGAGCAGAAAAAGGGAGAATATGATCAAAGAAGTCAGGACCACAAGGGGTGCGCCCACCCGTGGAGACAGTGGGGCTGATTCTTTCTTTCCTTCTTATCTGTTCTGGCCATGTGGCAGGGTAGCTGGTCCCTGGTGTCCTCCTCTACTCCTCCTTTCCTTGCTTCTCTCCTTTTTGTCTTTCCCTCTGCCCATTCCTAGATGTGTCCTCTTACTTATTCTCTTTACTTAGTAGCCAACCTATTTCTCTAACATGCCTAGCAATTGGCTGTTCAGACCTTTACTAAACAAAGCAAGTGTTTTAGACTGGCAAATTAACACAGCTTTGCAGAGTTAAACAAATGTAACATAAAAAATCATCATCTAAACAAAGCCTGCATCTGACAACATCAATTGATAATCACATGCAGGTATTTTGTATGGTCCCACCCTTAGATAAGGTTCAATGATAGAACAGCTATCAATGGTGTCTGAGACAAGGAAGCTATCCTAATAGCTATGCATTCCAAGTATGTGGAGGTTAGGAGAAAATGGTGTAAATACAGAGCTTATGTATGAAATTCTCCAAATAACTTAAAAAGAAAATTTTCAAAAATTAAACATCACATTCATTGAAGACAGGCTATACATCTTTAACAGTTTTCTAAATAATCTAGGCACTCTTTGGGTTACACTAATTTTTTTTTTTTTATAAAACTGAGAGTAATTGGAGATTTGTCTCTCTGTATCTGCAAGACAGACTTTGTAGAAACCAAACATATTGTGAAACATAGTGGGACTTAGGCTGACACCTTAGCCATTACCTTCATTACCAGTCACTCAACTCGTGTTAAAAGTATCCCAGTTGAAGTTCTTAATATCCACATACACACATATATGCACATGCAGACAAACTGTACTAGGTTCTGTATAGACTATCCCAGGTAACTAGAGATAATATGCAAAATTTTAATTCTCCTTTAAGCTGACTATTGACAATACATTTTCTGCTTAGATTCAATAATTCATGATGTACAAGTCATGTATTTCTAATACGTTACTTTAATCAGTTCCTAGATTAAAATTTTGATAAAATGAGTTTACAGGATTACCAACATATATCCCTTCCAAGTTCATGAAAGTATGCATAAAGAGTAATAGTATTTCGTTATAATTTTTATGTCTATGTATTATATACATATCCTTATATGTATATATGCTAACCATGTATATATTTACATATTTACATATATTTAACATGAAATGTTTTGCTTCACAATATAAATAAAATTTTCATCCTTTAAAACTTGTTTAAAAGTTGGCATTATCATTACTAGTAACGTTATAGACAGTTCACCTCATAATTATAAAACATATATGAGCATATCTGCTGTCAACCACATGATGGGCAGGCACCTTTTGTTCTCTTTTTGAGAAGCTGAATGTAATGAACTGAAAATCATTTTGTTAACTTCACAGTATAATAAAATAAAAATTCATTTCATCATTAATTATAGCATAGTCAACTTACATCCTTAAACTGCAAAGAAATAAAATCTTTTACATGACTATCCAAGATATGAACACTATGATGTGGATAGTCTTAGAATATATTAATTTTTCTATACTGGCGAATTTCAGGTCACATTGTTTTGACATGTTAATTTTTAAGTTTCATCATGAAGAGATAATATAAAATATGCACTATTTTAAATTACCATTTAAATGAAACTGATTTTTGTGTATTCAGAACACAAATATGTTATTTCACTGGTTTGGGAAGTTTCTCCATGGTAATGACCAGGAAGGATGATATTCCTAGATTCCAAATAATAAATTGCCTATAGGGAACCTACACAGTTTGTCCAGTGCCAACAGATTCTTGGCAGTTGAAGCTTTGCATGATAAATGTTGCAAATAAAGTTATTGAGTTATGCATAAAATAACTTTCCTCAAATCTTGCTTCAAATGTATTTAGAATTACTAAAATAATAGAACACCTATAAGAAGGTACCTCCTTGAACATAATAATTCATATAGTTAAAAATATTGTTAAATTAGAAAATGAATATTTGTCTCATGCTAAATTCAATGAAATATACAAAAAATTCACTTGATTATTATGTTTACAAAGGTTATTTATATTTTAGGTTTTAATATATTGATGGAGGAAGGTCATTGGCTAAAAATAAAGAAACTGCTTGGCTGGTCCTGATAGGTTAAAACATAGGTGGGAGGAGTAAACAGAATAGTATGCTGGCAGGAAGAGGAAGTGAGGTCAGAAATCATTGCAGCTCTGCTCAGAGATGCCAGGCTCCTCTCTGTAGGGCAGACTGGATAGCTCTGCTCTCTGAGGCACACTCGCAATGAAGCTCCGACCCAAGATGGACGATGGACGTAGGCTAGAATCTTCCCGGTAAGCGCACCTTGGGGTGCTACACAGAATATAAGAAATGGGCTAGTCCAGGTGCGAGAGTTAGCCGAGAAGAGGATAGAAATAATGGGCCAAGCAGTGTTTAAATGAATACAGTTTGGGTGTTCTTATTTCGGGCATATAGCTAGCAAGGCGGTCAGGGTGTTGGGGACTCAACCCCACCACCCCCATTTTCAACAATATATAATTTACTACACTTCAGTTTAATACAGCAAAACTCTAGTAGAATCAATAGTTTCCCAGATCCCATCAGTTATGTAATAATGAAAATAGGGGAGGGAGCTATGGCTCAACAGTTAAAAGCACTTACTTTTCCTGAAGAGAACTGAGTATGCTTCTCACTCCCTACATGAAGTGGGCCACAAGTGCATGTCATTCCAGTATCAGAGAATAAGATATCCTCTTCTGATCTCTGTGGGAAGACATGTCCATGCTTCAACAAATACACACACACACACACACACACACACACTCCCAAACACACAGACTCACACATATAAAAAAATTTATATATATATATGTAATTTTATATGTGCTATGTATATATATTTATATTATATAAATTAATTATATATAAATACTCTTTTAAAAATGAAAAATAGTAATTAACATACTATTTTTGTGAAATACAAAATCATTCAAGCAAAACACATCTGTGAAAAGTTTTATAATGTACATCATATTGAATATATTTTTACATGTAAATTTCAAGAGCAAACTTTATACATAGAAATTGAAATTCTTGTGAGAACAATTGCTAGCATATTTTGTCACAAAAAAAATCTATAACCTTGCTTCTTATATGCAACTGAGTTCACATGAATAACTTATTAAGGAATGTAGAGTTAATTGACAAGAGGTGAAAATCTTTAGTTTGGGCATGCTCATCTTTTCTGTCATTACTGGCATTTTGAATTCTTTCAGCCTTTTCTTAGAATGTGCCCATGAATCAGTGATACTGCATAACAGAAGTTTGGTGCTGCATCGAATTCACATGCAGTCATTGTCATAAGAATATTGGAATTCTAACCTACTCTACATTTATTATTTCAATTCTAGATATTAAAACATTCCATGATAGTATTATAAAGCTGAAACACCTGACCAGCTTGTATAGGACAGGGGCTAATTTTGGCTCCTGGTTCTAAGTTCTGGGAAGTCTGATGGTGCTAGGAAGGTCTTCTGTTACTCCAACACGTGATAGGAAGTGTAAGCAAAAACATACTTGGAGAGATGAAATAACACTTCTTACTTAAGAGCTAGTATCAACAAGGAAGTTACAAAACTGTCTTCAGAGTTGCTGAAGCTTTCATTTCTTTTCGTAAAAATATAGTAGAATAGCAAGAGCTATTCTGTCTTCAGAGATTCTGGCCAGGGTATTAATCATCATGTAAGAATATTTCACTTAAGGTGCTTTCTATCAATTTTGTTTGTTTGTTTTGTTGATTTTTTTTTATTTTTTAACTTGAGATGTCTTCTTTATTTTTTCTTTTTCTTCATTCTTCTCTCACAAAATACACCCCAGCTAACTCGACTCTCTCCACTTCTCCCACCCAACTACCTCTTCACTACCTCTTCTCTCTTCCAGATTTACTCCTCCTTCATTTCCCTTAAGAAAAAAACAGGCATCCCAGTGATAGCAATTGAATATGGCATAACAAGATGAAATAAAACTAGACATAAAGCCACTTATCGAGGCTAGACAAGTCAACCCAGCAGGATAAAAAGAGTCCCACAAGTAGGCAAAAGAATCAGAGACACACCTGTTTTTATTGTTTGGAGTACAACAAAACACCAAGCTAAACAACTTTAGTGTATATGCAGACATAAAGAAAGCCTCTCTGATGATAATGGGGCTAGTCAAAAAAAAAATCTATGAATACAACAGGGTATTACTAGAAATCATTTCATTATTTTTTGAGTTTTTTTGTTGATTTTTATTGAACTCTACATTTTTCTCTGCTCCCCTCCCCTTTAGCCTTCTTTCAATGTCCCCATGCTCCCAATTTACTCAGGAGATCTTGTCTTTTTCTACTACCCATGTATATCACATCTATGTATGTCTTCTTAGGGTCCTGATTGTTGACTAAGTTCTCTGGGTTTGTGATTTGTGGGCTGGTTTTCTTTGCTTTATGTTTAAAAACCACTTATGAGTGAGTACATGTGATAATTGTTTGTCTGGGTTAACTCACTCAAAATGATGTTTTCTAGCTCCATCCACTTGCCTGAAAAATTCAAAATGTCATTATTTTTTTTATGCTGTGTAGTACCACATTTTCTTATCCATTCTTTGATCAAAGAGCATTTAGGTTATTTTCAGGTTCTGGCTATAACAAACAATGCTGCTATGAACATAGTTGAGCACAGGTCCTTTTGGCACGATTAAGCAACCTTTGGATATATACCCCAAAGTGGTATTACTGGATCTTGAACGTTGTTTCCTAATTTTCTGAGAAATCACCATGCTGACATCCAAAGGGGCTGTACCAGCTTGCATTCCCACCAGCAATGCAGGAGTGTTCCCTTTGTTTTGTTTTCGTGAGTCAAATTTGACTTTACCCTAAGTTTCTGAGCCATCCAGCTTCCGGTTCCTGGACATCCAGGCAGTGTAAAGCATGGGTTCCTTCTTGCTGCTTGGACTTCAAGTTAGATTAATCATGTTTGGTCATTCTCACAATCCCTGAGTCACTATTATCCCAGCACATTTTGCCAAACAGACAGGTATTTTGTGGCTGGGTCGATGTTCCATTTCCACCACTGGTAGCCAAGCCTGGTTACAGAAGGTGTCTGGTTCAACTCTATATTCTTCATTACTAGGAGTCCTCACTAAGGTCATCCCAATGGGTTCCAGGAAGTTTCCATTGTACTAAGTTTTACATATTCCACTGTCTCTCCTATTATTTTCTCTCTCTCCCACCCCAGTGGGTTTCAAGCTATAACTGAGAATGCAATCCCTTCTCATTGGCTCAACCAACCAATTCCTTATGCATCACTGCAGGCCAGCAGTAGCTCTACTTGAAGGTATGGACCCGAAAGTCAGCTTCGTACTAATTTGCTGTGCTTGGCTCTACTCTGTGTATCTACACTCTACCATTCATTCTAAAGAAGAAACCATTTTAGCACATGACCTTTAGAATGATGCACAACACAGTGTCTCAAAGTTTCAGTATAGATTGCATGAGACTTTTTCTGTTTATAGTCTACAGGTTAAATTTTATAGACAAATCATCATACATAGAGTTGAAGAAATAAGTTAACTCTTCAGGAAACAATGACATCCACAGAAGTGCTTACCTCAGAGATGGTTTATTTAAATTTATGACTGTTGACTTTACAAAATCTACTATTTGATCTTTATAATCACTTTTCTCAATGTCAGTCAGCTAAAATTAGTTTTAATTTTCTATTAACAAATGTAAACAATTTGAATGAGTTTTTCCTAAGCTTATCAAACATATTTATTATTTATACTAATTAAATACAGTTTGTCAACTTGTAAATAGTCAATAATTAATTCATAATTAACAATTATTACAAATAAAATTTTATATTCATTTGACACAACAGGAATGTAAATTATCCTATTACTATGTGAACTTGAGGTACATGGGATTTAAGACTTAAAAAAGTCAATAATGTTTTTCAGACCACATAGTTCAATGGCACAATCAGACTAGAATTTGGATCTTAAATGAAATTGCCACATAATTCCTTTGGGTGAGACAGAGCCCCAGCTGGACATCTCTTGTCACCAAATGAAATTTCCAGCACCAGGATTTGGTTTGTATAAAGCTGTTTGTCAAAGGGTTCCAAAGGGAAGTTCCAAACAAGCCATGTCATTGTCAAGATTATAGGTTATTCTCCACAAGCTGGTGATAAGTCTCCATTACTAAAGACAACACTTTCCTCTCGGGGGTTATTAGATGAAGAAGTGTGCATTTGTTTTAGCGGTAGAACACTTGTTTAATGATGCTAACATGTGTTGCAATTTTTTGTGTTTTATTTGTTTAACTCTATGAAGCTGTGTTACATCACCTGTCTAACAAACCTGATTAGTTGGTCTAATAAAGAGCTGAACAGCAAAGAGCTAGGCAGGAGAAAGAATAGATGATGATGGTGGACAGGGAGAATGAATAGGAGGATAATTTAGATGAAATTTAGATGAAATAAAATGTGTAAATAAAGAAACTTCCGAATTTTTTTTTTTTTTTGTCAAAGCCTCCGTTTATTAGGGACAGGGTAACAACTTATATACCCCCTGAATGAGGGCTTGGGGAGCAGGGCACAGGAGCATGGAATCTGGCCGCGTGGTCCCAGTCACGTAACCTACATCCGGTCAGGTAGGCCAAGAAGTCAGGAGTTGCCACACCTAGTTGCCTGGATAGCTGGAATTTAAGGCAGTTCCGCTATCAGATTAGGTTCGTTAGCAATTAGCGAATAGCTAATTGGGTGTGGGGCAGGTTTTGCCAATAGGACTATTCTTAACATAATTATGGGTTTGGGGTTCCCTGCAGGCTCCCCAAGGTGATGGTTTCTGTAACAATCTTTAGGGGGAGAAACGGCTCCCAACATATTCCTCCTTTCTTATATAAAGGCAAGTAGTTATAGGTGGAGGGCACCAAGACAGAGTCAACCAAAAAAAAAAAAAAAAAAAATTCAAAAACAATATGAAAGTTTAGGGGAACTTTACTCAATGCCAAACAAAACCAAATATTTCTTCAAAATTCAACAACCAAGGATTATTAGCTAATTAATTGCACAAATATGACTGTCATGACTTTAATGAAAGTGATTATATTCTGAATAACATTCTTCAAACTGTGAGTCATAAAATATTTGCCAAACATCCCATTTCATAGTTCCACAAAAATATTTCCCATTGATTTCTTAACCAAAGTTATGAGGAAATATATTAAATAAGATTAAGTTTAAGTGCTAAATGATTAACACAAGAGAAGAAAATATTGACTTATTCTGGTTTTTATGACTCTTAATACTTAATGCATTTAAATCTCAACTTCTAATTGTCTTATTAATATTATTAAATAAACTTAACCTGACAACATAAAAAAAAAAGAAACTTCCGTAAACATACAAATATGCATAAATTTTAAAAGTCACTTTAGGGTTTTTCCATATGTTTGCTTATAGGCTAAAAAAGAATATTTTAAATGGGCAACTATAAATGCAGATTATACTGAAATATAACTTGTGAAAATAAAATATAATAATATTTTGTAAGTTTTTAACATGTGATTTAAAGTACAATAAACAAATATTAGAATATTAGGCTGAAGCAAGTAAACCTACTTAAAATAGTCTCATTCTCCCACATGGAACCTACTTTTGATTATGTACTTGTATAGCTTTACATATCGAAATTGAATTTCCAAAAATTCTGCTTTATATAACCCAATACATAATTGATGATGTTGTAATTTTATCTTCCTAAGAATATAGAGTTAATCTTTATTGAAACAAAATAATTTACAAAATGGTCTTCTACTAAAATTATTCATTTTATGTCAGGTTTTTAAATAATATATTTTTATTTTAAGTACAAGAAAACTACAGAATTTTGTATTTCCTTTCGACATGAGAGATCCATGATATTTTAGAGGTCACAGTCAATAGTAAAAAATCACCATAGGCTTAAACTTAGAGCTCTTGTCAATATATCATATTTATTAGTGTCATCTCAATTAAAAAATATAAATTGTTAAGGCCTTCCATGATACAAATGCCACATTTTCTGTAGACTTGTCTGAATATGTTAGGTAGTTATACTATGTCTTAGAAAACATTCTTATTTTCTCTGTATAAAAACTAAGTATACTAGAAATTGTCTAAGGATATTAGGTTCTAACAACTGAGGCATTTACTTTTATATATTTTAAACTGCAACTACTTACACAATTATAACAAATGTCATAATTAATTCAAAGGTTTTGGTACTGCAAGTAAAAATGGTGCTGATACACAGAAATAGACAATATGCTACTACTTTCAGTACCACTCTTGGTGGAATGTGAACATGAGAAATTATTTCTTTGCATCCCTCATTCCTTAGTAAAGTCTAGATTGACGTAAGAGGCACTATCACATAGAAGCTAGTGGGATATAAATCACCTGTTCTCTTTATGGTAGGTAGAAAACATCAGGACAGTCATTAATATATTTTTCCCTTCTCAACTGCTTCAAAATATATTGCCAGATGATTGACAGACAGATCATAACACCAATTTGTTTATTCAATAATAGGCTAGCAAAATATTGAGTCCTAATTAACAGAAAGAGCTCTCTGGGAAAACTGCTCAGAGGAAGAGCATGATACATACATAAATGAGGTCTGTAGATAAGGGGTTTCCTCAGAAATAAAAACAAAATGGAAGGAAGCAAGGAAATCTTGAAGAAAAGATAGATTGAAATGAAAGATAAAAGGTACAGAGGGTTTGATAAATATGCCAAAATTCTTTACTTTATACTTTTGTTACTATATCTACAATTATTCCTCTTTCCTTTATTTTGTGGGTTTTTTCATTCTGTGCTACTCAGTTGACCAACATATGCAAAATCTATTACAAAATATAAACAGACATCTGAGTCAGCTTGCCTGTGCACCTGAATATATATGTTTGTACATAGTCTACTTTTCCTAGGTTTCTCCCTACTAAACATGAATACATAGCACGTATATATTAGTTGTCTCCCTCTTAGTGTACATAGGTGCAGGAGTATGCAAGTCAGTGTTCATGTTACAGTTTGTTTATTTGCATTTTACAAGTTTTAAGTGAAAAGAAATATCTCATGAGAGATAATATTGAAATTCACTCTTTATTGATATTTCTGTTTGATGAACATTGGCTGAACACTTGGAGATAAAAAGGCAAAGTTTGTCTCTTTAATTTTCTCTGCATAATGTGGTTTCTTTTTGTGTCTAGTAAGCTGCAAAGGTGAATATGCCAGAAAAATCTAATCCTGAAGTGCTTAGCTCTCCATATGGTAAAGCCAAGTGTAATTGATTTTCTTCATTCGTAATTCCCTATCCACTATTTTTACATAAGAAATTGAAAATGTCCTTCTCACTGCAACAATAACAAGAACATTTTAATTAAAAATTTAAAAACCCTGGCAACTTCAATATATTCTTTGTCTGCGTTTTTGGTCTTTAATGGGACTTTCTCATTTCATGCATAATTACAAAGGAATGAGTGTTCCCAAGGAACAGTAAGTTTCTCTCCATGATATTTTTCTTTAAAATTTTTGCCTCCGTGAACTTGAATTCTGTGCTGTTACATTCTAAACTCAGTATTTCTTTCTAAATTATTTGATTCTTGAAGAGTTTAATAATAGTATCTTTTACTTCTATGCAGATGTAATGAATGGAGTTAAGACACCAATCCAATACCAAGTATGTTTACTAAATTATATATTAATATAGGCATACCCTACATTTTACATTCTTACATGCAAACCCAGGAAAGTTTCCACTGTATTTGGCATTTTAACCACTTTCAGTTAGACTTTCATCTAAACGATAATTTGTGGGGTCATAGTCAGAAAATTTAGGAGATCACTTTAGTTATTTTCAAAACTACTGATGTGATATTCCCCTCTGTATTCTGTAAATATCATTGGTTAATAAAGGAACTACTTTGGGCCTATAGCATGCCTACAGGGGAACAGAGCTAGGCAAAGAAAACTAAACTGAATTCTGAGAGGAAGAAGGCTGAGACAAAGAGAAGCCATGGAGCCTGGCAGAAACAGACATTGGAACTCTAATGTAAGCCACAGCCACATGGTGATACACACATTAATAGAAATGGGTTAAATTAATATGTCAGATCTAGCCTATATAAAGCTAGAACTAATAGGGCAAACAGTGATTTAATTAATATAGTTTCTGTGTGATTATTTTGGGGGTGAGTGGTGGACCGACCAAGCAGCCTCCTCTAACAAATTGGCTCCCACGTGGGCAAATAAAGTCCCCTTAAAACCTGAGAGAGCTTAAAAAGGGATTCTAGACACAAAAATACAGAGGTTAACTCAGCTTCTTGGTGTTTGCTGGTGGCGTGCCACAGCTCCTTTAAGGGAAGGTTTCCTGATTCAGCAGTAGCAGAAAAAAGACATGCCATTTTGAAATGCCAGCTTTCTGGGCCATACTGCCACCGTGACCTCTGGCTCTTTCAGGATACTGAAGATTTAAATGTAGTTTTGTGAACAGAGTGTTACAAACTGCTTAATGGTTGACATAGAGTCGTTGCATACTTGGAACTGGGGCAATGTGTATGGCTTGCAGAGGCAGTGAACAGACTTCCAACATGTTGGATTGGACTGTGCTGAGCAAATATACAGTACCGTAAATATCCTAGTAATGCTGCAGTTAAGTCTTTAAGAAGCACTTAGCATTTTAAGAAGCCATCCTGGTCAGTAAAGAGTTACAGATATGCAATAAAGACAAATTCAGATGGAAAAGACCTCTAACTGGGTCACAGTGTTTGATAAATGTACATAGACTTTGGAGAGAGAAGACGAGTATAGAGAGTTATAAAAAGTAAAAGGTTTTGAAAATTAAAACAAAACTGTGAAGAGACAGTACAGACAGTCATAGATTAAAAGGAGTGAAAAATAAGCCATGTAAAAATGTAATATTCACAGATAATCTGGATTATGTATACTATTGTATGTTCTTTAAATTTTTTTGACTACAGAGAGATATTTGAATCTGGGGACTGCTAAGCTAAACCAACATATACTTTAAAGTTATCTTGATTTTAAAATATGGATCTAAAGATATGTTGATTTGAAAAAGAGGTTCTTCTTTTATTTCCTCCAAGGATGGGAAACTGTGGATTGCTTCCAGACTAATGTGGTTTGATGGACCAACAACCCCTGAATAGTTGCCTTGAACATTCCTCAAAAAATTACTTCCCCCAATAAACAGCAGGGAGCAGTTTGGAAAGAACTACTCCCATATTCACAAATATTATTTATAAATGTTTATTTACATTTAAAGGGGGATATGCCATAGAGATTTGCATTGGTATGAATATTGGTCTTTTGATACAAATTTAAGGTCAGTTTTGTTATACTGTGTGTGTATGTATATATTTCTACTAGTGATTAAAGTATTGTGTTTTTGTAACTTATTTTAAAATGTAATATATAATTAAGAAATATAGTTTAATAGAGTCATCTATAATAGTCAAGTTTGTCATCATATTAGTTAAAGTTTTTAGATGTACAGAGATATATTTCAGATAGATAGGGATTCTTCAAATCTTTCAAAGATTACAGAACATGGCATTTAAAATGTTTTAAGAGCTTAAAACTTTTTTATGAAAATGAGACACATCTGCTCCTGGCAGCACCAAGTGACTTCAAGAGGATTATGGACACCAAAGAGGCTCCTTTTGGAATTTGCTAACCATTTGGGCAAGAAACTTCTCTTGTCTGGACTGTATTATGGTATGCTGCATCAACTGGAAATGCAGAACCCACAAAGAAATGACTGCTGAACTTGCCTAAAAGAGAGAAAAGGCCTTCGGGGTTCTGGCTTTATGGAAGAATCTGCTAGGCATTCTGCAGGTCACAAAAGAAAGTGACTGGCAAATATAAGCAGAACTGCCCTTGAAATTTCCTGCTTCATGGAAGATCTGCTGGATACTATGGGCCTGTAGGCTGAAGGCAGATGTCCCAATGGTACAGAAGAAGTTTGGGTGACTGTCCAGTCAGCAAGATATCTCTTTCATACCTAGAGTTTTGGATGTTTCTTACAATGCAAGGATATAAAAGGTAAGATTATATCCTTCTGGAGTCTTTGATGGAGTTGAAGAACTTATAGTTATTGTTTTCCTTAGTTATGGTAAAAGATAAAGTAGATTATTTATATTATAAAGTAAAATATTTATATTATATCTGTCATTCTTGCTTGATACCTGTTTTTTATATGTAATTTTAATGTTAAATTTATACCTTCCCTTTATTTAAACAGAAAGGGGGAGGTGATGTGAGATTCTTTTCTGTATCCTGTGATTACATTGGTTAATAATGGAACTGCTTATGGCCTATAGCAGGGCTCTAAGGACAGAGCTAGGCAGGGAAAACTAAACTGAATGCTGGGAGGAAAAAGGTGGAGAGAAAGAGAAGCCATGTAGCTTGCCGGAGAGAGATGCTGGAATTTTAGTTGGTATGCCAAAGCCACATGGTGATACACAGATTAAAAGAAACGGGTTAAATTAACATGTAAAAGCTAGCCAATAAGAAGCCAAACAATGATTTAATAAATGTAGTTTCTGTGTGATTATTTTGGGGCTGAACAGCCAGAATGACCAAGTGGCCTCCTCCTCCTCCTATATATTTGCCCTACTAGGAACTACTCTGTGTCTTATGGAATGTAAGAACCACTGAGCTAGTTTTAAATTTTTGAAAAGAGGATTCATAACGAATTTATTGTTAGAACACTAGGTACCATATAAATATTCCTTTTGGCAAGTGAAGCAAGCATACATAATAATAAAGAGTATATGGATGGGATAGTAAAATCTTAAATAATCAATATTATAATGGTATATTAGAATTTGATAGCACAGTTTTAGAATCATTTGAAAGAATAGTGACAGCTTTAAAATGTGAAGATAAAACTTTGGGCCTAACTGTATGAGAAAAAAAATGAAGCAGGAATGAGAGAAAAAAAAGTAAAAACACTAGGAAAACCTAAAGTTTTTGACTTGGCTTGACAAAATCCTTTCCAAAGCTTAATAATGGTATATGTTAGTTTAATAATAGAAGTGAAGTTGCATGTGCAGACGTGATGTATATAGATTTTATGTTAAAAACATTAAATGTCAATGTACAGAAATAATGATTGTTATAGCCATTAAATACAGTATTTTATATGACTCTCTTGTACATTTACAATTGCAGTAACACCTTTAAGCACTTACATCAACCTTGATATAATTTATTTGCCTGGCTAAGGCTAATCAACCAGAGACAGTCATATAAAAGATGAGAGACTCATTCTGCTTTTCTTCCCATTGTAGTAATGAGATCATAATATCTAATTTAATTTTGTTTTTATCACAGCTAAAGTTAATCTTTAGATGTTAATTGGAGGTGAATTTCCCAGACTTTTAGTGTCTTGCAATCATCCCTCCATACACTACTCCTCTCTCTTTTCTCTTTTCCCTGAAGTCATCTTTGCTTTAAAATCAAATTGTGTAATTTCAGCTCATTTTGACCTTCTGCACTGAATCCATATTCTAGCTCTTTAATCAATTTTGTTTCTTTCAGCTTTATATTCTAAAACATAGTTACAGTAAAAATCAATTAACATTTGTTAAGCAATTCTTTTTAATTTTGACAACTAATTAATGATCAAATAGACAGAAGAAGACATGTCTCACATCAAATTATATGAAAGTGTGTCATGCAAACATTAAAACCTGGCACAATTAGACTCCTTTCTCATTAGTTTCTTACAGGATAGAGAGAGGCTGCTATATATGTTCTTATCTATAAGATAAGATATAACAGTTCAAATCTAACTGGCTGTCAGGGAGACACTTTCTCAAACTGTGAATAATAGTAAATGTTTTGATGTAATAGAAGCCAAACAATTATTTTGAAGTTTTTTGAGCATGTAATCATCTCACAAGAAATCTTCTTAAAAAGAAGAAATTAAAAATCTACTCATTCACAAGTTGAAAACTATGCATACAGACTTAATGGAATCAGTACAAATCCTAACTTGTAATATGTTGATACAGCAGCATTGTGCTTTCTGTTAGAAAAGGAGGATATTGATTTTATTCACAAGTTGCTTTGTGTTAAGACTGATATTACCAATGTATGTTTCAGACTTTGGCTTTTTTAAGTTATATCCAAGAAAATAATTTACATCTTCAGATATATTTATTATATTTACACTGTTAAGTTTTGTCTCATATCCATAGATAAATACATCTATATGTAGTCATTTCCTTTGAATTATAAATATGTATAAGTATATAAATATTGATGATAGGTATCTAACCTTTATATCCATAGCTATTTGCTTATAAATTATTAAACTAATTTTAGCCTGTGGAAAACCATCACTGTGTCTGACTATAACAATCTTACTTATGGGCATAAACTAATAGAAAATCTAAGTTATGAGTAAAATCTTATAAAATTACTAAGTCTCCATCAATCACAGCAGCCAAGCTTCAGTCAAGCATAGGTGGTAAAGTTTTCCAAATGTGTTTAAAGCTCGCCACTGTAGATCACTTCTTTACGTATGCAGTTTTCTCTTTTCTGTTCATAAATACTATTTTGTAATTTTTTGCAGCTGTTCTTTTTCTGTGGCCTGCTAGATTCTGAAATTATTCTTCTTTCGGGATATGTGATGTTGGGGCATTTTAATATCTTAAAATTAAATCAAAACAAATCCATATTCATATTTCTATATTGATTCTCAGTTACTTAAGTTTTCTATTGGGTTTTCTAGACCAGTGTATTATATGAAAACACCTTTTTATTGTCCTTGAGAAAAAAATACTGTCTTTGATTTCATATCTGCCTAGTTAAAATACTGATGTGTATAAAAACATGAGTAATCACTTTATGTTTGTTGGGCTACCACAATTCACCAGACTGAATATACCAAAATCAAACCTGTATGTATGAAACATTTGTATCTTTGGGGTTCTATTCAAAACATTAGAGACTAAGTTAGGAGGGCAAGTGCTTGACAGCCTGTGTTGGCATGCCTAACTTTTATCATTGTATAGGTTTAGATACTGTACCTCTATGTTCTAGAAGAGTGTGAAGTCTCTTCTTCACTAACAGTTGCACTTTCATTTTTTCTTTGGCCTTAAGAAAGATAATCATCCATTTCCCCATGGAGAACATGAAAAAGGAAATTTATTGTGAGGATACCGAGCATTCATTATCCAATACAACAGCAATTATTGAAGCAAAAACAAGCCTCATACAATGAAATGGTTGCTTTATCCTTCCTCATTCATAATGTTATGATTTTTCTTTGTGCATCCACTACCCAGTACAATGATACTAACTGGAACATTTCTGAAGTTTATTTAACACAATTATATACATTAATTAAATACAGTTTAAATATAGTAGGACTCACTTGAGATTTTAATTTCTTTTAGTTCAAGTAGAACAAATCTCTTGTTTCTATTCTTCTTTGTGGTTATAGAGATAATTGGTAGTCCTCATTCTTGCCACAAAGCATTGATAATTCTACATATTGCTACTTCTTCATTGCTTTTTCTGTACAGTAAAACCATCACATATATGTGTCTGTCCAAATATCTTAAAGCACTACACAATCCTCTTTATCTCCATTGGCAAGAATTCAATGTAAAGGAACCATAAAATATATTTTGATTGTGAGTAAAGTGTAGTAGGCTTTAGTTTCTCAAGCTGCTATTGATTAATAAAGTTCTCCTACTCCTAATAACCCCAGGGAATTCATCATATTTCTCCTCGGAAAATAAACTTGAGCCAAAATAGACCTTGTTTAGTGGATAGGATAGAAGTGAACATCTGTGCATGCCTAGAAACAGACTAATGTTCATTATCCTGAAACTTAGAAAGGACCCAGAGGTGTGAACAGCATGGTTCAAATATATAACTCTCAGACTTAATTTGTATATCTGCAATGGTATACTTCACCTTGCTTTCTTTGAATAAAATTTAGATACATTATTTCATATGTGAGATCACTATTTAACCATTTGACTTATGTATACCTATTGACATGCTTGTTTGATAAGAATTTAGTATAGAAATTTTGTGGATTTTTATTCAACTTTATTATTCAACGAGTTATTGTCTTTAGATAATTTTATTCTGACATTATTTTCAGTTTAATTTGTTCTTATATTTCTAAAATGGAACTGTGGATATAAAGAAAACAAAGCTAAGTGCTACATTAGTGGAATACAGAGATGTTATTCCAGAGTGGACACTGGAGCCTTCATAGTGAACATCTGCAATATCTTAAATCTTTACTAAGTATCATTTTGCAAGTGCAAAATGGGGCATTAGGTCAATGACTTACTTCCTCCAGTTTCCTGTTCAAAGAGTTTTTCAGTGAATTACCCGGGGCTCACGCAGCAGTATTATAAATTGTTAAAGGTAAACCTGGGTGCATGGGGTGATGTCTAACTGAGAGAAGATCTTGCCTGTACAAGCATTAATACCTAAGTCAAGTCTCCAGCAAAGATTTAGAAAGTTGGGCATGACAGGGTAGATGCAATCTCAGTTCTGGGAGGCCTGTGCCTGTCACTGAATCTGATAGCATTCCCTGGAAAAGAATATGAATAAATGGCCTAGAGACTATTTTTATGATATTATGTTGAAGCATGTAGTTGCTCTCCTCCTTGTCCAAAATTTCTGCCTGACATTAAATAGAATAGCTTTTGATCAATGCCCATGGCATTAGAGGAGATTTTGAGGTAGCTTATATTGACTCTGCCAACATATGACTAAAAGTGGTTATTCTTATGTAAATCTGTAATGAAATACAAGTAGCAAGCTAAGCAAGGAAAATGCAAAATGTACAGTTTGAGAAGAAAAAAAAAGCACCAGGAAGTGTGATGGAGCTAATTCCAGTTCTCAAGGAGAGAAACTAGAGGAGACTTTAAACAATAAGGTGAGTAGTGGAGTTGACTGCTGTGAACCACCACTTGAGAAAATATATAACTAATTCATTGTGCTTGTGTATCTAAACACCATTTCTCTTCTTTGGTCAATAATTGTTAATTTGTATAGATCCATAACAATGTGCTTTAACACAAAAAGGAACATAATATTTCTAAAAATGGAATTTTTATCAGACCTGGTTAATCAACTTCAACTTTGCTAATCTTGTATAGTTTCTTCACTGATTATGCTAGTTATATCTAACTTAATTCACAGTGCCTTGTTTCTGAACACAGTTAAAGTAGAAAATTAAGTTTTCAAATAGGAGTGTAATTTTAAAATGATATAATTTTCAAAATTTCATTAATGCTTATGAATCAGTTTATTATATAAGAAATTGTCATTACTTGTGCTAAAATATCTCCCCTATATTGAAATTACATAGTTAAATAGTGTGTTGTAATAATTCTATGTGATGTCACTTAAACTGATACTGAAGAAATAATGAGACTTTTATTGCATTTACAGTGATTATTTTAGGTAGTATTTTTTGATTTTTACAAGGGATTATAAATTAAGCATTTTAGTCACAGATATGAAAGATTTAGAATTCAATACTAATTTTATTTATACTTGGATTCATGGCCAAGCTAAATATGATTGCATAAAATGAGTTTTAATGGCCTTCTGGTATTCTTGTTCTGAGCATTTCTCAGCCATTTTCAGAGAAGCTTCATATGGAAAATGGGAACAAATACAGAGACCCACAGCAAAACAATATGCAAAGAGTGGGAGTCCTTGAGACTCACAGCTCTAAAAAGATGTCTTCGTCAAATATCTCTCAACATGACTCAGGAATCTCTACAGGGGGAATAGAGTTCAAAATCAAGAAGGGAATGAAGACACCATGGAATCAGGCCTTCCAGACAAATTTAAGTTTTGTGTAGATATGAATTCAGAGAAAATTTGGCAATATGCATAGAACTTCAAAACGTTTTCTCCAGATGGGGTCCTTGAGCTTAAAAGAGAAGTGGACACAGTCACAACCCCAGCATAAAAGCTATCTCCAATTGATGAACACTTCAAATGAAAAATAAGTTTTTCCAAGAGAGTCTCACAAGAATAAACACACCACTCTTAACTGATAGGCACCGTGTTCAGTGGTTGATGGCCTAAATAAAAAAAATAAATAATTAAATAAATAAATAAATAAATAAATAAATAAATAAATAAATAAATAAATGCATGCCATGGAGTTGTTGGATGTTCTTTGTGCCATAGTGTTGAGTAGGGCATTTTCTTCAACCTTGAATGTCTTTTGCGTATAAAATACACATGCTCTTTTGTATTTATGGTATTTCTCTGTGTGCTCAAATGTATGTATCTGTATGTGTTTCTTTTTTTTTAGGTTTTTTTCTCTTTTTTTATAATATATAATGATTAATTTAGGATATTTTTCAGTTTTTTTTGTACAATATGTACAATTTTTATTTTTTATTTTTTTGGAAAAAAAGAAATTTCTGCCTCCTCCCCGCCTCCCATTTCCCTCCCAATCCTCCCCCTCTTCCCCCTTCCCCTCACTCCTCCTCCTCCCTCTCCAGCCTGAAGAGCAGTCAGGGTTCCCTGCCCTGTGGAAAGTCCAAAGTCCTCCCCCCTCAATCCTGGTCTAGGAAGGATAACATCCAAACTGGGTAGGCTCCCACAAAGCCAGAACATGAAGTAGTATCAAAACCCGGTGCCATTGTCCTTGGCTTCTCAGCAGCCCTCATTGTCCGCCAAATTCAGAGAGTCCGTTTTTATCCCATGCATTTTCAGTCACAGTCCAGCTGGCCTTGGTGAGCTCCCAATGGATCAGCCCCACTGTCTCCGTGGGTGTATGTGTTTCTTGATGTTTTTCTTTGATTCTTTTTTCTCCTTTTCTATTTGTTTTGTTTGTATGGTTTTCCTTATTTTTCTCTCATATATTACATCCCAACCACTGTTTCTCTCCCTCCTTTCTTCCTAGTCTCTCACCTCTACTTCCCCTCTCCCCTATCCAATCTTCTTCCATTTCATTTTAGAAAAGGGCAGGTTTTCAGGGATATCAACCAAACTATTTATATCATATTGCTTTAATACAAGACACGATTCCTCATATTAAACCTGAAGATAGCAAATCAATATAAAAAAAAAAAAGGTCCCAAAGTAGGCAAAGGATTCATAAACAAGCCCTGTTCTCACCATTAGGAGTTCTGTAAGAATATTAAGCTACACAACCATGACATAAGCAGAGGACATAGGATCGATCCATATAGGCTCTCTGATTGTTGCTCTAGTCTCTGTGAACCCCTGTGAATCCTGCCTAGTACGTTCTATAGGTTGTTTTCTTGAGGTGTGCTTAACTCCTCTGTCTCCTCCAAATCTTCTTTCCACACTTTCCACAGGAATTCCCAAGCTTTGATTATTGTTTGGCTGTGGGTCTCTGCATTGGTTTGTTCCCATCAGTTGCTGAATGAAGCCTTTATGATGACAACTATTCTAGGCTCTGGGCTGCAGAATAAACAGCATCATTAGTAATCATTTCATTGATTTTCTTTTCCCAGACAAGTTTGGTTCTATCCTAGATCTCTGTGCTGTGCATACTCTCTCTGGTTTGCTTTTGGTCCACTGACAGGTTGTTTTGGCCAATTTTGCTTATTCCTTGTGAGTTTTCATGCACTTGCTATGCTTGCACTATTGCCCTGCCTCAGAAGGGCTTTTTTTTTTTTCGAAGACAAGCATTCATCCCACTCTTACGGTCTTCATCTTGCTACATTTTCTAAAGTTTTATTTTCTTTAGATTGCTTCTGCTTCTGTGGGGAAACTGAGGCTGAAATCATTTATTCTCTTTGTACATTTATTTCAAGCAAAAAGATTCTAATATCTTCATCAAATATTTCACAACAAATTATAGGATTCTGTGACAGGATGTCTAATA
Organism: Microtus obscurus; assembly: GCA_963919715.1. Taxonomy (NCBI): domain Eukaryota; kingdom Metazoa; phylum Chordata; class Mammalia; order Rodentia; family Cricetidae; genus Microtus; species Microtus obscurus. Next base: position 10,364,023 of record CAWTZC010000190.1, on the reverse strand, counting down.
ATGAAAGGCGATTTATATCAAATTCTCATGAAACAGCAGTAGCACATGAAAATAAATGTAACAAATATTGATGTTTCTCTAACACTCATTTCTAATGTATGTCAGAATTTAGAATTTAGACAAGAAATTGGTCATTCTAATGACAGAAATTGGTTATTTATTAATAGGTACTAAAAAATATAAAGGCACAGTAACCAAGTCACGGGTCCATGAGAGTATCTCTCAAATTAAAAAAAAAGATAAGCAATATTTAATATTTTTCTATTAAAATACCATTTTTTCAGATTAGTAAGCAAAACAAAATATTAACAGAAAACAGTCTTAGAATGACTTTCTTGTATTTCAGTTTCTCTTAACTCAGTTATGTTGGAAACTTAAAGAAACTATTTTTAGACATCTAAGGAGAATGGCTTTGAAAAGCTCAGCTTGATTAAGAGCAGACAGCACACATTTGGAGAATAAAAGGAATCACTCACTACTTTTGTGAAATTCTTCAGGGACTTCACTCCAGGTAGACAAATGTGGAAAGGGAGTTAAAGGGGATTTTAAACTTAGATGTTCAGAAAGCTTTTGACAAAATTCTTTACAGTCTTGTAATATCAGTGGGAAAGATCAATGAAACTAATAGTAAATTGGCTCAGGGTTCTGAACAATGATTTATAGAAAGAAATAAAGATACTAGAAATAGGACTTTGTGTTCCACATCAATGTTAGAAAAAAATCTATATTTTTCATAAATAAGGAACAAATGTAAGATAAAATTATATTTTACTTGAAATATAATTTAACTATACATCCTTCAATAAAAGTATTTATAATATTGAAAAAGTTTTCAGGTTTTTCCTTTTTCTGTTGCCAATATAAAACACTGACAAAACCCAACTTACATAACAAAAGGTTTACTTTGGCTTATGTCTTAAGTTCCAACATCAACGGGAACCAAAGCAGGTAGTCAAGCCAGGAACCTGGAGACAGGAACTGAAACAGAGACAATGGAGGATCACAAGGCTGTGTGACTATGGTCTGAACCTAACAAAAAAATCATTAATCATGAAAATGTTCCAAAATATTAACACACTAAGATCCAGGTAAAATGACTGGAGAAATGGGAAAAATGGGCCTTTAATTATGGAGGAGGAAAGAGATGAATACAAAAGAAGGAGGAAGGGGATTCAAATAACAAGAAAGATGTCTGAAATAGTCATAAAGAGTCCCACTATTAAGTATTTACCTAAAAATGATAATACATGTACACACACACATTTTTCTCATTTTCACTAACAAACATTACACAAAAGCCAAAGATCTCCTAATAAAAACCCAAAACTATAGCAAGTTATGGTGGTGCATGCCTTTAATTCCAGCACTTGGGTGGCAGAAGCAGGCAGATCTCTGTGAGTTCAAGGCCAGCCTGGTCTACAAAGCAAGTTCTAGGAGAGCTAGGACTACACAGAGAAACATTGTCTCAAAAAAAAAAAAAAAACCAACAACAACAACAAATAAAAACCAAACTAGGCATGCAAAGCTCTAGTTTGAGTTGTTGGTAGGTAAAGTTTGTCCATCGGACTCCCAAAACATCAAAACATTCTGCTTATAGTTATTACTTTGGCTGTCCACAAAGGTAAAAGTTAAGTCCCTATTGCTGATTCATGGAATTCAGACAAAAGGCTCAAAAGCCTCTGAGCTAACTGACTCTTTCCTAGGGACTAACATTCTTGGTACCATAAAATATCATCAAAGTCTTCAAAGGGGAAGTCAGCCAAGATCCCTGCCCAGTTATAATGCCTGTAAATCATTCCAGTTACCAGAATGCACAGTAACATTAAGGAAGCAAGAGTGACACATATAACTTTGCAATATTCAGCATCTCTGTTGTGGGAACTAAGTGCTCTTCATGTCTTGTGTAGGAAACCAACCCAACTAGCCAGTCCTAGTGAAATCAGAGATCTTGAAGGAGAACCTATAATTTTTCTAACCGAGTATAGTCCCTAACTTCATTCTAAATATTGCTACAGAGAAGTAGAATATTCACTCGTCATTAAGGAAACTTCTCTTTGCAACAGACAGAAATCATAATGAATACCATAAAAGAATAACCATAAACAATCAAAATGTGAGTTGTGAAGTTCAGTTTCAATGGATATAGATATAGGAAAATGTACAGTGAATATTGTGGTAAAGGAAGAAGAAAGACCAGAATTTGTCGTGAGAACAATTCACTTTATAATGTCAGAGTTACATGCTTAAATTCTTACCAATATGACTGCCCACATATGACTTGAACATCATCAATAGACAGGTATAATGGATGGGAGAAAGCCAAGAAGGCCTCACAGCTGAACAAATCACTGTAGACAACCAAGGGATGCTGGGTTTTCCTCAGCAAAGATCATACCAATTAGAAATTCAATAGTAACTAGTCAGTTATATACTAACTAGTAATTATGTATACAAATCACATTATAGAGACAGAGCAGGTAATATTAATAATTTTGTGTTGATAATTAATGTATAAAGAGAGCATAAATTTGAAAGAAAGCAATGAGTTGTATCTGGGCAGGTTTAGGTGAAGGGGAAAATGATGTAGTTATACTATAATCTTAACAATAAAAGAGAAAGATCAAAGATAATAAAAGAAACAACAAACAAAAACAGAAAATGGTCTACAGATATTTCTATCCTCAGACCAATCTGACAGAAGCAATTCTTCAATTGAGTGTTCCTTTTTCTATGTATGTCAACTGACAACCAAGAACAGCCATTATAGGTATGTTCTTCAATTGTAGACTTTTACGTCACTTTTGGTTTCAAATTCTGGTTTAACATATCTTAATAATGTACTCGTGAATACATTCTAAATAATAAGCTGTTACTAGAAATTGATTTTCAAACCACCATCCTACATGATATAAACGGGACCCTCATGACTGATTTTAAAATAACTGTTGGAAAATGAGTCAAACTGTCCCATAAGTAAAGAAGGAGAGTAAAGGCAATTGACATATGGTATCTATATAACAGGAACTGAGATAAAGAAACTCTGTTTTTCTAATATAATAATTTACATCATTAACAGTAAAAATACATGGCCGAGTCAGCCCTCATAAAAAAGTTTATTAAATGAATATAAGATTACTTAGTACAACAAAATCATACAATAATACAAAGCATTATCAATAGTCTATTTAATATAAAGTTATTATCAAAGGGGAGCAGTTTTAAGTCCAGCTTCATATGATTGAGTACAACTGATAGACTTTTAGAGTTTATGTATAACTGATTGTTCCAGGTGCTATGTGCAGATGACTATCAGAAAGCCACCTTCAGTGATGACACTTAGTATGTATCTTGTTATATCATGGGAACAACAATATGTGAACCTTCATGATGAAGAAGTAAAATTAGCAAATTCACAACATTACAATCAGGTAGATATAGTTAATTTATTTAGAGAAAGAAGTGGAAGTTCCTACAACTCTCACATTTGGGAATTAAGCAGTACATAGAAAGTTACCATTGAACTGAAATAGAATGATGGGCGGAGTCAAGATGATTATGTTATGAAAAAGCACAAATAGTGAAGATAACAGGCTGAGAAAAGTCAAGTTCAAAATGCCTAGGCAAAAGGGAGCCATGGGTTTCAAAGAAAAGAATCAAAAGTTATATGATAATTAATGAGGTTACATATGTATAGTGAGTGAGGTTAGGAAAATGGGCTACATATGAAATATGTTTTGAATGTCAGTGTTAAATTACTTTTGAAGATAGAACAGTATAAGAAAAATGGCAGATATGGAACAATTAGAATGATAACAGTATTTGTGAAATAATTCATGCAAGAGAGTTATGGACAAACACAACAAATAAGCTAATAAGAATATTGTCAATGGCCAATTCAAGAGTGAGTTCTTATTTCTGAATTGTCTCTTGGTTACAAATCTCAGGGGTATAACTTTTTAAAAGTGAAATCTACAATTACATCCAATTTTGAAGTTGTGGGATAGTGAGATATTGGGAGCAACCTAGTCACATTTGCAAAGCTCATTAGCATTTTTCAGATCCTGCATAGTACATCTGGACTGTGGTCAACATTATGGACTGTCACAAAGGCATATATTGGTGGTTGCCTGGTGAAGGTTAAGAACTGACCAAGCAGAAACATAATCGTGTGAGGACTGGATGTATAACCTTAGTCATTTCATTTTAAATGGCACCAATGACCAGGTGGTAAGATAATCCAGAATGTGAGTAGATGAGGATCAGCTACAATTGTGAAATTCTAAACTATGATTCTTTTCATTAGTCCTTAGGCTTGAATGGACAAAGAAAATAAGAAGTGCTCTATCAACTACAAAAAATAAAAATCAAAGTGTGCAATTAATTGTTGTTTAGGATGTTGAGATTTCTGTTTAGAATTACAGTGCGCGCAAGTTTCTTTGGTCATGAGCCTAGAGTACACCATTCACAGATATAGTATGTGAACACATGCAAAGGCTCTGAGTAGTCTGATCAAGTGTCTAATCTGAGGAAAGAAGTTAATGAGGCAAAGCCAGTGGGAGTCTTTTACCCAAATCTCAGCAAGATATTTGATAGAATGTTATATATGATACAAGGAAGGAAAAATCAAGGACTTGGAGTCAATGATATAACAAGCTTGAACAGAAGATAAGTAGATGCAAAGATATATAAACGTGATCATAGGCTGCATTTGAAGGAAAGAACAGCAGGATTCCTTTGAACTCTTTGCTGTTTTGCATTCCACAAAGCAGTTGTCAGAGAGGAAGCAGTCAACGTTGGCATTAATTTGAACCCTGCTAGCAACATCAATAACTGTGATTGACTAATTACTTTCAGACTGTGTTTCTGTAGACCAGCTCATTTTAAATTATAATAGTATGCTCTTTATTTTAAATATCATTTTATAGGCATAAAGTAACTTGATAATAGGTATTCTCATTTGCTACAACTATAAAATAATAGAAAACTTGAGAAATCTGAAACAGAACACTTCATGTGGATGAGTGATGCACCCAAAACAATTTTGCTTTTCTTGAAAACAAAGAGATCAAATTAGAATACAGCCTTTTAGAAAGAAATAAGGTGAAGCCTAGTACAATGAACATGGTAGTCATTGTTTTGTGAACTGAATCTGAAAATAACAGCATGAACGAAAAAGAAGCTGAGTATGTGAAAAGATGCTGGGATATTGAGGAAACTTCTGACAGAAAAAAAAATCAAAAATGCTACAGTAGCCTGAAGGTAACCTAACTGGAAATGGGACTAGAAAAGTATTAGTGGGAGATACAGAAAAGATAACGCCTGTGAAAATTGATAGATGTTTAGATCTAAAATATTAGACTGTTTGTTGCCAATAAGAATGGAAACCATCAAATAGTTTTCTTCAAAAATGTTGTATGACTTCAATTATGACTTTAAAGAACATTTATGAGAATGTTGTGCCTAAATCTGCATGGAATAGGATAGAAATGTGGCAACAAATTTACCATTGGCTTTGTATTTAAAGAGTATCCTCTATTGCTTCTTATCAATACACCCACAACTGCTACCACAGCCACAGTGAATTAATCTCTTACTGGAACAAAGTCACTTTTCAGAATGAAGTGAAAAAGGCAGGGTTCTTTCTTCAAGTTTGTATACTTTTTAATTTATTTCAGAAAAGACATAGGAGTTCTGGAGCACCATGTATACCATTTATCCAAAGAGCATTCAGCTGTGGTTGCCTATGCACCCATGACCTAAATATAATGTCATTCAGATGCAAAAGTGCCTATAACACCAGACGGTACTTGCAAAATTATGACACTGGAAGTTGTATATTGCATAGCTGGACTGGCATAACTGTCACTCCTTGGAAGTCTGCAATGAGAATGAATACCCTTGGGAGAAGAACAAAAGTTCTGTACTTCACTAGATTTAGAAGTAAACTCATGACTGAAAAGAGGAAAGTGTTGTGATATTCTTTTAAGTTTTTCTACTTTTCCCTGTTGCTTCTAAACTATAAATTTAAGCCATGTCAATATACTTTATTTGGAACATGCTAACATCTTCAACAGGAAAATAGTAAAACCCTTTATTCCCTGTCCATGTCTTTTTTTGCCTTGAGTGCCTCTCGGTCACTTGGTTGTGATGGCCACAGCTATTGTTTCATTTCTTCTCTTCTGCAAATTTTATTGACGAACCAATGCAAATCTTAAGTTATGGGTTTACTGGTTCATACTATTTCACACTCTGGGCAAAGTTGTTCATCACTCCTTTCAATCTCGGCATTTAGTAAACAGATTCTACCATTTACTCCTCTGTAGTTAAAATAAACATCAATAACAGGAAAATTCCATTGCCTTGGAGTTTTCTGCTTTTGGTTTCTGGCCAAGGTCTTCACCAAAAGTGTATTAATTTTTTTAAAATTTTCTCAATGAACATTTTCTTTACATATTCTATGAAATCTCTCTCTCTCTTAACTATTGTCTGAGGTTTCTGTCCTACCTGGTTCCCACAGTTGTTAAATCCCCAAGAAATCACACAGAGGTTTACATTAGTTATAAACTAATTGGCCCATTATCTCAGGCTTTTAATTAACTCTTATAACTTATATTAGCCCATTATTCTTGTCAATGTTAGCCATGTGCCTTTGTACCTCATTTGGTGAGGCAGTCACATCTTGCTTCTTCTGTGGCTAGGTCATGACTGCAGACTAGGACTTCCTTCTTCCCAGAATTCTCCTGTTCTCATCGACCTGCCTGTACTTCCTGTCCTGTTGTCCTGCCTATACTCCTGTCTGGCTACTGGCCAATCAGAGTTCTATTAAAATACAATTGACAGGGTACAAGTCATTGTCCCACAGCACTTGATACCTTCATTTTGTTTCTGTCTTAGATACTTTTAAAGATAATGTCCTCAAACTAAATATTTGAGAACACATGTACCAGGTGAAACTGTCATCCCTTCAGACAGAAGGTGGGATAATAGGCTCAAATTTCTTATCAGTTTTCCTACACTGTATTTGATATTATTCTGATGAAAGACATTTGACAGTGTGAATTAGATTGTGTGTTTTTTTTATTATGGTGGTATCTTTGTCCAATAAATCTTACATTAACAAACAAATAGTAACAGCAGAAAAAGATTTTATTATTCAGATTTAAATAATGACTTTCATTCATTTTTTATATTTTATGTCACCGTCAAATTTCACATTTCATGTGTAAATAAAAATAGTTTTATTATTCTTAATGAACACTATAGATATTGATAATCCTGTGGAATTTTAGAATTAATTCCTAACTGTAACATTTTGAACTTTACTCTTTTCCATGGTGATTATAAGATATGTAAGAACAAAGAAAATATTAAATTTTAGATATATTAAGATAATGCATCAATTATTTATTTAAATGGTCTAATAATTTCTAGTAACTTATCTTAGTTTCTATATGTGCAATACAATATTTCATACTAAAATACAAACAAGCCTTTATTGCTTTGTTTAATAGTAACACTGATGAATATTCTTTGGATAGAATTAAGTAAATAATGATCACATACAACAAAATAGACACAATTGTTTTGCATCAGCATGTAAACTGTTATATGTATGTGTGTGTGTGTGTATGCATAATTTGTTGTTAATAAAGTCAGTGCTTTATTTCAGTTGGTGCTTGACTTTTGACTTGTGAGCTCCCACAATTAGAAGTAAGAAGTTCCTTATTGAGCCATACCCCACAAACTTTTCTTGTTTAGTGTTCACTGTTTGTGATATAGAACTAGACCTTTGTTGTTCATCAATTAAAACTGAAGTAGTTAAACAACTTCCATCTTTCTTTATAAATCCTGAATGCTTCTACTTTGGTGATGGCCAACATTGAATCTCCAGAGGGAAAGGAAAGAGGGCTGAAAGAAGGTGATGCATTTTTAACCAAGGTTAGCTACGTGATTTTCTCTGACAAAATCAACACTGTGTCTTCTGGAATTTAGTAAGGAAGACATTTAGCCCAGTCAGCAGGGCTGTAAATTTCCAAACATCAGCTAGACAGAATCGAATTCAATCTTTTATGCGCCTTGGGATACATCCAACACACTTCTTATTTTCCTTTGAAATCCTGCTGACTTGGAGCAGGTGTGTCTTAAAATAACAAGAACTCATCAAGTTGCAGTTGTTATCTTTCTGATGGCTCCATCTTAACTCCTTCCTGTTGTGTGCACCTGGCCACATAAGCACTGTGCATTCTTTCAGCCTTACAACACACAATCCAACAGAAAGTTTGGTGTTGTTCTTGAACATTAAAACAGATTGCTGTATTAACAATGGTTGGTAGACATTAACAGTAGGACTGATCTTTAAACAGATTTCAAAGCCTGGCGACCTCCCATGATTGTGATCATTTTCACACCATTCCACTAGTTTATTTAAGAATAACAAAGGTGGATTTTCTCAGTATGCACATAAAGGCTTTATCATAGCTGACTATGTAATTATTTCATTTGAATTCAGACTGAGATAAACTAACTAATGGTAATATTGACTTCTATTTACTTTATGTTCCTGGTTTCAGTGTATGTAAGTAGCTTAATAAAATATCCCAATGCTGATAAGAAATACATCTAGTAGGATGATAATTAAAAAATTAATTAATGTATAAATTTGTTACTTGAAATGTTTGCATTTACATGGACTCTACCTAAACAGTATACATGCCAATTGCCTAAAATTTATAAAACATGATTGTTTTTAATTTTATTATTATATAAAGATATAGAACCAATATGGTTATGTACTATCTGTTAAAAATATTCTTGAGTAATATATGTCACTGATAGGCTAGGATTATAGGCCACATGAGTAAGAAACTAGAATAAATTCTGAAAATTTTATCTTTTATTTTCTTTAATTCCATTTTATCCTGCTTTTAGTAGTTAATAAATAATGCTGCTTTCGGCCAAAGACTTAACAAAGTAAAGCCAGGCAGAAAAACCTGAACAAAGATGTAGAGAGAGAATAGGGGATTTGAGGAGAAGCCATGTAGCCTCTTCAGGAGACAGAGGTCTTTGCCGGAGCCCTTTGAAGTTTTTCCAGTAGGCCATGACCTCGTGGTGATACATAGATTAATAAAGATAGGTTAATTCAGGATATAAGAGCTAGCTAAAAATACACTCAAGCTATTGGCCATATCTCTGAACAAATCGAGCTCTACAGAATGAACTGGAAGGAAAACTACAAATAAAAGAGGTTAATCATACCCAAGAAAACACAATGAATAATTTGAAACCAGTGAATTTAAAAGGGGAAAACTCTTTGCTTGTCAGTTGTGGCAAATGCATTTATCCCAGCACTCTGGGTGCAAAGACAGGTAGATCTCTCTAGTTCAAGATGAGCCTGCTCTACAGAGTGAGTTCTAGGACAGGCTCCAAAGCTACAGTGTATTCCTCTCTTAAAAAAAAAAAGAGGGTGAAGATCGACATTGTAACCACATAGTAACTGAAATCATTAAACATTATTCATTGCTAATTATCAACATTAGTTGTCTCAATTCACTAATAAAAAAAAAACACAGAACACGAAAATGGATGTGAAATTGGATAAGTTCTTCAGTTGCCTCCAAGAAACACACCTCAATATCAAGGATATACTCTACCTTGGACAAAAGTATTGAAAAATATATTCCAAGCAAATCATTAAAAACAAAAGCCAGAACAGCCATTTCAGTATCTGACAAAATAGACTTTGAACCAAAATTATTTTGAAGAGATAGAGGAGACAAAATACTAATCAATGAGCTAAACCAATGAAGATAATACTGGAATTCTTAGCATCTATGCACCAACTACATAAAAGAAATACTACTACAGCATAAATCACATTGCAATCTTTACACAATGAATTCAATATCTTAAAACAGACAGGTCAACCAGACAAAAACAAGAGAAAGAATAGACCTAATTTGTCAAGGACAAGCCTCCACAAAATTACCGCTGACAAGGGATAGGAGCATGGGAATTTTAGAAATAGACTAAGAAACGTGAAGATGTATAAAAATAATAGGACAGAAACCATAGAAAGTGTTGGGAGGGCATTCCAGTGACTAAAATCCTGAAAATCCACCCGCATTTATTTATCCACAGATTTTATACTTAAGGTAAGTGAGGAAGGGGTAACAAAAGACTTTATTAACATGATACAAAGGATAACTCACACAGTCAATAGCTTTAACACAAATCATTAGCATTCTGTAGTGGAGGTAGCAAAGACTCTCTATATCACACATCCTGAAGATCACCCTACCCCAGGTGACCTCATAGTTACAAAAGAAGGAGCAGAAGTACCTCTGCATATCTTGACCACTGTCGGGATGGTATGGAGCTATTTTAATTTCAAAAGAACCAAGCAATCACATCCTGAGTTGGCACATGCAACTATCCTTGTCAGTCTCCAAACTCTCTATCAGACAAGGTGGAAATGGGCCTATATTTTTTATCCTCCACACTAATTTCCATTATAAACAAAATGAACCTAACAGATATTTATAGAATGTTGCATCCAAACACAAAAGGATATACCTTCTTATAAGCCCCTCATGGAACTTTATTCAAAAATTCCCATTTACTTGGAAACAAAGCAATTCTCAAAAGAAACAATAAAGTCAGAGCAATCCTCTGCATTCTTTCTGACCATCATGAATCAAAGCAGGGTATGAACCACAATGGAAACACCTGAAAACTTATAAAGGCATGACAATGAACAACATAACAGCTGATAAATGAGTCAAGACAAATTTTAACAACTTTCTAGAATTGAATGAACATAAATACAAAATATACACAAGCCTTATGAGACACAATAAAGAATGTTCTAAAAGACAAGTTGATAGCACGAAGTGTTACATTCAAAAAAAATGAAAGGTTCTCATATTAATAATTAAAGGGCACATTTGAAATCTCTAGAACAAAAGAAAGAAATCACCCCAAAATTTATAGACAGGAAATAATTAAACTTAGATCTGAAGTTAATATAATAGAAACAGAAGTAAGATCTAAAGAGTTAATGAAACGAAGAGTTGGTTCTTTGAGAAAATCAACATGACAGAGAAAACCTGCTCTAAATTAACAAAAATGTAGAGAAGATAAAATTAGAAATGAAAGTGGAAATATACCAAAAGACAACAAAAAATTCCAAAAACTCAGAAGAGCGTACATTGAAACTTATATTCCACCAAGTTGGAAAATATAAAATAATGGAAAATTTTCTCAATATATATCACTTACCAAAGTTTTTGGTGAGGATCAAATAAACAAGCAAAGCATATCTATAATTCTGGTGAAATAAAATTAGTAATTAAGATTTTAATAAGCAGCAACAAAAGTGCCCCAGGCTACATGATTTTAGTACAGAATTTTCTCTGACTTTCCAAGAATTAATGCCAAAATTGCCCAGTTTTGTTGTTGGAGGCTGATTCTTTGTTCCCAGCTGCCCAAAACACAAAATAATCACTCAGAATCTATATTAATTACAACATTGCTTGGTCTATTCATTAATGCATACCTAACACAGTCTTATATCTTAAATTAACCTATTTCCATTAATCTGTGTATAACCACGTGTCTGTGGCTTTACCGGATAAAGTTCCATCCAGCATCCTGCATATGTCTCCAGCGGGGCTATATGGCTTCTCTCTGACTACACCTTCTTTCCAATTCAGTTTAGTTTTTTTCTGCCTATCTCTGTTCTGCCCTGCTATAGGCCCCAAACAGTTTCTTTATTAGTCAATGGTAATCACAGCACACAGAGGGGAATCCCACATGGCAGTTTATTCAATAAAATAAAAACAGAAGAAACACTGCCCAACTCATTTTATGAGGCAACAGTTACACTTGTTAACCAAATCACATAAGGATCCAAAGTGAAAGAAAATTACAGACCACTTTCTCTTATAAACATACTTGCAAAATATTCAATAAAATACTTGCAGGCCGAATCCAAGGACACACAAAAAAGGCCATCCAGCAAGACCAACAAGACTTCATCCAAGTGTTGCAGGAATTGCTCAATATATGAAAATCAATAAATATAATCCATCTTAAAAAAACAAACTTAAAAATGATCATCTCAATAGATTTAGAGAAATCCTTTCACAAAACCCAATATGTCTTCATGCTAAAAATCCTGGAGAGATTCTGGATACAGGATCACACCTAACATATTAAAGGCAATTCATAGCAAGCCTATAGTCAACATCAAATTAAATAGAGAGACATAAACAATTCTGTGGAAAGGATGCTTAAAAGAAATCCCACATTAGCTCAGAATTGAGAAATGGATGGTTATTTATTTAGGGGTAAGCTCACAAATCAGAATTCTCTGCTTGAACGGAGAAAGAGACCAAATCCAGTAACCAGAAAGAGCGGCCATGGAAGAAGGGGCGGGCACAGGCTCTGCTATATAGTACAAGAGGCCATTCCCCAGTAGGCTGGTAACCACAAGCTCTAAGACTTCCTACAGCACAATTCCTACAGCACTAATATTGATAAAACTGCCCACTTTCTCCATATCTAGTCCATATAGTATTGAAGTCTTATCTAAGAATAAGAAAACTAAAGGATTTCAAGGAGATACAAATTGAATGAGGAAGAAGTCTTAGTATACTTATTTGCAGGTGATATATCATACATAAGTGAACCTAAAAATCCCATCCCGGAGCTCCTTCAGCTGCTAAACACTTTCAGCAGTGTACCTGGATACAAAATTTATTTACATAGCCCAGTAGTCTTTCTATGTCATTTGTTAAATGTTAAAAGGACTGAAAAAGAAATCAGAGAAAAATTACCTTTCACTCTAACCTCAAGCAATATAAAATATTTTCCAGTAACTCTTACCAAGCAAGTGAAAGACTTGTAAAATAAAAGTTCAGACTTTGATGAAAGAAAGTGAAGATAATATCAGAAGACAGAAAGATCTTCCACACATATTCATTGATAAGATTAATATAGTGAAAAGGATTATTCCACCAAAATCAATCTACAGATTCAATGCAATCCCTGTCAAAATTCCTACACAATTCTTAAAAGATTTTTAAAAAGCACAAACTTCAGCTTCATAAAGAAACACACACACACACACACACACACACACAATAACCCCACCACCACCACTAACACCACAACCAACACATCACCACCAACAAAAAACAGTGGCTAAAACAAACCTCAATAATAAAAGAACTAATGAGATTGGTGTCTAGCTCAGTAGTCATCAGAGAGGCTTCAGCGAGCAACAGATGGAAACAGGTATAGACCAATAACCAAAAATTTGGATGAAGAAGTGGGAGATAAAGAATTGTAAGGAACAACAGGTGTCAAGAACTCAACAGAAACATCACAGGATCAACCGAACTGGGTTCATAGGTGCTCCCAGAACCTGAACCGCCAACCAGGGAGCCTGTATGAAACTGACCTAAGTACTCTGCATATATGTCGCAATTGTGTAGCTTGGTATTCTTGTGGAACTCCTAACACTGGGAACAGTGGTTGTCTATTACTCTTTTACCAGGTTTTGGGCCCCTCCTACCCAGATTAGGTTGCCTTGCCCAGCCTTAATACGTGGTGCTTAGTCTTACTGCAACTTAATATGCCATGTTTTGTTGATACTCTTGGGATACCTGCTCTTTCCTAAATAGAATTATAGGTGGAATGGATTGGAGTATGGGAACAGAGGGACTTCTAGTTTCCTTTTTTTGGATGTGCAAACAATTGATTACCCGTCTTTTTCTGTTTCTTTTTTTTTTTTTCTGGGATCTTTTTCTTTTGATTGTGTTACTTGTCCAATCTAATGTGGTACTTTTTTTTCCATCTTATTGTTTTATTTTATATTGTTATAGTCCATGAAAAACTTGTATTTTTTTTTTATGACAGACACAACAGAGGTTAGATAATTTGTGGACTGGAGGTGAGAAAAAAACTGAGAGCAGTAATTGGAACAAAAACCAAAAACAGGATATATTAAGTGAGAAAAAACATTTTTAATAAAAGGAAATAAAATAAAGAATAAATATATTAATTATAAAATAATAGTAAAGATTTACATTTTATAAATATTATTTATATTGGAAGATACAAAATATAAACTATTTTTATTTATAGTTTTTAAAAATTGCTAAGTATGAGCATTTTAACAAAATTGCAAGAATTAGCAGAATCAAATTTAGAATTTTTACTTCCATCTTTGGTTGCCTGATATTTAGATAAGACCCAAAGACAAAATATGGAATACTAAACTTAAGTAATATAAGCAAAGAACATAACGTAATACACTAGCTCAAATGCATATTGATTTAAAGTTAACTTGCTCTCCACACTAAATAAACACATTTTCCAACTCAAATATTTCAAGCAGAAAATTATTTCTTCACAGAGTGCATATCAGAGGGAAACTTGTTTATCTTTAGTAAACATATATTCAATTTTCCTCACAAAAACTATTATTTTCCTTTGTCCATTCTTCTGGGATAGATATTTTAAAAATCACTACCACAGTCAGTAGAAAATTGCTCAGTTGAAATAAAGCTAATTTCGGGGTTACAGTTTGGCTGAATGGTAATGAAGCAGACATAAATGAAAAATATAAATCTTTAAATTTATGATGAAATTATGATGCTAGCAGGGCAAGCAAAAATATAAAAACACCAATGATATAATTTCATGAAGAACTGAATGTCTTCTAAAAATAAAAATAAATCTATTATGTATGGTCTTTGCTGGTATTGAAAAGTTCTGCTTAATATGAATGCATTCCTTGAAATGATTTTTGAGATGGGATAAGTTTCCTGGTGAGAAAAGTTGTTATTTAGCTCCCATTCAGGATAAATGAAATAGTGCATAGAAGTAGTGCATGGAAAGCAACCACAGCTAAGAAAGAGAAAGAGAGTTTTTCTAGAGAACTGTTTCTTACTTAATAACCTAGCACTTCTGATCTCACTATGAGACTACACACAATCTAAATGGCAAATATTGTGGCAATCGTTGTGTATTTAGAACTTAAAATGAAATGCGTATAATTACTAAGAATTCATAAGAGTGTGTTTCTTCAATTCATTTTGTAATTGCTTCATAATTACAAAATTTTCTCTGTAATATAGGACAATGTCTGGATGGTCAGATAAAATCCTGGAAAATTTGAGATGCGAGAAATTTGTTTTACCCTCTTCCTGCCTTCTCTGTTACAAACCTAGCACTTGAAATCATTTCCTCATCATAGAACCAAAATAATAAAGTGACTCATTATATTGATATTAATCCTAATTTATATTAACATGAATTTCTTTGAATTGTCATCGTATATTTTATTATTGTTAGTTTGAAAATTTACAGAAGTATATATCATGTTGCTGTTAACTTCTTCTGTCAAAGGTTCATGTACTGAAAGATGGCAATGGTGTGACCTTTAAGATGGGAGACTACTGAAAGTAACTAGGTTAAGGGAGTCATGTTTTTGCATGGCAACAATAGCTCATTAGTGAATTAATCTTTAGATGGTAGATTACTGTAAAGCAAAGACACCTCATGTGCTTTTTTTTTTCCTGCATAAACTGGCTTCTCCCATTGTATATCATTCTGTAACTCAGTCAAGGGTTCATTACTCCCAGATCATTTTCACATCCAGTCAACCAAATATAAGCCACATAATCCTCCTTCTTTAGAAAGTGCCCAGCTTTTGGAAGTTTTTATAGTAATGCAAAATAGACTATGATACCTCCCCAAACAGGTAAAAAATAGAGAAATTGAAGCCTGTAACTCCAAAACAAATCAAAGTTCCTAAATATCAAATAACTTTATTTTTTATTACTAATTTAGTAAAATAATGTGTATTTAATGTTAGCATAGTAATGACACAAAATAAACATGCAGAATAACACAATAGAGGAGATGACCCAGAAATAAACCCATATATCTTGAGAGAACTGATCTTTAAGCTGTCAAATACATATATGCATAGTCTCTCTTTCTTAGTTGTTTAAAAGTAACCATGTAGTTTGTGTGATAATAAAATTACATATCATTTAAATAAATTAGTTATCCAGGATGATTATTTGTTTAAAATCTCTAACTTATTTTCTAGCATCATGTGCATTGCCCCAAATAATTAACTTCTTAAATAGCCTTTCATACTAGGTTCAGTATATTTGAATTAATAATAGTAAGTCTTAGCAATTAAATATAAAGTTCTATGCATGTGCATAACCCACTACAGAAAAAATGTAATTCACATATGACAATAGTTTTCTTTTAAAAAAAAATATTGAATGAACTCTAGTTTATAAATATGCACTCTACTTTGAAAGTCAGAGTACATGACTACTTATAGCAAATTTACTGAAATTCTAGTTGTCTGAATTGGGACCATTGTATTCTTACGAGCTTTCAGTAAACAGCTAAAGTGAATGATTATATAACTATAGCATACTTTGTTTTCTTTTTTGTGATCTTTCTTTTTTTAACTTTTTCATTGATTTTATTGAGCTGTACATTTTTCTCTGCCCTCTCCCTTCTCCCCTCCCCTTAAGAACACATGTGATTTAAAGAGTGTAGTAAGAGGAGCGGCCTGGCTGTGCCCCTGTACCCGGCCGCCCGCATGGCCCAGCTTAAGCCCTGAAATAATTACACGAAAACTGTTTTCTTTTAATCACTGCCTGGCCCACTATTGGCTAGCTCTTACATATCGACCTAACCCATTTCTGATAATCTGTGTAGCACCCCAAGGTGTGCTTACCGGGGAGATTCTAGCCTGCATCTGCAGGGACTGGGAACATCATGGCGACTCCCTGACTCAGCTTCCTTCTCCCAGAATCCTCTTCTGTCTACTCCACCCACCTAAGGGTTGGCCTATCAATGGGCTCAGGCAGTTTCTTTATTTTAACCAATGAAATCAACAGATTGATATAGGACACTCCCACATCAAAAGAGAAAATTTAAACTTTAAACTTTGTAGTTAATTAAAATATTTTGTTATGTAATTATATATACTATATAAATTATATATACTATTATGTAAAATTCAAGTTATAGTTAAATTAATATTTAAAGACAAATCGTTGGAAAGCAGTGTATTTTAAAGATCATACATGCTTACGTAAGTGTGAAATGTTTGGATAGCTACATATCTGCACATAAATATGTGTGTATGTTGTATTTATCTCCATGTTTATCATTCAGATAATTTGGGATAGTTTATTAAAGCAACAAGCCAGGTATCTAATTTTCAGGTTTCTTAGGAAAGATCCATTTAAGAGTTCTGTCTTGGGCCTGGAACAGTGGCTCAGCACTGGACAACATCTGGAAGCACTTTAGAGGTCCAGGATTCTGTTTCTAGTATCCACATGGCAAAGCAGAACCCTCTGCAACATCAGTTTCAGGAGAATATAATGCATTCTTCCTGCCTCCGTGGGCACTGCACACATATAGTACACATACATATATACAGAAAACCACCTATAGATGGAAAACAAAAAATAAAGATGTTATAAAGGAGTTCAGAGTGATTTTTAATTATTTTTTCTATTATATTTTTTGTTTTTCTGTAGCTAATTTAACATAAAAGTTATGGGTTAGTTGTTGACCTAATTAATAACCACCATAGTGAATCATTAAGCATTGATTAAATGAATATTTATGTCACGAGAAGCTCATATGTTACACTCTATGTAGCATTTGTTGAGCTTTTGTGAAATAATCATCTTCTTGCAAAGACAAGAAGACAACAGAATTCCTCTCTACCACGTGAACATATAAAGAGAGTTTTTTTTTCTGTATAGCATGGACAGAACATCCACTTATATATGAACTTGGTTGTATCCTAATCTCATGCTTCCAGTGACCAGAAACATGAAATGACTTAAATAGTTTTGGTTGTTGTTTAAAGCACCTAGTCTATGTAATATAGACTTAGCACCCTGAATAAAAATCAAGCACTTAGTACTTTAGCATCTAGACTGAAGAACCATCAATGAAGTTAATATGACATTACAATCAGCATGGAAAATAATTCACAATAGATGTTGTAGGTCTTGACAGTGAAAAAAAAAATCCAATAAAATCTAACTAAAGGTCCGTCTATGTGATTTTTTGAGTGATGGTAGCAAATACAGTATAGAAAATATATTAAATTAGTATTATAAATATAGAAATAGAACTACATCAGAAATCATGGAAGATTTTTAAAATAATACGATTTATACATGAACATTTTTGTTTCTTTGTGTGCATGTTTATACTTTATACCGTTTATGTGCAGGTTAGAGGACAATCTGTGGGAGCCTATTCTAAAAATCAGACACAGTTTGTCAGGCTTGACAGACACTGCCTCTATTCACTAAGCCATCTCGCCCACCAATGTCTTCAAATTTTGAGTAGATAAGATCAATAGAAAAACACAATTAGAATTTTGAGCAGGAAATGATAAATTCGTTCTAGCTTATTCATTCCTTACAGAGCTTCTGGAAGTCAATTATACAGTTAAAATAATTCTTATCTTTTTTCTGGTTTAATGTACAGTTTTATATTTTATTGTGTTACTTTAATTTGGTCCTCTGCTTTTAACCTTTGATTTCCAAGTGCTCTTCACTAGAGTCCCAGCAGCATGAGATGACAACAGTGAAGAGATTTTGCCCAGGCAGCAGTGGAGAGCTCCATGGTAATGAAAGAGATAATTGTGGCTCCCTGCCTTTGCTATAATTGAAAATCAAGTATACAGCGTTTTCCATTTAACTTTATTGCCTGACTTCAAACCACTATGTAGGAGGGAAAGCAGCACTAGAGTAATTCCTCTGCTGCTGCTTTCTGTCCGTACAACAGTTTGAAAACCAGTATTAAAGTTAAGCAGAACAGGCAATTAGATTTATTCAATTACAGCTGTGTGAAAGAAACACAATTAACAATTTTATTATTCTGAATTTGCTGCTTTCCAAATATATGTTTGGAAGCCTGTTTAGTCAAGTTCTTCTTCAGACTGAAAAATAGCTAAAAATCATTAGATAAAACAATCCAACATTTGCTTTTTTTCTGACTTCTTTGAAAACTTTGCTGTATTACAGTGCTTAAAGTTGCCTGATTTGGAATGGAAAGATGGCTCAGTAGTTAAAACTTCTTCCTTCTCCTGCAGA
Organism: Microtus obscurus; assembly: GCA_963919715.1. NCBI lineage: Eukaryota > Metazoa > Chordata > Mammalia > Rodentia > Cricetidae > Microtus > Microtus obscurus. The sequence goes on along the minus strand of CAWTZC010000190.1, from coordinate 10,344,860 downwards.
ACTGTGAGTTCACTTGCCAGCAGACACATGGTGGCTAACAACTACTTGTATCTGAAGCTTCAAAGGATCTAGCATACTCTTAGGGCCTTGTGGGAAAAAGACAAACACATGGTGCTCAAACTAGAACACATAAAGTAAAATATATTTTTAAAATACCTGGATTAATGAGTTTTGATGACGAAAGAAGATTACATCTGTCATAAATATTAAAGAAATTAGATCAAGTGGAATCTTCATAGTGGTGTGACTTGTATACATTAGATACATTATTTCAAGGGTTAATCATGATATAATCAGCTACAAAGAACACTACAGCAGTTACTATTTATATTAATTGTAATAACGCTTCAAATAATGCCTGAAAAATTCAACATGCTTTGTATGAAAATCAATATTAAACATTTAGATGCTCAGTGACACTCTGAAATTCCCATAGTTTCTTCTTAGACCTGTATCATGTAAGCTCTTTGCCTCTTAGTTGGTAGCTTGTCATTGAAATGCATAAAAATTGTTTGAAATAGTATATATACAACTGGATATTTGTGTTTATGCTATCCCATGAAGAGCAGGCATTTGGTGTTCCCTTGGTAACAGTTTCAAAAATCGCACAAAAAGTCTAATAGATCTGTGTTGTGATGTTTTGCATAGTAGAGATTGTGGCAGCAGACACAGACTTATAAAGATTCATTTCAGACAAAATCCAAGCAAGAGACATCTGAAGCAAATTTCTCACCTCTTACCAGGAAACTATTTGCGTTTAATACCTGGTGGCAAAGAGACATCAGGCTTCTTCAACTGAGTGTCACCTGGTATATCAACAATGTTCCAGGGCAGCCCTCACGCTGAGAAGATGTTAGACAACATAAAGCAATTTCCATGTCACTGAGTGGACTTTTTGTTGCTTTTTTATTGCCTCCTAGGTTCATGATGCTGTCCAGGCCTGGACTATTGCTGAGAACTATATCTAGGTCTAAGGCCCTGCAGCAACCAGACTCTATGTTAATGTCAGTGGCTCCTGTTGCCACCGAGGGCCATGCAAAGGCCCATAGGTTGTGCTGACACCTGAGGCCATGCTGGTGTTGGAGAGTCATGAAGCCCTCAGACTCTGTTGCCACGCAGGCCATTGTGATATCCTAACCTGAACTGTAGCCAAAGGCTATGTCTGGGTCCATGACTATGAAGCAGCCAAAGTCTGGGTTGATGTCTTTGGCTACTCTTACTATTGAAAGCCCAGAGGTGGAATTGCCACCTGGGAACCAGTTGGTGCTCCAGTGCCATGCTACCACTGGGTTCAAGTAAATCTGGGTGACCTGTGATGTCAGCTAAGGTCCCTGTGGCTAGGGACCATGTCTGGGCCCGTAGTTCTACCTCGGCTTGGGTATATGTTGGTGTCAATAGCTCATGTTTCCATCAAAGACCAAATGGATGTACAGGATCTGGACTGCCACCTGTGGCAGGGTTGGTGTCTGAAGGCCATGCTACTGATGGGGCCATACAAACCTGAGAGAAAGGCACTGCCAAGTGGGATCCGGGCATCATACCGGTAGAACTGCAGCTGGGGCCATATCTGAGTCTGTGACCTAGCTGCAACCTCAGTTTTTATTGATGTCCGAAGCTTCCATTGCCATCGAGGGTCATGAGGATATCTGGGATCTGGGCAATACCTGAGGTCATGGTGGTGTTTGCGGCCATGCGGATGCTGGTTCAATCCTCTCTGAATCACCTGGAATGTCTACTGGAGCTTGGCGACATCCTAGTCTGGGCTGCTGACAAGGACTATGTCTGGATCTCTGTTGATAGCCATGGGTCCATGCTGCCACCAAGAGTTACATGGATGCCTAGAGTGTGGAACACCATCTAGGCCCATGTTAGTGTCCGAGGGCCTTGCTGTTGCTGGGGCCATACAGTTTTCAGCAGCCTGCACTGCCACCTAGGGCCATAGTGTTGTCAGGGGCAGATCTGCTGCCAAGGGCATGTCTGGGTCCGTGGTAGTGTGTTTATGTCGGTGGTTTCTGTTATCACCGAAGACACTCTGCATAGGACTGCATAGAGCTGACTCTACCCCTCAGTGATGGCAGCACTAGGAAAAATTCGTCATCTCACACCAACAAACTGCAGCACAGGAGAGCAGGCCCTGCAGTTCATCTGGGCAGCACAGCGGAGCTGCAGAGTTAGTGGGTGCAGGTGAGCTGGCCCTGAAAACATGATCTTGGGAGAACTGGCTCTGCTGTCTGTCACGCAGTGATGGGGACACGGGAGAAATTCCTTTCTAGTCCCCGATGACTTGGACAGCTCAAAAGAACTGTCCGTGTATGTGGTGGCAGGGGTGATCTGGCCCCATGAACATGCGTTAGAGATCTGGCCCCATCTCTCATCTGCCACATGATGAAGCAGGCAAAGGAAAGGTGACCTACCCCTTACAGCACCCCTCCACCGCCTGTAGAGGGTGGGAGAGCTGGCCCCTAGGTCATGAGAGTAGCACAGCTGGTCCTGCCAATCACTGGCTGAAGCACACAAAAGAGCAAACTCTGTACCTCTCCCGAAGAGAACACTAAAGCTGATCCTGTTGATGGGGACGCAGGTGAGCCAGCCATGAAGGCATGAGAGCAGAATAGCTGTCTCTGCCTCCCCTCATCTGAAATATGGTGGCACAGGTGAGGGAAAGATGCCTCTTCCCCTGCCTCTGCCCACCTATGCCCCTTGGTACCCAAGGAAGACAAGATACCTGGTCTTGGGCACACTAGCTTTGGACCTGCATCTCACCAGCTATAGCACATGGAAGAGAGGGCCTTGCACCTCTCCTGAGAAAACTTTAGAGCTGCCACTGATGTTATGGATGGGGGTGAACTGGTGCTGGGGGCCATAAAGAAGGGGATTGGTCCTGCTCCTTGCTGCCTGCTTCAGTGGGTGAACTAGCTGGGACAGTGCTGGAGAGTTTGCCCCGATGCTGTTGGTGATGTAATGTTGGCAGACTGACCAACTCAGCTACTACCGGACCCAGAACCAAGATTATGAGTAGGCACATCCTAATGTTCACCTCATCTATGAAATACTGGAGCATGTGAAGGGACAGGACCTAGACATTCAAAGCTGCAGGATCTCCATGGCACAGGACTACATGATGGACTACGAGTAAGGGCCCAGTATTGACGGCTAACAGACCTAGAGACCTCAAACAAGACCAAGTTTCTGGTACCTTCATAGGTATATCCTTCTTTAGGTTGGAAAAGTTTTATTCTATGACTTTGTTGAATATATTTTCTATGTCTTTTAGCTAGAGTTCTCCTTCTCTTCCTCTTATTCTTATGTTTGGCCTTTTCATAGTGTCCCAGATTTCCTGGATATTTTGTGTTAAGAATTTGTTGGGTTCAACGTTTTCTTTGACTGATGAATCTATTTCCTCCATTATATCTTCAACATTCGCAATTTCCTCTCCCATCTCTTTTAATCTGTTGGTTATGCTTGCATTGGTAGTTCTTGTTTGTTTGTTCAGATTTTAAATTTCCCAAATTTCCTTGGTTTATTATTTTTATTGAATCTAATTTAGCTTTCAAGTCTTGAACTGTTTGAGTGATTTGCTTCACCTGTTTGTTTGCTTTTTTTTTAATTTTCTTGGGTTTCTTTAGGAGATTTATTGATTTCTTCCAATTTTCTATTTGTCTTTTCCACCATTTCTTTAAGGGAGTTTTTCACTTCCTCGTTAAGGGTCTCTATCATCTTCATAAAGTTTTATTTAAGATTGTTTTCTTCTGCTTCTTCTAGGTTAAGATGATTAAGTCTTCCTGTTGTATGATCACTGAATTCTAGCATTACCGTGCTGCTTTTAGGTTGTAGAATGAATTTTTGCAATAAGTGATAAATAAATAAATTAATAAACAAGCCATACACTGAGTAAGAAAATATGGGCCTGAGGAGATGGATCAGCAGTTTGGTTTATGCAGTCAGCTAATCTATAATTAGATGTCCAAGAGTATTGATGGTCTGTCTGATCTCTGAGGCCACTACATACACTGCACATATTTTCACAGACAAACACATATACTCCTGAAATGATTTTTAAATAAGTGAATACTACTGATTTAGACATTTATTCCAAATGGTTCAATATATTTGATAAAGGGAATAAAATTATAATATTCCTCTGAACTGTCGTAAGAATGGCTGAAATTACTTCTAATGTGTTAGAAATGTAACTTCATATACTCCAAGGTTAATGAACCTCAGCAAAAGATGCGTTGAAGAAAAGTTCACACCATCATGACAAACCGGATAGGGCAGAAGTCTTAGAAGAAGTAATGGCAGAGCACATGGAATGGTGAAAGAAATAAAACTGAGAATAATACAAACCCTTTGCTAGAAAAAATAGAAATGCAAAGCAGCCATTAAAATATGAGAATATTTTATCTGCTCCCACTTCTCACAGCAAGTGTAGAAGTGCCTAAATTGTTCTTCAACTTTGATAATTAAATAGAAACTTTTAAAAATCCACCATATTTATAAAAAATAAAGAGAATAAAGAACAATTCTTTCATGGGACTGTGCTAACTTCCTTTCATTGTCACGTAACCATGGGTATAAAGAATTGCTGACCTGGAAAATGTCAATCAGTATGCACTAGGGATGACTCTGAGAACAATTCCAGTTTACTGTGGAACTTAGGTTATCCTTCAGAAACAAGCTGGAACTTGATGATCAAAGTGCCCATTTGGAGTACTGGAGATGCGAAAAATGTCATTTTCAGAAGGTTGTTCCAGTGGTTCACATGTCTACTCAAAGGAGTTAAGGGAAACACAAAACCTCTTTGGGGGCAAAGTTACAATTAAATAAAAATTTCTATAGTTTTCTATGTGTTGCTTTTATTGATTAATGAATAAAGAAACTGTTTTGGCCTATTGATAAGGCAGAACTTAGGTAGGAAGGGAAGTGGACTAAAGGCTATGTGAAGGAAGGAGGAGAGGCAGACACCATGTAGCCGCCTGAGATTGATGTGCTGAAACTTTGCTGGTAGCCACTATTAATACAGATTAATAGATATGGATTAAATTAAGATGTACGAGTTAGCCAATAAGAAGCTAGAGCTAATGGGTCAAGCAGTGTTTTAATTAGTACAGTTTCTGTGTGATTATTTCTAGTCTAAGCTAGACGGGAGGCTGGGAACCAAACAAGTAGCCCTCCTTCAACATGATGATGCATCCAAAGTACTTAGCTGAGTCTGTTTAATACATTGTAAGCATTAAGTATGCAGTTCTTGTTTTGTCTTGTTCAGTACATCCCTTCTAAGTTTCATCTTCCTCTACTTAAAAGGAAAAACACAAAGTTATTTCTAAAGTCACTCCAGATTAAGAATTTATCATTCTTAAATGTCTCAGTTTATGTAAATGATTTTTAACAATCATTTGAATTTTACCCATATATGTTAACTGTTAATATTTGACCAGTTTCTCAAATTTGGCTCTCATTATTACATGCACATAAATTGAAGGTATGGGGTCTAGTATAGAGTAACAGAAAAAAATGACTGAAAATTGGTAGTTTCTAGGTAGTAGGAGATGCAAGACCACAGACAGAACCAGCCTATAGAAGTTCCATCTACACACTTGCTGATGGAACCTGGAAAACCACCAGCTGCCATTTCTGAGAATTGGATCTGCTGTACTTCCACTGGGAAAAATAGAAACCAGAACCTCCTTGATTACACTTTTCTCAGTTTAAAATTTCACATTTGTAGCAATACATTGAGTCTGTTATCTAGTTATCTAATTATATCTATTTTGAATGTGTATGTGTGTGTAAGTGTGTGTGTGTGTTAGTTAGGTTGTTTCAAACAAGTGGACTTCTGGCTTCTGTACTAGATGGTAATCGTGATAGCTCTTTTCTTTCACTAACACAATTATATAGAAATATGCTGAAACTTCCTAATGTGCAAATCTGTGACACAGCATTAAAACTATAACAAGACTCAATTCCATTTATTTCATTTCATCCCAAATTTAATCTAATGTTCTGCCTAAGTGGCATTTCATTTTTAAGAGTTATTAACTCTCATTTTTATTTATTTGCCAACTTTTATTTTTTTATAATTTTTGCTTCTTTACTTACAACTTTCTTTTTTTGACATACCAATCCCAGTTCTCCCTTCCTCCTCTCCTCATGCTTCCCTCACCGTCCCCAACTCCAACCAGCATCCACTCCTCCAAGAGGGTAAGGCCTTCATTAGGAATTCAATTAAGTCTGTCCTATCACCTGGTTGAGGTAGTACCCAGGCCCTTCCCCCTGCCTTCTGCACACACACCCCCCACTCGCCTTGCCTAGGCTGAGTAAAGTATCTCTCCACAGAGAATGAGCTCCACAAAATTCGTTCATGCATTAGGGTTAGATCCTGGCCCCACTGCCAGTGACTCAACATACTGGCCAAGCCACACCATTGACACTTGCACTCAGAGAGCCTAGTTAAGTTCTATGCAGGTACTCCAGTTTTTTATTCCAGAGTCAGTGAGCTCTCACTAGTTCAGTTCAACTGATTCTGTGGAATTTCCCATCATGGTCTTGACCCCTTCGTTTATATTATCACTGCTCCATCTCTTCAATTGTACACAGGAAGCTTGACCCAGGGGTTAGTTGTGGATCTCTGCATCTGCTTCCATCTGTTTCTGGATGAGGGTTCTAGTTTTTCAGGGGGTTGTTTGCACACTAGTGTTCTTTGTTATCTGCCTGATACCCACTTATGAACGAGTACATTTATGAGCGAGTCTTTCTGGATCTGGCTTACCTCACTTAGGCTGTTTCTTACAAAATAAACATTATCACCCATAACACACTGCTTCACTCACCCCCAATACATATCTACCCACCTGCTTCAGAGGAAAATTACCTAGTGTCGTATAGAATTGTGTACAGTTGCACAAATTATATCGCACAGTGACATTAACTGTTTTCCATTTCTGTTTCAGTCTCAGTTAAAAGGGCGTAAGTGAGTTCAAATATGGAATACATACATGCATGCAGTTGCCTGATTCATGTTGATAAGTCCTCAATTTGGTAACCAATCACATGGCTGAGTCCTTTTATTGCATTGAACTGAAGCATATCTTCAGCTCTTACATTTTCTTATTTTTTCAACCTCATATATTGTTTTCCATTTCCATCCATTTTCTGCACCTTTTCATTTTGTTATTTTTATTTTATACTTTGTTTTTCATTGAGCTATACATTTTCCCCACTCCCCCTTCTTACTCCTCTTTTCTCTTCCCCTCCTTCACCCCTCATGCTCCCAATTTACTCATTATATCATATCTTTTTCGTCTTCTTATGTGGATCCATGTGTGTTTCTCTTAGGGTCTTCTTTGTTGTCTAGGTTCTCTGGGATCTTGGACTGTAGGCTGGTTATTCTTTGCTTTATGACTAAAAGTCACTTATGAGTGAGTACATGTTATATTTGTCTTTCTGGGTCTGAGTTACCTCTCTCAATATGTTTTTGTTTCCTAGATCTATCCATTTGCCTCCAAATTTCAATATATCATATTTAGTGCTGAATAGTTCTCCATTGTGTAAATGTAGGAAAGAAAAACTCTTATGCATTTTTTTAGTAACATATAATCCTCCCAAACTGAATGTTTATCCAGATAATGACACTAACCTTCGTTGCTGACATAACTGAGACCTTCCTTAAATGTTTGAGGTTCTGCATGAATAAAGAGTCTTCCACAGTTTTACACTGGTCATTAGCAGAGTGAAGAAGTATACCAATGGGTCTATTTTTCCTTCCTCTCCATACCTCTTTCTGATGGTCTTTTACTTCTGACTATTCTTGATATTGAGTGGGACTTGATGTACTGAAACCCTGGTACCAATTCATTTTCAATCATGAATGTTCAAAGTACCAAGTGGGAACTTATCTTCCAAGTTAATATTATCGTCTCAAGCTGGAAACTTTCTTAACTACTAAAGTATCAAACCAAGTAATATCCCAAGATTCTAGCACAGATGACAAACATTTGAAAAGAATCATGAAATATATTACCAACATTTCTAACAGGTGTGTTATATATGAGGTATGGGCGCTGTGGGGAAACAGCACCTACTTGGTCAAGGCATGGGATAGATCTTGAAGTATGAAATCAAAACTGTAAAAAAAAATAATAAACAGAGGACCATACATTTTTTATGAGCTAACCCCACCAGGGTAAACAAAACTATGAAATGAGCAATGCAGTCCAGGGACATAAGCTATTGCCTTGCATTTTTCTCTGTAAAGTTACTTTTCTTGTAGGTAGTGTGGAGTTTTGTTGGCATCATAATGAAGTATAAAATACCTCAATATGACCACTAAATAGAACGTAAAACATCCTAATAACTAAAGGAGGTCCAAGTCACCAGTTTGCCACAGTTTGGTGGAGCACTTTGATAATGTCCAATTTGTTCTCTTCAGTGGTAATAACTAGACTCTTCTGTCTGTAAGGACTATTTTGACTTAAGTGCATACAGGCTCCAATGTGCAGTGTGAGACTGAAAACTGACTGCATCTCTGAGTCTCTGAGATGTCTTTTGTCTCCATTATTTAAATCTTTCTCTTCCACTGAGTTATTATATAGTTCACAAAATAAAGCACATGCCTGATTTGCTCACATCTGTATTTTAGAAAACCAAAGCAGTGCATGGAAGAAACCATCCTATAATGCTTAGTATATTTGTTCTCACACTCCATATATATATATATATATAGAGAGAGAGAGAGAGAAAGTGAGTGTGTATTTCTCTATAGACATCTATTAATGTCTGTTATCATAGATCAGGCAACAGACTGATATACTGGTAGTTGCTTACAATTCAATTTTAAGCCAAGATTGATCGATAATGATAAATTCGGGACATTGTGTATGAATATATCTGCTCTAGATAAACAAATGTGGATATTCTATAGTTGCTACAGCATTTACCCAAAACTAGCTCTGCTTGGAGTGAACATCAGGGTATTAAATGAAATAAATAGGAAGGTATAAGGGTTCATGTTATATAGGAAAATAAAATGGAATTTTTATGGAGTCAATGAATGCTAATAGACTGTGCAGAATAACAACAGTGTAATAGCCAATTAATTATTCACATAGTATGTTTATGAGTTACCACTCAAAAGGAATTACGGGTTATTAATGATGTGACCACAATAGCCTAGGCAGTCTGCTGCCAAATAAAACTCTCAAAAATTGTGCTTGTGAGACTAAAGGAGCTTGTGGGATGATAGAGTTTCTTAATTTTGTTGACCCTTATGTTTCTGTTTTATAATTTCAGAGGTGAATTATTAGAGGGGTATTGGTAATGTCTGGACTTCTCTACCTGTTTCATATTACCTTTACTTCTATTTTGTTTGTTTTCCTTTTGTTTCCTTCCTCTCTTTTCTTATATGACTGCACTCCATTTTATTATCTTTTTAAATTTTACCCCAGTTGTTTATATATTCTCTTTAAATTATTCAAAGTTAAACATAAATTTTAAAAAAATGACACTAAAATTTCTTTTATTTTCATTTTTTGATGCATTTGGGTGTTCTGGTTACATGTATGTCTGTGTATCATATCTGTGCTTGGTTCCCAAGAAGGCCAGAAGAGGAAGATGCATTCCCCTGAAAATGGAGACTGTTTTAAATGACTGGATCTTCAAAATCATAACTGGATCTTATGAAAGAACAGACAGTGGTGGTCATAACAACTAGCCATCTCTCTAAAGTCATAAAAAATGAGGTTTTTAAGAAAATAGATTTGACTTTATATTTCAAGCATTACTTTCTCTAGCAAAATTAATAAAAGAGTAACATTTAATGATCTGAAATACAGTTTAAAATATGTAAAGTATTTTTCTTTTATATAGTCACATTTTCTCTGTGTATTTATCTCTGTCTAATTTTATCTCATTCTCTACAATGAATTTCAGGAATAAAATGATAAATTAACTTTATATTTAAAAAACTAGGTACCAGCTCTTTCTTCCTATCCCACCCAGCTTGCATCCATGGCCCTCCCCCACTCCGTCGGACTCTCTCCCCCTCTTTGAACCACACAACATCTCCCAGCTCAGCCTGTTAGGGCTCTGGGACAGGGTCCGAATTGGGAGGGAACCCAAGAGGGTAGTAGCTCCTTTGTCTAGGTGGCCTGCCTGCGGCAGCAAGGTCGGCCTTTGTTCGCAGGACACCCAAGCAGCAGGGAGAACAGATCCGGGTACCAGGAGTGACATCGCTGGGGTGAGTGAGTTTCTGACCACAGCAGCAGCCCAGGACAGGGAACGCAGTCGTTCCTCACCCCTCCTACACTTTCTGGTCAGCTTGCAGGGGCTAAACTGCTCGATATCTCCTCTTTCTTCCTATCCCACCCAGCTGGTATCCACGGCCCTCCCCCACTCCGTCTGACTCTCTCCCCTCTTTAAACCACACAACATCTCCCAGCTCAGCCTGTTTGGGTGCTGGGACAGGGTCCGAATTGGGAGGGCACCCAGGAGGGTAGTAGCTCCTTTGTCTAGGTGGCCTGCCTGTGGCAGCAAGGTAGGCCCTTTGTTCTGAGACACCCAAGCAGCAGGGAGATCAGATCCAGGTACCAGGAGTGACATCGCTGGGGAGGAGATGGGAAGGCGCCAATGCAAGAATTCCTCCAACAACCTGAAAGGCAACATGACATCACCAGAACCCAGGGATCCCGAAATAAGAAGAATTGTATACCCTATTCCAGAAGAATTAGAAGAAATCGACTCAAAAGTGAATTATTTGAAAATAATAGAAGACCTTAAACAGGAGGTGAAAAACTGCCATAAACAATTAGAGTTTACAAACAAAAAGGTAGAGGAAATGAATAAATCCCTCAAAGATACCCAAGAAAACCAAGAGAAACAAGAAAAAGCAATCAAACAGGTAAGGGAAGTGGTTCAAGACCTGAAGAATGAAATGGAAGTAATGAAGAAAACACAAACCGAGGGAAGGTTGTAGATGGAAAATCTGGGTAAACGAACAGGAACTACAGAGACAAGTACTGCCAACAGATTACAAGAGATAGAAGAAAGAATGTCAGACACTGAAGATACCATAGAGAAAATTAACACACTGATCAAAGAAAACAGCAAAACCAACAAATTCTCATCACAAAACATTCAGGAACTATGGGACACAATAAAAAGACCAAACCTAAGAATAATTGGGATAGAAGAAGGAGAAGAAGTACAGCTCAATGGTTCAGAAAATATATTTAATAAAATTATAGAAGAAAACTTTCCCAGTCTAAAGAAAGATATTCCTTTGAAGGTTCAAGAAGCATACAGAACACCGAATAGACTGGACCAAAAAAAAAACATCTCCTCGCCATGTAATAATCAGAGCATAAAACATCCAGAATAAAGAAAGAATATTAAGAGCTGCAAAGGAAAAAGGTCAAGTTACTTACAAAGGTAAACCTATCAGACTTACACCTGACTACTCTATGGAAACCATGAAAGCCAGAAGGTCCTGGATAGATGTACTGCAGAAGCTAAGAGAACATGGATGCAAGCCCAGACTACTATACCCAGCCAAGCTTTCATTCACTATAAATGGAGAAAACAAAATTTTCCAGGATAAAAACAAATTTGAACAATACGTAGCCACAAATCCAGCCTTACAGAAAGTAATAGAAGGAAAATCACAAACCAAGGAGACCAACAATGACCACAATAACTCAAACTTCTAGACACCCTTCACCAGCGCAACTAAAAGAAGGCAAACACAAACTCTATGACTAAAAAAGTGACCGGAGTTAGCAACCACTGGTCATTAATATCCCTTAATGTCAATGGACTCAACTCACCTATAAAAAGGCACAGGCTAAGAGATTGGGTACGCAAACAGGATCCAACATTCTGCTGTTTACAAGAAACACACCTCAACCACAAAGACAGGCACCTACTTAGAGTAAAGGGATGGGAAAAGGTTTATCAAGCAAATGGACCTAAGAAACAAGCAGGTGTGGCCATACTAATTTCTAACAAAGTTGACTTCAAACTTAAATCAACCAGAAGAGATGGAGAGGGACATTTTATACTCATAACAGGAACAATTGATCAGGATGAGGTCTCAATCCTGAATATCTATGCCCCTAATATAAAAGCACCCACATATGTAAAAGAAACATTACTAAAACTCAAGGCTGCCATCAAACCGCACACACTAATAGTAGGAGATCTCAACACTCCTCTTTCACCAATGGACAGGTCAATCAGACAGAAACCTAACAGAGAAATAAGAGAATTAATGGAGGTATTGAATCAAATGGACTTAACAGACATCTATAGAACATTCCACCCAAATAGGAAAGAATATACCTTCTTCTCTGCAGCTCATGGAACCTTCTCGAAAATTGACCACATCCTCGGTAACAAAGCAAACTTACACAGTTACAAAAAAATATCCATAACCACCTGTGTCTTATCAGATCACCATGGACTAAAGTTAGAATTCAACAACAATGCTACGCCCAGAAAGCCTACAAACTCTTGGAAACTGAACAGTCAACTATTGACCCACACCTGGATCAAAGAAGAAATAAAGAAAGAAATTAAAGTCTTCCTTGAATTCAATGAAAATAAAAAAACAACATACTCAAACTTATGGGACACTTTGAAAGCAGTCCTAAGGGGAAAGTTCATAGCCCTTAGGGCCCACTTAAGGAAAACAGAAAAAGCATACATTGGAGACTTAACAGCCCACCTGAAAGCTCTAGAAAAAAAAGAAGCAGACTCACCTAGGAGGAGTAGAAGACTGGAAATAGTCAAACTGAGGGCTGAAATCAACAAAATAGAAACACAGAAAACAATCCTAAAAATCAATGAAACAAAAAGCTAGTTCCTGGAAAAAATCAACAAGATTGATAAACCCCTATCCAAACTAATCAAACGGCGGAGAGAGAATTTGCAAATTAATAAAATCAGAAATGAAAAGGGTGACATAACCACAGACATAGAGGAAATTCAGAGAATCATTAGATCTTACTACAAAAGCCTGTATGCCACAAAACTGGAAAATGTAAAAGAAATGGACACTTTTTTAGATAAATACCATATACCAAAGTTAAATCAGGACCAGGTGAACAATCTAAATAGACCTGTCAGTCACGAAGAATTAGAAGCTGTTATCAAAAACCTCCCTACCAAAAAAAGCCCAGGACCAGACGGTTTCAATGCGGAATTCTACCAGAATTTCCAAGAAGACCTAATACCTATACTCCTTAAGGTATTTCACAATATAGAAACAGAAGAGTCATTGCCAAATTCCTTTTATGAAGCTACAGTCACTCTGATACCAAAGCCACACAAAGACTCAACCAAGAAAGAGAATTACAGGCCAATCTCACTCATGAACATCGATGCAAAAATCCTCAACAAAATACTGGCAAACCGTATCCAAGAACACATTAGAAAAATCATCCATTATGATCAAGTAGGCTTCATCCCAGAGATGCAAGGCTGGTTCAACATATGAAAATCTATCAATGTAATCCATCATATAAATAAACTGAAAGAAAAAACCATATGATCATTTCATTAGATGCTGAAAAAGCTTTTGACAAAATTCAACATCCCTTTATGATAAAAGTCTTGGAGAGATTAGGGATACAAGGGTCATACCTAAATATAATAAAAGCTATTTACAGCAAACCGACAGCTAACATCAAACTAAACGGAGAGAAACTCAAAGCCATCCCACTTAAATCAGGAACAAGACAAGGCTGTCCACTCTCTCCATACCTCTTCTATATAGTGCTTGAAGTTTTAGCAATAGCAATAAGACAAGATAAGGGGATCAAGGGGATTCGAATTGGAAAGGAAGAAGTTAAACTTTCGTTATTTGCAGATGACATGATAGTGTACATAAGCGACCCAAAAACTCCACTAAAGAACTTCATGTGGCGATGGATGGAGATAGAGACAGAGACCCACACTGGAGCACTGGACTGAGCTCCCAAAGTCCCAATGAGGAGCAGAAGGAGGGAGAATATGAGCAAAGAAGTCAGGACCACAAGGGGTGCGCCCACCCGTGGAGACAGTGGGGCTGATTCTTTGGGAGCTCACCAAGGCCAGCTGGACTCTGACTGAAAAAGCATGGGATAAAACCGGACTCTCTGAATTTGGCTGACAATGAGGGCTGCTGAGAAGCCAAGGACAATAGCAGCGGGTTTTGATCCTGCTTCATGTTCTGGCTTTGTGGGAGCCTAGCCAGTTTGGATGTTCACCTTCCTAGACCAGGATTGAGGGTGGAGGACTTTGGACTTTCCACAGGGCAGGGAACCCTGACTGCTCTTCAGGCTGGAGAGGGAGGGGGAGGAGTGGGGGGAGGGGAGAAGAAGAGGGAGGAGTGGGAGGGAAATGGGAGGCGGGGAGGAGGCAGAAATTTCTTTTTTTTTTCCAATAAAAAAATAAATAAATAAATAAAAACTAGGTGCCAACAGTACTTTTCAGAGAGAAAATATGGAACAAAACCATTGAAACATTAAAAATAGAAGAATATGATATATTAATAGTCATGTGTTTTAGTCTTGCACTACTTTATGTTATTTTTAGCATTAAACTTTTAATTTCTCTATATATTGAGTGTATAATTTTCTTAATTCCTTTGAGATATCAATGACATGTGATCCACGGACTGGTTTGGTGGCTCAGTACTTAAGGGTATTTGGCTTCTTACTTTTTTTTTTAATTTCTTTCTTTTAATTTTTTATAAAGAGGAAAACGAACCATTATCTCTTTTTTTCATTTTACATACCAATCCCAGTTTTCACTCCCCTCTTCCCATTTCGTACCTACCTCCCAACCCCACCTTCCAATCACTCCTCAGAGAGGGTAAGGTATATTGCTTTGGGGAAGGTCCAAGGCCCTCCCTACTATGTCTAGGATGAGCAAGGTATCCATACATAGTGAATAGGTTCCCAAAGAGCCAGTAAAAGCAGTCAGGATAAATCCTGATGCCACTGCCAGTGGCCCTGCAGTCTGTCCCAGGCATACAACTGAGAGCTTTGGAACTCTGGACTGATAGATAGCAGGGGAGCCTTCATAGGACAAAACTAGGCCCCCTGAATGTGGGTGACAGTTGTGTGGCTTGGGCCACTGGCAGTGGGACAAGGATTTATCCCCAGTGGTTAAACTGGTGCTTTAGGTCCCTTTTTGAAGGAATACCTTGCTCAGCCTAAATATAGCGGAGAGGGCCCTGGTCCTGCCTCAAATAACATTATTGATTCCCCAAGGGAAGCTTTATCCTCTCTGAGGTGTGGCTGGGTGGATGGGGTAGGGGAAGATGGGGTCATTGGGAGGAGAGGAGGGAGTAGGAACTGGAATGGGTATGTAAAATTAGGAAAAAGTGTTTGAAAAATCAATTTAATAATAATGATGAAGTATGTGTATTTGTTTTTTAAACATTAGAAATGATTTATAGTAATTGATCTAATTTTTTTTGACTATATATATATATATATATATATATATATATATAGGAAAAAAAAAGAAATTTCTGCCTCCTCCCCGCCTCCCATTTCCCTCCCACTCCTCCCTCTTCTTCTCCCCTCCCCCCACTCCTCCCCCTCCCTCTCCAGCCTGAAGAGCAGTCAGGGTTCCCTGCCCTGTGGAAAGTCCAAAGTCCTCCACCCTCAATCCTGGTCTAGGAAGGTGAACATCCAAACTGGCTAGGCTCCCACAAAGCCAGAACATGAAGCAGGATCAAAACCCGCTGCTATTGTCCTTGGCTTCTCAGCAGCCCTCATTGTCCGCCAAATTCAGAGAGTCCGGTTTTATCCCATGCTTTTTCAGTCACAGTCCAGCTGGCCTTGGTGAGCTCCCAATGGATCAGCCCCACTGTCTCCGTGGGTGGGTGCACCCCTTGTGGTTCTGACTTCTTTGCTCATATTCTCCCTCCTTCAAATGCAAAGCCAGTTTTCATCTTGACAGTTTAGAGTCTGAGATAAGAGTTTTAGAATAATATCAAACTGGACTCTCTGATTGTGACTGACCATGGGGGCTGACTGAGAAGCCTTTTATAAAGGCACTGGAACTTGTTTTTATGGGATGTTCTGGCTTTTGGGGATCCTAGTTTATATGGATGCACAGCTCCCTAGGCCTGAATGTAGGGGAGAGGGCCTTGGACTTCCCACAAGGCAGGGGTCCCTGCCCTCTCTCAAGCAGGGAGGGAGAGGGAGGAGGGAGTATGGGGGAGCTGAAGGGAATTGGGAGGAGGAAAGGAAGTGTAAATATTTGAAAAGAAAAATAAAATAAATAAATAATGAAATGGGAAAAAATCCCCCCCCCAAAAGTTTTAGAGTGTGACTGAACTACAGAGTGATATCCTGTTTGAAACAGGAGAATATAATTAATTTCTTACATATAAATATTTTAGTTACCAGGAAAATCCATTAACAAGAAAAGATGGATATCAAAAAATAATTTATTCTACTTTCCTAAAATCATTTTGGTATGGCATAATCATACTTTTGCAATATTTCCAACTTTCAAGGAAATTATTAAACCAAATTATTTTAAAGTTTGGTTAAGTCTTTTATAATATTTATAGAAACAAAATCATTAACAAAACTTGCTGAAAATCTCTTTAGTTGACATTGTAAAAATTTATAATTTACATAATGTTACACACATATTTGGAATAGAAAAATATGAATATATGCTAAATATAGTTAATAATGTTAAAAATGTTGCTCATGCCCCCACTGAAGATGTTATAAATTTTGGTAACTTGTTATTATTTGTGGAACTGCAAATGAAAACATAAGAGCATTTACATAGAAAGGGGAAAATAAAATAAAAAATATAAATAGTTCTTTGTCATTACTGGCAGTGATTTAGCTTTTATACTTTATCTATCTATCTATCTATCTATCTATCTATCTATCTATCTATCTATCTATCTATCATCTATCTATCTATCTATCATCTATCTATTTATCTATATATCTGTGTATCTCTTTATGTATTTTATAAGGGGCACTTGTCTTATTCCTTTTACATTCTAAGCAATGGGAATTTTCCTTATAAGAAACAATAGACTGTGGAAAGCATGAAATGACACGAAAAAAACTTCCTTTCCTCTGAGGACACAGGCTGTAATATGGGAAGAACCAGATTTCTGAGGCCTTATCAACATTAGTAATGAAGGTATATTTTGAATGCATATGTATTCTCTTTGAAATTCCAACACAAAATTGAAAAAGAAAGTTTGCTTTTTTCACCTTTATAATATTTGTTTGTGCACAAATGAGAGTTTCAGAAATGTTTGAACAGCAAACAATCTTGGAAAGTAACTTCTACTGCTGAAGCAAAAATCAGGATTATTCCTCAACTGTTTTAATAAAGATAATTGGTGCTCTGAAGTACAAGGTACTGATGTTACTTCATGCAAAAAAAAGATTTAAGTTATATAATATCAGCCTTCTATTTTGTAATGCAAACTCATATATATATATATATATATATATATATATATATATATATATATTGCCACGCCAACAAAATATTTTCACAGGAACACCCATTTTAATAGTTGAATAACAGGTGGTGCAGGACAATTATCTATATTCTGTCAATTATGTTTCAAATAAATGCTGATTGGCCAGTAGCCAGGCAGGAAGTATAGGTGGGACAACCAGACAGGAAATAGAGGTGGGTCGATGAGAACAGGAGAATTCTGGGAAGAATGAAGCTTCCTCTGCAGTCCTGTCCAGACACAGAAGAAGCAAGATGTGCTGAAAAAGGTACTGAGCCATGTGGCTAACACAGATAAGAATAATGGGCTAATGTAAGTTATAAGAGTTAATAAGAAGCCTGAGATAATGGGATAATCAATTTATGATTAATGTAGACCTCTGTGTTATTTCATTGGGACTTAACAACTGCGGGAACCAGGCAAGACAGAAACCCTGACAACAAACAGGTTTGTCACACTTTATAAATGTGGCAAAGAAAATGAAAAGATATGAGACAGTTTGCAAATTGTGTGCATATTTTGAAAAGGTATGGAGGAACATCCTTAAGCAAAAGCCACAAGAAGCACAAAGATGGCAAACATCCATCATTCTAGCACTAAGGAGTCAAAGGCAGGGTTGTTAGTTTAAAGACGGCTTTGATTACATTCTGCCTTACAACAAAGTAATAAATAAATAAATGCTGTACAGATAATACAAAAAATAAAAAGCTAAATGATGATACTTACACATTCATATTTATAATTTGATGTTACTATAATATAAATTATTGTAATATTGATCAATAGATGAATGGTACAAGTGCAATTCTAATCAAAATATTAGGTGAATGATTAAGATGGTGAGATATATACACAGCTTTTACAAAATGCTAAACATGTAAGCTAGACAAAATGTTTTTGGAAAACTAAGATAGTTGGAGAAATCTATTCATAGTATGTAATTGTTAGATAAGTATATGAATTGCCTTGTTCAAGATGATACTTATTGATGTTGAAACAAGCAATAAACAGAATAGAAATTTCAGTAGCCAATCTATGAATGGTGAGTTTACATAGATTGCTGATGAGCCCAAAAATCATCAGATAGGCTTCCTCCAACAGCTGATGGGATTGGATACTTGGACCCACAGCCAAATATTAGAAGGAGGGAAAGAGCCCAAGTTGGAGATCTCATCAATTCCCTTTGTTAGAGCTCTGGAAGGTTCACATAAGAGTACAGAAGAATTGTAGGAGCCAAGGCAGTAGAAGATACTAGGAGAGCAAGGTCCAGAGAATTAACTAAGCAGAGTTCTTTTTTTGTTTTGTTTTGTTTTGTTTTTTTGTTTTTTGTTTTTCGAGACAGGGTTTCTCTGTGGTTTTGGAGCCTGTCCTGGAGATAGCTCTGTAGACCAGGCTGGTCTCGAACTCACAGAGATCCACCTGTCTCTGCCTCCCGAGTGCTGGGATTAAAGGCGTGCACCACCACCGCCCAGCTAAGCAGAGTTCTTAGGGGATGCAGCAGCTGAAGCAGTGATGGATCTGTGTCAGGGCTCTGCATGTATGCTGTGGATTTTAGCTTGAAGTTTTGGGCATCATCCTAACAGTGGAAGTGAAGGGGTCTCTGACTCTTTTACTTGCTTTTGGGACCCTTTTCCTACTATTGGATTGGTTCATCCAACCCTAATATGAGGATTTATGCCTAGTCTATTGAATCTTTTTATGCTATGTTCAGGTGATACACTTGTGGGCTCTGCTCTTTTCTGAAGGGAGACAGAAGTGGATCTTGGGAAGAAGAGAGTGAATGATTGAGATGTATTGTATGAGAGATGAATAAAATTTTTAAAAATATGAGTTTATTTATAAAACATTCAAATGTATAACAAAGGAGAAAATAACTTTTATTTGTGGGGTATATATGTATCTGATTATTATTTTCACATATCTGTATTATCATATGTGACTTACTATACAAACATATTCAAACTATATGAATTTACTACTAGGTCATAAAAATTATTTAAAATATATGTAATAGCCGGGCAGTGGTGGCTCACACCTTTAATCCCAGCACTTGGGAGGCAGAGGCAGTTGGATCTCTGTGAGTTCGAGACCAGCCTGGTCTACAAGAGCTAGTTCCAGGACAGGCTCCAAAACCACAGAGAAACCCTGTCTCAAAAAACCAAATATATATATATATATATATATATATAATATATATATATATATATGAACTATTACATATATATATATATTGTAATAGACTGCATTGTTATGACTTTAAATTAGGAAATTTTGTGATGGTTTTCACATGTCATAGCTGGCTGAAGACTCATTTCTCAGAAAATATCTCACACATCACTGTATCTTTTGTTGGATGACACTTGCAGGATTGGCTTCCTGCAACATCATAATATAACTGAGATAGTCCTACCACAGGATAACAGCATAGGCATCAAAAAGCCTCAGGAGAAGACACTATGAGCCTATATGTGTATTATTTTATCACCACCCAAGTGCACTGAGGTTGGCATGAAAGTAATGCACACGAAACTCTGTACTATATAGCGTTGTATAATGGTGACAAAGGGCTTATATTTTTACTCCCTTGGGTTTTATTTAATGTCTTCTTTTTACCTGTAAACAAAAAAAATTTAAGTGGACAAGAGCTTCAGGAAAATCCTCCAAGAAGATTTTTTTGTTAAAGGGAATGTAATTCCAGCATGTTGTTGCCTTGGAGGATCACTAGTGACTCAAGTTGCCCAGGGAAGACAGTTAAAATGTGTTCTTAACGCTGTGTAATTCTAGGATGTATGTGCCTATGCTTTCATTCTAAAAAAAAAAAAAAGATGAAAAGCATCAAACACATTTGTTTAAAAGTTATAGAACTTAGAGAGTACAGAGTTAGTGAATAAAATAATATATTAAATAAATGTGCATTTTAATCTCTGTCATTACAAATCAGTAAAAAATGCTCTAAAATTAAAATGTGATCATATATATGGTTTATTTAAAATTCCAGACAAAAATGAATTATTTACCCAGGGAATAGAAGTCTAGAGTACTTATAGGAATGACTTTAATTGCCACTTAATTCTGCTAATCCAAAATAACTTCTGTTTCTGTCACTTCCACTCAGATAAGTGTCCTGACTAACTGTCCTTTTCACGTTTTATAATACCTAATATTCCTGTTTCCTTTGCTGTATTAAGACACACAAATGCTTGTCCTTATGTTACAACTACCTACAATATTCAGTGCTTTAATATGCTCTGTGGTTCTTAGCCAAGGAACATTTGATCTTACCAGATACCCCATGTGTGAGTTTATTGGGCTTCCTTACTGAGCAAGGGTACAAAATTGCTTACAGGTGTATGGATGCCCTCCCCTTTTCCCTACACACACCCAATAGGCTTTACCTAGATAGTTTACCCAGAAGCAATGAGAAATTCCCTGTAGCCACATAAATTAAGGCCTGTTTGCCTAGTCTCCCTGAGGTCACATGTAACAGAGGATAAGTTGCATAAAACAGTTAGTAACAATAAGCTGCATGCCAGGTGAGGGATTTAGGGGCCTCCCCAATCTTCCATAGTGATGAAAAAAAAAACATGAGGAAATATCAAAAAAACATTTTGATGACTGAGAAAAATTAATCAACATTGCTCCACAAATAATGAAAGTAATATATGCTTCTATAAATAGTAACACTCATCCGTAAAAGCTTAAATTCAGTGCTGACATTGCTTCAGAATGGTTGTATCAGCGATTTTCTACCTAGGAACATAGAATTTCAGGATGGCACAGTATTGTGTTAAATGGCAGTGCTGGATAGCATATCAGACAACTCTCCAATTATATTTAGAAACTCACAGGGTCCATGTTCTTATTGAAGGTGATTGTTATCTGTCCCTTATTTTAGGAATCAATTCTATGTAATTCAATAAAATTACAAGCTTTAAAAATGCGACTTTGGAAGAAATATTTTAAAATAAAGATTTAACATATAGCATAAGTTAAAAAGACAATGAAAAACACATTTTAGGAAAAATTGATATTTTTATTAGCCACAAAGAGACTATGTTACGTTTATAACACCTTAAATAATTCCTTGTACATGGGATAAATGTTGTAGTAAACAACCACCATTAATTCTAATGCATGTATTTTAGTGAATGTTTTTCTTTGTTAAGTGTCTTCAGAGAAACAAAAAGTATATGAGGTCACAGAATTTTGTTTCTCATTTGCTCCTAGGGAATTTGTACACTATTCAATTTACATAATGGAATCAAAAAGTATAGGCCACATAATATACATACATGGATCTGACACAGTTTCTTTTATACTTAATCTTCCTCATTGATGGTACAAGCATAGCTATGTTGCAGAATGAAACTGCCTTCGATTTTGCAGATTTATTTTTATTGTGCATCAGCATGGCATTTGCTAAGACAGTTTAGAGGGCAGAGTGCAAATGACTGACTCTCATAGTACCTCTGCTCCAAGTGTTTGACCATCACCCAGCAGTGACAAAGCCATCAGCAATAAATTCACCCACAGGCTCTTAGCTGAGGCTGCACAGGAGGGGAAAAGAAAGCTGATTTGAAGATTAACAATTGATGGCCAATCTAATTACCTTGTGCATAAATAGAATTGACACTGTGTGAAAGGAACATCGCAGTGGTGAACCTTTCCCATTATTTTTTGGCTGGCTACTGTCACCTCCGTACTCAACACACTTTCACAAGTTACAAAATTGATATCATTTGCTGTTGATTGCACAGTTTTTCAGCTTATGCTATTTCAAGGCCATTTTTCTAGGTACTTGGTTGAGCTAATGCAGAAGAAATATATGTAATATGTTCAGGTTTTGTAAATTGTCAAAATTACCAAAGAAATTTGTACTGTGGCCACGAAGTAACCCTAGAATGTTGGGCTAAAACATGAAATACAATGGACTGGAAAAGATTTTTTCAGTTGTACTAAGAAAATAGAACAAATACCTAACTCATATGCACACATACATGTATTGACAGAAATACACACATAAAGATTTTTTTAAAGTAATGAATTAAATTGAATGGGTTTTCCATGAAAATTAATTGGGTTATGTCTGATTTATATTATCTTATAGCTGGACCTAAACTAGTAAACTGGGATTTGACAGTCCTAATTCAATGATTCAAAACTGAGAATAGAGCTCCCAGACATGAAAGTAAACTTTCAAATAGCTCTTGTAGGTGAATGATGCCACTTTGAACAGTAAGCTTTTCATCCATTGTCACATCTTACTTAAATCACCTGAATCCTCTAAACAAGTATTTGAGGTTTATTTTAGAATTTTTTGAAATAGTTTAGTTTCCATTGAACTTGTCATTCCCTGGTAGACAGGAGAAAGCACTGAGGACAAGGCAGGTCGCTTGCAAAACTGTTATGCTTGGGGCATGTATGGTTGCTGACACCAGTTTCCTGTCTCTTAAGCTTCACATTAAATATATGTGCTGGCTCATATCCTTCAGTGGCTAGTACCTGCTACTACTCTGCTTATTCTTTAAAATATACGTTTTCTGTGGTTGCTCAGTAAATTCAGTTAAATATAGTCAGAAATGTCTAGAAAACTCATATATGATATCTCTTTTGTGATATTTTTGTCATTATTATAAGTAAGTTTCAGCGAAAGAAACAAAAGGAGGACTCTAAGATTTCCAATATTAAAATATCTTCTTCTATTGAACTTGCAGTGAATGAAAAAATGGATAGACTGAACTTTCCTGTAATATAGCAAAAATTCTAAACCTTGGACACTTTAGACTAAGGGTATTCACTGATCCACAGCCTTAATGAGATTGCCATGGTGATTTCTGGCTGATTGCACACATAAATTCCACAATTTATGAGTCAGTATTACATCTTTCCATGAACTGCACTTCTAAGAATCAAGAATAGACTCTTGCTGCGTTCAGAGAAAACAGAGTTAATAAGACATTACTAGCCACAAAATGTATCCAGAAAATTGAGTTATACATGAATGTGAAGGTCAAATTGACCTTTTTACAGGAATGTTCTCTAGTTTTCCCTCCTCCCTTTCCCCCTCTGTGCCTTGAGTCCATCCATCTCTCCATTTGTCTTTGTCTGAGGGCATTGTTTCATCTCTTCCCTAAAGCTTGCTTTCTTTCATCCTGTTTCTTTCAACCTGACTTCACATGTGTGATTTCCTTTAAAATCTGTATTCTGTGATCTCTCTTTTCCTATATATATGGTCTAGTGCATATCTGTGGCAACTTAATAATTTTCTAGGAATACCGGCACAAAATTTTATCATTTTAGGGTCAGGTAGAATAATATCATCCCTTTAGTTTACCAATGTAGCTATAGTGATTGAGTATTAGTTGTGCAATTGAACCGTTTACATGATTCACTATTTGACATATATTTCAGTAAATCTCTTAATAGGCCTTAGTCCATCAAATTCACGACTGTAATTACAAACTGAAACTTCCATTTTTTAGTAACTGATTTATAAACATTTTTCTTCCTTTACCATTTTGAATTTTGTCAGTTGATGAACATCTTCCTGTATGATAGACTTGTGAGGCATTGTAAAATAAAATACTTTGATGTTTATATTGAAATGACTCTCTCTTAATCACCAAATATATTTTTTTTAGATTGCAGAAAAATTGAGAGAAACCAATGTTTCCATATAATTGTTGTCTCTGCTTTTATACAAAACCTGGCTCACCTATAGTTCACAATCCTAGAGAAGCTAAGTAATAAGGTGACCCCAAAGAAAAGCATATATAGATCCTCCCGGATATCGGAAGCAGAAAAGATCACCAGGCAAAAGTTGGGAGCATGAGGGTGGAGGTGCGGTGAGGGGAAGGGGAGGGGGGGGGAGAGAAGAGAGAAAGGGAGGGTTAGGGAGAGCTTGGGTGAGTAGGATGGTTGAAATGGAGGAAGGATGGATATGGGAGCAGGGAAGAAGAATCTTAATTAAGGGAGCTATTTTAGGGTTGGCAAGAGACTTGGCTCTAAAGGGGTTCCCAGGTGTCCACGGGGATGTCCCCTGCTAGGACCCTGGGCAGTGGAGGAGAGGGTGCCTGAACTGGCCTTGTCCCGTAGTCAGACTGATGACTGTCTTGAATATCACCATAGAACCTTTGTCTGGAGACAGATGGAGATAGAGACAAGAGACCCACATTGGAGCACTGAACTGAGCTCCCTAGGTCCAGCTGAAGAGCAGAAGGAGGGAGAATATGAGCAAGGAAGTCAGGACCTCAAGGGATGCGTCCACCCACTAAGACAGTGTGCCTGATCTAATGGGAGTTCACCAAAACCAGCCGGACTGGGATTGAATGAGCATGGGATCTAACTGGATCCTCTGAATGTGGCTGACAATTGGGCCAGACTGAGAAACCAATGATAATGGCACTGGGATTTGTCTCTACTTCATGTACTGGCATTTTGGGATCCTAGTCTATTTGCATGCATACCCTCCTAAGCCTGGATGAAGGTGGGAGGGCCTTGGACTTCCCACGGGGCAGGGTACTTTGCCCTGTCTTAGGACTGGAAGGGGGGAGGGGTAGTGTGAGTGGGGGAGCGGGAGGGAAGTGGGAGGAAGGAAGTGGAAATTTTGAATGGTATTATTTATAAAGCAGTAAAATAAATACATAAAAGTATTTATAAGCTAAAAAAACCCGAAACCTGAATCACTAAGAATCATAGATCTAAATGATCCATAATGTCCCATTTTGTTTATATGAGTACTGTGATGCATGTGTGATTTGATTTGTTAAATTTAGTTACTTAATTCACTAACAGTCATAGCTCAAAATGCACTCAAAATGATGTCAATGTAGTTCTCTCGTGGTGTTGCATACTCTTATTTTTATTTTTAAAATTGTATTGCATATTCTAATTGATTGTACAATTATAAGGATGTGGATTTTATTGAATTTCTCATTACAGACCTATGAGGAATGGTGGCACAGGGTATTCATTGGGACCTCCTCATTAATCCAGCAATAACTGACCTTTTGTCTTTATCATTGTCTTTGTTCCATGATGTTAGTAGACACTGTATAGCATGTGGACTCAACAAATTGGCTTTGGCTTCTTTTTTCTGACGTAATTTAAACTTCTTTCCTGCTTTTCCATTACTACAATTTGTTGGTTAATCGCCAATCCCCATGTTTTAGAACTTTTTGTCTTTTTCTTGTTACATGGTTTTAGTCTATAGTTTCTTTCACTATACTTTCATTAAATGGAAATTGTGTTTTCCCGTGACTTCAAGTTTGTTGGGCGTCTTTGTTGAAGTACTCTATAAATGTCTATTATGCTTCATTAATTGTTGTTACCCTGAAGTTTATGCTTTTTTTTTTTCCTTACTGAGTTTGGTTTTTGGCCTGCTGGAGTCTATTACTTTTCTTACAAATGCCAAACTTCAGTTATAATAGATGCTTCCTATTCCCTCTCCCAAACACACACCTCTATCCGTCTTTGATATTCTCATCAGTCTTTGAATATCAAAATATCTTTTGATATTCAAGGCACATTAGGGGCTGTGTGCATTCTTGGACTATTATCACATAAAATCTGTTAATGTCCACTCATTGTTCTGAAATCCATAGAGATACTCATACTTTCTATTTATTTGTACAAACATTACATATCTTTCACCATATTTTTATGTTCACCTACAACATTATTGTTGAAAATGACTTCTTGTATGTGGCATATTTTGACTTTTTTGTTTTGATCCACTCTGAAACTTTCTTTCTTACTTTATGTTTTTCAGTCATCATCACTTCAGTAGGAACTGATATAGTAGAATTAATATGTGCCATTTTACTTGTCTCAATTTTATCTTGTGTTTCTTACCATTATTCATTTTTTGTCTTCCATATGTTTCTGTCACTTGTGATTTTGATTGAGAATTTTATGTCATTCCTTAAAACATTTTTTCAGCTTGCCAGTTACACAGATACACACAATCCTATTAAGTCGGGTTAGTTGTTGCTCTTATTTACCTGTGCTTAGGAACGACTACTTCAGCGTGTGATCCTACTCTTTCCCCTAAAGTTTCCAATTCCATCCAATCAACTTCATACTTTTTCTATCTCAAAAAAAAATGAAAAAAAAAACTACACACACACACACAAAATACATAACTATATAATTTAAAAATAGTGGAACTAATTTCTTTTGGTTAACTGCTCCTGAACTTGAGGCATGCTTTGGTATTTGGTTGATATACCCAGTGACACTAAATTGAGAAAAAGTTTGTTTTCATTTTTAACCTGCTGTAGATAGCAAGCAGATTCTTCGCTATGGTTAGAACTTTTTAATCCATTTCCCTTACTTCTTGATGGGATTTTGTTCCACTTGGTCTTGTGTAGGTCATGTGCATGAGTCATGGTCTCAGTAAGTTCCAAAATCTTTCTGCTACCTCTTCTGCATAGAACCTTGAGCCTTGAGGGAAAGAAATGCATAAGCCATTCTATGTAGAACTGAGAGTTCTAATATTTCTCACTCTCCTCACATTGCTCCCTTTGGGTCTCTGCTAATTACTATCTATTATAAGAAGAATCTACTCTGATGAGGACAGAGTAATGCACTGATCTATGTTATCACAATATGCTATTAGAGTTATTGTGATTGTATATTTAATTAGCAGAATATAGTAGAAGGTGTTACACTAGGCCCATAACCTATGTTGTTATTAGGTTCTCGGCCTCGTAAACAATATCAAGCATGGATTTTATCATATGGACCATTTCTCTGATCTAATAAAAAAATAAATAAAGTGGTTGGTAACTCACAATACATCTGTGCCACAGTTGCTAAAATAAGCATGTTTCTTGCAGTTAAGCCATTATTATATCTAGCAGACTTTTTGGTTAGGTAAGTTTGGTAATTAGTTTACTCTTCAGATAGCATGTACAGTTCCTTCCAGCACTATGAACTCTAGTATGTAGACGTGAAGTATCAACCTTTCCTTATCCATGTTTGATAACTTAAATATGTGATGTCTTCTGCAATAGGGTCTTACGATAAAATCTTTGATGGTAGCTGGTAGTACCAGCAATAGCCTATAATCTTTGGAAGGGGTATAAGGACTCTTTAACCAAAAACACACACAAAAAAAATGTCAAATTTCTAGTACTGCCTTTCATTTGGTAGCATATGATGTCTACTTGGAGTATTGTCTTCTCTCATTGCATGTTAACTCTTCTTAAATTACTTTTATAGATGTATACATTTTAGGAAGTTTCTACACTAGTAGGTTTCAAATATGGAAGATGAAAGTAGTAACTTGTGCAAAAATGAAGCATGGACCCACCTTCCTGTCAATGGAATATTATAGTGTCTTTTATTACTTCTACCTCTAAAGTTGTAAAATTCAGTCGTGCTCTAAGGTTATACTAGTGTTTATTAACTGTGGACTTTAAACCTTTTCATGTGCCATTGTGAATTTATATTTATTGTAAATGGTAACAATAAGTAAAAAGCAGACAAGCATTAAAATTCATTCATCACTTTCTCATGTTCCCTTCCCAAATCCATGCCCTATTAATTTCTTAAACCAATATGCACTGTTTCTAGGACCATCAGCTGGAGTCAGAACAACCATGGAAGTTCTTATGCTTGGAGAAAACAGAATCTCCCTACTTCAGCAGCCATTCAATACAAAAATTCTTCACTAGGACTGGGCTTCTGGAATCCCTCCTTATCCGTGCTGGACTATGAACTGACTTGATCTTGGGCAGGTGTGAGAAGGCAACTTCAGTTGAAGCTAGTTCATTAGTGTAGCAACCTCTCAAGTCCAAGACCAGTTCTCTCTATTCTCTCACTCCTAATTCTCCTTTCTTTTCTGTGTTCTTCCCTGAGCTTCAGGTGAGAGAGTGTGATATGGATTTACAATTTAGTGCTGAGCACAACACAGTCCAGTATTCTCTGCCATTTGATCAAGTGATTATGTATTAACCACAGTTCACTGCAAAAAGCAACTTTTCTGCAAGGGAGGAATGCTTCACTTATTTAGTGGGGAGATATGCTAAAAATAAATTTGTACACATATGAAATTCTCAAAAAACAAATAAAAGCATATTTTAAAATATTTTTATAATTAATATCTTATAATGATTTTTAAATATATGCCATTCTATTTTATATTACATAGCCAAATTTAGTCATAAAAACTTCAGAAATAACTGGTTATTGCACAGGAAAGAAAGGAAGTTAATATAATAGCATTGTTTTACAGTTGAATGCAAATTCATTTCCAAGCACATTAATCTTGTTTTTAATTCAGTAGAATTTGTCCTCTGAGGCGTTTGCAGTTTGTCAGTTTTTCACTAAAGCAGATATAGGTTGTGCAATATAAAGTGATTTCCTGACTGGATTTCAAATTAACCTTTTTCTATCAATTTCAACATGCCATACTTGACCACGAAAGGTACTTTTAACACCTCTCAAGTTCAGTCTGTTATGAAACTCAAAGCAAATCAAGGAAGTTCAAATTAAGATCAGATTAAAGATTTACACTTGTCAAAGGTTAAGCAAATCTCTCTGCTTTTCGTTATTTTTAATTTACATCTTTAATAAGCTGTAGCATAAACAGAGCTACTGGCTTCATTTTCACATGTTTGAGAATGGGAAAACTTGTTCTTTCTAGGTCACAAAATAAAATTCTTCTGACTACCAACATTTTTAAGTGACCAAATGTTAATCTTTAGAAGAACTTCAGGGAGGATGCTGGAAGGGCTTGGGGACTTTTGTGCCTTCATTCCTCCTTATTTACATAATGCCTCCTGATCCTTTGTTACTGCCTTTTGCTTGGCATTTGTATTGCAAAGATCACCCCATCTTGCTCTGTGGCATAAATAAAGGGGCTAAACTTTTGCAGGCACTAGAGATTGACCACCTCTAGACATTAGGACATTATTTCCTAAGCATTGTTAATGGTCATTTCTATATATGACATAGACAGTGGAACAGTTTTTCTTTAAAGTTCACTGATAACATACATACAAGAACTATACAGACTGGGTAGGTAACATCCATATTAATATGTATACTTTTTCTTGCTGATGTATATATATTCTTTCATATATATCACACACACACAGATATATTTACATACACACAAACGCACATATAAGTAACAACAATTAATGGACAAAAAGACCATGAATATGAAAAAGAGTATGGAGGTCTGGAGGAAGGAGAAAGGGGATATGATGCAATTATGTTTTAAATTCAAAAGAAAAATTCCTTCACTGGATGAATTTTCTCTTACTATATTAAAACCAACAGCAAATCAAATACTAAAACACAACTTTTTTTGCATATGGACACTTAGGTTACTGGGGCATCTTAAAACCCAATTTGAAGCAAGCAAGGGCTAGGAGAGCACATAAGCGCTTCTGAGTATTAGGTTGCCTCTTCAACTACACAGTCAATGCACTCTTCCTACTACCTAATTTTCCACCAGAGAGTTTTGCAATCAGCCTAGGGTGAAGAGTTAAGGGAGTGTTTCACGTTTTAAGTCCTCTTATCCCCAAATGACAGAGATGTGACTGCAAATAAAAAGGCTTAATAAGAAAAGTTTTGTTGATTTTTTTTATTTTATTTTTGGTAATGGGGTAAATCTGAGAGCTTTATGCATATGCATGGCTGATGGCATTCAGGTAAGGGATCTGTTCTCAGAATTTACCTCTTGGTGAGTAGCTGACAGATTTGATGTAGTTTATATTTGGAACAACATTTTCCTATTAAATAGAATCTGTGACAGTGAATTCAAGTCAAGAAAAGGTAATGATTCAAATGGTTTCTTGGAAGTAGAATTTTCCTCTTCAAGGCTTGCAGGGAAAAAAATAACTTCAGCAATCAAATGCAAAAATTATATAATCATGTCGAGATATGCAGTCTAAGGAGTCTAAAGACAAATGTGAAGTGTGTTACTAGCACATTATGACTGCTCTCCCACTGGGTGCATTCATTTACCATAGGGAGAATAAAGTCAATTCAAATGTCGCTCATTGGTGGGACCAATTCCAAAAGCTAATATCATTCCAAGGATTAAAATACTTGAATTTGGATGCCAAATGGATGCACAAATGAATATGGAAGCTACAGATGTCTTAAAAAATTTTTGAAACAAAGAAATGAGAATTTTGTTTTGTTTTGTTTTTCAAGACAGAGTTTATCTGCAGCTTTGTAGCCTGTCCTCAAACTAGCTCTTGTAGACCAGGCTGGTCTCAAATGGCCGGCAAATGTCTCTGCATCCTGAGTGCTTGGATTAAAGGCATGCACCATCAACTCCCAGTGAAAAGAGAATATTTATACATATGTTGTAATTATATCTAACCATAGAATAATGAATTATGTTAACATTCATTTTATAATCTCACCATTCATTCTTTATGCAAATATATATACATACACAAATATATATATGAGTACATATATGTATGTATCTATATAGTCATACACTATACATATATGTATAAATTATACATGCCTATATGATATATGATTCCAATTATATATTTATAAATATAACTTGTATATTATATATGTAATTTTGATTTGGTTAATTTTAAATTAATGCGAGCATCAGTATAGAACTCCTTTACAAAGTAAAGTAAACCAAGACATTGTGTATTTCCATATTCAAAATAATCATCTTTACTTGATAGTAATGGTACTTATGCTGAAAGTGTCAAGTATAAAGTAAAGTTTGGTGCTCCCAATGGGTCCATCTGATTTGACACATATGTGTACTCTAAGTGTGAATGCTGGAAAGGGAACACACTGAAATGAGCATGATTTCATTCTCCGAATCTATACCAACAGGATTTAAATCCCCCTTCAGTAACTTAGTAGGCACACGGTTTAATCAGTCTATGAAAATTTCTACTTACTATCCTATTTAAACACAGATGGTAACACTAGGATCTGATACATTTGAGATTATTTGCATGAGAATTGAAAGAATTACTACTTGTAAAGCATTTAGAATACAGCTCAATGCAGTAAATCTCAGGTATTAAGCAATCAGGAATGATAATTATCAATTAAGATAAATTCTACTTACTTACTTATTTCTTATTTATTCCAAGATATCTTTATTTCAGAGACCATCTCAAATAAACAATCATTACACTGTCTATATACAATAGCCTATTAAAAAAAGAAGTCACTCCTTTGTTCCCAAACAGAGCAATAGTTTTCTTTTTCTGAACTCAGCTGTCACATGCAGCTGTTTCATACTTAATTATACAGTTCCCTTGCAGCATATTCCAGGTTTAAAACTGCTTATCATTTATTGAAAAGTTAGTCTCTCTAGTTGATTCAGAATGCTTCATTCTCCACCCCCTTTGACACTTAAAATCTTTTTTTCTACTTGTCCACTGAATTTCCTGATCTCTGAGGGGAGAGCTTTGTTGATCCCGAATGTAGAGTCTCTGAACATGATGCCTGACTATGGGTCTCTGGATCTCTATGCATCTGCCACTGGAAAAGCCTCTCTGGTGATGACTGGAAAAGGCGCTGATCTATGAGCATAGAAGAGTACCATTAGGAATCATTATTATTTCACTGATTTTTTTTTTTTTAACAACAGTTGACATTGGTTGTTTAGCTTTATCCTAGGTCCTTGGTTTATCTTGTCTCTGGTAACTCTAGCAGTGTAAGATATGGGTTCCCTCTCATGGAGTGGGTCAAAGAGATTGAGGCTGAATTGATTGGCCATATTTTTCTTTAGGTAGTCTGCAGAGTACCTTTCCAAACCAAAGAGACTAGAATGTAGAGATGAAGGCTCCAGTTAAAATGACTGAAGCAGCAAACACGAGGCCTCCATGCATCATTTCTTCTTCATCTGTATCCTAGCTATCAGTGTAATGTTTTTACGGAACTCTTCACTATGAAATCAAAATGGTCTCAGACTCTTTTTCTTGCCCTTGGCACTCATTTCTTCTTGTGGGTTGCTGTTTCCAACTTTGATATGAGAGTTTTTGCCTCATCTTACTACATTTTATTTTGTAATTATTGGTTGTTATTCCTTAGATGCTTGCTTTTTCCAGTGAGAGACAGAAAATGGTGAATCTGGGGGTGGGAGCTGGCAGGAGTAGAGGGAGTGGAAACTCTAATTAGGACATATTGTGTGAGAAAATAATTCATTTACAATAAATGGGGGGAAAGTTTGTTTTGTCCAATGAACTATGAGTTCTTTCTTAAAGCAACCCTGAAAATTATCAATAGAACCTACATGAAAAGAAAGGTAATGGTAAGAAATAAAGAAAAAATATAAGAATAAATTACTAACAAGAGAACATGAAAGGTCTGTTTAATATGAAATTCTTTGAAAAGTGTTGTCCCAGGAGTAACAATTTGCTAATCTAAGTTGAATGGCTTTCTTATCTTCTGATTTCCCTTACAATCTTTTCTATTTTTCTCTTGTATACTGTATATCCTTGAAATAACTTATTAACTTACTGGTTAAGTGTGACCTTATAGCATCTTTAAAAAGAATATAAAATCAGGGAAAATGAACATTAAGAGTATGTTTTTGAAAATAAGAGAGCTTATATGTTAGGCTTAAGATCATTCCCTTGTCTTACATTAGCAAAAAAGCACCAGACTCAATAAGACAGTATTGACCATACATTCTTTTTTCTTTAATTGAGATTGTATTTTGATTTCAACAATTCTCTCATCTCGTTCATTCCTTCATCACACCCTTCCATATTCCTCTCTTCACTCTCATACAAATTCATGGTATCTTTTTCATCAATTTTCATTGAGTGTGTGTTTGTATTTCATGTGCATATATATTCCATAATATAGCCTGTTAAGTATGTATAATGGTGCTTGTTTGTATATTTTGGGGACTGAATGGTGCTGCACAAGCATTTAGTGTCCATTTTCACTGCATTGCATTTGTGCTGTTTGGTGATCCTTGGAAAACACAACAATAATGAGAAGAATAGTAACACTAGGAAGAGGTTTCTGCCATCATATCCCTTCTTTGTTTCTGCAACAATATTGTTATTTTCCATTCTTGTATTTGGAACATTGAGTGTTAATACTTTACAAAAGAAGATCTCTGTTTATATTTCTAATTCTCAAGCATGGGATTTCTGCATTTCTTTATTTTTATGTTTCTTTAAATTAGTGACAGACCTGAAGTTAAAGACACATGATCCAACTTTAAAAAAAGAGGTTTGTTTCTGGAAATTAATGTAAAACAAAACTACAGCACCAGCAAAAATAGAACAAATGGAGAACAAATAGGATTATTTCATACAGAAGTGGAAGTAATACATAGAAATGTTAAGAAATTTAAAGTATGTACATTATGAGAATGAGTCCACTCTTTACTCCATGTAATAGACAAAACAGAAGGAAAAATGTGTAGTATATTATTTTACATATATTTGGTATAATCAAACCTGAGGTATGGAAGTAATGCTTTGTGGAAGAAAGAGAGGAAGAAAGAAAAGAAAGAAAGAAAGAAAGAAAGAAAGAAAGAAAGAAAGAAAGAAAGGTAAAGGAAGAATAAGGCAGAAAAATTATGCATAAAAGTAAAATATTCAGTAGAAGCTTAAAAAGGACCCATCAGTTTTTTGAGTCATAACATAATGACATTTTATTTTTGTATTACAAAGATATTGTACACTCATAGAATAATCTATTTTAATCTTGAAAACATTTAGGATAATATGATGATTTTCTCATTGTTAATAGTATGGAATTCTTCAGTAGACATGATTCTATCTGGCATGTACAAATTCTCAATTCTAATTTTTAAATATATACGGTAGACATGGTACAAATATAAATATTTTCACTGCATTCATTATAATTAATAATAGTATAAAACATGAAAATTACATTTGCAATTTAAATTTGTTGAAAAGATTTTATAATGTGTTTTACTTGCTAACATTGCTTAATTTGTGCTTTTTAAAATCAATAATGTTCATTTCTACAAACTTCTTTCAGGATGCTATGATTAACTGGATATAGAAGTGATTTAAAAAAATTCATATTATACAAATACAAAGGTAATTAATGTAGCAACTTCCATACTAAATTTATTACAATAATACTAAAAGTTTTACTGTTATTTATTAACTTATTATGTTATTAGCTTTTATGTGCTTCTACTTGCAAGTTTGTCATTTGAGTTTTATTACTTTTCTATTTAAGCAAATCTTTTTTTAAAAAGTTTATATTTACTTTTTTATCTATGAGGTTATATTTAAATATCTGATTAAAGGATCATTAGTTTTTACTGTATGTTTTTACTCTCTGATTGTGAGTTTGCATTTAGTAAAAGATGGCTGGTTTAATGTCTTTCTATGCAAGGAGAATAGAGCTCATTCATAAATCATTAGACTTCGAATAGCTGAGTGGATGTTTTGAGGCTCTTTTATGAGTCACTTCCCTTATTCTCTGCTGACTTATTAAGCACTACAATTGGCCTCATACCAATCAGAAAGGAAAGGAACACAGTATGGTGAGCCCCAGCCTGGAACCATAATTTAATTATTAATAGTTCATATGTAAACTCTACTTCACTGAGTAAGGAAAAATGTGACGATCAATGTATTTTGTGATCATTCAACACATACACAAAGATCTACACTGCCATATCAGGGAAAGTAAAAGAAAACTGTTTAAAACAATTATTTAGATATTTCAGATGGAAAGAAAGTTTTTCACTTGGAATTTTAGATAATAATACAAGTACTGTTTAAAATATGTTTATTGTTTTAGCTACACTTCAGTGTCTGCTAGTAAAAGAAAATGTCTCATAATTTGGATTGTAATTTTGCTTATTTATGGTCAAAGAAACCTCATGAAGCATCCAATTGGAATAAAATAATTTAGTGGTGATTTTATGACAATCGGTTAAGGTGAGTCAATTCAATCCAAGGAAAATAAAAGATAATTTTATTACATTTTAAGATTATTAGATTAAAGAAGAAAATGAACTAATTTGGAGAGAATTATCTCTTTAAAAAGTAAGTAGTAAGTCCTCGGTAAAAACTAATATTTTCCATATGTTTTTCTAATTTGTGAGATACTTCAGGAACTACTTCATTTTCTTGCTAAGGAGATTAAATAAAAAACCATATAGAAATGTGTAGGATATCTCTCAAACATATACCGTATGGCATGTCCTGCTAAACAATGTTATTTGTACGTATACAGAATGAAGGATATTTTTATATTTTTATTCAATGTTTTCTTAGTACATAGGAAGTAAACATAATGCATAAACAAACTATAGTATAATTTAATTATAAATGTACTCTGCAACTGATATGCAGTCAATTGTATCTGCCAAGCGAATAGTAGTTTGGGATATTATCAGACTTTTTTTATATTATATAGCAAAAAAAATTCTAGAAAGGACATTCATGAACCATATTCTGCTAGGACACTGTGCTTTAACGTAATCCTGAAACTATATCAGACTCCACGAATATGAAGCAGAAAGAGTCACCTTCCTATAATATTGTAGTAAGCAAACAATAATTGTGGTTGTGAGAAACACAATACACATCTGATTTATTTTGGATCTGGAAAGACAGTCCAAGCCCTGCATGTTAAAGACCTAATAGTCGGCAGAAAAATTGAGAGATCATTGAAACATTAAGAAGCAGAGCCTAGTTTGAGGTTAGTGTTTCACTGACAGTTTTCATGAATAGATTATGGTTGAACAGTTTTTTACTATTATAACTCATTATCCCATTTGCTGCAGATCTCAGAGCAAGGGGGTCAAGTGTTCAAAGACTGAAAGCTAAAACTGTGAGAAAAAAATGAAGTTTTATCTTTATAATCGTTTTATTTTTGGTATCCATTACAGTGACAGAAAAGTACCATGGAAAATTTGAACCAAGAAGTAAAAGAGATGTTGTGAATTTTCCAGATAGTTTTTCAATTCCATTAACATTGGCTCAAGGGACTTGTTTGTTAACATTCAGAGAAGATGGGAACAGAAATTTAAGAATATTCACAGATTATGATTGAAACTAAAAATACTGTAATACTGATCAACATGCAAACATTAAAGAATATGCTGATGTTGTTTCTGAAGAAAGGTAGAAATTTATAGAACATTGAACTGAAGGTCATTTTTTTGTACAACGTGTCAAAAGAATATGCTTTGTCCACAGCCAGAAATTTTGTAAGAGGTTGAAATTAAAAGTAAGTAACTTTTTTGGGGGGTGGGGGTGGGGATGTTTCAAAGCTTTAGAACTCCCAGGCTTCTGCATCAATGCCATTGCTTATCTAATTAACAAAACCGAGAGTACACAAAGACAATGCAACGGAACTTGGAAAATTTCAAGGCGAGGTATAAAATTGATGCATGTGGGAGTTGGGTCAAAGATGTGCATATACTGATGATATTAATAACAAGGGAAAGGAGACAAAAGCCCTCAATTGGGATTATTTGAAAGATGTATGTATGGCATCTCAAAAATGTGTGACATCCATCATAGATACAGAAATGGATTATTTCTTCAAAAACTTTCCAGATCAAAAATCTTTCTAAAAGTGCCCCATGATAACTGCCTGATGCCGAAGTGTCTAGAGCTGTGTCCCTAAATATCTAGTTGACAAGGCTCCCAGGGGCTATGATAGCCATAGTCAAGCAGAAAAGAGTACAGCTCACAACGTTGGCCAGTATGTATAGCATCTATGTGATTCTGAAGCTAGCTGAAGAGACTTAGGAACAGTATTATCAAATTTCAAAGGAAACCTTCAGAGACTAGCCATAATGTTGCCTTTGGAAGAAGGCCTTGCTAATATGAACCATAAAGCTATGAGAATGAAATGTAACCAGACTCTAGGAAGTTAAAAATACTAGTTACTGGACTATTTCCAGAAGGCTATGCAAGAGACTGATGATATGAATATCAGCAAGTCTACTTTGCTAATCATACACAAGTTCAAGAGTAATTTCATTGTACTGCAGTGTTAACTATGGGTAGGGGGCCAGCCTCAACAAAAATAGCTTTCTCTAGAGTGAAGGCATGGAAGTTAAGAAATACAGCAAAGAATTCAAAGAGGCAAATAAAAATAATAAACTGCAGAAACATGTAGGATAGTATTGGAAAGGAATTTTACAGTGAGTACTAAAAATTTGCCTGTGTTTAATTTCCAACTGGTTAATATACGCCTTACCCCGAAAGGTAGGAATAAAGCAAAAGACTGCATTAACTTGCAGATTAAAAGTAACAGGGTACATTCATTGCTCATTCCCTTAACTCATGCCCTAGACCAGCATTCTCTAGGCAAACCACTCCCTGGATACAATCCCAAGTTATTTCCTTTATGGGAACTGGAACTTAGTTGGATCCTCAGACTTTTGCTTTAGGTAGGAACCAACTACTTCCCTACTTTAGGAGCACAAGGTCTGGCAACTAGCCATACCTATTGACAATGCCTTGAGATATCAGATTTCTCTGATTTACAACTAGGTGGGACCTTTGTTTAAGGTAAAAGTACAATAACCTTAAATAAGGAAGAAAAAAGTCTCAAACTCTCTGACCTTTGACCTCATTGGGCCTCCACACCTAGCGGCAACCTGAGACTGAGGACATAAACAGACTGGATTTTTGCCTTGCGTGGATATTCTCATTCCTTGTTAGTTTTCTATTCTGAATGTTTAATTTAGCTTACTTTAATTTTGCCTTATGCATATGGGAGTTTTGTCTCTAAGTATGTATATCACCTACATATCTGTGATTCTGGAGGGTAGAGGAAGGTGTTGTTTTCACTGGAACTGGCATTACCAGCACTTGGAAGGTTTCCATGTGCCTGCTGGAAATTGAACCTAGATCCTCTGGAAAATAAGCCCGTGTTCTTAATTAGTAAATCAGTATTTCTGCCCCTTTCTTATTCCCTTTAAATACCAGTGTTTATGCTCTGTCTCCCCCACATTAATATTCTTTTTTTGATGTTGTTTAATATTTTTATTACAAAGGTATCTCCAAATTGTACAATCAAAGATAGTTGTGAATATGAACATCAGTGTCAAAGTGGTGTTTGGGTCTGAGAAAATGCACACATATCTCAGGGCCCTGGGGATAAAAAAAAGAAAGCCAAAGCACATCCTCAGCATTTGTGTGAGTAACTGAATTCCCCAGAGCCCTCTAGAATGCATGCGTTAGAAGGTCTGCTAATTACTATAATGGGGGAAAATGGAATCTTTTAATCTGCAAGGTACTTATTGAAATAAAACATGAAAACTTCCAGTTTAGTTTTAAAATGGGTTCATGATTGGTTTTGAAACCTACAAAAATTATTGGATTTAACTTTTGAGCAATACTTCCATATCTAACACTTAACATCCTTGAGAAATAAGGGGTTGCATTTAGAATTATAAGATCAGCATGATATTAAGAGACCAGTGGATCAATGTTATAACTTGGATACGGAAAGTCTTACAAGGACTTGGTCTATATATTTTGGTATAATATGGAGATGGTAGAAACTTGGAATGATAGAGTACAGTGACATATTTGAGCCATCAAGAATGTGAGCCCTAAGGGAACCATAGATCCCCAAATTCTTCGTTTTAGCTTCTCAGTCATTGGGATGAAGAGTTTTATCCTTTTATGCAACCTCCACTATGATAGGCTGCTTCCTCATTGTAGAAACACAACAGTGGAGCTTAAACCCAATCACTTAAAAATTTCTTAGCTGTGAGTGAGAATTAGAGCTTTTGTTTCTATACAAAGATTGTTTCTCTAGTATTTCCTCCAGGGAAGTTGACAAACAAAATATTCACTTGAGCAGTTGGCTTTGCATTGTTCAAGATCTTTCATTACAAAAAAAATATTGAGAATAGAAGTATCTGTTTGGAGAAGGCAAATAATCAACTTAGTCTGTACTGATGTAATGCTTTTGATTTATAAAGAAAGAACTAATTCAAAGACCCAATAATGAGATGCTGGTATAAACTTACCAGAACAAAAAAATAAAATGAAGGACTTTACACAATACAAAGATGGATATGGGTTTAATTAAGAGACTTTGCAAGAATGTATGTAATTCTCAAAAATAAAAATAGTTTTAAAAACATATCCTCACTTGATAACTTTCAAAGTGGTGGAAAACGTTAGGTTTGCTATCAGAATAGAAACACTGTCTTCAGTTTTACCATGTTATGAACCTCAAGGAGTAAATAATGACTAAACTGAATGGGAAGGCATTCCTGGTATAATAGTGGGTAACACAAACATCATGGAGGTAAACGCTTTCCAATTAAATTTTGTTCAATTTTACAAGTAGAACCTCTTACTTAACTACATTCACAGGCTACAAACCTGTGAGTAGGCAATTTATAGGTCCTGAAGAGAGCTTACTGCCATTGCTTCTTGTAAATGAAATACTAAACTGATGTCTGTTGACTTACCATTATACCTATAGACTAGTGTGTCTTTTATCCCTCAGTAGAGAAGCTTCTGTTTGGAGTAGATTATAACTAATGCATAGATCCAAATTGCAGAGAGTAAGGGGTTTAAAAATGGACAAACCTAAATGGAATACATAGCCTGTGGCCCCTTCTTCCTAGGCTCATAGCACAGTAGTTGGAAGTACAGAAAGTGTAGGAGGGCCAGAAGCAGTGGATGAAAAAAAAAAAAAAAAAAAAAAAACCTGTGCATTCTGAACAAGCCATGCCAGCTAAACAGGAATTTAGAGTAGTTGGAACAATATATACAAAATATTTGTAAGAACAAGTCATATTAAATACCAACATGGAGATAGTTATTGGAGATGAAATCACACATATCCATGGATTGATTAAATTCTTAAGTACCTTGGGTAGGGAGAGAAACGGACGGGGGCGGGGGGTGTAGGAAAAAAGATTATTTTCTAAGAGAAAAGTTACCATTTAATAAAGTTAATAAAGTCACTGCTCTCCAGTGGAAGACCACACAGGGAAGAATATATGGAATGCATATTTATCCTAATGGGTTAATTTAAAAAAAAACTTATTCCAATGGGTTAAATATGTATGTATATATATATATATATATATATAAATATGTATGTGTATATATATATATATATATACACATACATATTTATATACAAACCCCAGTTCCCCCTCTCTCCTTTCTCCAGCTGCCCTACCTCTCCCCTTCCAGGCCCCCATCTGCTCCTCAGAGAGGATAAAGCCTCCCTTTATTTATCCTAATGGATTAAATTTTTAAAAATAAAAAGACTTTAAAATAGTATGGAATGGAATGCGGCAAGGATAAGGGAAGAGTTGGGGGAAGGACATGAATGTGATTAAAAAACATTTTGCATGAACTCTCAATGAAAATAGAAAAGAAATGAAAAGAATTTTGAAATATAAATAATTCCCTTTAGCATTCTCTCTCTCTCATTCTCAAATGAGTGTGTGTGTGTGTGTATGTGTGTGTGTGTGTGTGTGTATTGAAACAAACAAAATTTTGGCCTCAGTCAATGTGTGTGAAAAATTTAAGTTTTATCATAAATCTTTTGAGTGTTAGAAAGATTTTAACTATGGTATTTATACAAACTATTTCTAGTTTTATGACCCAATTTTGTCAACTACTTAATAAAGGAGATGAGCTATTTATTATAAAGAATCCACTGCAATTTTGAATCTACATCCAGAGAGAAATACAACTTAAACAGTCTTAACTTATTCTGCAGAGAAAGGAAAAAGAGGATGAACTATACTATACACAGGATTATTTCTGGCATTGAGTGATTCTTCTTTTGCCAAAGAAAGTCACACCCTTAAATAAGAATTTTTAACTTTCTTTGAACTTGACAAAATCTTAGGCAGGTTGCTTCCTAATCATAAACTGCAATTTCCATATTCTTTTAATACTTACTTTAGCTAACTTTCTATTGTTAATCATTTTTTGCCTCTTTGAGATGTAAATTATCCACAATCTATACAAGTTTTACCAAAGGTGCTTGCGACTATCTTTTTGAAGAAATACAAGATAATACTCCCATCCTCCATGCATAAGGATAAGAAATAAAATGAGTAAGAGATAATTAGCTAACACCAAGATCCTGTTCACCTTAACCTTTTCTGGACTATTATGCATTGAAATGAGTGCACCTTAATCCCTGCAGTATTGAACTAGACTTTTTCAGTTATCTGGCTTTTTATAATGTTCCTTTAATTCCATAATATGTGATAAAATAAGTATTAAATTTCAAGGTTAACTATAATAAATTTAATATAAGAAGGATAGATAGGGAGAAGGAAATAAAACAATTATAAGTCAAATTATTAAATTAGACAATGAAGCAGACTCTGATGCATTTACTTTGATGAATAAAACTGAAGAAATAGGTATGGAGGATATTGGGAATCTATTTGTTTGTTAGCTTGTTGGTTTGTTTTTCCTCCCTTCTCTCCTCCCAGTCTCGCTACTTTCCCTCAGTAGCTCCCTCTCCCTATCCACTTCTCTGTTTCTATTCAGAAAATGACCGGTCCCCCGCAGATATCCACTAAACATGGAGTATCAAGTTGTAGTAAGACTAAGCACATTGCCTTGTATTAAAGCCAGGAAAGGCAACCCAGTATGAGGAATAGGATCTTAAAAGTCAACAAAAGAGTCAAAGACTGCCCCTGCTCACACTGTGAGTTCAACAAGAAGACTAAGCTATACTAGTGTTCCTTATAAGGAAAGGTCTCAGGTCATTCCCATGCAGGTTCCCTGGTTGTAAGTTCTTCTGTCTCTGAGTGCCTCTGAGCCAAATTTAGTTGATTCTGTGGATTTTCTTGTGATATCCTTGACCTCTCTGAATCCTCCAATCCTTCCTCCCTCTCTTCTCCAGGATTCCCTAATTTCAGCTTTATGTTTGAGTGTAGATCTCTGCATCTTTTTTCATCAGTTGGTGAATGAAGCCTCTCTGATAGCTATTGCACTAGACACCAGTCTATGATTATAGCAGAAAATCATTAGGCATCATTTCAGTGATGTTTTGTTTTCTCCAGCCATATTTGATTCTTTCCTAGGTCTCTAGGCCATCATCCCTTGGGAAATGGTGCTCCAGGCAGTGTCAGGGATGCACACACTCTCTGGGCATGGATGTTAGGTTATGTCAGTCATTGGTAGGTCATTCCCACAATCTCTGGTTCACTCTTACCTCAACACATCCCAAAGACAGACAGATACTA
This sequence comes from Microtus obscurus, assembly GCA_963919715.1. Lineage (NCBI taxonomy): Eukaryota > Metazoa > Chordata > Mammalia > Rodentia > Cricetidae > Microtus > Microtus obscurus. The sequence continues at coordinate 10,302,195 of CAWTZC010000190.1, read as the reverse complement.
GATTGGAGGTTATGTGGCTTAGTTGGACCCAGTCCCTCTACTGGTAGTCTTGCTGGGTGATAGAAGGTAACCATTCAGGCTACACATTCGAAATTGCTGGAAATCTCAGCTGGAGTCATCCTTGTAGATTCTTGGGTTAATCTTTTGCACCAGACTTCTACCAAAGCCTGATATGACCACCTTTCCAATTGTCCCTTTCAGCGTCCCTGCCACATACATTCCCACTTGATCCTTCATGTTCTCTTTCCCTCCTTCCCAAATCCATCCACAACATCTTTTCAGTTTCCCCTTCCCAGGGAGATCCCAGTGTTCCACTTGAGACCTCCTTATTTGGGTTTATGGACTGTAGAATAGCTATCTTTTACTTTACAGGTAATATCCACTTATAAGTGAGTACATACCATGTTTATCTTTCTTGGTCTGGGTTACATCACTCAGAAAGATATTTTTAGTTGCATGAATTTGCCTCCAAAGCACATATTTGAATCTTTAATTTTTCATCACCCATTTTAATTTTGAGATCTTTGTTCATTTTTCTACAGTTTATATCATGTTATGATTGGATTTGAAAATTGTGACTTTTACGGGTGAATCTCTCAATGAGGTCATAGTTTCAGAGTTACAACTACATACATTATACCTGTATTAAGGGTTGTAAAGGATCATCCCATAAGCATTCTTAGATGAAGGGATAATAGCATAAGAAATAATATTTTGTTATTCCTGATATAGATTTTCCAAATATAATACTCACAATTAATATGATCAACATTTTCCTCAATAGTTAGTGAACACAGAATGTTATTCTCAAAATTGTTTAAGAGCATGGGGTATTTTACTTGCCCTATAAATCCATTTATGCTGTTTTCTTTCAATGTTTGGTAAGTCAATTTGAGTAACACAAACTGGCAAGTTATAAAGAAATCATGTCTTTACTTGTGCTAATATTTTAAATTTGTTTTGAAATAGTTTTATTTTTTTTAATTTTTTTTTCTGACTGTGACAATATCCTGACCAGGAAATGCCTTCACTGAGTGCTCACTCCAAATAATACAAGGAGAGTGGCAACTTCGCATTACAGATTTAAATCATGGCACTGAGTTATGAATTAAAGAGTGATTTTTAAATTTTCTTTCAAAATAAGCTTTATGTTAATCCTGGAACGTGATGCCTAAATTCCCCATTGCAAAGACTAAGGGGAATTTTATCCAGAAAAGTTGAAGAAGACATTATTTATTAAACACATATAAATAATTACATAGTGAAAGATTTCAGCCCTGGAGGGAGGGTGACACATGGTTGGGGGTAACACAGGAGCATGTGTGACTGTAACGACATAATCCTGAAATTCATTCCTGATTTCTTCAGCTTTTTACTTATCACAGTTTAGAGATTTATAGACTCTGAATTTCAGACTTTGGAAGTGATATACGTGGAACTGTGAATATAATATACTAATGTATAAGTTAATAAACACATGTACTTTGCTGATTCTGTGTAGGGGAATCCAGTGATAAATGGTTGATAGTTGATATCCCTCCCCGTGATATTTAAAAAGAAGCTCCTGGGTTTGCTTGTAAAATACTTGTTCCAGTATTTTAGTGCATTCATTCTTTTTCCCAGTGACCTGAAGGATTATAAGTGGTAATGAAAAATGCTCACTCTGGGGAAAAAACACTTTCCGTCTGAAGCATAAAGAAACTGGTATTCGTCTAAGATGATGAGAGATTGTTATCAAAGGCAATAAAATGCATAAGGTGTGGTAAATAAACTTCAATATACAATAGATGAAGAGATATAAATTCTAAATTATTGTAGGTATAGTGCCTGAAACATGAAACATGCATAGTTTCCAAATAAGATTAAACATTAATATTTCTTATACACATTCTAGAATTAAAATGATTTAGAGTTTAGTATCTTCACAAAGATAGCCTCAAAGTTTTAATAGATTTTTACTTATTGCAAAATCTAAACTTTATGTACAAAATGTTATGCATTTAATTATATTCCAAGAGATTTCATTTTGAAAAGCAAATGTACAATTATGATATTACAATCAAATTTCTTACATGTTTTGAAAACATTGCATAATCCTTAAATGAGTTTTGGAAATGTGATATAATGATAACTCCTAAATGATTTTCCTCATGCATTTTGATGAATTTGATATCATAACTTTTGCAGCTGAAAGCATAATCCAAACAAAATAAACTCCTCAAAAAACACAGTTCAGGAAATACTGACCTATATTATTTTTCTCATTCAGAGAGAAATCTTTGCAACAGTGAAGCAAGCATTTTAAATTATGTTATTATGTATATAGTTTTTAAACTATACCAGATCTTTTGATGGTTAAATATTCATTTTCCTCTTTATTTTTTCATTTTGAATATTTTTGATATTTTGAGTAGAATTATGTCTTATCCCCGTTTTCACTCCATCTCCTCTCAGTTACTCTCCCTTGGATTCCTCTCATACCCTCACTCTCAAGATGAAAGCTTTTTAAATTGATTATTAATGTTATATGGGTATGTATAAAGTCACAAGCAAACACACACACACACACACACACATGTTTAGCTTCTTGAGTCTACACTACCACTAGATCATGAGGTATAAATTCTTCCTTTATAAAATTTGCTACCATGCTTCATCAAAGATACCTCTCTTTATAGCAAATGGGATCATAGAAAACTTACACAAGATACAGTGCAAACATGATCATATCCTGGAAAGCTGCCCTAATGGGTACATATACATCCCAATGCTTCCATCTACGGTTCAGAGAATATTGCAGAAGAACTGGTAGAAAGATTGTAGGAGCCAAGATAGCAGGAAATATGCTATGAAACATTTGCTCCTAGATCTAGATATATAGGGAAAACTGGCACAATAGCAATATTATTGGACATGTTAACATAGAATTTGGAAATTTTGGCAGAAAGTCATCCATTGACAAAGAACTATATTTTTTCACTTGTTAATAATCAATAATAAACTTTCAGTTGGCATGTGGAATAAATTGCTTTCTTGACTAATGAACCTTAAAATTTTCAGATTAAATTGTTCTGTGTGTTTTTATTGGTTATAAGACATTTGAAAATACTGCTTCTTAAAAATATCCATGCTATAGGCATTGAGAAAATGACAGAATACATACTTGTTAATAAATATTTAATAATGACCTGTTATAGATTCTTACTTTCCCACATACTGATATATATTGATATATAATATATATATCATATAATAATCATTATATGTTATATATTTTGCTGTGATACTGACTTCTCTGGCCTACTTTTTTTTCTGTTACAAGGTATTAGCTTCCATAAAGCAGAGATAGTGGTGAGAAATGAGACAGTAGATGATTTGGTTCCTCCGTTTCCTTACAGAATTATTTGATAGATACTCATCAGCATATGTAATACTTTAAAGATTTTATAGTTCTTAAATGGAAAGTCACTCAAATTTGTCTTTCATATTTCTGAGAAACATTATGCATACAATTAGTATATGCATGATACAGAACACTGAAGGTGCACACGATCTTGTCCTTGGTGCTCTTCCCTGTTCCCATTAGCCCAGTCTTTTGTAGCCTGTTCTCAACCTCTATGTGATCAACGTTTTAGAATTTTTATAAATTATATATACAAGATTCTGTGTTGGGTTTTAAAGTCAATTACTATCTTTTTCTTTCTCTGGTGTTTCCCTTGTTCATTGTGAAATCATCAAAGGTCTGATTAAACTCACTCTTTCCAACTTTACACCAAAATTTTGTAGGAACAGCTTCTTTCTTCTTTGAAATTCTGAGTAAAATGATGTGATTTTTTTCAAGCTTTTTTGACATTATCATCACCAGAATTTTATTAATTTTTACAATTTATCCAACCTTTACCTATGAAATAGAATTTTTCTTAGCACATGCTTCATGCAGTCATTTTATTTTGTAGAGGTTCATTTACAGTTCCCTAACCCAGTATTTGTACATGAAAATCATTCAACACATTTCACTATATAAATAAATATAAATATACATTGAAATATGCTGAATTAGTAAAGTGGAAGTTTTGAGTTCCAAGATCCATGACTTCTCTAGCCTCAGACAGTTGACTAGGGTTCCAGTACCAGTCATGATTTCCCACTTGTCAAGGACATATCAAATCAAAATAGAGAACCTTTGGTTACCACCAAGCCATTCTTGCTTTTGTTGTACCGTTATGACTAGCCACAACATTTGTATCTATAACACAACTTAGAACTTCATGGAAGAGGAGCCATGAAAACAGAAAATCTACTCTGAAGTTAATTGTGTCTCCTGGACATTTCAAGGAAGCTTGTAATGTCTGAACAATACAACTGCCTAAAGGACACCTAAACTAAAATGACATCAGCTGACATGTTAACATGGAAGGCTAAATCCCATAGGCCTTCACCCTAGACAAAAAACTACAGTCTATTAAGGAATGCAGGAGAAACAATCTTTCTTAAGGAAGAATCCTCCAAATCCTTATTTAATGCCAATTGGCTAGTCCTGAAATCATATATATCCTAGTAACATCTTAAGGACTGAGTAAGTTCTATCTGTATATTTTGGAATATGTACTTAACATATATATATATATATGTTACAATAATTCAAAAAGTAGCACTGAATTTGATAATGAGTAGTGAGGTACATGAAAGGGGTTGGAGAAAAGAACAAAATTTGAGAAATTATGTTGTTATATTTTAATTTTTACATCACATCAAACTACTGAAAAATGAACAATGGGTTTTATTTTCATAACATGATAGACATCACAGAGCTTAGAACCTATGGAAAAAGCCTTTCTTTATAAATACACTTAAGTAAACTGGTGTATTTCTTTCTTGTTTCTTTGGGGATCATGCAAGGCTTGGGAGTTAGCAAACCAAAATGGCCTCAACATTGGTTTCATATGTTAAACATCTCAAGCAGCAGGTAGAATCTTTGGCAATAAGCAGACTCCAGTGGAGCTTAGTGTGGTACCACCGTGCTGTGGAAGCAGATTACTCATCAAAGTGGCTTTCTCTTTCTTTTCCACTTGGCTTTTGTCAGCAATTGGCAAAACTCCACACAGTAAGAACATACTGAAGGAAGAGGGATAGTAATGAGAAATAATTAGAGATGGCTTGTGGCCAACGTAAGTCTATCGAGGAGAGGGAACGCTGTAGGACAATATCAGATGGGCAATTCCTCACCCAAAATATTAATGAATGTTGCTGGGGAGGGTCAGTAGGATTTTGCAGTAAAATGATAATGCTCTCCAAATTACCATTTACTAATGACTAGCACAGATTTCCAAGAAGCCATAATGAAGTGGGCCGGTAGCTGAAGAATTGACATATGGAACTGAGAACCATGAACTCACTTTTTCTTTCCCTTTGACAATTCCCTCATTAATGCACAGCCAGGAAAGCTGGAAAATGTGTGCCTTCACTGAGCTGGAGAGAGATGACAGCGCCATGAGCTGCTCGCTCTGTTCTTTGTTCTCTATATTAAATTGATGGAAAAGATGGAGAGAAGAGGATTCTTTTTTTTTCCCCAAGCCCCAAGTTCTGAAGGACTTATTGGACATCTGCTCACCTTTTGTTGGTTTTGATAGGTTCCTTCTCATGTTGAAAAGCAGAAACACATTAGACTATTGCTTCAGATATCAGGGAGGTTAGATGAAAAGCCAGTATCTTCTGTGGGTAAAAAATACCTGGTGATGAGACAGGGAGCCAGATAAACATATCAAAAGCTTATTTCAGAGAGAAATGCTTTGCTTAATAAAAAAATATTTTTTTCCAATTCAGTTTGCTTTTCAGTTCATACCAGGAAGTCATATCTAGGGACAGATACAAATCTCAGTCCTATTGCAGGAAATATACAAATAAACAGCAATTTAGTGAGTAATCTGAGACAGAGCAAACCGAAATATTAATTATCAAATTAATCACAGACTCAGCTGTGGTTGGTATAGTGTGATTCATAAATTTTCATTTTACTACTTTACCACATTTGATCTGAAATTATAAAATTATGAATGACAGCTTTAATTGTCTTTGGTGTTTTCAAAGTATTGGATTTTCTGGATATGTTTAGAGTATACTGATAGTAAAATGTGTGTGTGTGTGGTGTATGTATATACATAGTTTCATGAATGATTATATATATGTGTGTGTGTTTATTATTTTTAAAAGCATATTTAAATATTTTACCAATATTTAAAAGTTTTCACCTGTATAAACAAACACTAAATCCAGATTCATAGACAGTCAGGCTGTACATTACTCTATTCCTTCAGATTTCCTTAGTAAGCTATGCTCATTACAGAAGAGGTTATTCAGATAGTGAGATTTTTCAACAGTGTCACTCCCTGGGTCATCAGTACAATCTAAAGCAATTTATAATTAGCATCTCAAATGGTCTGAAAAATGAAGTGAACATATAAATGAAGATGACTTCCAAGGGACCGGGGTCCACCCCTGAATAGCTTTCCTAATCATTTTCCAAATATTTAAACAAATATAAATTAATTCATAACTTATTCTCATCATATCAATTGTATAATAATTAAAACCATATATAGTGAATAATTTGTATCACCTACAATCTTTTTCTTTCACACACATACACAAAGGCACTATACACACAAACAACCCACCCAGAGTCACACAGCATCCACATATACACAGAAAGGAAGAGACAAAGAGAGAGAGAGAGAGAGAGAGAGAGAGAGAGAGAGAGAGAGATGCAGGGAGACATAACCAGACACACATAGGCACAAACACACTGACAGCAGCCACTATTTCTAGTTCACTCAATCCTAGAATCTAAAATGAGGAAGAGCAACACATATAGAAAGGCTTGAAAATTTGTTACTTTAAAATTTAATAGAATAAGTCACTCAAGCATGCTATGCTTCCTGATGGGGATATAATGAGGGAAATAAAAAAAATTGAAGATAAAAACAGCAGGTAAGAAGATGACCAAATTATATAAGTAAATATTTTGAGTTTTTAACCTATTTCTTCTTTTTTCAGCTAATAGTACCTTCAACTTACTAATACATTCTGGTTTTAATATCATGCTTGGTTTAATTGGGCAATTACCATAATTGATTAAATAAAGATCTGTCATACATAGCAATGGCAGTTTGCTCTGATTATTCCAACTACCACTGGCACAATGTTAATTTCAAAAGGTGCTTTAAAATAGTGAAAAAAATGATGCTGGTCAAGGTATCTTGCACAAGAATGATTCATAGTAGAATTCCACATCTCATTTCTGCAGTAGGATATGATTAATAAATGAAAAAAATACTCCATGAATTTTCTGAGACATTATTTTTTCCAGAAACAAAATAACACACAAAATCACAAAGCAACTTATTGAAAACATGTTTGTCATTTAATCCTTTATTTCCACTGTAATTCATCAAATTACCTTTTATTATGCTTCTTACCACTATTTCTCACTGTTTTTCTTAAATATTAGTTCACAGGCATTGAGAAAACTATCTTTCATATGTCGTCGATGTAACAAAACTTAAAAATATAATGTCTTGTCTATTTATTACAGACTCTATTATACAATTGTGGAAAGATAGAGGTTGAAAGACCTAACGTCTCAGTGAAACTTAAATATTACAATTTCAATATATATTGAAATATACCTCTACTCATGAATAAATGCATCATATACATATATGTTTTTTTTAATTTTTATTTATTTATTAAAGATTTCTGTCTCTTCCCAGTCACCACCTCCCATTTCCCTCCCCCTCTCCCAATCAAGTCCCCCTCCCTCGTAAGCCCAAAGAGCAATCAGGGTTCCCTGCTCTGTGGGAAGTCCAAGGACCACCCACCTCCATCCAGGTCTAGTAAGGTGAGCATCCAAGCTGCATAGGCTCCCACAAAGCAAGTATGTGCAGTAGGATCAAAAACCCAATGCCATTGTTCTCACATTAGAGCACAGGACAGAAATCTCAAGGTCCAAATCAGGAGCAGAAGGAGAGAGAGCATGAGTAAGGAACTCAGGACCGCGAGGGGTGCACCCACAACTGAGACAATGGGGATGTTCTACTGGGAACTCACCAAGACCAGCTAGCCTGGGTATGAAAAGCCTGGGATAAAACCTGACTCGCTGAATATAGCGGACAATGAGGACTACTTGAGAACTCAAGAACAATATACATATATGTTAAGAATATTGAGAGCGGGGAGTGCCTGCCTTCCAGGCAGGTCTCAAGGTTCCCAGTAAGGGAGCTTGGGCACCTACAGCTGGTGCTCCAGGATCTCCAGTGTTCTCCTGCACCCCTTGCTGCCTTCCACCTCCTTCTTCTTGTCCCTGGATCTGTGAGCTACCAGGCGGCCCTGGTTAGGTGCTGAGGAATTCCATCTGGACGGGTGAGTGTCTACTATCCAGGCGCCCTGTGCCTCAGAAGCTAGCACAAACCCCCCTCCCCAGCTCCTTCTGCAGGGCTGCCTTTCTTAGGCACGACCCAATCCCCCCCACACCCCACCCCCAACCCTGCCCTGTGGTTTGCTAGGACCAGTGCTCAGAAAGGCTTTAAGCTCTTTCACTAAGGCTATCCACCCAGAGCGGGAGTGCCTGCCTTCCAGGCAGGTCTCAAGGTTCCCAGTAAGGGAGCTTGGGCACCTACAGCTGGTGCTCCAGGGTTGCCATCTGAGTTGTGCTGAGGAGTTCCATCTGGACGGGTTGGTTCCTGTTTCTACACTGAAGAGATACACCAGAGTCACAGCAAAGACTGGACCAAGACACCAGGCCTCTCCTGGCTCCATTTGAAGCAAGAGATGGGAAGGCGCCAGTACAAGAATTCCTCCAAAAACCTGAAAGGCAACATGACATCACCAGAACCCAGGGATCCCGAAATAAGAAGAATTGTACACCCTACTCCAGAAGAATTAGAAGAAATCGACCCAAAAATGAATTATTTGAAAATAATAGAGGACCTTAAACAGGAGGTGAAAAACTGCCATAAACAATTAGAGATGACAAACAAAAAAGTAGAGGAAATGAATAAATCGCTCAAAGATACCCAAGAAAACCAAGAGAAGCAAGAAAAAGCAATCAAACAGATAAGGGAAGCGGTTCAAGACTTAAAGAATGAAATGGAAGTAATGAAGAAAACACAAACCGAGGGAAGGATGGAGATGGAAAACCTGGGTAAACGAACAGGAACCACAGAGACAAGTACTACCAACAGATTACAAGAGATAGAAGAAAGAATGTCAGACACTGAAGATACATAGAGAAAATAAACACACTGATCAAAGAAAATAGCAAAACCAACAAATTCTCATCACAAAACATTCAGGAAATATGGGACACAATAAAAAGACCAAACCTAAGAATAATTGGGATTGAAGAAGGAGAGGAAGTACAGCTCAATGGTCCAGAAAATATATTTAATAAAATTATAGAAGAAAACTTTCCCAACCTAAAGAAAGATATTCCTTTGAAGGTTCAAGAAGCATACAGAACACCGAATAGACTGGACCAAAAAAAACATCTCCTCGCCATATAATAATCAAAACACAAAACATCCAGAATAAAGAAAGGATATTAAGAGCTGCAAAGGAAAAAGGTCAAGTTACCTATAAAGGTAAACCTATCAGACTTACACCTGACTACTCTATGGAAACCATGAAAGCCAGAAGGTCCTGGATAGATGTACTGCAGAAGCTAAGAGAACATGGATGCAAGCCCAGACTACTATACCCAGCCAAGCTATCGTTCACTATAAATGGAGAAAACAAAATTTTCCAGGATAAAAACAAATTTAAACAATACGTAGCCACAAATCCAGCCTTACAGAAGGTAATAGAAGGAAAATCACAAACCAAGGAGTCCAACAATGACCACAATAACTCAAACATCTAGAAACCCTTCACCAGTGCAACCCAAAGAAGGCAAACACACAAACTCTATGACTAAAAAACTGACTGGAGTTAACAACCACTGGTCATTATTATCCCTTAATGTCAATGGACTCAACTCACCTATAAAAAGGCACAGGCTAAGAGACTGGATACGCAAACAGGATCCAACATTCTGCTGTTTACAAGAAACACACCTCAACCACAAAGACAGGCACCTACTTAGAGTAAAGGGATGGGAAAAGGTTTATCAAGCAAATGGACCTAAGAAACAAGCAGGTGTGGCCATACTAATTTCTAACAAAGTTGACTTCAAGCTTAAATCAAGCAGAAGAGATGGAGAGGGACATTTTATATTCATAACAGGAACAATTCATCAGGATGAAGTCTCAATCCTGAATATCTATGCCCCGAATATAAAAGCACCCATGTACGTAAAAGAAACATTACTAAAACTCAAGGCTGCCATCAAACCGCACACGCTAATAGTAGGAGATTTCAACACTCCTCTTTCACCAATGGACAGGTCAATCAGACAGAAACCTAACAGAGAAATTAGAGAATTAATGGAGGTAATGAATCAATTGGACTTAATAGACATCTATAGAATATTCCACCCAAATAGGAAAGAATATACCTTCTTCTCTGCAGCTCATGGAACCTTCTCGAAAATTGACCACATCCTCGGTAACAAAGCAAACTACCACAGTTAAAAAATATCCATAACCACCTGTGTCTTATCAGATCACCATGGACTAAAGTTAGAATTCAACAACAATGCTACCCCCAGAAAGCCTATAAACTCATGGAAACTGAACAGTCAACTATTGACCCACACCTGGATCAAAGAAGAAATAAAGAAAGAAATTAAAGTCTTCCTTGAATTCAATGAAAATAAAGAAACAACATACTCAAACTTATGGGACACTTTGAAAACTGTCCTAAGGGGAAAGTTCATAGCCCTTAGTGCCCACTTAAAGAAAACAGAGAAAGCATACCTTGGAGACTTAACAGCCCACCTGAAAGCTCTAGAAAAAAAGAAGCAGACTCACCTAGGAGGAGTAGAAGACTGGAAATAGTCAAATTGAGGGCGGAAATCAACAAAATAGAAACACAGAAAACAATCCAAAAAATCAATGAAACAAAAAGCTGGTTCCTGGAAAAAATCAACAAAATTGATAAACCCCTATCCAAACTAATCAAACGGCAGAGAGAGAATTTGCAAATTAATAAGATCAGAAATGAAAAGGGGGACATAACCACAGACATAGAGGAAATTCAGAGAATCATTAGATCTTACTACAAAAGCCTGTATGCCACAAAACTGGAAAATGTAAAAGAAATGGACACTTTTTTAGATAAATACCATATACCAAAGTTAAATCAGGACCAGGTGAACAATCTAAATAGACCTGCCAGTGCGAAGAATTAGAAGCTGTTATCAAAAACCTCCCTACCAAAAAAAGCCCAGGACCAGACGGTTTCAATGTGGAATTCTACCAGAATTTCCAAGAAGACCTAATACCTATACTCCTTAAGGTATTTCACAATATAGAAACAGAAGAGTCATTGCCAAATTCCTTTTATGAAGCTACAGTCACTCTGATACCAAAACCACACAAAGACTCAACCAAGAAAGAGAATTACAGGCCAATCTCACTCATGAACATCGACGCAAAAATCCTCAACAAAATACTGGCAAACCGTATCCAAGAACACATTAGAAAAATTATCCATTTTGATCAAGTAGGCTTCATCCCAGAGATGCAAGGCTGGTTCAACATACGAAAATCTATCAATGTAATCCATCATATAAATAAACTGAAAGAAAAAAACCATATGATCATTTCATTAGATGCTGAAAAAGCTTTTGACAAAATTCAACATCCCTTTATGATAAAAGTCTTGGAGAGATTAGGGATACAAGGGTCATACCTAAATATAATAAAAGCTATTTACAGCAAACCGACAGCTAACATCAAACTAAACGGAGCGAAACTCAAAGCCATCCCACTTAAATCAGGAACACGACAAGGCTGTCCACTCTCTCCATACCTCTTCAATATAGTGCTTGAAGTTTTAGCAATAGCAATAAGAAAACACAAGGGGATCAAGGGGATTCGAATTGGAAAGGAAGAAGTTAAACTTTCGTTATTTGCAGATGATATGATAGTGTACATAAGCGACCCCCAAAACTCCACCAAAGAACTCCTACAGCTGATAAACACCTTTAGTAATGTGGCTGGATACAAGATCAACTCCAAAAAAATCAGTCGCCCTCCTATACACAAAGGATATGGAAGCAGAGAGGGAAATCAGAGAAGCATCACCTTTCACGATAGCCACAAACAGCATAAAATATCTCGGGGTAACGCTAACCAAAGAAGTGAAGGATCTATTTGACAAGAACTTTAAGGCATTGAAGAAAGAAATTGAAGAGGATACCAGAAAATGGAAGGATCTCCCTTGCTCGTGGATTGGGAGGATCAACATAGTAAAAATGGCAATCCTACCAAAGGCAATTTATAGATTCAATGCAATCCCCATCAAGATCCCATTAAAATTCTTCACTGATCTTGAAAGGGCAATAATCAACTTTATATGGAATAACAAAAAACCCAGGATAGCCAAAACAATCTTATACAATAAAGGAACTTCTGGAGGCATTACCATCCCTGACTTTAAACTCTATTACAGAGCTACAGTAATGAAAACAGGGTGGTATTGGCATAAAAATAGAGAAGTCGACCAATGGAATCGTATAGAAGACCCGGATTTTAACCCACAAACCTATGAACACCTCATTTTCGATAAAGGTGCTAAAAGTATACAATGGAAGAAAGAAAGCATCTTCAACAAATGGTGCTGGCACAACTGGATGTCAACCTTTATAAGAATGAAAATAGACCCATATCTATCACCATGCACAAAACTCAAGTCCAAATGGATCAAAGACCTCAATATCAATCTGAACACTCTGAACCTGATAGAAGAGAAAGTGGGAAGTACCCTACAACAGATGGGCACAGGCAATCGCTTCCTAGGTATAACCCCAGCAGCACAGTCATTAAGGGCAACATTGAATAAATGGGACCTACTGAAACTGAGAAGCTTCTGTAAAGCAAAAGACACTGTCACTGAGACAAAAAGGGAACCCACTGACTGGGAGAAGATCTTCACCAACCCCGCAACAGACAAAGGTCTGATCTCCAAAATATATAAAGAACTCAAGAAACTAGACTTTAAAATGCTAATTAACCCAATTAAAAAATGGGGCACTGATCTCAAGAGAGAATTCTCAACAGAAGAAGTTCAAATGGCCAAAAGGCACTTAAGGTCATGCTCAGCCTCCTTAGAGATCAGGGAAATGCAAATCAAAACAACATTGAGATATCACCTTACACCTGTCAGAATGGCTAAAATCAAAAACACCAATGATAACCTTTGCTGGAGAGGCTGTGGAGAAAGTGGTACCCTCATCCATTGCTGGTGGGAATGCAGACTTGTGCAGCCACTTTGGAGAGCAGTGTGGCGGTTTCTCAGGAAAATTGGGATCAACATACCCATGGACCCAGCAATGCCACTCTTGGGAATATACCCACGAGATGCCCGATCATATGACAAGGACATTTGTTCAACTATGTTCATAGCAGCATTGTTTGTAATAGCCAGAACCTGGAAACAACCTAGATGCCCTTCAATGGAAGAATGGATGAAGAAAGTATGGAATATATATACATTAGAATACTACTCAGCGGTAAAAAACAATGACTTCGCGAAGTTTGCATGCAAATGGATGGAAATAGAAAACACTATCCTGAGCGAGGTAACCCAGACCCAAAAGGATGAACATGGGATGTACTCACTCATAATTGGTTTCTAGAGATAAATAAAGGTCAGTGAGTCTATAATTTGATATCCTTAAGAAACTAAATAAGAAGGTGAACCCAAAGAAAAGCATATAGCTATCCTCCTGGTTATGGGAAGTAGACCAGATTGCCGGGCAAAAATTTGGGATCTTGGGGGTGTGGTGGGAGGGGGGGTAAGGGGGAGAAGGGGAGAGAAATGTGAGAAGGGGAGGGTGGGGGAACTTGGGGAAACGGGATGATTGGGATAAAGGAATGTGGGTTAGGGGAGCAGAGAAGCACACATCTTAATTAAGGGAGCCATCTTAGGGGTGGCAAGAGACTTGGATCTAGAGGGGCTCCCAGGTGCCCAGGGCGATGTCCCCAGTTAGCTCCTGGGGCAGCTGTGGATAGGGAACCTGAAATGACTCTATCTCATAACCATACTGATGAATATCTTGCACATCACCATAGAAACTCCATCTGCCGATGGATGGAGATAGAGACAAAGACCCACACTGGAGCACTGGACTGAGCTCCCAAAGTCCCAATGAGGAGCAGAAGGAGGGAGAATATGAGCAAAGAAGTCAGGACCACAAGGCGTGCGCCCACCCGTGGAGACAGTGGGGCTGATTCTTTGGGAGCTCACCAAGGCCAGCTGGACTCTGACTGAAATAGCATGGGATAAAACCGGACTCTCTGAATTTGGCGGACAATGAGGGCTGCTGAGAAGCCGAGGACCATGGCACCGGGTTTTGATCCTACTTCATGCTCTGGCTTTGTGGGAGCCTACCCAGTTTGGATATTCACCTTCCTAGACCAGGATTGAGGGGGAGGACTTTGGACTTTCCTCAGGGCAGAGAACCCTGACTGCTCTTCAGGCTGGAGAGGGAGGGGGAGGAGTGGGGGTAGGGGAGGAGGAGAGGGAGGAGTGGGAGGGAAATGGGAGGCGAGGAGGAGGCAGAAATTGCTTTTTTTTTTCTAATAAAAAAAAAGAATATTAATATAACATTTACTATTCTTTGTGCTTGTGAGTATACACACATATGTGTATATGTGTTACACTGTGTGGTAGCATGGTTAATGTATGTACATTTCTTTTTTTTCTTTTTTTCTTTTTTTTTTTGGTTTTTCGAGACAGGGTTTCTCTGTGGCTTTGGAGCCTGTCCTGGAACTAGCTCTGTAGACCAGGCTGGTCTCGAACTCACAGAGATCCGCCTGCCTCTGCCTCCCGAGTGCTGGGATTAAAGGCGTGCGCCACCACCGCCCGGCCTTTCATATTTATTTATTTATTTATTTATTTATTTATGTACATTTCTACACTGAGACAAAGATATCAAGGTCAGAGGATAGTTTTGGGTGTAAGTTCTCATCTTCTGTTTTTTTTGGGTTTTTTGTTTGTTTGTTTGTTTTTCTGTGATTTTTTGTTTTGTTTTGTTTTTGTTTTTTGAGACAGGTTTTCTCTGTAACTTTGGAGCCTGTCCTGGAACTAGCACTTGTAGACCAGGCTGGCCTCCAACTCACAGAGATCTTCCTGCTTCTGCCTCCTCAGTGCTGGGATTAAAGGCGTGTGACATCATCACCCAGCTAGTTCTCACTTTCTGTCTTATTTGAGGCAGAGATCTTGTTTTGTCCACCGCACTTCCCAGGTTAGCTGGCTTGCAAACTTCCTGGGATTCTCCTGCCTCTGTGTAGAAAAAAACAGGACTAGAGACATTTAAGCTATATATTTGTCTTTCGTGTGTATTCTTGGCATTCAAACTCATCTCCTCATGCTTTCATGGCAAGTAAAGGGGCATTCTCACAACCATTTTCCTTATTATACAATTTATACTATTAATCATATTTTCATTATTCTAACATAAACTTATTTGAATAACTTTTTCATATTCTCAAACTGATTTTTGCATGCAGTGAATAGTCACCCCATTTTATCTACTTCCTATAATCTGAATAACAAATTATTTTGTGTTTATGAATCACCTGTCTATGTGCCTCATATAAAAGAATTTTGCAGTTTTTCAGGTTTGTAATTGCCTTATATCACCTAGGATAACAATCTGAAGATCTACTTATATGTGTTACATGACAAGATTTTTTTCATTTTTGTGACCTAGTCATCATCTATATTTAGTATATGCTACATTTTCTTTATCAAGTCATTCAACTATACATAATCTAATTGTATCCATCGCATTGGGGTTTGGACAAGCTACTCCTTGACAGTCGTATTTTCACTTCTGTATCAGCTGAAATCAGATGGCAATGGTTCCTTTAGTGTTTTGAGAAGACTTCACAGTTCTTTATAGCCAACACACTGCTATACAAACCTCCTAAGAGTATGTAGAGATCCGAGTTCCTCCTTATCTTGGCCAACACTTGTTATTTTGGTTTTGTGTTAGTAGCCACACTCATGTGTCTGTGACTATTTGTTTTCATCACTGTGTTGGGGAAGGCTGCTTGTTTGTTCCCAGCTGCCCAGACACAAAACAATCCCTCAGAAACTATATTCATTAAATCACTGCTTTGTCAATTATTTAAGGATATTTTTAGCTACTCTTATATCTTAAATTAACCAATTTCTAATAACCTGTGTATCTCTATGTGGCTGTGGCTCACCGTGTAAATTTACATCCAGCATCTGTCTCCAGTTGGGCTACATGGCTCCCTGACTCTGCCTATTCTCTCTATATATCTCTTTCATCCTGGCTTTACTCTGTTAAGCCATTAGCCAAAAGCAGCTTGTTTATTAACCAATGACAATAAAACATATTTACAGCATACATCACCTTCTACATCATTACTGCTTCTCTGATGATTGGTGATTTTGAGTGTCTTTTCCTACACTTGCAACGCGTGTATTTAACCCCTATTCACTCAATTTTACTCCAGAGAACATATATTTTGTAACTAAAATGTTTTGTGTATGATGTTATTTTTCCAATATCTATAAATTATTTACTGGGAAAATGTACTGCACTTACAAATTTTATATTGTATATTTGAAATTTGGATATAAGAAACTTGATTACATATAATTGATTTCTGACAATATTTTTATTGTATTACTAAATAGCTAACCAAATATTTTAAGACTTTGACTATAGTTTGCAAGGATTTACAGTAAGAAATATTGGGATACATCCTTTTATATTTATTGCAAAACTACAAATTAGTAAAATAATTGTCTTGTATAAAACTTTATACATACTTTTGTTTGAGACTTGTGTTCTTAGGTTTTGTTTTTGTTAAAATACTATCTATGTAGACAAAAGCTACAGAGACACAGAGTCACAGGATTATAAGGAGAAAAAATTCACCAAATTAATACTATCTGTTTTTTCTGTAACAAATTATATATAATAAACATTATTCTCAATAAGTAAAAGTTGTTTATCCAAAAGTTATCCTGCCTTATCTGAAAGATCATGCATTAGTTATTTGTCACTTCTCTGTGACAATAAAATAGAAAAAAAAATATCTGTTTGAGTTCAGAAATTATGGATACAATTGGTGTGGAAAGACCTTCTATCTATGTGTTGTTTTTATTGATTAATGAATAAAGAACTGCTTTGAGCCTATGGCAAAGGCAGAACAGAACTAGGTGGGGAAAAACTATGCTGAATGCTGGGAAGAAGGAAAGAGTCAGAGAGAAGCCATGGAGCTGCATCTGGCGACAGAGTGTTAAAGTTTTGCTGGTTGGCCATGACCTTGTGGTGTTTCACAGGTTAATGGAGATGATTTAAATTAAGACATTAAGAGCGAGCCAATAAAAAGCTAGAGCTAATGGGTCAAGCAGCGATCTAAATAATATAGTTCCTGTGTGATTATTTTGGGGCTAAGTAGCTGGGAACCAACAAATGGCTCTTTCCTCCAACATACAATCCCTTTTTGTGATGAAATAATGGTAGCAGAAACATGAAGTGGCTAGTCCCCTTATATTTGTGGTAGAAAACATGATTGATGAATGCTAGCACTTAGTTTGTTATTTATTTTATTCCATCATGGACTTCGTCTATGGGAGAGTGCCTCTACCATTCTTGGTGCATCTTCCTACTACATTAAAGAATTTTGGAAATTAGGTCATGAGCCTGCCCAGAATTATGTTTCTGTAATTATTATAACAAATCATTAAATTGGAGCTGCAGAGATGGCTCAGTGGTAAGTGGTCTTTTGCAAAGGACTAGGGATAATGATACTGTTCATAATCATTTATAATTGTAGCTCCTTGATTCACAGGAATTAAGAGCAACCTATAAGAGAGTCCATATGGAAGTGTTTCCCACTGGAGCAAAAGTCCCTTTAGTCTCTTTTGCTGAGTGGTACAATTATGCTCTGCCTCTTTTCTGTTCATCCACCTCCAATATCTCATTTCTTGTTTCAGAGTTGCCAGAGAAATAATTTGTTTGGCCTTCCACTCATCAGTAATGAAGAATGCCCAGGTACACTTGTGAAAGTTTTCTTCAGCTGGGCAGTGATGGTGCATTTCTTTAATCCCAGCACTCAGGATGCAGAGAAGGTACATCCCTGTTCATTTGAGACAATCCTGGTGCACAGAGTGAGTTTCAAGACAGTCTCCAAAACTACACAGAGAAACCCTATCTCAAAACAAAAACAAAAAAATAAATAAATAAAAATGAAAAGAAAGGAAGGAAGAAAGAAAGAAAGAAGAAAGAAAGAAAGAAAGAAAGAAAGAAAGAAAGAAAGAAAGAAAGAAAGAAAGGAGAGGTTTCCTTCAAGATATATTTAGATGTTTTTCCTTAGTTAGCATTCTTGATAGTTCATATTATTATATGAAGATTTTTCATTTTTTCTTTTTCTTTTTCCATTTTTTTTTGTTGAGTTTAAATTCAAGACCCATGAATTACTCAGTGTGTGACCCTTACCATTTAATTAACTCCCAGTGTCGTGGTTTTGGAACCATAAAACCATGGTATTACCTGCCTCAATGATAGTTATGAGCTTTCTATATTGTGGGAATAAAATGACATGGAAATGCCATTTAGAAAATGAAAAGATTCATGATTATTGTCAATATTTTGCCTATCCTCCATTCCTTTCACTCAGAACAAATTAAAGGAATTTGTATGAAATCCGTATACATAGAGAGAAATATGGTCAGCAAGTAGCCTCCTACTACACCTATCAGTCCCTCAACTTATGATTTTTATGAAAAGCAAAAAAGCTAAAGTATTAATATTAAAATGCATCAGAACCATTAATATAGTGTTCTTGTTATTTCCTACTTCATAATATTAGGTAACAGATATATTAACTGTTTTTTCCAATTTTTATTAGGTATTTGTCTTTCTTTGAATTATTTTCAAACTATAGGTGACAATGGAGACTTAACTGTAGCATAATTTGAAAATATAATGTTAAGAATAGCAAAAGTAAAATCATTATAAAAATAAATCATAGGCAACATTATGCTACTGTTTATTTTCTCTCATTGGAAGCCTGAGGGGATTGTATTTTTGATCCTGTAGCAGAGATATTTCTAAATTACAAATATTCAAATTTCTCATATAAATATATTAAAAGATAGCTGGTTGCCTTGCTAAATTTTAAAGAAGCCTCCTTTTGCTGGGCTTATTAGGAAACATTAAAATTCATTTTTCCTCATATTGGGAAGTCAGATTTTGATATGGCTGATAGGCTAGGAATCTGGGTGCCCAGGTGAGGGGGATTTTCCGTATTCTGCTATACTCTTTCTGACACAAATTTCTTCCAATCAGTGTGCTGTCACCACACTGAAAGCTTTGGGGAAAGGGCCATTTAGTGGACAAGAGACTTCTGCCTTTTTCATGAGTGCTTCACCATGCATTCCAGCTATCCACATAGTTTCTGTAAGTAATATAGCTGTGCACCAGAGATATTCATTTTTCACCCTAAAAATCTAGTGATTGATACACTTTGTAAACTGGCATTTCCTTTGGAGTGACACCCTAAAGTATTTAAAAAGTGACCTTGACAAGGGTAATAGTAAGTGAAGGTCTTTAATCCCAGTCCTCGGCGAGGAATTGGCAGGCTGAGCTCTATGAGTTTCAGACTAGCATGGTCTACAAGAGAGAGTTCTAGGACAGGCTCCAAAGCTACAGAGGAAACTTGTCTCTAAAAAACAAAACAAACAAGAAAAGTGACCTTACACATTATTAGACAAATCTGAAATTCAATAAGTATCAGAAAATTATTCCAGATAAAGGTTGCAGAGGGAGAAATGTAATTTTTACAGAGATGGAATTCTGATGATTTGGAAGGACTGAGTTGGGTTCACATAAACAGGGTTCTGAAGTTAACCTTAAAAAGAACTTTGAGTAAACAGGCAGAGGGTGTTTGCTCTTCCCCAGTAGACAAATAAAGAATGCTAAGGAAAAGCCAAAATTATAAATATTTAAAATAAGTAATATCCGACTTGATTTTGGCAACTTAGTGTTTGAAATTGTCCAATGTTTGGCACTCAAAACTTCATCATTTTCATGGGAATGTTGGGGAATTGTGTCTTTTATTTCCATATTAATATACCCAATCAGATCTCCTCAAATTCTACCTCTTGATAATTTTCTGAAAATGTATTATTCAATTTAGTTTTAAAACTATTCTTCCTTTTACTAGGCATTTTTACTTTTATGAACTCATTGTAATAATAATAATAATAAAACCTCTAATTTATACCCAGGCTCACTCTCTTGTTAGTAATGAACCTTGCTCCATCTTCACTGTCTGCCTCTTCAGGATCTGGGTTCAGGTCTGATGTGGGACAATGGTCTGTATTCTGTCAATTATATTTTAAATAAACACTGATTGGCCAGTAGCCAGGCCAGAAGTATAGGCAGGACAACCAGACAGGAAGTAAAGGAAGGTCAATGAGAACAGGAGAATTCTGGGAAGAGAAAAGCTGTTACTGCAGTCCTGTCCCAGCCAAAGAAAAAGCAAGATGTCACTGCCCCGCTGAATAAGGTATGGAGCCACATGGTTAACACAAATAAGAATAATGGGCTAATATTAGTTATGAGTTAATAAGAAGCCTGAGCTAATGGGCCAATCAGTTTATAACTAATGTAGACCTCTGTGTTATTTCTTTGAGACTTAAGTGGGAACCAGGCAGGACAGAAAACTCAGTAAACATATGTCTGTTCACCCCTTAGTAAAACAAAGATTGACTCACCTCTATCAGGCTCACTAACCCCTTTTGTAAATATCAGGTCAGAAGTACTCCACATAGATTAAAGTAAGTCATTTTATTACAAAAGACTTTATTTCTCATCTTATAATCTTGGAAAAGGCATTGCAGCCTCCAATAGCCACATAGCAACCTTTCCACTTGATGCAACATCTGTAATCAAATTCCATCTAGGTTACTAACTTCACACTTTAAATGAGAACTTAGTGATGCACTTCAGGTTTGATGGCTTCTTTACCATGACCAATCATGTTTTAATACATCCAAGAATCAATGTATATATTTTTACTTAGTTTAGATAAATAAGAGTCATTCTCTGTATAATACAATATATTGAATTATCTCCAAAATGAATAAGAACTAAACACATTTTAATTAATGTTTTCATTAGCTATCAAAGATAATAAGAAGAGTGGTATATTGTTATAGGTAACTCACAACTTGTACATCTGTAGTGTATGCCTGACCTTGGAATTTATACTAATTGTCTTCTAATGTGTGTGATATTTCAATCACGTCATCTTGGAATATGATTCCATCCTATATACTGAAACCATCACTTTAGATATCTTTAATGAGGTTTTCTTTTAATTCTTTCATAATAAAAGTTAAAAAATAGTATAAAAATGATCCGAAATGAACAAAGTAGGTATTTGCAAATACACATAAGATTACAGAAATATATGGACTTTAATTTTTAAGACTTGATATATTTGCATTTTCATGTGATTTTAATATGTGATTCATTTTAAATGGTATTAGAAAATTCAAAGTTTTCATTGCAAAATATGGAAATTCCAATATTGTAAATTTTCTTTGACATAACGTGATAGATAATCACATCTAGTATCTCATATGTAAAATTCTACGAATTAACATGAGCAGTGCTCCAGGACATGATAAAGACAAGATCAAACAGCTATCTCCCAGTTACTAACTGTACATCCTCTTAGACAAGCCAATGAATTAATACTGCGCTGCTCTGTGATCTGTTCATGCACAGGATTTCTTTCCTTGCCAAAAAAAACAATCACATAAAATCATTTTTGTTATTTAGATTTCTGTTTTCATTTCTTTCTAAATGTCCATCCAAGTGAATTACTGAGATATCTCAATTCTCTCATTCAGCAAAAAGAAGTTGGAACATCAATTTCTGAAGAATAAAATACACTTTTCAAAAGAAATATTTGAAAATGATAAATAATTTTATCTATTGGTGTCTGAGAGCCTTCCTCTAGTTAAAGAGCTTCATGTTATCCTGACTCTTTTCTTATATAACAAGCTTTTTGCATGGCTTGGGGTTCCTTTATTTTAACTTATTGTTTCACATTCAAAAATACATTTTGGGTTATGCTCTTTTTAGCTTAATATTCCAATCATAATCCAAAAGGAAATATACCAAATGCATCTGCTATTCCTTCTGAAAATGTCCTTTGTTCATGATGTGCAATTTCGGGCTTTGCAGCTGTGAAGGTGGATGAATATGGATAATGCTCGTTATGGCTCTACGCTTCATGTTGCTTACCTAACTTGCAGATGTATTCTGAGAATTAATGCCTATTTAAAGTACCTTACTATTGCACTTTCCATTAGAGAGAATGGCTGATACACATTAGAAAAATCACCCAGTGGAAATAAAATTATACATACACTTAGAATCCTCTAAACTTGCAGTAGGCTAAATTTTAATGAGACAAACATTTTCCATAGCTATGCTACAGTGTTCTTACTGATCAAAAGAAAATGCTCAAATGCTATGAAGGGAAGAATTTAAGGGAAGATGTGGGACAGTTTTAATTATGAGTGTTAGTCAAATGGCATTTAATGAATACCACGTTATCTGCATTTGGATTGTATATTCAGTCAACCTTACAAAACCAGATTTTTTTAAGGCCCATGTTGCTAATTTCCCCAGATAATTCTGCATTACATTATGAAGAACAAATTTAATAGATCATAAAGCTACACTAATAGCTAGACACTGTGCCTTTTGGCCCCTAAATCACCACCTAGTGACTATTAAAAATAAATGAATCTCATATGTGGAAAGTGAATGCCTTGAGCAAACAGCATATACTGCAAAACACATTTTCTCAATTCCTTGCTATTTTAAGAATAACATTATCTTATTATTAGGTTCCCCAGCTTTAGGCTCTTGGTTTAGAGCACCTGTTTTACACTACTATCTAGACATAGTTTCTCAACTCTGCTGTTATTAATTATGAGCTCTTTGAGAACCACTTTATCATATGCCACTTTGAAATTGATATTTTGTCTGACAGGCAAATAATAACATGTGATATGATTTGTTTTTAATAGAAGATCATGTTATTACTAAACTAACATAGATATAAAAGCTTACACTTCTTCCTAAGTCAAAGAGAAAATCCAGAATAAGGACCTGCATGTCTGATTGCCTACTGTCACCTGATTATACAGAGCTTTCTCCCCTAAAACAATTTGAGAAGACAAGTTGAGTTAGTCTCTGACTATCTCTTTGTTCTTTGCTCTGCTTGTATAGAAATAAGTATAATTAATATTACTAAAGATCTCCTTTATAGGTAAACATTGATGAATTTGTTTCAGTACTGGAAGAAATATGACCTCAAAGACTTTGAGTTTGCTGTGACTGAATATCTTAGCCAAGATTTATTAGGAAACACAGCCTGAGACACAGTGAATAATAACTAAGTTTATTCTATCATGCTTCATGAAAATAACCAGGGAAAATGAACTTCCTTTATAAGGTGGCCTTTACTTCAAATAAAAGAGTAAGGCATCATGTTTGGCAGGTTATATCTATGAAAGCACTGCAGTCTAATGTTCTCTGGAAGAAATTTTGGGGATAGGAAGGGAAATATACTAATATAAGATATTTTTCATCTCTTGTTTCTTAGTAAAAGCGCTTGATCCCGTGGAGTGTCAAATTCTCAGAAGTGGTCGAGGGTCAGCCTTTTAGTTACTGATGGAACAGTCTAGATCCACAATGCTGAGTCTAGAACATACCACAGAAATAGTTGAATGGGCCCAGCATCTATAAACTTGGTTCAAGTACACAGGAGTTGTGCTGTAAACACAAAAAAAAGTAAAAAACTCTCTTTCTAGAATGTTGTGGCCACATTGAATATATTTTTCTCTGTTTTCCAAACAAACAACAGCAAAGAAGAAACAGAGCAGAAACTAAGTAGAGCAGAAGTCATGGAAGCTGAAGATTAGCCATGTATTGTCCATTGAATAGAATGAATGAAGTGGCTTGTTAGTGATCCAGGGCAGTTTGTGTTCAATTTTCTAGAGAGAAGAATAATTTTGGAGTACCAATGACAGATTATGTTGATCCCATTTTATTCTTGTCAAGTTTTAAATCTACATTTTTTTTTCTACCATAGAGGTTTTAGATACAATTCTAATGTTGTATTCCTTTGAAAGAGTATTTTGAATGAAATGTCATTGCCTCACCCCACATCCAACTTAGATGGGTCAGTCTATAGAAATATTAGAAAGCGTCGTTTGGCAGGTAATTAGAATTGCTGGTGATAGGGAAGAACAATTCTTTCTATTGTAACCACTCTAAGAGTACTGGTTTGTAATTTTATAATTATATCCCTTGCATATGAGAAATATTTGTCTTTGAACTGTTATGTTGCCATGTTCCTAGAGGATAATGTAGTTAGGGACTGAGGTGGTTTCTAGTGGCTGATGTGCAAACAATTCTTACGCACACCAGTGACATGATTCCATGCAAGTCTGATGGGTATAGAAGAGGAAGCTGAGCTTCAGAGCTTCAGATAAAATTACAGCTCAACCTTCATTGGATCGAGTTTAACAAAACCTGGAACAGAATTCTCAACCAATCTGAATCTGGAATCCTGAGAAAATCCAAAAGAAATCAATACACACTAGTACATTTCCCCGAAATCTATGTCCTTCCAAACACACATTGCCAAAGTTTAGATCCCATCTAATTTCAACAATCATAAACCTCCTTTGTTTGAAGGTGAAAGTCTATTTATAATCATTTATCTTATGTTTTCATTTTTTCCTACCTTTAAATATTGATTTTTTTCTAACATTAAGCTTAGACTTAAGCCAGTGAACTATTCTGGGGTGGACAATATAAGCATAATAATAATAATAATAAGTCATTAAGTAACAACTTCTATCTGAGCAAACTGCTAACCTGTTTTAAACCCATTACTGCCTTATATTCTTATTGATACATTGAGGGCAATGGAGATGGGTTGAAATAGAAAATATAATCCCCTGTTTAGTCTCCATAAGAAAATGGCTGCCACCATTTCTTCCACAGAATATCCAGTTCTTCCTTTCACACATGGGTTACATAACCTACACATATTCCTATTGCAGCTGCTTTGTCCTCCCCAACACTGTACTTTGACAAATACAGGGTATTCACAAATTGTCCTTCCTGGTACTCTAATACTCAGGTAATGAACGGTAAGTTTCTTGGAAAGACTTCCATGATCCACACTGCTGCCAGGAAATCGAATTGAGGTCTGCAATCTGTGTGGTCACCAGAAACCAGATTGTGGACACAGTCTATGCTATTGCTGGTTGTTATGGGCATAGAGGCATCTGTTGTAGTGGTGTGGCAGACTGCAAACTAAAAACTGAGGACGTGAAAAATTGTCTTCTGTGCCATCAAAACATAAACATGAAACATGAGGGTATTGAAGAAGAGTCCTGAAAAATTGTGATAAAGATGTTGAAATGTATCTCTTCACAGTTGATGGCTTCTGACTGGCAGGGGAGTTGTATTTTTTTTTTAAAGGAGCTGGCTACTGGGAGTTTGACCAGGATCCAGTGAATATGAGAGCAACAGTAACTGAGTTGGTGTTTGTTCTTTGTCTTTTATATTGTTTCTTTTTTCTTTTATTTTCTTTTTTGGTGGTGGGTGGTGGCAAGAGGGAGAGTGCTAGGGTGGAGGATAGAGCTAGGAGAAAAGAAAAAAAAACAAGTGTGATTGGGGTACATTGTATTAACTAAACAAATATTTAATAAAAAAAATTATGTTAGAGGAGAAAAACCCCAAAACAATGTGCTTATATTTTGTTGCTCTCACATATATCGTAATCATTGCCTAGGTTCTAGGGATATTCACTTACAATGCAAAATTTCTAGAAGGCTATTGCAATGGTTTGATTCATAAACAGTCCTTTGTAGTTGTTCATGAAATTACTTCAGTAAGTGGCTATATAAACACTCCTGCATATTTTTCCTCTCCTAATTCTGTGCTAAGATTTTAAAAATTTCACAAACTTTTATTCATTTTCTACTTATAACACGGTTATAATATACAAACCACTTGATGTCAAGCCTTATGGCTAATGTATAATTATCTCACCAGTGTTTTCTGAGGTGTTTTCTTTTCTTTTTAGTTTGCTGTGTGTGTGTGTGTGTGTGTGTGTGTGTGTGTGTGTGTGTGTGTGTGTGTGATATGCCTTGTCTTTCTTTTATCTTGTTTGTAACTAACAGGTCTTTTGCTTATATATTACTATTTCCAATTTTGTGTTTTTATGGGATATCTGTGCTTATTACTATGCTTACATGTGTTCCTTGTGAGATTTTTTTGACTCCTTTTAGATGTTCTTTGTTAGTTTTATTCTTGTTAGGTTTGTTTCTATTTTATATTATTTTTTTTTTATATGGCGCTTTGTCTTCTGATGAAAGAGAGGAAGAAAGAATGTAGATTTTGGAGGGAAAGGAGGTGGGCAGTCTGGGAGGAGCTGGGATAAGGGTAAACATATTCAGAATACATGGTATTTCCTATTCATAGAATTCTTAAAATACAATCTTCAATAAACTCACAAATGCACATTATGTGGATAAGTGTTCTCCAGCAATAACTGATCTTCAAAACTAAAAAAAAATGACAAAAAGCAAAATAGACAAGCATATATACTCATACTCACGTGTATAAACCTTACAAATAATTGAATGCAAAAATATGACACATGAATGATGTCAATAACTAAGAGAATAAATTTTAAGTCCATAATTGTTATAATAATGCCCTTATGAATTTTCATGTCAATGAAATTCTCTTCGTGTTTTCATTAATTTTAACCAACTTACTAATATGCATTCAGTATATGATTGTGTAGTAGAGAACTCACACAGCCCATACTATGGAAGACATGAAAATTTGGGCAAAAATAAAACGACTTGATTCAATTTTAGTTCTTCCTGTTCAAACCTCTTACAGGTCACAATTCTCTTTTTTTTAAAATAAAGTTCCAGGATTATGAGGCATAGGATTGACTTGTTTCACAATATTAAGGTATCAAATGTTCCCATAAAGTCTACACAAAGATTCATTTAAATGCATATATAAATATGTCTGTAAATTCAAAAGTTTAAATTTAAGGTTATATTTATCATTCTATTGATCTGGATCATTTCAATTTAAGCATCCTACAACTGTACAAGCCCAACAATGTTTCTCTTATTGCAGCATTTTCTACCATGCCTAGACCCCGAAGAATGTAGCTTAAGATCATAGTGAGGGATCAGGCATCTTATGAAGAGAAGCCACGACACATAGTTGGTCTCATCATAAATGATGCTCGTTAATACTCTTATAAGACAATGCCTCCTTGCTCTAGAGGAATCTGTCACATACAGCTGATGGTATATTCTAATGTATCACTTGTACAATTCCCTGATCCACTTCTATGGATTCAACTCTCTTCTCCATTTTGAAAGTGTAAGTCATTTTGTTTTTCTTATATATTTTGTATAAACAATTGAGGTTTATTAAATCAACGAGGAACATACAACTTTACTCTTCAGTTATTCTGAAGAATAAGCTTGCTGTAAAATATCACATGCTCTCAGATTTATTGTACATATTGATTCTCCTCTGTTGTCACAAGGATTGCTGGGAGAATGAGAGTCCTTATCTTTGAAGAGGTATGGTAAGACCTGGATCTCTTTAACATTTTCTCTGAGTTTCCAAGGTTTATCATGATGGTGGAAGCATGTTTCTGGAGCTGTGTTTGGATTGGAAGGTGTTTAGCTTGACAATCTTACAGCACATCTGTAGGCCTTGAAAAGAGGTGAGTTCCATTTTTTTTTTTTGTCTTTTCACAGAATTTGCCACCTATACTTTTGTTGCTGCTCTAGGTTTCATAAACACAAGCTTGAAAATGACTCAGATATATATATTATTATATATTTTCATATATATCATTGCACATTTTTATATTTATAAACAGAGAAAGAATGCTGTAATTTCAAAATATTCAACATCACTAAGAAGAGAAAATGTACATTGATAAGACAGAACTTTTTGATGATGTGTACTGAAAATTTTAGGTTTTGGTGACATTTTTTTACTGAGAAGCTGCATTACGACGTGGCAGATGAGAATAATAAACTATCTTACTTATCAAGATCAACCTGTATTTTCTTAAGGTAATCTGCTAATGCCAAAGGAAAAACAGGATGCTTCAAATATTTTAAGCTTGCAAATGCTTTAAAAGTATGTATGTTTAGAATCTTGAAATAATTCCACTAAAATTAGGAGCTATTTATTTATATTGTCATTTATTCTATTCTCTCCCTTGTCACTTTCTTTTCCTTGTTTGTCTGCCTATCTACTTATCTATCCATTATCTTTTTCTATTTTGGTGTTGTAACACATTCAGAGAAAAAGGGAGACACCTACAGAGATAAAACACTCATTTAATGGCACTATTTAAAGTTGTCTGGTGCTTTGTACATATTACTTCATTAATTTTCACAATATCCTGTGAAGTGAGTAAGTGGAAGCTCTTTCTCATTTTGTGAATAGATAAAATTAGGTAATGTGAACTTACGAAAATATTATTAGAGGAGTAAAGTATAGATACAAAATGCCTTTTTAACAAAATATGGAATATAACATGCTTAATTTTTCCAGAAATTAACTTCATGGTTTGAAGATTATTCAGGATTCTTGAAACACTAGTAGCTTTAAATATTTTTAATGGTGAAATAAGAAATCTTTTCAAATATGGTAGGGTTTTTCATAAAATCATTGAAAATAAAGCGTGGATACTTTAATTTGTTCAAAGATTTGCTAGAAAATTCTATTAGTTGCAATAACAATGTTGCCTAACTTTCTGTTGAGTAAGTTATTGTGTCTAAGCCACTGCTTCAAAAAAGGAATGTTTATCATTTTTAATCCAGACAACCAAAAGAATATGAGAAAATAGGAGCTCAGTGAACTAGAGAAGTGAGGTACATTTAGGAAGGTGCTGAAAAGAACGTAGTTTTGAAAAGAAAAACATTATTGGCATGTCTCATATATGAGAAAGTATAGAAAAAACAATTCTAGAAAGGTCCTTGCTGATTTTTGTGTGGGAGTTTCAACTTCATTAGACAAAAAATAATCCAATATGTAGGAAGAGAAAGAGAGAGAGAGAGCAATTCAGACATGAAATGGATTGACAGCTTGTGTGTCACTTTCATATAGATTACTCTTTGTGTAAAATTTATGAAAATATTTCAACCTGACTGTGTGGAACAGAATCACAGGACTATGGTCTATGTTTGCCACACAAGTTGCCTATAAAATGATGGATTGATTTTAATTTGACCTTGGCAGCTTTTGTTCCCCTCTGAGGTATTAGTCTTGCTCTGTTCCAGACCTTTTCCTTGAACTCTGATTTCGGACACTACCCGTCTTCCAAAGCTTTGTCTCAGGGGCCTGAAGCAGGCTGTCAGTCATAACTTCGCAGGCCATGACCGATATGGTGTGTCAAATCAAAGCCTTTAGTCGTTTTACCCATTCTGACTTTTGAGAAAAGATATCTTCTTTGTTTAAAAGAGCAGTTCATAGCTTATGAACTATGAATTTTATTTGAAAAAAAGCCTTAAACAATAATGTTTTTTTCTTAATTAAATAATGATATGATTGATATGGGGATTTATATAATAAATCTGGCTTTTGCAGATGATTCATCATTCTCCTCCATTTATTTCAGTATTTTATACTCACATGAAATAAAAAATAATTGAGATATTGACAATATTTAAATTTATTAATTATTTGTTAACTAATATATATTATTAATTTCACAGTCTAATTAATGTGTTCAATTTTCTAATTTCTCCTATATTGTTTATAATATATATTTATAAGCTATATATATATAATTTACCAACTAAATTTGATTTGAAGTTATAAATTGTCTGATTGTTTCTTTCTGATATTTTCTCTGATATTCTTTTTGATATTTTTTTCTCTAAATTCTTTAAGTACTTCAACAATAATTTTGTCTACCTTTATTTACCAATTAAATTACTTAAAGCTATAATAAGAGAATTGCATTTTATTAATTTAACATTATCTTAACAATGAGTTTTATTAATTTTAACTATTTATAGTGTTTAGGATGACATAGCTACAAATGTTCTTATATATTTTGAATATGAAAATGGTTTCTTATTGGTGTACTATTTGAAATTTATTAACATTCGATGATATTATCATTGTAGTACTCTTCTGGTCTAGTTTGCTTTATTTTACTGTGTAAAACACCCTGACCAAACGCAAACTGAATTGTAAACTGTTTAGTTGGCTTGCAGGTCAAAATCAAAGTCCATCAATGATGGAAAACAAGACAGGAACTTGAAGATGGAATCTGTAGATAAAAACTTAAGTAGAACCAGGGAGCAATGAGCTGCTTATTGCCTTACTCCTCACTGTTCATTGTTTACTCAACTTGTTTATTTTTTTGTTAGGAACAAAAACATGGAATAAGTTTGAACATTTATATGAAACTCTAGCACCATTCCCTGTGTCTCTGCGGAGCTTTTATTTATGTTCTTCTGTCTTTATGTGTTCTTGTACTGAATTTTATTTTATTTTATACAATGTATTCAAATAACGATTTACCCTCTTCTTCCGTCCAGATCTTTGCAACCTTCCAATTCTTTCATTACATACTCCTTATATCTATCTGTGAATAGAAATCGAATGGAAAAACAAACAAACAAATAATAAAAATAAGAAAGAAAATCAAGAAGCACAGCCAATACAACCAGTGCCACCAGCTCATAGGTAGAACAGATAACAGTGTGTGGTGTTTCCCACAGAAATCAGTAATAAAAAGAAAATACTCTACTAACTTCCCTGTAGCCCTCTCTGGTAGAGGATTTTTTTTTTTTTTTTAGCTGATACTGTTTTTCCCAAATGAATGCAGCTTTGGTCAAGTTGGAAAAAAAAAAACAAAAACAAAAACGTAACCAGCTCAGGTTCTAAGCCAAGCTAACCACTAGCAGATACTATAAAAGTTTTTTCAAAATTAATCTCAGACGGTGAAAATATATAATTATTTTGAAATCATTTGTTATATATAATAGCCATTAAATTTTCATTTGCTATAAAACAATTCATGCATGTAACCTCTAGCCTAATTTTCTAGTTCATTTTCAATAGAATAGAAAAAAATCTTTTTCAAGTCATATTTTTACTGAATTTTAAGCAGAAACAAATTCTAGAAGACAGTCGTTCACAAGCATATGTACTTTGTAAATGGAGACTCTCCTTTGGTTTCCTGGCCAAAGGATTTCCTTCGAGTATACTTAATAAGAGGAAAATAGTATTGGGAATTGGGAAAATGTAATGATTTTCTAAAATTACATATCCACATTAAAAAGTGAACATTCAGAATATACTATTAATTGGACAACAATACTCAAAACTGTATATTTTCACACTCTGATGGAATTTCTTTTAAATGTTATTTTAACTTTTAGCATTTATTTCACTTAAAGATAGAACTGAAAAAAAAGGTTGATTAAATTTTACATCAAAATAGATATATTTTTCTTATTGTTACATGGGTATATACAGCTAGAAGTAAGAATGGACTTGAATCACTAGCCTTCCCCAACATACCAGTCAGGAAAATAGCAAGCATGCATTGAAGAATGATTGTGACATTGAAATTGAGGAAGTTGTTGCAAACTTTGGAATATAAGAAGTAGATTTTTCTGTCATAAAGACCCTTAATACAAATGTTGAAGCAGTGGAAATTGGAACAACACTAGTTTTTATGCTACACTTACCAAAAATTTTATATTCCTTGTCTGGGTTATAATAAGAGTAAATTCTTCCTAAAAGGCTATATACATTGTAACTTTGTTACCAAGAATAATAAGAACTATCTTCACCTCTGTGAGTGAGCCAGCATAGGACCAAAATAGACCCTCTGAATGTGGGTGACAGTTGTATGGCTGGGGTAGATTGTAGGGCCACTGGCAGTGGGACCAGAATTCATTTCTACTGCTTGTTCTGGATTTCTGGAACCCACTATCTCTGGAGGGTCACCTTGATCAGCCTAAATATAGTGGGGAGGGCCATGGCCCTACATCAAAGCAATGTGTTAGACTTTGCTGACTCCCCATAGGAAGCCTTTCCCACTCTAAGTAATGGATGGGAGTGGGTAGGAAAGGTGGAGGGAGCAGAAGGGGAGGGGCTGGATTTGGCATGTAAAATGAGAAAATATAGTTTTTTAAAAAAAGAAATTAAAAAAGAAAAATGTTATAAATATAAAAAAGAAAAAATTACAAGCATAATATGCTGTGTTTAACAAAGAGAGCATTGAATGAATGTGTTACCTTTAACTGTAACAGCTTTGAAGCATGTTTAATATTACATGACATTATAAAATGCAATTTTTATCTATTGATGTATTTTCTTTAAAATTAAATAATAGAAAGTAATATCAAATCACAAAATTTATCTTAATAAATTTACTCTTATAAACAATGGGGAATTTTTTTCTCAATCAATGAGTATGTGGTGTGAGTGGGGGGTGTTTGTGTATAGGAATGAATGGGTGTGTGCACATGTGCACATGTAGGTATCCTTCCAAATGGGAACACATATAGGGACAGACGTTAACATCAGAATTTCTTTTAATTCTCTTCTCTAGTTCATCTTTTGAACAGTATCTCTCAACTGAATGAAATTTCATGTTTCAACAAGTCTTCTGGCCAGTGAGCAATACAAACTTCCTTCCCCAACCTCATGCGGGATGTCCCAAGTTCGTATAAACATCTTACTATTTGTGTATGTGTTTGCCATCTGGACTCAAGTTTCCATGCTTCCAAACAAGGATTTTTACCAATTGAACATTGTTTCTGACACATTAGGGAATCTTTGAGGGAATTTTATGTTTTCTCCTCTAACCTTAAAAAAGAAATCTATTGATTTCACTGAACATTTGGTTTAGTTGTATATATTTCATATGCTTTATTGGCATGCATTTATGCAACATCTTAAGCATATTTTTCTACAGTGAATAAGACATCTAAGTAATTTTGTGTAAACATTCCACCCTTACTTGTAATTACATAAAAGCATTTGAATTAGAAACATTTAAATGTAAATAAGAAAATGAAGGCAATTGGTAGTATTTGAATGATGGTGAATGGTATATATATATATATATATATATATATATATATATATATATATACATATATATATCATATATATATATATAACACATCTATATATATACAGCAAAATAACATTTTATATAAAGTATCAAGAATTATTTCTCTTTTGTTATCATATTTAAATGTAGATATAGGACTGAAGACATAGCTCAGTTGGTACAGTGCTTGCTTCCCAAGAATGAGAAACTGTATCCAGTCCACCCAGTACACCTTAAAATGCCAGTAATAATGTAACATTATTGTACTTTGGGGATTCAGGAAGAAGAAACAGTTAAATCCTTGGGATCTTTGGATAGCTAGTGTTTCCTATTGTCGAGCTACAGGTCAATGAAAGATTATATCTCAAAGGAGATAGATGGTATTTCTTACATTGACTCCCAATTATGTGCACACACACACACACACACACACAAAGAGACAGAGAGAGAGAGAGAGAGAGAGAGAGAGAGAGAGAGAGAGAGAGGTCAAACTCAGTTTCTCAGTTTTCTATTTTACTAGGATTGATCCTGAAAATTTCCTTTCTGTGTAGTGTCTATCAAGATCAGATGAGTGAATTGATTTCCTAAGAGTTGGGCTTACACGTATTTTTATGCTTCTCAGTGCTATTAACCACTTGATCATATCTTCCATTCAAGTATTTAATTATCTAAAGTTAACACAATTCAGTAAAATGGACAAATGCTATGGTATCATTTGACACATACTATAAAACTTATATCAACAGCAATTAGACCTTATTATTACTATGACATTATAATTGACCACATATGACATGAAAGTGATAATATGGATTAAGAGATGCCATAGGTTTTTGTAAACGTAAGACTCTATTACAAATATGAAAAAATATGAAAAAATCATATTACAAATATGATTAAACCCTGTAAACATGAGAAAGCTACTTTTACATCAATAACTGCGGCGAACTCCCTGGCCAGGAGGAAAGAACAGCCACACGACGAGGATTCTTCTCAAATCACGCTTTATTGGAGCCTCTTGGTTGAAGGGAGAGCAGAAAGCGAGGGGCCCTGAGCTCTGAACTATAGCTGCTTATATAGGGATTCTGCCTAGCAACCTTTGATACTTTGATACCTTGATACTTTAACTGCTTCTCTGGAGACCCACCAGCAGGAAAGAAAGCAGGGGAACATCCCTGTCAATTACAGACCACAAGGAAGTTCCCCTGCCGGTCAGGGGGAAGTGTGGGCAGCTAGATCACAACAACTCACCCTGTTTTCTGGTGGAAGAACTGCAACGTTAATATGGAGTTATCAAGTGAGGCTGGGGCCAAATGCCATCTTATAATGGCAGCCACTCAAATTGGCTCCCTGCAAATAACTCATTTTTTTAAAAGAGGTTTTTAAGATTTCTGTAGAAGAAAGAAGCCTCTTAAGTCCAGAAGTAGGAAATGTACAAGAACAATTCATCGTTAGTCCATAGCTTTTAATTGTATTGGCCCAAATTGAATTAGAACACTAGAGATTATGAACTCTGCATTCATTTTTAAAGTATTAGTAAAAGGGTGCTAATAACTGGATAACATCATGAAAGAAGGTAAATGAAGCTGCATCAAGGTCACAAAAGTCTGACTATTATCTTCTTGCTTCTCAAAAAATGTTGTTTTTGATATTGAAAATTATTTATCCTGACAATTGGAGATTTGCTGACATATGGGCTAGATAAATTCTATTCCAGTTTTCAAAGGTGACTGATAGCAAATAGACTCTTTAGAAGTCATGTAAATTTAAATTTAATTTAAGCACATGACAATTTGTAATTGTAATTTCACTGTTTTTGTATAAATATTAATGAATAAGTTTTTAATCCAGTGTGTGTTCTGCCCAGTGTGGCATTTTTTCATGAGAAACTAGCTAGCCTGCTTAATTCTGTGTTTTTTAATCATTGGCTCTTTCTGGACTTATCAGATGGCCTAAAATTCTTCCTGATCACACATGACAAAGAACAAATATGACAGTCTGTTAGTTTAGATAAGTATTTATTTCTGCTATTCACTTTAGAAATTATTGCTATGTTAATATCCCAATACTTATTATTTCTCTAACATTAAATATTTTATGAATTTTGAAGAACATAATACACATATTCTCTACACCAGAACATCTATAAAACCTCATGTAAATCCTACATATTGGATATATAAAAACACACATCTCAGTGAGTCACTTCGTATTATTATAGTGAATAATTTTAGGCTTCAATATTTAGGGCCTGATTTTAAATTTAAAATTGGAGCAACTTTTGAAATTAGACCTCAAACATGCAGATGGCTCAAATGAGCAGAAATAGCACTCACAAGTTTAATATAAATGTGATGTTTCACATTTGACTCTTTTACTATTGTTTCATTTGAAGGGTGTGTATTATACTGATGGTGTGCTTGCCCTCCTAATAAGAAGGAGATTTAAACCCCATACATATGTACACATCTTTAAGCAATACTTCATTTCTTGAACTTCATTATATTAATTTCTTTTTTCATAAGCAGAAGGCACTCAGCTTATTATATTTTTTGTTACCACAGGTTATTTTCTGTAGCTACACGATGTAGAAAATTGGTGACTTGCAAGCATAACTGCTATTGTTGAAATACCCCTACCCCTCCCTATCACAAATGCTGTTACTATTTATTGTCACAAACTTTGGATCAGCATTAGAATGCTTGACTTCTGCATGTATTGTGGATGTTTTATTACACATCTAATAGTTGTTGATAATATGGTTAATATAATTCAAACTTAAACTGGAATTCATGTAGACGAATTTTGCATGGTTTTGATTGTAAATGTTGAGGTCAGCAATTCCCAAATTAATAATTTTCATTCCCTTTACCATTGTGAGAACCACACATAATATAAGAGAGAAATAAGCCTTAATATAATTAATAGGTACTTTATTTTTCTGTCATTAATTTCTTTATTAGAGTGTTTTTAATTAATTTTACTATAGTCCAGTTAAAATATAACCTACTCTTCGCAACAAGGGGCATATGAAAATCAGACATTTCTCTACCAATATTCATATTTTTAGTACTTTCTATCTGCTTTTTAATAAAATTAATACATTTAAATGTGTAAATTAAAACTCATATGAATATAGTAGACTTAAAGTAATTTTTATCTTCAAGTTATCAAATCATGAATTATATTCTTTAACTATTGTATTTTCAAAAATAGTTGTAATATTTGTCTATTGTATATGATAAATAATACACTTTGTCATATATTTAAATAATTTTGTTATATATTAAAAAAACTCTAGTGATTTTAATTGTTGTAGGTCACAAAATTGTGGTGAATTGGTCCTTTTCATTACTTTGAGCAGGTGACTTCTAATAAATATTGTTCGAAGTTTCCTTGGAATGATCACCCCATTATTACCCACCTATCACATTTTCTCAAACCCATCTGGTAACATTGTTATAACAAAGGTGAACATCCTTTGCATTTACCATGTTCATATGCTATAATTCTTTTTCATGTATCAGAGTGTTCTTACCTAAAGAACTCTTGTGTGAAAGTATCCAGGATGCTATTACTGAGGTATAAAAATAAAGAGGCAAGGGTGCCAGTGTTTGTTTATGAAGAAAGAGTGGGGATAGCAGGACAAAGGATGGAGAGGAGCAGTCAAGCTCAGACTGATCTCAGTGCAGGCTATGTTCATCTGTGATCACATGAATTTTTCACGATGTGATATCAGCATCCCTTGAAGAGATTCTCCATTCTTATAGTTTCATGTTTTGTCTTTTGAACTGCATATGCTTGGATTCAATGTGCATTGAAGTCCATCTAAAAATCATTATCAAAAACCTCATGACCTTTAATGTTTCCTGGACGCTTTCTCAGCCCATTGTATTTTCTTCCCTAATTAGTGAACTTTCATTTTCTATCAATAGCCAATTCAAATAACAACCGTGATTCTTTTAAAAAATGCCAAACAAATTAATTCAATACTCCCTATGAACGCCGCTGTTTATTTTCTGAAATATAGTAAAACATGTCACTCTATTGATTACAGCTCCTGTCCTTTTACTTTCCAACCCAAACAGGAGTGTTTTAGGAATGGGAGAATTATTAAATACCAACCACATAACACTGAGCCTACAAATTAATTATAAAACATTAATTTCATTCAGTGAAAATAATTATACATGATTTGATGAGACTTTATTCTAACATCTACATAGATGAACAAGTAAATTAGCTTCACATCATTCAAAAACATCATTCTTAAAAAGTAGTTTTCTACTGAATTTCTCTTCTTGAAGGAAAAAACTCAATTCTCACCTAAAAGAGGATAAGAAATAAGTCATTCTGAAACAAAGTGTAGTGGACATTGCAGACATAGGTTGGCCAAAATTCCACATTTCCATAAGGTAACTTCTAGTCTTATTTAAAAAAAATAAACTCATAAAAAACACTTTCAAATACATTGGGGCACATACAGTGGTAGGTTACAGTAACGAAAAACAGTTTTTTCTTAAAAAATTCAGATGCGGTGAAGACCTTCTTAACTTAGTGAAACCTGGGGCATCTATTTTTACATCTTAGGGCATATACCTAATTGCCACAAGTATATGGATATACACAGATGTGAATAATACAAGAGTATTTAAAGGGGTTAAAGACAACCCTAGCTAATTAGAAACCAAGTCAGCCAATTAGCTTCAGAGGTGCAGCTTCTGTCGGGAAACACAGGTTCACCAATTTTTGGCACTGTAATAAAATACTGTCTGTCTAGTTAAAGTGTCCATGAGCATGCACATCATGCTAGAAACATATTTTTTTGAAAATAATCTAAATTAGAGAGTAAATTAAATGCATTGTAGTTTTCTAAAATTGGGGGACAGAATGGAAAGGGTTGGATACTACATGTTGATAGTTTTGATGTGTTAAGAAATATACCAGAATTGCTTTCTATCCTTTTCTAAATTTTTTCAAGGTTGTTTTTTGAGCTGGATAACAAAAGCCTGAAGTGTTGAAATTTAAAAGCTGCTGATTGCTGGTAGCAAAGGATTCCAACTGCATTGGCTTCATAGAGAGCATCTCCATCTTTGCTTCCAGTATCATCACCTTTGTTTTAAATAGTTCCCTCATAGTGTGAATACAAGTCACATGTTTCAGATTTTCTGCCTCTGCACCCAGGAACCATTACAACTGAGTAAACATATCAAACTTCCCCTGCATTTGCAGCCTGAACAGATGTTAAGCACAAGCTGATCCACCTACATTCAACCTGGGAGCATCCACATCCACAGACTGTTTAATTTTCCCTTTTCAATTTATATTGAAGCATAGATTCTTGCTGGCACGTGTAAATGTGGCATTTAAAGCAATCAAAAATGGCCCCACGTCTCACTTGATTTCCACAATTGTTGCTCTAATGATGGACTGCTGAGGAGAGAAACTTAATTTCCCTGCCAGATCTTCCCACATTGAAGCAACATGTTCATGGAGAGCCAATATTCAGTAATTACAGCACAATCCCTCACAAATTCACAATTCACTACCAGTATACATTTTCACAATGTAAAGCTAATTTTCCTGTAACCAAATAAAACATGAAAAGATAACTAGAATCAATGTGCAATCTAGATCATTAGACGATTGATGTAAAATTAGGATATTTCAACAGGGATAGATTGCTAACATCAGGGATCTCAGAATGGTGTGAGCACTCTATTTTAAAGAAAAATGTTGTTGATGCTCTTTGTAGCTCTCTGCAGCAACCCACAAATTATATGTATGGCATTCTACTAGTTATATCAAATAACGAGTCACAATTATTTTACTTCAAAGCCTTTTCCAGAAACTTCTCCACTTAATTCATCTCTCATAGCAGAAGTTCCAGTTTTAATTCAATGGCACTATCTATTATATGTATCTTACTTACCAAACAGGAAATTTAAAACACACAATCATAAACATACAATATTTTAATTATGCTTAAGTTTTTAATATCATAAGAACTATTTTAAATCAAATGAATGTTAGAATTAGCCAAAGCTATCCCTGTTAAGTAGTGAAAATATACAGAAAAGATACAGGAAGTACACACCATTCTATGTGATCACATCTCCTTTATTAAACTCTAGTGTTTCTTTTGAGGGCTATAATCTCTACCATTTATTGTACTAATAAACATTCATAAACATTGGTTTTAAGCTAAATTCTATAATTATCACAACAATAAATGGCATGAATGTAACATAAAAGTTTTATTCAGCATGGACAATTATATCACAGTTACTTTATGCTCTATATTCCTTATAGAATGAGGAAGCACTTGCTTGGCAATGGGACTGTCAAGTAGCAGAACAATAGATTGGAACAAAGCAAAAGCCTTATGGAGTGATTACAATTACGTGGATCCAGTTATCTCAGTAAAGTGCTTGCTTTTAAGCATGAACATTTTATCTTAATCTTAATGTGTGTGTATATATATATATGTATATATATACATATATATATATATATATATATATATATATATATATATATATATATATAATCAGAGAGAAAGAGAGAGACTTACATGACCATGGCTACCTACAGTCTGAGCACTGGGAAGGGAGAGACAAAAAAAAAAAAATTCTCGGGCTCAGTGGCCAGTCATTCTACCCAAGTCAATGTTTCAGGTTCAGTAAGAGAGTCACTCTTGAAAATAAGGTATAAAATGATTGAAAACTATGCCCAACTTTTGTCTGTGCTATGTATAGGTTCATTGACACGTTTGCATGCATACATGCATAAACACCCTCCCCCCCACACATATACACACTCACAGCTCCAAGAAAAAAAGACTTGCAAGACAAGTCAATAATCTCACCCGAATTAGCGAGGAGTGGATTCTACACACCTGGCACATACAGCTGGTATCTGTTTGTGCCAGCTTTGTCAGAGACTGGTATAGCCATGATTTGTGTAGTTTATGTTAACTGCCTATCTTCATTGTTCACGTTCCTTCCTAAGATCAGGGAATCATGATTCCAAACGATTCAGTCATTGAATTCATGGGGGACAAAACGACAACACTAATCTGAGCCTCAGGTAATGTTGGGAATTCAAGAAGAAAATTTTAAGGAATTTGAAAATTAGAATCAATTGTTTAATTTATAAAGCCTATCTTATCTTGAATAATACACATTATTAGAAAGTAAGAAAAATATGTAATGAGATAATTATGGTGCTATAATGTGTATGTGGGAACATGACATTGCCTATGACACTCTGTCCTGTATAATGGTAAGGATGTTTATCAATGTTTAGAGATACATCCGAGCATTCAATTTGATTCAATGGGATTAACTCATGCATTTTCATTTTCTTCAGAAATACTGAAGTAAAAAGCAGACAAAATGAGCAACAGAATATTTTATACTTCTCAAGGAAAAAAAATGAACAAATACAGTTGTAGCAAATGAAGCTACGTGTGTAACACAATGTTAAGACGAGAGAGGCTCTTTCCTACCTTGTAATGGACAATGGGTAGAAAAGACAAGTCCTGTAAATAAAAGTGTTGCCATGGCAACAGATATTTCAGCTTTTAACCT
This sequence comes from Microtus obscurus, assembly GCA_963919715.1. NCBI lineage: Eukaryota > Metazoa > Chordata > Mammalia > Rodentia > Cricetidae > Microtus > Microtus obscurus. The sequence goes on along the minus strand of CAWTZC010000190.1, from coordinate 10,261,211 downwards.
TCCATCACACAGGGATAATTTTGAAACTTTTTTTTATTATTTGTAATAGTAGTGGTGGCCTCTCAGTTTGCCATTTTCTGGGAACAAGTAATTGGTAAAGCCTCAGGCCTTCAACATTTTGACCAATGTGCTAGAAAAGCTCTACTGAAGGGCTTGATTAAAGGTAAAGTTCAGTTTGTTTTCTCTGCTCAGAAACTTAAGGATAATACGTTTAAAGTGAACATTTTATTTGATCTAGTAATAAATATACCTTTTATTAATTCATTTTCACAAGGGAACATGTTGTCTGGATTTGAGTGAGATATTCACAAACAAATATACAATAGACATACATAAGTCAATGTAGTTTTGCTAGAGTCTTGGCTAGCTAGACACCTAAAGTTCATGCATAATGTGTGTGTGTGTGTGTGTGTGTGTATCATTACTAAGACTTTATTTCTCTTACTGAGGTATTTTTATATTGCTATAAATTTTACACTACATAGTTCAAATTATGATTTTACAACCGCTATTGGAAAGAAGTCTGAACAGTTATAAGTTTCTTCTTGTGCTTTTTGTTACATCAATATTAGCAATGACTATACTGATTCTTTTGGAAGTTCATGTGGTTATTGACAGGCTTTAACATACCTAGGAGGCTGTTAATTTGAGGACCTCAGTTTCTAGCTAACGATAATAAATTCTTTCAGTTCTTTGATATCTGTTCCCCTCTATAGCATATCAATTCATAGCGTTTTGTTTTCTTAAAGCTGATATGAAGGCACATACATATAGAGCTTAACAAGACAGATTTTAATCTCATGAGATGTGATCATGAACCAATATTTTTCATAGTTTCCCAAACCAGAATCCAGTTCTGATTTTATTATTTTTTAAAAGATGTTTTAGTGTATATTTAAAACAATTAACATCACATTTGGAATGTTTAAACCCAGGGAATAACATTTAGAGGTAGTGTTTCATGAGTAGAGGAATATAGATACAAGGTAGACAATGATACACAAATTCAAGTCTGGACTCAATCACCTAATAGCTTATTAAACCATCTCTAATGTTTTCCTATTCCCAATGCTCTCTTTCAACTGTGTATAAATGGACAAAACACATGATGGTGATGAATAAGTATTAAATTTTAGAAAGCTGCTTTATATGATCAACAACCAAAATGCTTGATATTATTATCAAAACTAGACTTAATTATTTCTATTAAATATTTAAATCTTCATATTTCCATATTTTTCTGAAAATAGTTTATGTGCATATATGTGAGTATACATATATATATATACATATATACATATATATAAGGTTAGAATGTGAGTTTTATTATAAAAGACACAAAATTCTGTTTCATCTCAAAACAATACTTCAAGGTTTTGTAAAGCAATATACTTACAGACCCTACCTTTTCTATTGTATAAGTTAATACATTAATGCTCTGAAATACATGCTGGTTTTATAGATCAGGATTGTGGTTCAAATGTCTTAGAACCATGCCTCCAATCAAAGACATGTAACTCTAGTTATTTGAGGAATGTTAATGACAAAAGAAAAGCCTATTTAAATTATACGGCATGTTTTAGGCTAACCTAGGAAACCTAATGAGATAACATTTTGTTGTTGAACAACAACAACAACAACAAAAACCAGAATATGACATGGGGCTATTACTAAATGTTAAATTGCTTACTGAGTACTTACAAGGTCTTGAATTCAAGCCCCAGTAAAAACAAAAGTACATTTTCTTTTATTTAATTTGAGTGGGAAGATTATGATCATAGTTATAAATTAGCAATTAATTTTAATTTCTGTCAAGATGAATATGAGAGATGAACAATTGATTGCTTCTCTAAATCCATCTTCACTGAATTAGGAAGAGTGCTCGAGGATGGCTTCTTTTACAAACTGGACTTCAAAGGATGCATCTGACTCCCTCCACTTTTTAGGCACATGGACCTGTTGCAGCCAACAATGGCCATCAAGAATGCAACTAACTTTTTATGTTGGCCTGGACATCTGCAACTATAAATTCCTCATAGTTCATACTAACTTGGTAAGCAATATGTCCAGAGGTTGAGTTGTACACATTCTTCTTTAAATTAATGCATTGTAGAATTATATCACCCACTATGATTGAGCTCATAATGATGAATTTGGTACCAGGAGATGTAATGATCTCCTTACAAATACTTAAAATATTGAAAAAGCTTTATGAGTGGATAAGACATAAAGGCTGAGGCAATTTAGAGATATTTTCAAGAAAAATCTTGCAGTGTTGTTAAGTTATTATTAGCAGATAAAAATATGGAGGGCTCCAGAGAAAAGAAAACTGGAGAGACTATCTCAAAGTGTTTAGTGAAAACATGAACAATCCAGTAAAGAGTTAAGATAATGAATTACCTAGAAGCTCCTTGTTTGCATTTAAAAAGCCTTTTCTTTCTTTTATTTGAGAATGTTCACTTTACTTAAATATGTATATATACTAATCAAAAACACAAAAGCCAGATCCTTTAAAGATATAAATTAATTACCAGTGAGGTTAATGATGTGGATTCCCCTCAGTATTCTGTAAACAGCATTGGTTAATAAAGAAACTTCTTTGGGCCTAGAGCAGGGAAGAATACAGCGATGCTGGGAGAGAGAGAGAGAGAGAGAGAGAGAGAGAGAGAGAGAGAGAGAGAGAGAGAGAGAGATGAGTCAGAGAGATACCATGTGGCTGCAGAAGGAGACACTCTGGAGTACATTACCAGTGAACCATGAGCCTCACGGTAAAGTATAAAATACTAGGAATGGGTAATTTAAGGTGTAATACTTAGCTAGAAATATGCATAAGGTATTGAGCAAGCAGTGTTGTAATTTATATAGTTTCTGTGCAATTATTTCAGGTCTGTGTGGCCAGGAACCAACAAGAAGCCTCAGCATACAGATGGCTCAAGCTGTTAAGGCAATATCAACAAGCCGGTACACCTAAGTTTTATCATGGAGACTCACATATTAGAAGGAAAAACAAGCTCCAGCAAACCAACCTCTAGTCTCTATAGAAAAGTTATGTCATGCCCTCACCCACATACACACAAATAAGTAATAAAGAAATATCTGTCATACAATCCATACAATCCATGCATTGAATAAATAACCTGTTTAAATAATATTTCTGCATTTTATCTTTTCCAAGTTTTTCCAAGAATAAAAATTACCTGTGCAATTTTTAGTCTAAGATATAGGTTATATATACCATAACTTAAAAATTACCAAATACACGTATTTTATTTATATTTTTATATGTAATTTATTGGGATTCTTTAAATAAAGAATTTTTATTAGTTACTTGCTATTTGGAATGGTTATTGTATTTCAAACACAGGGTATGAACGATGGTATGTCAGTTGCTATGATTTTATCTCATGGAGTAGGACAAAAGTCAAATCAGTTATCTGTTTCTTTTTTATTTATATAAAACTATCTTTTCTCATTTTACATGCCGAATCCATTTCACACACCCTCTTTTCCTCCCCTCCTTCTCCTTTCCCCTTTCCCACTCCTGCTTTCCATCCCACTCCTCATCCTCACCTCAAAGAGGGTAATGCTTCCCATGGAGAGTCATGAGGCAGGACCAAGATCCCCATTCCCATATCTAGGTTGAGCAATGTATCCCTCCAGAGATAATGGGTTCCAAAAGTCAGAACAAGTGGTAGATATAGATTCTAATCTCACTGCCAGTAGCTCCAAAGTCTGCCCCAGCCATACAACTGTCACCCACATTCAGAGGGCCTAATTTGGTCCTATGCTCGCTCCCTCAATGTCAGGCTAAAGTTGGAAGGCTGTCATTCATTCAGGTAAGCTGTTTCAGTGGGCATCCCCATCATGGTCTTGACCTCTTTGCTCGTATTCTCACTATTCCCTCTCTTCAACTTTACTTTTGGTGCTCAGCCCAATGCTCCACTGTGGTTTCCTGTATTTTCTTCCATCAGCTGCTTGATATAGGTTCTATGATGATATTTAAGATAGTCATCAATATGAGTACCAGGCATGGCCAGTTCAGGTACCCTCTCCATTATTGCTTAGGGTCTTAGCTGGGGTCATCCTTGTGAATCCCTGGGAATTTCCCTAGTGATAGGTTTTTTTCTAGTCCTATAATAACTCCTTCAATCAAGATATATCATTTCTTGTTCTCCCTCTTTGTCTTTCCCCCATCACGACAATCTCATTCCTTCTAGTTCTTCTCCTCCTCCCCTTCTCCTCCCCTCTTCCCCTTTTGCTGTCCCTTCCTACAACCCCAATCTCTTCCCCCTCCTCAGTCCATCTCTCCCATTGAGCCCCTTGCCTTTGTCCATCTGTGACTATTCTATTTTCTTTTCCTAATGGATTCTATCTGTTTCTTCTAGTCCCTTACTCTATACCTAGTTTGGAGTTCACAGCGGACACTATTTGTGTGACCAAGAACCTGAGACTAGATAGCCCAGGGAGCTAGAGTAACACCAAATAATACTTAATGGTTTAAGAAGAAGAAGAAGAAGAAGAAGAAGAAGAAGAAGAAGAAGAAGAAGAAGAAGAAGAAGAAGAAGAAGAAGAAGAAGAAGAAGAAGAAGAACTGTAAACTGTAGTAATAAATTGACCCCTAAAACTGCTGCTCCATTTCCAGGAATGGCACTGCCTATAGTGCCCTAGTCCCTCCACATTAATCTTTCCTCAAGAAAGTGTTCCATGACCTTGTTTACAAGTAATATGCTGGACACATTTTCTTACTGGATAGTCCTCTTTCCATAAACTCTAGTCTGTGTCAACTTGAAAAAAAATGAACCAGGGTGGTAATAAAATATATTTACACGGGGAACAGCTTGTGAGGATTACCAAACAAATATAACACGTATTCTGTGGAGTTATTCTAAATATTTTGATTGTTTTATAGAGTTTTTAAATTCTTCTTCCATCTAATATACTTATTAATATAAAGGAAAAATTGCAACATTAACTTCAAGATCTTTTAACTTTTTCCATGATATGGATAGATATTTGAATAAATGGGTTTATATAAACTGATTTTAAAATTACCCAATGCGTAATCAATCAAACAAAGTGACTTTCTCTCCATACTAGAAACTGAATATCCCATAATATTATTTATTTTTAAGAGACAAAATGGTTTTATCTTCACATTTCTATTATGTGACAATCTATAAATCATGAGTTTAGCAATGTGATCCAACCTAAATCCCTATTAGGGATTTAGAAGAAATTAAAAAAAATATTGGTAGCGTTTAATAAGAAAAAAATTATTCATTTACTTTCCTGTACAAGATAAGGTATCGGATAAGGGGACACTGTGGCCTCCTCAGCGAACTTGTTAATTAGATGTCAGGAAGTACAGGATACTGACCTAAGAAATGCTGAATCCCACAGTAAGCACATACCGATGGGTGTTCATGAAGGTTTTTAAGGAACACTTTAGGTTGAAAAGTTTTCTACTTTTTGTCTTAGATGAAAGAACAGCTTGAGCAAAATATATTAAAAAAATAATGATAAGGTATTATTATGGTCTTTGCTTCCCTTTACCCTCCAAGAGAGGCAATTCAAGTATATAAACATAAACTAAAATTTTTACAAGGTCTATCTGGATATGAAGGGCATATGGCTAATTTCCTAGCTTTTATTTAATTGCATAATAACTAAAGAGAACTCTGTCTTTTTGTCCCTTGTTATAGTTCTTGTAATATCATATAGCTATAGCTGCCTTGGTTGGATTTCAAATTCTTTTTTTACTTTTATATTCTTTTCTTCACATCCCAAAGTTTTCCATAAACTTTGAGTGAGGATTACCATTACATATTTTTATAAATCATAGCATATATCAAACAAATTTGAAACTTAGAAATCAGTTCCTAAATAATGTGGGTATTTCATTTTTAATTTTTATTTTTAGCATTTTAGTGTTGAAAATCTAAGGTTTATGCAATGCAAATCATGTTTTGTTGTGGGAGGTCCAAACTGGTGTGGCATTGTTCGTGGCTTACGCCTTCAATGTTTACTAATTAAGTGATAATTTATTCTCTCATATGTTACATTCCTACCACAGTTTCCAGTCCATCTTCTTCTCTCAGTGCCCCCACCCCTGCTAGCTCTCCTTTCTCCCACTACTCTACTCTTTCCTTTCATAAAAAAAAAAAAGTCATCCAAGGATGTCAACTAACATGGCACAACAAACTGCAATAAGACTAGGCACAAACCTCTGGTAGTAAAACTAGTTGAGGCAATCCAGTAGGAAGAGAGTCCCAAGCACAGGTGAAAGACTCAGAGATTCCCCCAAACTTCCACTGTTAGGAGTTCCTTAAGAACTCCAAGCCACCCAACCACAAGCTATTTGAAGAGGTCCCAGCTCGGACTCATACAGAGTCCATGATTGTCACTTCAGTGTCTGTGAGCCCCTATGATGCCTGCTAACTTGATACTGTGGGCTGTGTTTGCCTGGTGTCGTTGACCCCTCTGGCTCCTTCTTCCTCTTCTGCCTGGTTCCCCTGGTTCTGCCAAGTATTTGATGTGAGTCTCTACAGCTGCTCCCATCAGTGGTTTGGTAATGCCTCTCTGAAGGTAATTAGGCTACACACTGATATATGAGTATAACAGCTATCATTCGGATTATTAGTAATCATTTCATTGATTTTTCTTCTTTTTTTTTTTTCTGCCAGTCATATTTGGGTCTATCCTGGGTCTTTGGGCTGTCCATTTCCTGGTTTTTTGTCATGCAAGCATGGGGTTTTTTTTCTTCTGGCATAGACCTCAGAATGCACACGTAATTGACTGGCCATTCGTGCAAGTTCCGGGCCACCATTATTGCAGCACATCTTGCTGGCAGGATAAATTATAGGTCAAAGATTTTGTGGCTGGGTTGATGTCCCTTTACTTCTGCTGGGAGCCTTGTGGGTTACAAAAGATGGCCTGTTCATGCTTCGTATCCCCCATTACTTAGGAGACCTTGCTGGGGTCACTTTCATAGACCCAGGAAATTTTCACTGCACTAGGTTTCTATAGCGCCCTCCAAAAGCCCCTCAATTCCTGTCATCTCTCCCTGTTCTTTCCCCTCCATGACCCACTCAAATTTCAAAAAAAATAATAATAATAATTTAAATCCTTAAATCCTCGTTTTCAGAAAATGTACTATTATAGAATATTCAGCTAATATTTCATTAGCTGACTTATCTAGATTATTAAATGATTCTTGAAATTTTACTATAATTTCAGATAAATTATTTAAATTGTTTCCATAATAAGTAAGCAACAGTTTTTATAAGAAATTCATAACTGATACATTCTATGTATTTAAATATTATTAATAAGATATATATATAAAATATTGCATAAGATAAATTTTTACTGAATTATGACTTGCATTAGTTTCATTTCTGATGTGGTACAAAAAAAAACTCTAAAAGAAGCAACTTAGGAAAAAACATTTTTTTTTGTAATAAACCGCAAGTTATGATTCATCATTGCAGGCATGTTCAGATAACAAGAATTTCGATAGCCAGTCTCACCCACCATCAACAATAGAGAGCGAATGCAGGCACCTTACTGCTTGGTTCATTTTCTTCATTCTAGAACAAATTGAGTCAGGTCCAAGTGTTTCATCACATGGGTTGCACACATTAAATAACAAAGGCTATGATATTTTATAATGACTTGGTTTGATCAATTAATTATAGCTAACTGAAATAATTATGTCTTAACATAAAGTAATATGTATTAATAAAGCTGCTTCAATTTTACCTGAGTCATGTTTAATGGAAACATTGCTTAAGTTTTATCTTCTGAAGGTGTGGTAATATTATTTTTATGAAGAAAAGCAGACCATTTTATAGATTCATAAATGACAGTGAATAAATTTCTAAAGGTTCCACATGCAATTATGTGCAGTTAAAAAGAAACCGAGGAGAGCGGTGAGATGTCTCAACACAAAAATGAACAGGCAGCTACACCTAACAATAGAGATGCAATCCTCTTCTCCAACACATGGTAAGAAAGAGAAAACTAACTTCAGTAAGTTGTCTCTATGACCACTTCCACATCACATGGGCACACTTCAAAACACTAAATAAATACATGTAATAACCTTGAGATGGGAAACAGATTTTTTTCAACAAAAAAGGATATTGTTTGCCAATAGCAGTTTCTATTATTATCAATGACAAACTGCTTGAGATATGAGATTTAAATCATTGCTCTAGTCATCTTATTATACTTTCAAAATCTATTGTTTTCAGCTCCCCATGCAGGTGTTCTGTCTCAAAGAATCAAATTATGTGTTCTAAACTGAATACGCTTTTATATTTACCCTAAACTTGGTAAATACCTGAATAACAGCAAAGCAAAAGTCACATTTACAATATCACTTGCTGAAACAAGTCAGTCTATTATATATAAAACTTGATACTACTAAAGATAAGCACTCCACTTACAAAGATCTACTGCCAAGGTCAATTTGTTTATAAATAATGAATATAAACTACAAGAATTAGTTTTAATAAGTAGCTGAAGAGGAAAACAGCAGGCCACTGCAATGCTCGGCTGATGGTCCTTGTCACATGTGAACTTGGAGCAAAGGAGACAGACACTCAAGGTTAAACTGGGGTCTCAGTAAGAAGCCATTTACCAGGGAGTTTGATGAAAAGATCAGCAAATGCATTGCATAGTAACTATACCTCTCATCTGGCTGCTGTTAACACTTGCTCATATGCGGTTACATCGAGTTCACCTTGTCACCCTTCCGTATCTCTCAGAAGCAAAAGATACTTATGAGAAAACGGAAAAAAAAAATGATTTCAAATAACAGCATGACACAAGATGGAGCTATAGAATGCAGAATCTTGCAGCAGCGACTCCACCTCAAGGGCAAATTGTGGGAATCTGTGGCAAGCAACGAGAATGAATCTGTGTAGTTCCCAAGCATGTTTGGCTTTAGCCTCACATGAGAGATACTTTCCTATATTAATGATACATATTAAATATAAATTAGGAAAAGATGAAATACTGCCTGGGTAATATGTATTCTATTATGGGCATCCCACACATTTAAAATACAATTTGGCATTTGGTAAATTTATACAACTATTAAGAAAATACCTTGTGTTTACACAAATTGGTGATATTACCTTGTCTTCTTTGAAATAACTTTATCTTAATGTCTGAATTTTGACAGGACTGATTTTAAAATAGATATTACCGGTTTCCAAAATATGAAAAACTATTCTGTAGGATTTTACTTATTCTGATATGTTCAAATTATGTAGTTTGATTTCATTAGTGTTGTTATATCCTACTAAATTTCACCCAAACCTATTAAATTATATGAGCTCTAATTTATCTCTTCCTTACCAGTTTATTTAGTCAATTAAAAACTCTTTTCATTGTAGTTAGACTTCATAGAATCAGTAAAACTAAAGCACTTACTTTACTTGTTAGAGAAGCTTTCTGTTATGGGATTAATAAAATTCAAATAGAATCCAAATCTGCATTAACGTTTCTTATAATTTATCATGATGCTATTTTTATAAAAATAAATGTTTAGGTTATAATCTCTTTTCAATTTTTTCCCTTTATTTTTATTGAGATCTACATTTTTCTCTGCTCCCCTTCTTGTCTCCCCCCTCCCCTTCAACCCTCTCCCAAAGTCCCCATGCCGCCAATTTACATAGAAGATTATAATCTTGTATGAGTCTGACGGACTTTAAGATATTTTAGTTAGAAAACATTATGTGTGCATTATTGGAAGAGTATTGAAAGAGAAATTGCAGTCCATTTTCTAACAGGTACACTAACCAGCACTTCCATCTTTTCTTTGTTTTTCATGAAGGAGCACCTTAGAAACAAACGTGTGTCAGAAAGCAACGTGGACTTTTTTATTTTCAGAAAAACTATTAGAAAGCAATATTCTCTTTTCCCTCTGAAGTTTATGTGTGTGAATAAAATGTGCTTGTGAAATCTCATTACAGGCAGGTTAAATGTTATGTTTTCTATTTTGTGGGTAATGGTGCCTGCTACATTGATGGTTTCTGGAACCTCATAAAAGAACAATGAATTATGAAGCATCTGTTTACTAAAATTGACAAACACATGTGACCATGGAGGTAACTGCCACTTTACTAACATAATAACATTGACTGTCCATCAGAAATTTATATTAAATGTAAATCAAAATAGTCTTTTTTAATAAAGTCATTCTATATTTTTATATGTCTAAGTTAAGTATGTTGATGAATGCATAAAATCAATTTGTAATAATGATACACAATTAGTCATCTTTTTCAAGTTAACATGAATATTTATGAATAATACAATGCTTTTAATATGGTAAATGCACCAGCAAAGTAATGCTGATGTAAAATATTATCTCTCTCTGTAATGTCATTAAGACCTTTGCAATTCTTTCCTCCCTCCAGATGCTAGGGGCAATAAAGTTCATTTACTGTTAACCGTATTATTTGAATGGCCTGAAGTTCTTAGTTCTTTCTTTCTTTCTTTCTTTTCTTTCTTTCTTTCTTTCTTTCTTTCTTTCTTTCTTTCTTTCTTTCTTTCTTTCTTAAGATTTCTGTCTCTTCCCTGCCACCACCTCCCATTTCCCTCCCCCTCCCCCAATCAAGTCCCCCTCCTTCCTCAGCCCAAAGAGCAATCAGGGTTCCCTGCCCTGTGGGAAGTCCAAGGACCACCCACCTCCATCCAGCTCTAGTAAGGTGTGCATCCAAGAAAACACTATCCTGACTGAAGTTCTTTTAAAGGAGTTTTGTCTGCCTTCTTTCACTGATCAGCATAGATTTTATTTTCATTGATGCTGTAGATCTATCAGTTTTTGTTGGAATTAACGACTGAAAACTATTTCATTTTATAAACATTTCGCAGTTTAGCTGACTACACATTAATGGACATTTTATCTTACTAGAAAAAACAAAGGCCTCTACGAACAGGTGCATAAAGTAATGAATAATCATTTCTTCAAATCTCTCCATGGTAACTAGTGTAATTAGAAACATTTCTAGGCTGTACATAAACTCTGTGGATAGTTCCACATTATCATCGTTGGTGGCTGTTAATATAGTTTTATGTGTGAATGATTATGAAACTTGAAGAGAGCCTCATCCAGGTCTCTTTCCTTCATCCATTTCTCTCCTTCGGGAACTCACTGACCTAAGAGCTTCAGTTATACCTGATTCCTAGTGTCTTCAATACTTGTAGAGATTGGCAGATTCCATTCGCTTTTAATTCCTCCTGTTACCACCTAGACCTTCGTGCCATATACTGGTTCAAGTAGAGGGTACAGTGTCTTCTTGCTAAACTGTTTTCAGAGATTTGTTTGAGAAAGAACAGGAAAGTCACTATTATATATTCACATATGATTTTTGAGCTTTTTTCATATTATTTATAAAGACAGAATGTATCTACTCTATATACATATTGAATAGAGCTAGAAAAATGCATATCAAAACTCCCTGACATTCGACAAAAAAGAGCCATGTTTGTCAGTGGTCATCTACTCAAGCCAAGGGATTAGTGAGATTGACAATGGGTCTCTTTAGGGCTCACACAAACGTCATTATAACAAAATTTTATGACTTTTCTCATTGTATCTGGCTTTGTTATTATCCTAAATAATGTATTTTTCTTCTGATTACTTCTATATCAAAATAACAATATTTTTCACATAATAATTTGTAAAGCACAGAATTTAAAAACTATTTACAGAAGAATATGTTGCTTTGAAAAATAGGGTTTTTTTTTGTTTGTTTGTTTGTTTCCACAGAGGATGAGACCCTGTGGAGAACCCATTAATGGTCGCCATGAATATCCCTCAGAAAATTATTCCACCTAATAAACAGCAGGAAGCAGTTTGGAGAGAACTACACCCATATTCCCAAATATTGTCTGTAAATGTTTATTTACATTAAAGGGAGATATGCTATAGAGCTTTGAATTGGTATGGATCTTGCTTTACTGATACAAATTTAACATCAATTTTGTTATATGCGTATTTCTACTCTTGATTAAAGTATTGTGTTTGTACAGCTCATTTAAAAATTTAATGTATAATTTAAAAATAATAGGTTAATAGATAATCATCTAAAATAGTCATGTTAGTTAGGTTTTCTAGATATATATAGAGAAATATTTCAGTTAGGGATTCTTTAAGTCTTTCAGAGACCTTCAGAATATGGCATTTAAAATGTTTTAAGAACTTAGGATTTTTTATGACAATGAGACACATCTGTCTTGGCAGCACCAATTATATCAAGGGGAAGATGAGCATCAAAGAGGCTCCTTATGGAATTTTTTTTAGCCATTTAGGCAAGAAACTGCTCTTGCATGGACTGCTTAAGGTTATGCTGCGTGAACTGGACCTTCAGGATACACAGAAAAATGACTGCTAAAGTCGCTTATAGAAGGCAAAACAGTCCTTCAGGGTTCCTGCTTCATGAAAGAGTCTGCCAAACATTCTGTAGGAAACAGAAAAAAGTGACTGACAAACAGTCAATATAGACAGAAACTGTCTTTGCGTTTTCTGCTTCATGAAAAGTCTGGTAAATACTATGGGCCTGTAGGCTGAAGATTGTTGCGCCAATGCTACAAAAGAACTTTGGGTGACTATACAGGTAGTGAGATATCTCTGTCAATACTAGAGTTTTGGAAGTTGCTTACAATGCACTTTCTTTTTACTTAGGTAATATTATATTTTTCTGGAGTCTTTGATCAAGTTGAAGAATAGATGAGAAGTAGATATAGTTTTTGTTAGTTATGATAAAAGGTAAAGTAGATATAAATATTGTAACTGTAATTCTTGCTTGATAACTGTTTTGCCATATGTAATTTTACTATGTTAAAGTTAAACCTTTCTTTTCTATTTAAACAGAAAAAGAGAGGTGATGTGGGATTTCCCTCTGTATGCTGTGAAAACCATTAGTTAAGAAAGAATGTCTTGGGCCTTTGCAGAGCAGAATAGAGGTAGGTGGGAAATACTAAACTGAATGCTGGGAGAAAGGAGGGGGAGTCAGAGAGAAGCCATGGAGCTGCCGCCAGAGACAAACGTGGAAACTTTGCTGGTAAGCAACTGCCACATGGCGATATACAGATTGATTGAGATGACTTAAATTAATATGTAAGAGTTAGCCAGTAAGAAGCTAGAGCTAATGGGCCAAGCAATGATTTAACTAATACGGTTTCTCTATGGTTATTTCAGGAATCTGGGCAGCCGGGTAATGAACAAGTGGCCTCTTATACAACACAGAAGAATATGCCATATCATCTTCCCCTCCATTTTTTTTTTTCAGGAAAGAGCAGGCCTGTAAGAAATGACAGGCAAAAAGGACAAAAAAAGAACAAAACATGGCATAAGCTTTTGAATATTTTTATGAAGTACATTTAATACCACATGCACTCAATATTTAATGAGTCCTACACACATATCTGTGACTAGTGTCTGCTCTCCTGGAGCATATGTCCTGGGTAAAGAGACTATCATTTGTTGTGGAAATTCATGTTATAAATAAAAAATTAAGAATATCACAAAAACAGACATAAACCACCTTCCCCAGTACATGGTTTATTTAAGTGAAATGATGTAATTTATTCCAACCATTCTAAAGAAAACCAAAGAAATTTTCAAGCAACCACACTTTCATCATTTGTAAATTATTTCTAACCTGTTTTTATCTTCACTGATGTACATTTAACATTGCTGTTTTTTTCCTACAAGTGACATATTTTTTATTGTAATTATTTTTCTCAGAAAATGAAAAGTATTTAAAATCTATATCACAATTAAGTTTGACACTGAGGTTTTGTATTTTGACACATGATTAATTTTTAAAATAAACTAGTCGGGAGAAGTTTTAAGTTGTCATTAATGAAAATAAACCACATTTTAGAAGTTTTGCTATGCCTTTGCTTTCCTTAAATTTAAAAGAGAAATATCATTGAAAATGATAGTTTGTGAATGAGTACTAATTAGGATTTGATACATTCCTAGAAGATTATTAAAAGTGAATGTTTGCAGGTGGAGAGATGGTTCATTCAATTAAAGAAGTTGTTAGTTTTGCAGAAAGCCCAGTATTAAGTCCCAGAACCCACATGGTGGTTCATAATCCTTTATAATTCCAGTCACAAGGGATCCAGTTTCCTCCTCTGCCCTCCATAAGCACCAGTCATATTCATAGTAAACATATGTGTATATATATATATATATATATATATATATATATATATATATATGCAAACAACATATATATATATATATATAAATTCAGAAAGAATTAAGGTTTGATATTAAGCAATTTATATTTTTTGTGAAACACACTCATCACATTTATATCAACCTAATATAGATATACAATTAGCATATTGAATGCTCTTCAGGGAAAATATAATTCAAGATTTGAGAAAATTGAAATTTTTAGAAAATACTGCAGCCTGAGCACTGGGCTGAGCTTCCAAAGAAGTGATAAAAGGGGTCAAGACCATGATGGGGATACCCACTGAAACAGCTTACTTGAGCTAATGGGAACGCACTGACCTGTCTGACAAACTAATTCCTCAGAAAGTGGGTAGCCACTGTATGGCTGGGGCAGAGTGTGGCAGTTGACAACAGGATTAATCCTCACTGCTAGTACTGGCTTTTTGGAACCAGTTCTTTTTTTTTAATTTATTTATTTATTAAAGATTTCTGTCTCTTCCCCACCGCCGCCTCCCATTTCCCTCCCCCTCCCCCAATTAAGTCCCCCTCCCTCGTCAGCCCAAAGAGCAATCAGGGTTCCCTGCCCTGTGGGAAGTCCAAGGACCACCCACCTCCATTCATGTCTAGTAAGGTGAGCATCCAAACTGCCTAGGCTCCTACAAAGCCAATACGTGCAGTAGGATCAAAAACCCATTGCCATTGTTCTTGAGTTCTCAGTAGTCCTCCTTGTCTGCTATGTTCAGCGAGATTGGTTTTATCCCGGGCTTTTTTCAGACCCAGGCCAGCTGGCCTTTGTGAGTTCCCTATAGAACATCCCCATTGTCTCAGTGTGTGGGTGCACCCCTCGCGGTCCTGAGTTGGAACCAATTCTTTTTGAAGGGATACCTTGCTCAGCCGAGATGTTGTAGGGGAAGACTTTAATCCTGCCTCAAAGCAATGTGCTAATTTTTTTTGACTCCCTATGGGAAGCCTTACCTTATATAAGGAAAGGATGTGAGGTAGGATAATAGGGGGTAAGGTGGAGAGAGCAGGAGGGGAGGGAGTGGGAACTGGAATTGGTATGTAAAATGAGAAAAAAAAATTTTAAGAAGCTAGTTAATTAAAAAAGAGAGAAAAAAGAAAATGTTGCAGCTTTAGTTATTCACATTGTTTTTAAATTAATTTACTCCATTTTCTACAGAAAATAATATTCATGCGACAACCAAAGGGATTATATAGTAATAACACAAAATGTTACCAAAATAATGAAGATTTAATTAATTTATATTGACAAATGTTGTAAATTTAGTAATAATATTTTTAATCCAAATGCTATAAGAAATCAATTAAATATGTGATATCCTATAGAGAATATTACAAATAAGTGGTAAAATCATTGTATTATTAGATCATAAAACCTTGGAAGTAGACAAAATATAGAATATTAGAATTTTTCTAACATGTTAGCTTCTACTAAAAAGAATACTTCTTCGCTGGGCTGATGATCTCACACGAACATCTTTGTCTCAATTTTTGTCAGTCAAGTAAATAAACAAGGCTTATTCCAAAGTTGTGGAGATGGACAGGAATATAACTGTTCTTATTGTCAAATTAATCAATGAGCACCAGATTTAGTGAAAGACACTGTCTCAGCAAATGTGATAAAGACATACCAGGACGATACGTCAGTGTGTAAACGCCCTGGTTGCTTTTGCAGAGGACCCAGTTCACTAATCCTGAACCCACATGGCTGGTAGCTCACAGCTGTGTAGTTCTACTTCCAGGTAGAACTGCTTACACCTGTTTTCTTGCCTCCACAGCCACCAAGCATACTCATGGTGTTGTAAAAGGCATATATAGAAGCAAAACAACACATATAAATAATGATTTGTAAAAAAAGTTCTCATTATAAAGATAGAGGTTGATAGAGGAATACACATGTCTTTGGTCAACATCTGACTTGTGCATGTATACACTGAAGTAGACCCCCATACATACATTTGTAGGCACACTCATAAATATATATGTAAATGTATACACACAAAATAGCTTCTCTTCCCTCATAGAATCAAATGACAAAGAATTTTATTAAGAGAGTTAGATTTTATAATATAAATTCTAAAATATAATAAATGTCCATTATAAATTTAAACATGATAAATTTTAAATTATTTGTGAAGCAATATTGTTTTAGGAGATTTATTCATCTAATTCCTTATTTACTTTAGTATATTACTGTTGGGGGCCAGACGCAACTAAAATATCTCTTCCCAGGGTAAACAGGTGAGGTAGAAATATAATAAAGAATATGAAGATGCCAATGAAAATAATAAAATGGAGAAACATGTAGGATAACATCGGGAAGGAATTTTAGTGAGTACTGAAAATTCACCCTCATTTAATTTCCAACTGCTTAAAATACCCCTGACCCCAAAAGGTGGGAGTAAGACGAAAGACTCCATTAATAGGATACAAGGAAATGAACATACCATTGAAAGTTGCAGGCTACATTCATAGCTGAACCTTGTGTTACTAGAACAAAATAAGTCATGCTTATTTACAGCATTGGCCATAGAAATCTGTAGCAAACCCCTCCCTGGGTGGAATCCCAAGTTATCTTCATAAAAGGAACTGGAACTTAGTTGCATCTTTAGACTCTTGTTTGAGGTAGGAACAATCTACTTCTCTATTCCTGGAACACAGAGTCTGGCCATTAGCCCCACCTGTTGACAATAATTTTGAGAGAGCAGAACTCTCTATTCAAAATCTAAGTGGGACCTTTGTTTGTGGTAGAAGCACATAATCACATGAGCAAGGAAGTCGGGACCACGAGGGGTGCACCCACCCACTGAGACGGTGGGGCTGATCTAGTAGGAGCTCAACAAGGCCAGCTGGACAGTGACTGAAGAGGCATGAGATAAGACCCCGGACTCTTTGAACATGGCGGACAATGAGGGCTGATGAGAAGCCAGAGACAATGGCAAGGGGTTTTGATCCTACTTTATGTTCTGGCTTTGTGGGAGCCTAGCCAGTTTGGATGTTCACCTTCCTTGACCTGGATGGAGGGGCAGGGACCTTGGAGTTTCTACAGGGCAGGGAACCCTGACTGCTCTTAGGACTGGAGAGGGAAGGGGAGAGGAGTGGGGGGAGGGGGAGAGGAGTGGGAGGAGGGGGGGGAAATGTGAGGCTGGGAGGAGGTGGGAATTTCTTTTTTTTTTCTTTCAATAAAAAAAAATTAAAAAAAAAAAGAAACAAGCGGAAAGTTTCAACTTTCTGACCTTTGGTCAACTTGGAAACAGGATCACATTTTTTGGCTTCCACAAATTACCAATTATGTAAACACATATTACCAATTATGTAAACAACTTGCGTTAATAATAATTTTCTTCATGGCAAGAAGATAATCATGGCATTCATGTTGGAACAGTAATGAGTTTTATATAACTTGTGTTAAATTTAGTAATTTCTGGAATTTCCTTAATGCTTTTTTTCAGCAAACGAAGATTTTATGACATCAAAGTAATAGTTTCTTAAACATATGAGTAAAAAATTCTCTGGCAAGTTTAACGAGTACTAAGTCTGTAAGGACCAGTAATGTATAAAATATTTTGAGCAGTCTCAAAATTAATTCTAGTGCATAGTTGTGCAGAGTCTTAAGCATTCTCCATTCTTCAACTCCACTGGCCTTTTAGATTTCTTCAGTCTCAGTAGCTTAGCAGCAGTCCCCAACCTAAAATGTTCATTTTTTTTTTAAATCACGCCCATGTAGACACTGCTTATGGGGATTTCAAAGCTGTCATTTGCTTTTCCCAAATTTCTATCTTTGAAGTAGGTCACTGTGCAGTTTAATGGGCACTGACTGAAGTTAGATTGAGGGGAGGCTTGCTTTAAAAACTACAAAGCAATGCCCACTTTCTAAGCATTTCTCCTGGGACTGACTGTGATGATCTTCTCTGGTACTTGACAGACCTCTGTTCTTTTCCTCTGCCATTCTTGGAAAACTGAGTCAAAAGCTTCCCCCGAGAGTTTCACTGTGCTTACGTTCATTGCATTTCGCCTCTTGGGACTCCTCCATAGCTACTGACATTTAGTTAGGGAGCAGAGCAGTTTTTCATTGTCTCTTGCTTGTCAGTGTCTCTGTACTTTCATGAAAACGGAAGTGGAAGCAAAGTATAAATATGGGAAGAAACTTTCTGAATTTCCCAGGAAATTAATTTACTCATATTTTAACTAATCACCAAATAATTGTTATCTACATAGTCACAGTGAATGTTCTTTTTTTTTTTTTTTGGAGGACACTAGTAAGCGAGAGTTTACTTACAAATGAAAAATAATATGCATTTTGCATCCCAAACGTAGAACAGAAACTCTGATGAATGGGGCCTATTAAAATTAATAATCGTCTCCCATAAGATTCAGAAATTTTAAAATATAGTGAATTCAGTTCATTTTCAGTCACAGGGAAAGGCCCAGTTTCTCAGTTCATGATTTTCTCAATCTAGTTAGCAGAAATATTTTTTACTTCTTGATGATATCATAGTAATGTTCTTTTCAGTGCTAGATGTAGAGAAGCCATTGTCTAGGGGACTATCTTTTAATTTGCTACAGTACTAGTATCACTGGAATACACACTAAGTCAGAAGCTTGTATGTCCCTGTTTTTTTTTTCTTTTTAATAAGCATATGTGAGGAAGACATATGTAAAAGGAATAATAAAATATGATTAGTCAAAAAGCCAGAAAATAAAGATGAAAAATTATGCTAGAACCTTTACACACATAACTTTTTTTTATTCACTGAACAAAATAGTTGTGAACATGCATTGAACACTCATATAAAAAAGACAGGCCAGGTATGTGATACTATATTAATACTTAATCTAGTATTGTCACTTCATTTTGATTACTGTGAGTTTTGCCATGACTACATCTCTGTAGATGCTTTTTTAAAAAAAGCATAATATTTTTAAATGCAAGTTATAAAAGCAAAATCATACCACTAAGGAAAATGCATTTTTTTGGACAATTACGTGTGTTTTACTTTGCATTTAACCAAACTGAGTTCTAGTTATATGGTATGGATAAGATTTGGATAAATAAATATCAAACTGGTGCTTCACATTAATTAATAGCCTTTCTCTGTTTTGTATTCGTTCACGGTAGCAGCAGCACAATTGGACAAAGTGAATGACATCAACAAGACATTAAAGTCATTGCGGGGAAAACCTGTAAGAGACTTGAAAACTCTTGTATTTAAATCCAACTTCTTCGCCTTTTTTTTTTTAGCTTTTATTGATTCTTTGTGGATTTCACAACATGCATTCTACCCCACTTACCTCCTCATCTCATCTCATCTACTCTCTTCCCATGCAATACCCTGAAAACAAAACTAAATTTAAAAGAAAATCCCAAAACTAAACAAAGTAGAAACAAACAAACAAAAACCTTGCAAGTAGAGATGAATGGAATAAAAGACAAGCAGTATGACACAATGAGATACACTACAGCTTCCATGTAAAATGGTATGAATTTATACTTACTTTTTATGCAGTATAGTCTATCATTCACACACACACACATACACACACACACACACACGCATACAAGGCCTCTATAGCTAACTAGTATGCGTACTTAGATTAAAAATATGTGCAACCACTGCCTGTCCTATGTGGCTGACAAGTGTAGCAGCTTTGGACTCTGATATTCAGGCAAGCTTTGTTTATTAATACACAAATAATACACACCACTATATTTTTCTTTTTTATCTAAAATAAAAAGGCTGTAACTATTATTAAAAAATATATACAAGAAGTAATATATATATTATATATATATGCCATAAATACATAAAAACTGTCTAGTCTAGTCAATTTGTCTTTCATATTTTAAGAGACAATAGTTGAATCTATCCTATCTTGATGAGTACAAAAGTTTGTAGCTAACTCACTTTCTCTTCAAATTTACATTATCAAATTGTCTTTTAATGTCTCTAAACCATTTACACTTTAAAACATTTTAGTGGGTTTCTTTTCTGAGTCTCAAAAATAAGGAAAACCACAACTAAAGCTATTTAGTCTTCAACTACCAATTTGGACACCATACTGTCAGCAGTTGAGACAGGAGCACTTTCTTGCCCAGTGGCTTACTTCTGCCACAAAAATATAAACACCATGTAGAGTTTCTTTGATGCCCATTATATTCTTTGGAATAGATTGGTGCAGCCAGGAAATGCCATATTCTGTAGATTTCTGAACTGTTGAAGATGACCTCTTGCTGTGGGAGCACATTCTGCCCCTTCAACCAATAACTTTTAAGATACCAGCCCACTTGGGCGTGATCTCTTATAGTTTAAAAAGCAGTGGGAACCGTGTGCCTGCTCTCTTGCTTCTGGCTCCCATTGTGCTTCTAGACTCTGTTCCTGTTTTCACTCAAAGGACTGTTGTTTAGGACACACACACATATGTGATATATATATATATATATATATATATATATATATATATATATATATAAATTTATACACTAAGGAAAGCTGTTCATGATTCTACATAAAACCAAAAGATATGAGATTATGACAATATAGTGGTCCTTTAATATTTGTCTTCTGCCCCATATGAGGTGGCTCTTCTGACATGAGACAAATAGTTTTGATTTTACTTTAACACACATACTTTGATTTTAGAAAAGGAGAGAGCCACACTCCAACTTCAAATCCAGCTTGACCGGGACTACAGAAAGACCATTTGCATTATATATCTGTAGAGAGTAGCAGAGACAAATATTTGGGAATTTATAAAATTTATCCTGTTGGGAATATGATAAACCAATAGGCAAATTTACTCTTTTTCTTGAGTCATTTTTTTTTCTGGATGATTTGTCCTTTTTCTTCAGATGCCTTATTTGTCCAGTGGTCTTTATATTCCTTAGCAGGATACCTTTATTATCCTGATAATACAGAAACATAACCCTTCCCAAACTCTAATTATGGGGAGATTCTATTTTGGCAAGTAATATCTGATCAAATGAAAAGCATTTGTTAGTTTTATAGGTTAGTTTAGATTAAATGGCCATGCTGTTTGATGAACTATCATCTCTTAAAATTAAGAGATGAGTCTTGTTCTAATCAAATCTTTATCTTCTGGTTTGATTTCCTTATTGTACTAACCAGAGTAGACCCAGCATAATTTGTTCATATGAATATGAATGTATATAGATATACCAGAATGTGTGAATGGATGAACACACATATCAGTTCATAAGTCCAACTATCTGTGGAACAAATTAACTTGTGTATTACATAGATTAGATTTGCAACAGAAAACTAACTGTTGCAATTGTACCGTTAACAACCAAAAAATCAAAAGCATGCTGGAGGAGTCCTATTAATACAAACTGAGTTCTTAAAAGACTCAAATTTGTATCTTTTCTCAAGGTCTCTGACCTTGAGAAAGATTAATATACAGGATCTGAGTTCTCTCAAATTGATAAACTCATCTGGATTGAGAATTAAAAAGATGGAAGAAAATGCAGAGAAGAAGTAATCAGTTGCAGATACATTTAATGAAAGTCAGGTCTATTGATAGATAAGGAACTCTCCTGTCACCGAAAAATCTCTACTTCCTTTCTGTATTTATAAGACTCTCCCATTGCTCACCTTAAATATTGACTCACAAGAAAGATAATTCTGATAAAGCTTCTGTCTAGATATATTCACAGTTTTAAAATGAAAGTCAAAAATACTGATGTTATGTATTCATTCATGATGCAGTTTGTTTATCTAACAAATATTTACTATGAAAATCTATAATTTTGTCATTCACAGATTATGGTCACAGGTTGGGATTTTATGAATCAAAATAGGGAGAGTTACTAGTGCCATATGCTCATTAATAATGAACTTCTGTGATTTTTTTCCACTGGAGTTGGTGTAAACTTCACACAGTAGATTTTTGATTTTTGCTTTGTTTTGTTTTTTAATCAGAGTCTAGGGTATGACATCTTACAAATCAAACTGTTTATTTACATGCACTGCAGCCAGGACGTGTGAAATGTCCTTGTTCAGGCATGCATTGCATGTTGCCTTTCACATTGTGTCACCTGTGTCCTCGCATTTCTGGTAACTATCCCTTTTTGTATCACATATTGTTTCTGGAACCAAAATCATTCTGTATGACGTGTGATTGATTCCACCTAGTTAGCTGTCTTTTGTCTATTTATATGTGCTTTTTATTCATTACCTTAGTTCCAAGTTTTAGCTGACCCTTTCTACTAGTTATTTGCATTACCACATATTTACCTTGTTTTACTCTTGAAAAGGAAACATTTTCCTCGTTCTGTTCATATATTTCCAAATTCTTCGTGTATGACGGTTATAACAAGCCAGGAATTGTAGTATAATAAATATTCCATGAATGAAAAATTTTAAAATGCAAATATTGCAATGAAAATCACCAACACCTTAATTTCAGGATTTAATTCATCTTTTTCTACATATGACATGTTTTAAGCATTTAACATACATGTTTGGAATATTTGTGACACACATCTATAGTGCCCTCATTTGCTTTTTATTGCTGTAATTAAACAGTGAAAAAAAACCTGCTAGGTATATTGGAGGTTTGTTTCATTGTAAAGTGGATATTCCCTTGTGAAGGGAAGTCAGGACAGAAACTAGCATCAGAGATCTGGAGGCTCAAACTGAAGCTGAGGCCATGAAGAAATGTTTACAGGTTTTTCGCTCCATTATAGCAAACTCAGTTTAATTTCTTTTACCACCAATGTTCACACCCCAGCAGTAGCACTATCCTTAAAGTGTGGGGCCCATCTACAACAAGCCACATAGACTTGCCTACAGGGTATTTTCTTAGTTGAAGGTGTCACTTCCAATATGAACCAAGTTCATGTAAGCCAAAACTAACCGACACAATATACCAGTCGTCAGCTTATCAAATTAATACATTACTGCTAAATAGACTTTCATTTCTTATTTATGCTCAAGTTTTCATGATAATATTATAGATAAAATAGAATAATTTTAAAAGTCCAATAGGGATTCAAAAATTTAAATACTTTAAAAGTTTAAAATATACAGTCTTTTAAAAGATCAGTCTGTCAACTGTCAACTCTTTCAATATAAAAATAAATTTTATGAGTTAAATTCAAGAGGAAAGAATCAAGGTCTGTTTTTCAATAAAAAGTTAAAATTAAAAAAACAAACAATTGAGGATATTATAAATTATTGTCTAGGTTCAATGGCATGAATCAATTAAAAATGATTAGAAAACACCTTTCTCATGTTACTTTCTGAGTAACAGAGTATAATGATAAATATCTTCTACAAATAGTCTTATCTATATTACTAAACTGATTATAATTAAAGGAAAAAAAACACCCAGAATGAACTGCTAAAAGAGTCTAGAATTTTAAATTTATTACATTTCTTTATTTATTTTACTATTTATTACTTTAGTTAAGGGCAAGTGATATCTGCATTAATGGACAACTACTTTTAAAAAGCAAAAACAAAATCAAAAGAAAAAACATTTGAATTGCATCAGATTGTACAGTGCGCGCTTATAAGTCAGCACTAAGGAGACTAAGGCAATACAATTGCTAGGAGTTTGAGGCCTCCTGACAATATAATATGAAGGTTTCTCTTAAAAGGAGAAAAAGAAAGAAAAAAATCCTTCTGCATCCTTTATGGCGTAAAATAGAAATGATACCTGTTTGAAAGCATAGCCTGATTCATTTAAGACTGTGGCACAAATCAACATCTCTTTTAAATTATTCAACTTAGTGTGGGGGCTGGAAAGAAACTGATGTCGCTAATTGCTTGCCTTGAATGAGAAATAGGTTCCCACTTCATAAGCCTTGGGGATTCAAAGTAGTAAATCTTTTGTAAGTATTCATTTTATAATTTAAATATTCTGATTTATTCTGTTTATAAAATCTACATTACAGACAAAGATTATGGTTAATAAATGGATCTAATTTTTCTGTATAGTGATTTTTGACTCTATTACATAATAATTTGTAATTTTTAGTCTATAATATATAAATACTTTGAATCATTAGCTACCTGTAAAGAGGAGATTAAATTAAAAATGAGAGACAAGTTTAAAAGTTTGATATTATAAGGTAAATGAAAGATTTTAAAATGATGGAAGCAGAAAATTTTATCTGGTAATTTAAATGCTATGAACACAAAAGAAAGAAATTATATTTAATACTAGACAATCAATAACACTCCAAAATTGTTTTTATTCTGTATACTGACAAAATGTTCCATTTCATGCGCTTGTTTACTTTTTAACTGTGTTTCTAATTTGACAGAGAAGAAAGTATTTACAAATATCCAAGTAACATTAGAAAGAGAAATACATCAAAAAACACTACACTGCCCCATGCAGTAAATCCCCCAGGGCCAGATTCATGTCGTGTTTGCTGTGTGAAGAACCTTTAATTAATATCAGTGCATTAGTTAAATTGGCTCAGACGCTACTTAATAAAAACTAAATGGAATTTTAGTGATTAAAGCTTTTTCATGCTCTGATTTTAGGATGTTAATAAATTATAAGAAAAATTTTAATCAAATTTTAAAAAATACAAATTTAAAACAGATTTTTAGTTTATAAAAAGGATCGTGTTAAACTAATATGTACTAACATGTACTCAGGATTTACATTGTCCTATTGTCTTGATATTAGTTTTAATGATGAATTTAGTATATGCTATAAACAATGAAACAGCTTTCCAACTATTGCTTTTATTTAAGTGACAAATATCTCAGTTATTATCATCTAATTCCTTAGGAGTTTCTAGTCTCTATGAGAGCAGTAGTGGATGCAAGCTTATTTAAATCAGGTGAATGTGCCTAAAGCTAAATAAGAAGTAGACACTTTAATATTCTGTCTATTAGCCTTCCAATTTCATTCAATTATGCTGTAAGTTAAGTTTTTCAATTTATTTACATATCTGTTATATTATATATGTGTGTAAACCAGGTACATCCAAATTAGTCTTCTTGAAGCACAAAGGATAACACAGTTAATCAGCCTGTATATTTCTTGGGGAGTGAAAATTTTAGTCAATGTATTTCTTATCATGTTATTTCTGAGGCATTAATTCTTAATATTATTTAAAACAATAAGTGTACCCAGACACATTAACTGAATTGTCCTTAAAGTTTATAATATTTTCAAAGCTACATAAACAAATAATTTTTTAGTAATCCCTTGCAAAACTAGTGTTAAAGAGGGGGAAAGGAAATAAATAACAAATTTTAACTAAAGATGACATTGGTGATGGCTCCAAACAGTAACATTAAACTTAGGAAGTATGTCCTCCCTTTATATAGTACCTTGTAGTTAATGCTAATAAAAAACACATACTATACACGCATTCACATATATGTCATATACATATACATACACACATCTATGCCGAATATATGTGTGTGTGTGTGTCTGTGTGTTTGCTGTGGGAGCCCTTTCTGCTCCTTTAGCCAACAGCCTTTGAGAT
Source organism: Microtus obscurus (assembly GCA_963919715.1). Taxonomy (NCBI): domain Eukaryota; kingdom Metazoa; phylum Chordata; class Mammalia; order Rodentia; family Cricetidae; genus Microtus; species Microtus obscurus. The sequence continues at coordinate 10,235,502 of CAWTZC010000190.1, read as the reverse complement.
ACCAGCCCACTGTTGTATGGGCTCTTTCGCTTTAAAAACAAGAGAAGTTCTCCTCTTGCTCTCTTGCTTTGGATCCGGTTCCAGCAACTAGACTCTGTTCATGGTCATGTAGACGGCATTCTGCAAGTTTTTTCCCCTAAAATAAATAACCCCTTTATAATTCCAAACTGATATGTGTGTGTTCAAGAAGCGAGCCTATCTTACCTGCAAAAGTAAGTTCCAGTTCATTGGCTCTACTTATTTTCTGTATGAATGAGTACAGCAGGGTATGGTGCCTCACAGTATAGCCAAGGCAAATCAAATTAAGTGGATATGGATATTGATATGACCTCCCTTTATAGGCTCATATTTTATAACAAGTTTTCAACTCATCAAGCATTTTGCCGGAAAACTAATTTTGCCAGTGCTTATATAATCTAAGCATGCATACACACTGTAATTCTTTCTGAAATAACTGATGTCAAACACTGAATAAGATGACATTTATGTTTTTTTTTTAAACAAAGCAAAAATACAATGCACTTTTTAGTTTTTGTCAGTTTGACACAAGCATGATACATTGGAAAGAGTGACTCTCAGGTGTGGAAGTCCCTCCATCAGATTGGACATTTGGTGTGTCTGTGAAAGATTTTTCTGATGGTTAATTGATATGGGATAGTCTGCCATAGGTTGTGACACTTCAGGTAGGCCTGGCTCTTTATAAAAGGTCAAGCAGTAACTCATGCGAATTGAAACATCAAGCAGCATTCCTTTATGGTATCTGCTTGATTCATTTTTTTTATTGAAAACAGATAATTTTTCATATAATTTGTCCTTATAACAATTTTTGTTCCCTCTATTCATCCTAGTTCCTTGTTAACTCCTTTGCCATCCAGTTTCATTATATTACTTTCTTTCATTAGGAAATAAACAGGATACTAGAGGATAAGAATAAAATAAAATTAACCACACCAGAATAGCAAAAAACAATCAAACAAGCAAAAGCGTCCATGAAAACCACAGAAAACACAGGAAGCCAATTGTTTACATGTATGGAAGCTCATAAAAGTCAAAACCAGAACACTGGAAGCCATAATATATACACAAAATATCTTTAGGAAAAAAGAAGAGACAGAAATAGAAATAAAATAAATTTATGAAAGGAGAGAGAGAGGGAGATAAAGACAGAGACACATAGTCAACAGAAAGAAAGAAAGAAAGAAAGAAAGAAAGAAAGAAAGAAAGAAAGAAAGAAAGAAAGAAAGAAAGAAAGAAGCCCTAACACAACATCATAAGGAAAAGACCCTCCAATGATGATGGTGACATTTTCTTTTGGTCATCTGCTGCTGGGAATACAGCCTACCCCTTAAGAATAGTTTGTTTTTGTAGGGAGATTCCTTTGGGGAAAACTAAATTTCATTTGCAAGACGTTATCTACTGGAGATTGCTGCTTGTTTAAAGATGGGGGCATGAGTCTCTACTTGTCTTTCCAGTTCTGCTGCTCAATTGGTTTCTATAGATTGCCTCAAGGTTTTTTCTACACTTCCTACTCTGAATCACCTCAAGGATGACTGTGGTTTGGTAAAGTAAGGCTCACAAACCCATCTGTTGCTGTAGCTCTTTGAATGAGACCAGTTCCCATAGGCTGATAGACTTGAATGCTTGGTTACCAAGCAGTGGCACTGTTTGAAAGGAGTAGGAGGCGTGGTCTTATTGGAGGACGTATACCACTGGAGGTGGTTTGGAGGTTTTCTTTTGTCCTTTCTTTTCTTTAACTTTTGTGGATGCAGTGAACTTTGTTGTTGATATTCAAGAGAGTAGGGCTCCCCAAGCTTCCCCCCCTTCTGGGGGTCTGAAATAGAAACCAGGAGAGATGCTCAGTGTCTGGTGCTGAGTTGAAACAGAGACTCCTCAATAACAAAGTACCTCTCTCTTGCTTTGCATCCTTATTGAGGTGAGTGATTCAGAGTTTCTGATTCTGTGGGGGTCATGTAGGCCGTGCCAGGCCCATTGGTTCTCTCTTCCTGTTGCCTGAGGATACAGATATAGAAATCCCAGCTGCTTCTCCAGCACCATAGCAGCCTCCTTACTGCCATGCTTCCCACCATGATGAAAATGGACTAAATCTCTGAAACTGTAAGCAAGTCCCAGCTTTAATTTTTTTTTGTTTTGTTTTGTTTTGTTTTGTTTTTCGAGACAGGGTTTCTCTGTGGTTTTGGAGCCTGTCCTGGAACTAGCTCTTGTAGACCAGGCTGGTCTCGAACTTACAGAGATCCGCCTGCCCCTGCAGTTTTAATATTTTATTTTATAAAAATTTCCATGGATGTCGTGCCTCTTTACAGCAACAGTACACTCGCTAAGACAGTCCACAAAATGGTCCCCTCTATATTTAATCTAGCAACAGAAAGAAAACTAACACATGTACCCACACTTTAGAAATATTTTGAGCTATGAGATTCCTACACTATTATTGAGTATTTTGATTATGATATGTTCACAGCTGCTTATGTGTGTATTCTTTAACTATCATGTGAACTCAATGAAACACATATGAATTCAATAGATAAAGAAGTAAATAATATAGAGGAGCTATGAGTAACAAAAGAGTGAGCAGGCACTGACAATTCTTATGGAATAGATGTTATAGCTACTCTCCAAAGTGCAATCAGTGTTCCCTTGAATATATGTGGTAAACTTGCAAAAAGCAATTGCTCAAATGTAGTAATAGCATAAGAAAATTGAGAACCAATTTTTGGCTTATATAACCAATTTATCTCTTTTCTGCAAGATGGTAAGCAAGACACAGATCTTCATCAAATGCTTTAGTTCCCATCTGCAGGTGTCTAAAAGTTAGCCTTGCAGCAAAATTATAAGAAACAAGAAAAACTAAACTACTTAAAATTCTGGATTTGCAGAGTAAGCTGTTAATCAAATTTAGCTTTATTTGAAGGGCAGGGTATTCACACATTGCAATAATGATAAGGAGCTTTCATTCTTCCCCCTATAAAATATTAAATTTTACCTTGACTTGAGATAAATGTGCAATGCGTTGTAAATTACTTAAACTATCTTTTCATTCATTAAACACTAAGCCTACATTCTTCTCCTTCAGAAATTAATAGGGTAATTTATATTATACCATGATATATATTATGTATAAAAATATTCTATAATATTTTAGTTATTACTTGATTTGCATTAAGGTCAAAACCTTAATAGATTATAAAAATAAAACACATTGATTGTATAAAACAAGTATCAACTGAATTGAGTAGATAACTTCATTGACTAATAAACACAGTGAATATGCCATATTTCTTAAAGAGTAGCTAATGTATGTGTTTACTAAAAAGCGGCTACATTCTACATAGCAAAAAATACACAAATATTCTTTTGTAAACATAAACTTTTAGTAAGGGATGTGTGTTGCCCTAATTACTTTCTTAAAACTAAATGTGTCCCAAACTCTCAAGTTAATGCCTCTTCCTTGATCATGTGTTCTTTGATGAGGGATGATAGCTATACATATATGTATAAAGATAAGATTTAGAATATAGTTAGAAATAATATTGGTCTAGTAGGTTTCTGTAGTTGATTATATTCTAAACCACTTCATTAATTACTTTCCTCCTTTTAAGTTGGTCTAAAGTCAAATTAGATAATATCTGATTACCACTAACAAGTGAGTCATCTTGGACATTTATGAATATCTTTTCAGTCTAATTATTATTGTACTTCATACATATTACAGCTGGGTAGATTTTTTTCTTTTTTATGCTTTATATTAAGCTATTTTTCTCTACTCCCCTTTCTTTCTCCCCTCTCCCCTTCTACTCTCTTCCATGACCCACATGCTTGTAATTTACTTAGCAGATCTTGTCTTTTCCTCTTTCCTGTTTAGATCCATATATATCTGGGTAGGATTATTAATTTCTTCCTTCCTCTGGCTACTTACATGGTATTTTAGTTTTACATGGAATGTTGATCACAGGAAGGTGGCTTTCAGAATAGTTGAAGTCCATATGGCATAAGTCCTGTGATAAGTTCTGGGTATCTTCAAGCATAGTGAATTACCTTCAGTTTCTAAGAGGCAACGAAGAGCAAGCAACCATAATGTACTGTTGTGGAAAGTTATTAGAACTGACCTAAGAAGATTTTTTCTTTCAAAAATGGTGTAGGAGGTTCTTCAGTATTTGTGTTGCTTTCATTGGTTAATCAATAAAGAAACTGCTTGGCCTGATAGGGCAGAACTTAGATAGGCGGAGACAACAGAACTGTATTCTGGGAGGAAGATAGCAGGAGATAGAGCCCAGCCACCATGAAGCTCCCAGGTCAGACATGCTAAATCTTTCCCGGTAATCCACGACCTTGTGGTGACATACAGATTATTAAAAATGGGTTGAATCAAGATGTGAGAGTTAGCCAATAAGAGGCTCGAGCTTATGGGCCAGGCAGTAATTTAATTAATACAATTTTTGTGTGATTATTTTGGGTATAAGCTAGCTGGGCTTGGGACACAGCCCGCTGCTCCGCCTACTACACAAAAGAAGCTTGTTTTTGTTAGTCTGTGGCTCATGTGAGAAGCATTAGTAGACATGAAGCAGAAAATGGAAAAGTAGAAAGGGAAGTTTCAACTGGAGATAGGAAAGGCAGAAAAATATAAACAGAGAATGAATGAGGAGGGATAATAATACCAGAGTTGTTTGATCAAATCTCAAGTATTATTATTCTATATTTACATAAAATCATGTTGCATGCCAGTGCCTGTGCATGTACGTCTGTGTATATATTATTTAAAGCTCAATGATTATTATCAAAACTAAACTGATAAAAAGAGTATACTTCTATTGTCAGAAAGTAAAAGGGAAAGACGTTTTCATTTAAGTTTGCATCCAATATATATTAGATATTTTCTAGTTATTAATAATTTCTACAATATATTTACATTTGTGAAATACTTCAATAGACTGTAGAAATAATGATATATACCAAAGAGAATGAACAGAAAACTAATTAATATTTCAAATGTATTAAAGTTAGACACTTAAAAGCAATCCTACACTAATTCAGAATTGAGAATAATAGAGGGTTATTTATTTAGGGGTAGACACACAAATCACAATCCTCTGCTGAAACAGAGAACAGCAACCCAATCCCTCAATCAGAAAAAAGAACTGATGTGCACTTTACATCAGAATAAATAGTATAAGAGGCCAAGTCCAAGTGGTAGGGTAACTCAAAGGCTACTGGTGGTAAAAATTCCCACAACACCTTCCCTTTCACTTAAATAAGAGAGTTCTAAGCCTATCACTGTTTCTTTCTTTATACTGTTTATGCTGGTTGCAATTCTAATTTTTATACCTGATATTTGTTCTTATTGTATATAATTTTGTATTAGGCTTAGAACTTTCTTATTTAAGCCAAAGGTGCTGTAGGAATTCCTACAGTCAGTAGCCTTTGCTGGAGAGGTTGTGGAGAAAGGGGCACACTTATTTTACTATTTTAAACAACTCAATTTCTCCTCTGCTCTCCTCTTTCCTACCATTGTATCACTCGCCATCCCTCTCCTCCATTTCCACCATACCTCACATATTTGGGGCCTTTTTTACCCTCCTCTTTTCTGACTCTGCTTCTTTATATTGTTTTGAATGATCTTCAAATTTCTGTCCATAGATCTCAGTTTCTTAATACTCTTCATTAATTTAACTGTTGATAATGATTGGTAATACTCGAGTCTCCCAGTTGAGTGATTTCACTGTAAAGGGCTCTCTTCTCTGATATCCACTATCCAGTGACTCACTTTTAAATACACCAAATGAATGCAATGCTTAAGTTACCTCTGCGCCCAATGTTCTCTAATTATTCCACCCCAGTAGTGTTAGAACTACAGTTAATTCTCCCACCTTTTTATTCCATAGGAGTTGTAAATGTTATATCTGTTTGAGATTAAAAATTAAATATACAATTTCTACCTTCCCTTTTCTTTTACTCTTTCAAATTCTTACTCTCTCTCTATCTCCCTCTTTTTCTCTCATTGTTAGGCTCAGGGATCATTGAAGAAATATTTGTGAAAAGATTTTGGGTTCCAGAGAAATAAGGAGTTTGCCGAGATTTTTTTTTTTTTTTTTTGGCATTTAGGAATGATAGAAGCTTTACCTTCAGAGTCTCACTGACATTGTTGCCTACATAGGAACTTAATAAGCAAATAACATACGTGTTCATAGGACTTTTAGATTATCTTCATCATTGATGTTTTCAAATATTGTTTTTTCCAACACTATCTATTCCATAAGTTTTTTTCTTTCTGTATGGTGCCTATTGTTTTTCGGTGAAATTCTTCTCCCCTTTCTACATTGTGCTTAATACCTTTTCCCTTTTCTCAAAGTTTTGATCAAATGATTCTTCATAAACACATTACCTTATGATTATCAAGTCCACAAGTACAAATTCTGAAATCTCATCAAAAGCTACACACCCAAAAGCTTGTAGGCAACAGTAATAGGATTCCCTTAGGTTACAACTAAATGAAGACCTAAAGTGACTTGAATGTGTCACAAGATTAGCTCTTAAAGAGAATCCAAAGGGGAATGAATATTATCAAAATACAATTCATGAAATTCTCAAAATATTATTAAAAATTAAAAATATTTATTTTCAACCATATTCCTCAATGATTCTTTTGAAAATGAATAAAATATTTTAGTAGTAAATACTATTTTAAAATAATATATTAATCAAAGTATTCAATGTTTTTATTTATTCTTTGACAATCTCATGCAGGTATACAGTGCTTTTTCATCTTACCTACACCAAACTCTATCTCCTGTTTTTCCTAGAACACACTTCTCCCAGGAGGGACTGAAAATTTTACCCTCTTAATTTTCTTTATGAATGTGATATTTTAAATTTGTACATTTATAGTAATCTTTCACTCAAAACACATCATAGGCAAAGAAATATTTTCACCGAAGTATGACCTGTGCTATATAGAGTTTAAAGTTTTAAAAAAATCCTTAAGACTTTTTTTTCCCAAATTAACTGTATTGAAAGTCCTACTGTTTTTGCAGCTCTTTGTGGGACTATAGCAGTGGTCCCTCATTCTGATTCTGTGATCCTTTAGCAATGTAGATTGTGTTGTAATTGTTCCAGTAGCTCAAGAGGACGCTCATATCTTCAGAGTTATTATTTCTCTCCATTATTGTTTTTTTGCTTGCCAGGCGCTGACTGACTTCAAATCAACCCTTCCCCTTGGGAGTTTGCACGTTCTAAGAACAATTGAACAGCTGCCTTAGGAAGTGGTGTTTCTATAATTCTCAGTATGCAGCCACACTATTAATATCGTTTTACATCTCTAATAGGGGTAAATCTTAAACACCACAAATCCTAATTATTTGAGCAGCAGTTGGCCTTAATTCATAACCACTACTTCTGACAGCAAGAGACCTTTGCTTCTTGGCAGAAAACTCTTATGAGGGATCCTCCCCTTTTATCTGAGGGTTAACACCATCTCTGGAACCACTGCTCCCAGGGAGGTGATAATTAGCCCTCCAAGCAGCCTGGCGCCTCCCTGCTGCTCCATCCTGGTGCAGTTAGCAAACTCATACTTGCTCATCTCTTCCTGCCTCCTTATGTTCACATGTTCACAAATTATCTAATCATCACTTTATTTTGGAGGGAACATTAAAAGTCTATGAATCATGCTTATGCTTTAAAACTTTTCCTTTGAAAGGAAAAAGCCCTGCTGATACGGTGCACAAGTTTTTAGCACCCTTCAAATTTTGTTCTGAAATAAAAACAATCCTATTTTTCTGATAACTTACATAGTTACACTTTACTTAGGTTCATGCATTTGAAGGAGAGTGGTGAGTAGTGTATATGAGGCTTTGAAGGGAGAAAAGCAAAAAGGAAAAGAGAAATAACTGTGATTAAAATACAGTCTCAAATATTAAAGTGATGCTTCATTTGTTAATTCATTATTTAATTATTTATATTAATTAATTATTTAATAATTATTTAATAAAAATATTAAAGTTTTCATTTATTCTGTGTGTTTTCATTTTTATTTTAGTATGTTAAAGATAGATTATTTTCCAGGAATTTCTGAACAGATTTTCTTTTCTTCCTATCTCAATCCAAAGTTTGAATTTTCAGTGTTGTTTTAAGGTTGTTAGCTAAAGAAATTACATATTATATTTTATTTACCCAAGTCCCTGCTCAGAAGGATTCTTTTCCTCCAATTTGTGTCAGTGGAAGGCTATTTTAGCAAATAAAAAAGAGAGAGAAATTTGGAACAAATTGCTTTCCAGTTTACTGGTTCTGTCTGATTGGGATAATAGCATTGTAGCCTATTCCCTTCAGTTTGCACCCATTCCCCATACAAGATATTCTTTCATCAGTGATATGAGCATTAGTTCCTCAAGGATACTTGGAGTCTTCTCTCTTTTCCCTGCCTGCCCCCATTATACACACATGGTTGAACCACCATGATCAAAGAACCTCAAAGTATCTCCTCATAGACTTTCTTGTAGAAGTCTAAGCATATTGTTTACACATATGCAGTTAGTATCAAGATTTTAATGACAACTCTTTTCCCTTGTGTGACCACATGTGCAGTGATTTAAGAGTTTGGCAAGCAATATACTACATTAATTGTATCTGTGACAGAAACAGTTGTGTCCACTGTTTCCCTCTTGTTACTATCTTACATTAAGTGGTCTCCAGAATAGCCCAGGAGTTATAGAATCATATTGAAATTATTATTGATTAAGAAATGATACTAGAAATTCACTGTCTGTAGCCCATGTTTGGTATCAAAGTACTAAATATTTTTTTTGTTGATGTGGGGTGTGTAGAATTAAACTTTCTAAGAAAAGTTAATAGTTAGGCATTAATATGGTAATAATATTAAAATTCAAGGGTAGGGTGATGGTTTCCAATTTCCAAACATGCTTACAAAAAGATAAAGGAGCCTTAAATAGTTAACTACAGTCAAAGGGTCAGAGAGGCTCTGTGTGGTCTGAAGATAATCATGTATGTGTATCTTATAATGACTGGACAGATAGCTATAAAAGTTATACTGAAAATTTGATCCTGCTATTTCAAATTAATCATACAAATCAAATTCCCACTTTCCTTACCATTTTATATGGAAATGAAGATAAATGGTTTTGATATTTTATTATAATTGAGTTGCTGGATATTAATATGTCTCAGATTTTTTGAAGCAGTTAAAGCAAGTAATACGTACCCCAGTGGATCAGAAGATTAACTTTCCCAAAGTTGACTAATACAGGAAGTTGCTAGACCAGCACACTGCAATTCTTCCAAAGAAATCCACTACCTCCAATTGCTTAAGTCTTATGTCCCTATTTATCTTGTTTCAAAAAAAAAAAAGCCATGTAAGAATAGTTTCAACTTGAAAATGCCAGAAGTATATATTAACATATAAAAGATAAGGCAACCCTAAAATTGTCAAAATGGATGCAGTTAGGGTAAATACAGAAATTCAAAATGCATTTAAAAACTCCATTAATATATCAATAGAGACCTTTAAGATTTTCCTGCCAGAATAAGTGGGATCAAGTAATAGGGAATGGATCTCTTATTTATTTAGTTAATTTACTAATATTAAATATTATTATTAGCCTGGACAATTTCTTCTTTTAATAGGACTGGAAAATCTTGTATAATGACCTCTCTGAAAGCAAAACTTGCATAAATACCTGAAGTGCAATAAGTTTATTGCTCAAGTTTGGAGGAGAGGGGAAGGAACAACGCTATAGAGAGCTTCTGAAATGCAGTACTCTCTGGCAAAACCCTTTTCTGTGGATTTTCTTATTGAACCAAAGATAAACAAACAAAAAAGAAACAAAAACAGCCAAAGTTTTATGTTTCTCACAAAGACTGGATAGTCCAGCCTTAGCGAGGACCTTGAATGACAGTTCTACTCCCCCTTTTCAGCCATTCTCTGTTTGATAAGGAATCTACAGCAACTTGTGGTCTGTACACAATATGTTAGAATTTTTCTGACATGATCTACTTGAAGAAACACAATATCTTCAGGAGACAAGACTGTTGATATTAATCTTTTATATTCTGGGAATTTTGTCCCATATTCTCTGATGGCCTAAAAAAAACTAATTTTTCATCAACTCTGCTTCCAAGAATACATTGAAGTATCTACTATCCAGTGTACCTATTTAAAAAAGTTTTCATTCTTCAATGTAACATTTCAAAAACTGACATTCCGTAAAGAAAATCTCTATTAATACAACTTGAAGCATTTGTCTTATCCAAACATACAACTATTCTCATGTGATTTTGTTCTTTGTGTTGTTATCCTTTTTTTTTCCAGCTCGTGAGTGGAATTTTATTTATTTATTCTTATTTTTTATTTTTTTTATTTATTTATTAAAGATTTCTGTCTCTTCCCCACTGCCGCCTCCCATTTCCCTCCCCCAATCAGGTACCCCTCCCTTGTTAGTCCAAAGAGCAATCAGGGTTCCGTGCCCTGTCGGAAGTCCAAGGACCACCCACCTCCATCCTGAGAATATATTTATTCCTATTGCTATGAAATATAAATTTTTTATCAGTCTACAAAAATGATTCTTTTTGAAAACCAGAGAAGAGGATTAGCAATTTATACCACTTGTTGTCATTGCAGAGGACATCAGTATTCTTCCCAGCACTCACATGGAAAGCAACCACCATTTTCTTCCCCAGTTTCAAAGGACTAAGACAATTTCTTCCAGCCTATGTGGGCACCACACAATACTAAATAATCAGACATACATGCAGAAGAAAATATTTACACAAATAAAATAAATGAAATTCAAGAAAATCTTTGTAATTTCCAAACAGAATTTTTCTTTGAAGTATGCATTTACTCTTGAAAGCAATATTTGTTGTTCTATCACATCAGCTGAATAATAAGATCACATTATTGCATTAAGTTTTTCCATTATTTTTTTATTTATTATTTTTCAAATTTTATTTTATATTCCAACCACACTTCTCTCTCCCACCACACTGTCTCCCACTTCCCTACCCCTAGCCTACCTCCCATACACTCCTCTTAATGGGTCAGGACTCCAAAAGGTAGACAACAAAGTCTGGCATATTAATTTGGGGAAAGACCAAATCCCACCCGCTGAATAAAGCTGAGCATCACATTTCACCGTAGGGAATGAGCTCCAATAAGCTAGCTGTTGTACCACCGATAGATCCTGATTCTATGGCCAATTGCTCCACAGTTCAAGCTTCTCCACGGTCTGCCATATAGAGGGTCTAGTTTGGTCCCATGGAGGCTCCACAGCTGTAAGACTAGAGTTCATGAATTTCCAGAAGCTTGTTTCAGCTGTAGCTGTAGAGTTCTCCATAATAACCTTGACCTCCCTTGATCATATATTTCCTTCCCCCTCTCTTAGATTGAATTCCCAGAGATGTGCGCTCACTAAGATCAGTATCATCCCTTACTTTTGTGGGTAAGTTATACACCAAGCCATCAGTGGACATCTGAATTCAAAGTCAATAGAAAGCATATATAAAGTTTTCCCAATGTATCCTTATTTCCAGATTTAAGTTTACATCTTAAGCACAGTAAAAGATAAACAACAACTTAAGCAAACGTGAAATTATTGTAACAAGATACTGTAATAAATCTTACATAAATGGTCTATCTCAAATATCTTATTATAACGTACCCACTTTTCTTATGATAAAGATGCAAGAAGATATAAGGCCTCTCTAGTGAGATAAAATGAGATTAATGAGGTGGTCACTGTAAAACTGCAGTAGGCTACCACATAAGGTTTAATTGAAGACAGATCTGACATCTGTGGATATACAACCTGTGAGACAGTGAGCAAGTATCTAAAGGCAGGTGTCTCATATACTGTAGGCCATATACATACTGATTGAAGAATAAATTCACAGATGAATATTTAAAGCAAGAAAACATTAGATTTGTGCCAAAACAGAATAGTGAGTGATTTAAATAATAGTCATTATTTATGGAATTTTAAATTCAATATTTTGAAATTACTTGAATACAAATAATTCTAACTGCAGGATACAAAAAAATATTCAGAAGAGAAAATTATTGTATTTGCATTCAACTGTGAGATTGAAATAATACAGCATGAATTCCCTCTTTCTCTCTAGCTTTTTCAAAGTGATTATTTTGTTATTCATGAATCATGTTACAAATATTGATGGTTACTTAATCACATATTTCACATTATTGCATAAACATTCCATAATTGTTAAGCCATGAGTAAATCATTATTATTGTAATAGTTTAGATTTCATGGCTATTACTTGGAAAACCTTAATTGGGTAGATAAAAAAATAGCAAACCATTTCTGCACCATCTTCTTATAATAGGCATTCATTTGGTGGGATCATGAATATTATTTAGCAATTTACCTAGGTCTATAATCACCTAGGAGATGGGTCTCTGGTGGATTAATTTGATTACATCAATAAAGGTGGTAAATCTTACCAACTGTGAGTCATGTCATTAGCTGTATTGTATCATAGACTAAAAAAAATTAAATAAAAATAAAAATAAAAGTAAATAACATTAGAACTTAACATATGCTTTAATTGCTATCTGCCTTTTGAATGCTTTTTTTTTTTTTTTTTGCTCCTTACCATCTGTCTCGTATTTCTACTGTTCTTACTTCTCTGACTTGATAGACTTTATCTTATATTCTGAGTGGAAATTAACTTTTTCTCCATTGAGTTGATTGTCAAATAATTCTATCACAGAAACCTGAAAAGAAGCTAAGGCAGGTGGTTTCTAACTTCTGGCAATTATAAAGCAACACTCAATTTATAATTTTTGGGCAATTCTTTACATGGACACATATTTCCTTTTCTGTTTTGGAAAATAATTTGGACTTGAACATTTACATGATTCATTGTTTTAGGAAAATGAGAAAATTTTCAAGAATTTTTTTTTCATTTAACCTCACTAGCAGTATACAGAAGTCATGCCACACAAAGTGTTCAGCACAGTTAGCGCTGTAAAATGAGTCAGATACATATTTTATATTGTGAACTGTAGAATTTTGTTTTTATTTATGATATCATTTTATTTCTAAAGATGTATTTTTTAAATTATGCATACATGTCTGAGCATGTTTACACATGTTTATTGAGGGTATAAAGGGGCACTGGTTCCACCAGAGCTGGAGTTATAACTGGCTTTAGACAACTTAATGCATGTGCTTGGAACAAAACTCTGGTCTTCTGGAAGAGCAACAATGATCTCAATGGCTGAACCATCTCTTTTGCCACTGCAAAATGTTGCTTTTGTTTTTGAGTCAGTGTCTGACTATGTATCTCAACTGGCCTGTAATTCACAATACGATTCAGGACGACCTTCAATTTGTGATGATTATCTTGTGGCTTCTTCCTGTGTTATGGAATTACAGTTGACACCCATAAAAAGCTCTGTATTCTTTAGCTCTGCCAAACTTATAGTACTTACTAGTAGCTTACTTTTCTTAGTATTTTTGTCTTTTTGTTAAGAACCCACTTTTCATGTCTTTCATGATATAGAGTTTCCAAACACAGAAAAAACCACATGTATCAATTGCAGAAAGTCTTTTTTGTTTGGTTGGTTTTTTTTGTTTTGTTTTCTTTTTTTGGTTTTTCGAGACAGGGTTTCTCTGAGGCTTTCGAGCCTGTCCTGCAACTAGCTCTGTAGACCAGGCTGATCTCGAACTCACAGAGATCCGCCTGCCTCTGCCTCCCGAGTGCTGGGATTAAAGGCATGTGCCACCATCGACCGGCTGCAGAAAGTCTTAATGCTTACATTTCTAAGGCTGTCGAGCACAGAATATGTATGAAACAGTTCACAATTTGAAAAACTTTTCTAACAAATAACTCCTGAGTATAGTTATGATATGATCTCTTTAAAATTATTTCTTGGCAGAGAACTTTCATGTGGCATCCATTTACTTTCCTTTAGTGCCAAATATTTATTGGTATAAGCACAAATAATATACATTTAGAAATTATGTTTCTTCTTCTAAGACCCAGGAATTCACTAGCCTTGATTAGTTATGTAGATTTATATTAAGAGGCAAATTTTCCCTTCAATGAACAGTTCTTAATTCAGTAAGGAAACTTTTGGTTCTCACCAATGCTGCTCACAAATGTATGTTTCACACTCCAGCCCCCTTATCATGTTCAGGTGATGCAGGTCATTGAGTGGTTCATAGTCTTTATAGCTGTGTAAAAGTGTTTGTCTGTCGAGAAAGGGGAAAGGGAAAATAATGTAATTATATTTTAACCTCAAAAATAAAAGAAATAATTTAAAATTATGTTTCTCTTTAGTTAACAATTAAAAATAATGTCTACATTTTAACTTTAACATTGACATAATATAAGACTTCATTTTCAGTTGAAGAAAAAGCAGTTTAAAAAATAGTACTGTGCAATTCCAAAGGGCATTTACTGGTCCTCAGGTTATTTTATCTTTACCAGTTTTCTAAGTAGGTGAGGCAGTTTGGAAGAGCATCCTTAGAGTTAGAACCATTCAGTCTATGACTTATTCAAAAGATACCAGAGAAAGGGACACATCCATTAATCACAAAAATCAGCAGGGAGAACAAAGTAAGGGCATGTCTGTGAACAATAAAAATACTAAATAATAGCAGAGCAGTTAGGTCCCCTTGACATTTCTCACAATCAAAACTTACTTGTGAACAACAGAGCCCTCACAGCAGGGTTGACCAGAGCTTTTAAATATTCAGAGTGGATGTAATACCAGGGCATTCAGGAAAGAAGACATTGAGTTGAATGGCGGTGCTGATTCTGCTGTTAGACAGGACTGTCTTCTTTAAAAAGAGACAGTCCATCATCAGAGAATATAGAAAGGTCCACTTCTCAAAGAAGCCTCCTTTCTTCAATGCACGCCACAAAATGAATACGTTTACTTCGAAAGTTCTTTAAATTGCTTCTATCATGTAGAAAGCTAATTCTCAATGAAGTCTCTTACTTTGAGTAACAATCAGATAATTTCTAGTCCACAGGATTAATGGGCTATTAGAAGAAAAAAAAAGGTTGGAATAATGCATTATTAAAATAATTAGCATTCAGCTTCCAAGAGAAGAAGGAGAGATTTTAAAGTGAAAACATATTAGTTACTTCAGTGAGAAACTAACAAAAATCCAAAATAATCTCCCAAACACTACTCATCTTGGTCTATAAACCTTGAGAATAACCCTTGGGACTCAATGAATTAAGGTACCTACTGCATTTTAGGAATATGAACTGGACACCAATAATACACATTTACAAGACAAAAGTTGTACCTCCTGCCATTTTCCTGAAGAACTTCTATGAAAATAGTGAATTCTGTCTCCTTCCAAGAACTTAGTGTTCTTTCTGGTGTATCTGAAGTCACTGGACCTAATAAAACTTCTCTTCCCATTACTTATTCATCTTGTAGATGTGTACTGCACTGCTATAATAAGGCATTGGGTATTGTAGCTTTCTTTATGGATATACTTTTACTTGATTTTCTGTAAAAAGCTAAATCTTTAGGGTCTTAGTTTCTTCATTAGACAACAAGCCATCAGCCTCTGCTCCCATCCATTGCTAGTTCCATGCTTTTCAAAACCTTTTCACAGGAAAGTAATTACATTTTTTATATAACACACACACACTCACACACACACACATATCACAAAATTGATGATAAAAGGCATTGTTGTGCTGTATTTTACTTGGTGTAAGTTTATTGACAATTGCAGTTCACATTTAATTGCCTTCAACGTACTACTTCCTAAGCATCCACATTTTAAAGCAGGAATGGTTCTGCCCTTTAGCTTTCCTAAGATGGTGTTAAGTCTTTCTTTCTATCAAGTCCTAGTCACCCATCTCCATGATCCATAAATAAACAATCAAGTTTAAAACCTCTTTATTATCTCTCATGCCCTTTGGCAAAATTATGTGGTATCTTCAGGAATAGGGCTTTACTTCCAAGTTTTCATGATTAATAAAGACCAATATTGGTAACCTGTACCATTCAGATGGTATAGGAGTTCCTTCTGTTTATGTATTGCTTTCATTAGTTAATCAATAAAGTTCTATCTGATAAGGCAGAACTTAGGTAGGCAAAACTAAATGCTGGGAGGAAGGAAGCAGAATGAGAGAGAGCTGCCTTGGAGACACCAGGTCAGACATGCTGACTCTTTCCCCCCGGTAAGCCTCGACCTCATGATGAACATGGATTAATGGGGATGGGTTAAATCAGGATATGAGAGTTCGCTAATAGGAGTCTAAAACTAATGGCCAAGCAAAGTTTTAATTAATATAGGATCTGTATGATTATTTCGGATGTAGGCTAGCTGGGCAGCCAAAACAAGCAGTCTGCTTCTCTCGTTACAGACAATACACCAAGTACTGTTTTTTTTTTCTTTAAAAAACTATTGCTCAAGGAGGATCATTACACCAACCCCCATGTAGTACTTCTATCCAAATATTTTCAATTATGCATTAATAAGCATATAACATTCCCATAAAGTCTTTGCAAATATCTTATGAGCCATTATGCTTCCCACAATTCTACTTATCGCTATGTTCCTATCCCATTCCACAGTTAAAACTTACCTATTCTGTCTTTCCCTTTCCACATATATAGCACCTGAATTCTATTACTCCTTATCTTCTCAGTAAGCGTGTCTACTTTTTTTAGCTTTTGGAGTTACATTGAATTAAACTACAGAATAAATATTCAAATAATGACCCATGGGAAAAAAAAACAACATATGAAACTCACTTTTCTACAGCTGGATAACACCTCTAATTATATTTTTAACAATTATGTCCATTTGCCTATGAGTTTCTGCAGAACTGAATAATAGGCCATATCTGCTGGACATCTAGATATGTTCCACAACCAATTAGCTCATATTCAACTGAAAACTATAAGACTCATGCCATGTTGGTATTCCCATTAGAGTCAATAGCTCAAATGACAAATATATATAAAAAGGGGAGGGATACTCATTGGGTGCGTAGAGAAAAACAAGATTAGTGTAGTAAACAGGTAAATGAGTCTGAAGTTAATTATATACATACATAAAGAATAAATAACATATATAAACAAATTAGTGAATTTTTTTTTTTACTGTAGGCAGTTCTTTGTAACAATGAACAATGGTTGATAATGGATGCTTAAAAGAAATCCCACACCAGCTCAGAATTGAGTATAATAGAGAGTTCTTTATTAAGGGGTAGACCAACAGATTACAGTCCTCTGCTTAAACAGAGAACAGCAACCAAATCATGCAGCCGGAAGAGAGACAGGACCTGTTCTTTACATTGATATTTATAGTACAAGTGACCACCCCCAAATGGGCAAATAACTTAAAGGCTATTGGTTGTAGGAATTCTTTCACCATCTTCCCCTTTCGTTAGAAACAAGAAAATTCTAAGCTGAATACAAAAGTATATACAATAGGCACAAATATCAGTTATAAAAATTACAATTACAATCAGCATAAACAATATCAAGCAAGAAACAGGTGATAAATGTTTCAATAATTATACTATACTAATGAGTTTAAGTCTTGTGTAATAGATAACTTAGCCAAGCAATAAGAGGAAAGTAACTACAAGAATTTAGTCTTCAATCCCATTGAAGACCCTTTCTTGTAAATGTATAGTGAAGAAACAATCTTTTAAATCAATAACTATAACAAGCCCTCCTTTTGGTAATAGAGAAGGCATAGAAATTTCAGATTGTAGAGGTCCCATAGGATGAATTACCTTGTTGACAGCTCCTACATCTGTCACCATTCTCCATTTACAAGATTTCATTTTTACAGTAAATAAAGGAGAATTCCAAGGGCTAGTTGATTCTTCAATGTGATGAGCATCTACCTGCTCCTGTACTAGCTGTTCTAAAGCTTATAATTTGTCTTCTGTTAAAGTCTACTATTTAACCCATGTTGGTTTCTCAGTAAATCATTTTAAATGTAGGGCTGTTGGTACCTTGAAAAGGTGTGCTGGTTGTTTTGTGTTCTTGTACAGCCTGAATGGCTGGTGACTTTTGTTTATAGTACCTTATATTATCCCTCCCAGAATTATGAGTTTTGGGGACTGCAGGAATGTTAATCTGAGTATTCCATTGCTTCAGCAGGTAACAACCCTATACATTCACTGCAATATTAGCCACAAGTGGCCTTGTCTTTCCGTTCTGTCCTTTTGGCTCTGTGGATTTAAAACATCTCCTGCTTTGTTTCACTTGTGATCGGGTTACAATTTCTGGTAATTGAATGTCTGCCTCTTGAAGAGGCCAATTAGGATGCCAAGATTCTGGAGTAATGATAGTCATGTCTGTACCTGTGTCTATCAAACCCACAATTACAATGCCATTTATAAGCACTCTTAGCTTTGGTCTTTGATCATTTAGAGAAGTCTGCCAGAATATATGTTTCCTATTTCCTATTGGAATTTTTGATTTTTCCTCCATGCTTATTCCATCATCCATAACAGTGTGATCTTTTACAGAAGGCTTCTAAATTATTTAATTTTCTTGGTAAGACATGTCATTCATAGTGACTGGGAATGAGTGGAAAACTTTTGACTTAGGGGCCTGCAAGAGGCCCCCCCCCCAATTTTCACAATAGTATCGGGTTGCCTTGTCTGTCTTTTGTGGAACTGCATTCAGTGGTCCAATGTTGGTCTTTGCCACATCTTCAACATGTACCTGAAGGCTGAGTCCTCCTATTCTTGCCATTCCCAGAGGAGAAATTAATCCCTTTTCAGATGTCCTATTCTACCATAATTAAAACATTTGACATTTTGATGTCTCCTCAAATCTTTGGACATTTCTTCTCCTTCTCAGGTTTCAGTATTATAGTAAAATGTCTCAGTGTTCATCATATGCAGGATCCATTCATCAATTTGTGTTGATCTAACCTATATAGGCCCAAGTATCTTTTTTCATTATAAGTTGGCATTTTCAAAAGTCAGAGATTCAAAAAGTACTCTTCTAAGCCGGGCGGTGGTGGCACATGCCTTTAATCCCAGCACTCGGGAGGCAGAGGTAGGCGGATCTCTGTGAGTTCGAGACCAGCCTGGTCTACAGAGCTAGTTCCAGGACAGGCTCCAAAGCCACAGAGAAACCCTGTCTCGAAAAACAAAAAAAAAAAAAGTACTCTTCTAGCATCTGGGGTTGTTACCCCTATTTGTACAGCCTTAGGGGTTTTCTCTGGCCCTGTTTAACCCTGGTATAGGATTCGATTTGTTTTCCTAGTTCTTGAATCCTGTCTCAAGCATTTAAGGCTGTTTTGTGACATAAGAAGATTTGTTCATCATAAAGAGCTTGAACCTCTGGGTCAGCATTAGTGCCCTCACCAAGAATTGGATCTTTGGAAGTCTCAAGTCTTTTTGCTTTTCCATCTTTTCTAAAATAACATTTAAACATCAGTTGAGGCCCATAATCTAGGACTGCTGAAACTTACTGAAGCCAGTCATGTGAAGTAGCTTTAATGCTTGAAGCCCATGTCTTTACCATCTCCCAATGCTGAATGTAAGCTGTAAGTTATTATTGATTGCCTAATTTCTTTTAGATCATTCATTCCTATAGGTATCCTTCTACCTTCTTTGGATCCTTTTGGGCCCTCAGAACTTGATGCTTTGTCAAGAGTAGATTACAAGGTAGGAAGCTAAAACCCTGGGTAAATCATTTCTGACAGGTACTGGCAATGTTAAATCCTGTATTGTAACTACTTTCCCTGCTCATAAACTCCAATAATTTCTTCAATTGATTCAAATCTTTTTACTACTGCCTTTTGTAAGGCCAGAATTTCCTGGCCTATATATATCCCTAGTGATTTCAGTGAGGCACCTAACCTTTGGCCCTCATTCTGCACATGAGATTCCAAAGTCTGAAGTTTTTTTTTTTTCTTTTAAGATAACATCTCACCCTTGGACATCCAAACTGCCTAGGCTCCCACAAAGCCAATAGGTGCAATAGGATCAAAAACCCATTGCCATAGTTCATGAGGTCTCAGTAGTTCTCATTGTCCGCTATGTTCAGCGAGATCGGTTTTAACCCAGGCTTTTTCAGACCCAGGCCAGCTGGCCTTGGTGAGTTCCCGATAGAACATCCCCATTGTCTCAGTGTGTGGGTACACCCCTCGTGGTCCTGAGTTCCTTGCTCGTGTTCTCTCTCCTTCTGGTCCTGATTCGGACCTTGAGATTTCAGTCGGGTGCTCCAATGTGGGTCTCTGTCTCTGTCTCCTTTCATCGCCTGATGAAGGTTAATATTCAGGAGGATGCCTATATGTTTTTCTTTGGGTTCTCCTTCTTATTTAGCTTCTCTAAGAACCCGAATTATAGGCTCAATGTCCTCTATTTATGACTAGAAACCAAATATGAGTGAGTACATCCCATGTTCTTCTTTTTGGGTCTGGCTTACTTCACTCAGGATAGCGTTTTCAGTTTCCATCCATTTGCCTGCAAACTTCAAGAAGTCCTTGTTTTTTACTGCTGAGTAGTACTCTAATATGTATATATCCCATACTTTCTTTATCCATTCTTCAATTGAAGGGCATCTAGGTTGTTTCCAGGTTCGGGCTATTACAAACAATGCTGCTATGAACATAGTAGAGCATATACTTCTGTTGAATGATACGGCCTCTCTTGGGTATATTCCCAAGAGAGGTATTGCTGGGTCCATGGTTAGGTTGATCCCGAATTTCCTGAGAAACCTCCACACTGCTTTCCAGAGTGGTTGCACAAGTTTGCATTCCCACCAGCAATGGATGAGTGTACCCCTTTCTCCACAACCTCTCCAGCAAAGGCTAACATTGGTGTTTTTGATTTTAGCCATTCTGACAGGTGTAAGATGGTATCTTAAAGTTGTCTTGGTTTGCATTTCCCTGATCACTAAGGAAGTTGAGCATGACTTTAGGTGTCTTTTGGCCATTTGAACTTCTTTTCTTGAGTGATCTCTGTTCAGCTCAGTGCCCCATTTTATAATTGGGTTGATTAGCCTTTTGTGGTCTAGTTTCTTGAGTTCTTTATATATTTTGGAGATCAGACCTTTGTCAGTTGCGGGGTTGGTGAAGGTTTTCTCCCAGTCAGTGGGTTGCCTTTCTGTCTTGGCGACAGTGTCCTTTGCTTTACAGAAGCTTCTCAGTCTCAGGAGGTCCCATTTATTCAATGAGGCCCTTACTGTCTGTGCTGCTGGGGTTTTACATAGGAAGTGGTCTCCTGTGCCCACGTGTTGTAGAGTACTTCCCACTTTCTCTTCAACCAGGTTCAGTGTGTTCAGACTGATATTGAGGTCTTTAATCCACTTGGACTTGAGTTTTGTGCATGGTGATAGATACGGATCTATTTTCATTCTTCTACAGATTGACATCAAGTTTTGCCAGCACAATTTGTTGAATATACTCTCTTTTTTCCATTGTATACTTTTAGCTCCTTTATCGAAAATCAGGTGCTCATAGGTTTGTGGGTTAAAGTCAGGGTCTTCTATTTCGATTCCATTGGTCAACTTCTCTGTTTTTATGCCAATACCAAGCTGTTTTCAATACTGTAGCTCTATAATAGGGTTTGAAGTCAGGGATGGTAATGCCTCCAGACGTTCTTTTATTGTATAAGATTGTTTTGGCTATCCTAGGTTTTTTGTTTTTCCATATAAAGTTGATTATTGTCTTCTCCAGATCTGTGAAGAATTTTGATGGGATTTTGATGGGGATTCTATTGAATCTATAGATTGCTTTTGGTAGAATTGCCATTTTTACTATTTTGATCCTCCCGATCCAAGAGCAAGGGAGATCCTTCCATTTTCTGGTGTCCTCTTCTATTTCTTTCTTCAAAGACTTAAAGTTCTTGTCAAATAGATCTTTCACTTCCTTGGTCAGGGTTACCCCAAGATATTTTATGCTCTTTGTGGCTATCGTGAAAGGTGATGCTTCTCTGATTTCCCTCTCTGTTTCTTTATCCTTAGTGTATAGGAAGGCATCTGATTTTTTGGAGTTGATCTTGTATCCTGCCACATTACTAAAGGTGTTTATCAGCTGTAGGAGTTCTTTGGTAGAGTTTTTGGGGTCGCTTATGTATACTATCATATCATCTGCAAATAACGAAAGCTTAACTTCTTCCTTTCCAATACGAATCCCATTGATCCCCTTATGTTGTCTTATTGCTATTGCTAGAATTTCAAGCACTATATTGAAGAGGTATGGAGAGAGTGGACATCCTTGTCTTGTTCCTGATTTTAGTGGGATGGCTTTGAGTTTTTCTCCGTTTAATTTAATGTTAGCTGTCGGCTTGCTGTAAATAGCTTTTATTATATTTAGGTATGACCCTTGTATCCCTAGTCTCTCCAATACCTTTATCATAAAGGGGTGTTGAATTTTGTCGAATGCTTTTTCAGCATCTCATGAAATGATCATATGGGTTTTTTTTTCTTTCAGTTTATTTATATGGTGGATTACGTTGATAGATTTGCATATGTTGAACCAGCCCTGCATCTCTGGGATGAAGCCTACTTGATCATAATGGATAATTTTTCTAGTATGTTCTTGAATTTGATTTGCCAGTATTTTATTGAGAATTTTTGCATCAATATTCATGAGTGAGATAGGCCTGTAATTCTCTTTCTTGGTTGGGTCTTTGTGTGGTTTTGGTATCAGGGTAACTGTAGCTTCATAAAAGGAATTTGGCAATGACTTTTCTGTTTCTATATTGTAAAATACATTAAGGAATATAGGTATTAGCTCTTCTTGGAAGTTCTGGTAGAATTCAGCATTGAAAGCATCTGGTCCTGGGCTTTTTTTGGAGGGGAGATTTTTGATAACAGCTTCTAGTTCTTCACCTGGTCTTGGTTTAGCTTTGGTATATGGTACTTATCTAAAAAAAATGTCCATTTCTTTTGCATTTTTCAGTTTTGTGGCATACAGGCTTTTGTAGTAAGATCTAATGATTCTCTGAATTTCCTCTGTGTCTGTGGTTATGTCCCCCTTTTCATTTCTGATCTTATTTATTTGTGTGTTCTCTCTTTGTTGTTTAATTAGTTTGGATAGGGGTTTGTCGATCTTGTTGATTTTCTCCAAGAACCAACTTTTTGTTTCATTGATTTTTTTGAACTCTTTTCTGTGTTTCTATTTTGTTGATTTCAGCCCTCAGTTTGATTATTTCCAGTCTTCTACTCCTCCTGGGCACGTCTGCTTCTTTTTTTTCTTGATTTTTTCAGGTGTGCTGTTAAGTCCCCGATGTATGCTTTCTCCGTTTTCTTTAAGTGTGCATTTAGTGCTATGAACTTTCTTCTTAGCACTGCTTTCATCGTGTCCCATAGATGTGAGTATGTTGTCTCTTTATTTTCATTAAATTCAAGGAAGACTTTAATTTCTTTCTTAATTTCTTCCTTGACCCAGGTGTGGTTCAGTAGTTGACTGTTCAGTTTCCATGAGTTTGTCGGCTTTCTAGGGGTAGCATTGTTGTTGCCTTCTAACTTTAATCCGTGGTGATCTGATAAGACACAGGTGGACACTGATATTTTTTTATATCTGTGGAGATTTCCTTTGTTTCCGAGTATGTGGTCAATTTTCAAGAAGGTTCCATGAGCTGCAGAGAAGAAGGTATATTCTTTCCTATTTGGGTGGAGTGATCTATAGATGTCTTTTAAGTCCAATTGCTTCATTACCTCCAATAATTCTCTTAATTCTCTATTAGGTTTCTGTCTGCTTGACCTGTCCATTGGAGAGAGAGGTGTATTGAAGTCTCCTACAACTAGTGTGTGTGGTTTAATGTCTGCCTTCAGTTCTAGTAATATTTCTTTTAGATAAGTGGATGCTTTTGTATTAGGGGCGTAGATATTCAGGATTGATACGTCATCCTGATGACTTGTTCCTGTTATGAGTATAAAGTGTCCATCTCGATCTCTTCTGATTGATTTAATTTTGAAGTCAGTTTTGTTAGAAATTAATATGGCCACACCTGCTTTTTTCTTAGGACCATTTGCTTGAAAGACCTTTTCCCAACCCTTTACTCTGAGTAGATGCCTGTCTTTGTGGTTGAGATGTGTTTCTTGCAAACAGCAGAATGTTGGATCCTGTTTTCGTATCCAATCTCTTAGCCTGTGCCTTTTTATAGGTGAATTGAGACCATTTATATTAAGTGATATTAATGACCAGTGGTTGTTTATTCCAGTTATTCTTATTGTTTTTGGTAGTAGAGTTTATGTGTCTCCCTTCTTTGAGTTGTGCTGGTGAAGGGTCTCTAGATGCCTGAGTTCTTGTAGGCAGTGTTGACCATGTTGGATTACTTGGGTTGTGATTTTCCTTCTATTATTTTCTGTAGGGCTGGATTTGTGGGTATGTATTGCTTAAATTTGTTCTTATCCTGGAATATCTTGTTTTCTCCATTGATAGTGAACGATAGCTTGGCTGGGTATAGTTTTTTGGGTTTGCATCCATGGTCTCTTAGCTTCTGCAGTACTTCTATCCAGGACCTCCTGGCTTTCATGGTTTCCATAGAGAAGTCAGGTATAAGTCTGATCGGTTTACCTTTATAAGTTACTTGGCCTTTTTCCTTTGCAGCTCTTAATATTCTTTCTTTAACCTGTATATTCTGTGTTTTGATTATTATATGGAGAGGGGATGTTTTTCTTTGATCTAATCTGTTTGGTGTTCTGTATGCTTCTTGAATATTCAAAGGAATATCTTTCTTTATGTTGGGGAAGTTTTCTTCCATAATTTTGTTAAAAATGTTTTCTGGGCCTTTGAGCTGTGACTCTTCTCATTCTTCTATTCATATTATTCTTATGTTTGGTCTTTTTATTGTGTCCCATATTTCCTGCATGTTTTGTGATGAGGATTTATTGGCTTTGCTGTTTTTGTTGATCAGTGTGTTTATTTTTTCCTATGGTGTCCTCAGAATCTGAGATTCTTTCTTCTATTTCTTGTATTCTATTGATTATGCTTGTTTCTGTAGAATCCGCTTGTTTACCTGGATTTTCCATATCCAGCTGGTGCTCAGCTTGCGTTTTCTTCCTTGCTTCCCTTTCAGTTTTCAGTTCTTGAACTGTTTCCATTACCTGTTTGATCGTTTTTTCTTGATTTTTCAGGGTATCATGTACGTATTTACTCATTTCTTCAAACTTTTTACTAATTTCTTCAAACTTTTTTGTTGAAATTGGGGCACCGGGATTGTGTCCCCAACACCCCAGCTGCCTGGCAAGCTTATGCCCGAAATAACAACACACAAACTGTATTCATTTAAACACTGCTTGGCCCATTATTTCTAGTCTCTTCTTGGCTAACTCTCGCACCTGGACTAGCCCATTTCAAATCAGGTTTGTAAGCGCCCCAAGGTGCGCTTACCAGGAAGATTCTAGCCTACGTCCATCCCGAGTAGGAGCTTCATTGCGCGTGTGCCTCAGAGTGCAGAGCTATCCCGTCTGTCTGCCCGCTAGACAGGAACCTTGCATCTCTGAGCGGAGCTGCATGATTTCTGACCTCACTTCCTCTTCTGCCCAGTTCTGTTTACTTCACCCACCTATGTTCTAACCTATGAGGGCCGGCCAAGCAGTTTCTTTATTTTAACCAATGAAATCAACAGATTGATATATGACACTCCCATATCACTTCCCCTTTTTCTGTTTAAACAAAAAAGAAAAGCTTTAACTTTACCATAGTAAAATCACATATAACAAAACAGTTATCAAGTAAAAATTACAATAATCTTTATCATAACTAAAGAAAGAAAAGTATAACTATAACTAACTATCCTTAACTCCATCAAAGACTCCAGAAAGATACAATATTACCTAAGCAAACAAGAAAAAAGCAACATTAAAACTCTAGAAATGACAGAGACATCTTGCTGCCTTTACAGTCACCCAAAGTTCCTCTGTACTGTTGGGGCATCCGTCTTCGGCCTACAGGCCCATAGTTTTCAGCAGACATTCCACAAAGCAGGAAATTTCAAAGGTAGTCACTATGTGCTTGTCCTGAAGAATGTCTCGTAGACTCTTTCATGAATCAGGAACCCCGAAAGATCATCTCACCTTTAGGCAAGTTTAGCAGTCCTCTCTCTGTGGGTTCTTTGTGTCCAGTTTATGCATCAGTCCAGGCAAGAGCAGTCTCTTGCCCAAATGGTTATCCAACTCCATTAGGAGCCTCTTCAATGCCCATCTTCCTCTTGAAGTAGCTGGTGTTGCCAGGAGCAGACATGTCTCATTGCCATGAAAAACCCTAAGTTATTAAAATATTTTAAATGCCATATTCTGCAATCTTTGAGAGATATGAAGAATGCATTATCTGAAATATATCTATGCACCTCTGAAAAATCTAACATAACTACAAGCTTGACCATTATCGATGATTATCCATTAACAACCTATATATGTTACATTTTTAAATGAACTGCACAATCACAATACTTAATCAAGATCAGAAATACATATACATGTAACAAAATTGACCTTAAAATCTATACCAATGCAAATTATTCATATCTATATTCTATCCCCCTTTAAATGTAAAAGAACAGTTATAAACAATGTTTTGGGAACATGGGCGCAGTTTTTTCTCTCTAAACTGCTTCCTGCTGAATGGGGGCATCATTAATTAGGTCTTTCATGGTATAACCTGTGTGCCAGGGTCATCTCAGTTGGTAGTTGAGTGAAGTAATTTTTTGAGGGTGTTCATAGCAACCTTTCAGGCAGGCGTGGTCTATCAAACCAAATTGGAATAGAAGAAATCCATAGGGTCTCATCCTCTGTGAAAACAAAAGAAGACCCTTTCTGAAGCATCATATCCTTAGACCCAAATTCTGAAATCATACCCTCATGATATCCATTCTGGTTTAGCTTGGCAGCCCATGTCTCTCTGTACTTAGCTCCTTCACAGTCAAAAATTTTAAAGAAAACACAATGTACATAATCCAGACTCTCTGTGAATTTTTCATTTTTACGTGGCTTATTTCTCTTTATTTTTTTAATCTCTTAACTATCTGTACTCTGTCTCTTTAAAGACTTTACCTTTTTATTTTTAAAGGCATTAACTTTATTCTCTCTATATATATATTTTTTTTCTCTCTTAAGCCCACGTACATTTATCCAACATTGTGACTCATTTAGTGGTCTGTCTGAATCTGTTTTATTGTGAATCTGTAATTTTTTTTACTATCCAGGATCATTTCTTAAAATGTTAATCACTTCTTAAAAACTTAAGTTGCACCATGTATGGGTAATACGGTACTGCCTGTGTCCTGTAAAGTCTAAACCTTAAGTGCGCTGTTATCACAGTAATTACGGTAGTTCCTGCTTGAGACCAGCTCAGTTCATTTGGTGCCCCTGAGCTGCGCACAATGCCAGGCATACAGCAGTCCACATTGCCATCAAGCAAGCCGTAGAGCTTTAGTCCAAATGCTCCATTCAAAAGCTCTGTCTCCCCCAGGATCCAGACAGAGATCGTAATGGCGGCATAGCCCAGAAAGCCGGTATTTTAAAACAGCCGGATTTTTCCTATTGCTGAGTCAGGACAATTTCTTTGCGGCACACAACCCACAAACAGCAAAAAGCTGTATTAAATCCTTTTCCTCTCCTTTTTAAGCCCTCTCAGGTTTTACGTGGAGTTCATTAGCACGTTGGGTGCCAATTTGTAGTAAGAGGAGTGGCAGGGCTGTGTCCCCGGCACCCGGCTGCCCACATGGCTTAGCTTATGCCCCGAAATAATTACACGGAAACTGTATTCTTTTAAACACTGCCTGGCACATTAGTTCCAGCCTCTTATTGGCTAGCTCTTGCACCTGGACTAGCCCATTTCTGATAATCTGTATAGCACCCCAAGGTGTGCTTACCGGGGAGATTCTAGCCTGCCTCTGCTTCTGGTAGGAAAATCATGGCGACTCCTCACTCAGCTTCCTTTTCCCAGAATCCTGTTCTGTTTACTCCACCCACCTAAGGGTGGGCCTAATGAATGGGCCTAGGCCGTTTCTTTATTCATAAGAAACCACTCCCACATCACTTTTTGTCGTACTTCTCCTCTATTTCTATAAGGGTGTTTTTTACATGTTGTTTAAGGGACTCTATTGCTTTCATAAAGCCAATTTTTTCTACTTCTTCTGTGTTAGGGTGTTCAAGTCCTTCTGTTGTAAGATCATTGGGTTCTGGTGTTTTCATGTTGTTTTTCAGATAATTGGGTGAAATTCTGCCTTGGCGCCTGCCCATCTCCTCCTATCAATGCTACCTAATAGGTCTTTTAAAATCATATCAGGTTTCTCTGCTGGCCAGAGGCTCCTCTTACAGATTGCCCTCGCTCTGTTTCCTGGCTCCTGCCGGGGGCCAAGATCCCTGTCACCCCTCAGTAGGGTCTTCAGGGACAGGACCCGGCTCCTCGTCTGCCAGGGACCTCGCCAACCAAAAGCCTACCTCCTTGATTCAATCGCGGTGGGGCGATTTGCTCTCGGTGTTGCATGCTGGTCCTGCTGCTGCGCCAGACCCCGCCTGTCCCGGTTGCAGCCTGTGGCCTACGTCGCCCACCTGCGTCTCCGCTCTGCCGGCGCCTGCATCTCCACTCTGCCGGCGCCTGCGTGAGTCTCCGAAAAATATGTTTTTCTTGACAAAAATTAAATTGATTCTGTACATGAAACAAGAAGCCCAGAACTCAAGAGTAGGGAGGACAAACTGAAAGATGTACAAGTCACCACACGGCAGAAAGCACAGCAGTAAGTGGAGTGTGCACAAGCTTGGGAAATTTCCAAGTTGGTATGCACACTTAGCTTTGCTGTGACAGGGGTTTTACCTAAAAACAGCTTAGTGGGTAAAAACAAGCCAAGAAGACACTGGCGGGAGACTTTCTGGGCTGTGGACCAGTTAGGCCTTTAAGACGGTCCATCAGGTAGGTTTGGAACTTGAACCTACATGGGTGTCAGAAGAAGATGGACATGTAAAAGAAATCCCACACCAGCTCAGAATTTAGTATAACAGAGGGTTATTCATTTATGGGTAGACTCACACATTATAGTCCTCTGCTCAAATGGGGCACAGCCAGAAGAGAAACTGCACCCTCACCCAGTTGGCTGGATAACTTAAAGGCTACTGGCTGTAGAAACTCCTACAGCAAATGGTAATCTTTAATATGTTGCAATTAAAATGATCCAGTCTATTCTAGAAAATAGTACTTGAAAGTTAAGTCATGATTATATGCTAGCATCAATTTTAAAATTCTGCTACTGACTCTTGAAATAATTAACTTTGTGGACACAATTCATTTGGGAAAAACAATCCCTAGATAGATTAGAGACATGGAACAATGTTTAGGCCAGGTTTAATAAAGTGAGTGTGAAGGTATTTTTTCATTTTTTTTTAAATAAATAAGATAAATTTTCTTATCAAAATGATTTCTACCTTCATAACAGAGCAACTATTCACTTAGTATTCATCATATGACAAAGTTGTGATAATTAACCATATCTACTGAGACAGTGGCTAATGATATGTGGTGATCTGAGGTGGCTGATTGTGTAACATTAAAATAAATACACATGCTCCTTAACACCCGACTGTGAACATTTGTCTCCTTCAAACAATGTTGCTAAGACCTGCCCCTCCCAATAGAGTAGGTGCTAGTGTACTTCATGTATAATTTATTAAGAAATAACATTTTGGTCTGTAAATTTTAACTTTATTATTGAAAACCATAGAACTACCTTTGAGCCCCAGATCAGTCACAACACTGTGACACAGATAGAGGCAAATATAGTCACAGCACACAGGTACTCCTCTTGGGGTTTTTAAACGATCATTAGGAGAAAATGTCCCTGAGACTTATAATATTATATTTTCTGTATTTTCTATGGCATTAATGAATAAAAAGAAAATACATGGGGAATTTAAATGTAATGCAAATGAATTAATAAATTATTATAATTGTTGGCCAAAATAATAACTCTGAAAAATTTAAGGTAGAAAAGAAATGTCATGTTTAAATCATCCGATGCTTTACAAAATCATTATTTTAATATCATATTACTTTTTTTTCAGGAGTGATGTCAATAGATTGTGGCAAATGATAGTGTACATTGTTTACAATAAAATTTATGTTCTGTAACATTTTCATAGGTATTATCTAAAGAAAGAATGCAATAAGCATAGTTAAATGAATTGTTAATCTACATGTTATTGTAAGTTCATTTTTATATATAAAGCTAATTATGTGTCCAGAAAATGTAAGTACTCAGTATCAAAAGATATTATATAATTGTAATCTGAGAAGCAATATTTTAATTACAAATGCATTGTTGTAAAAAGTTGTAACTCTTTTTTACCTGTATTTATTGGTCATCTGCTACTGGTCAGGTATAATGATAATTTCTGGCACAAATGGATAAATACTGCAGCTTTTTATCTCCCATGATAGAGATGTAGAAAGAAGCACAGAGGTGCCCATGCCTGCCTATACTAACTGAATTTACAAGTCTCTAATCATATTTTAACGTAATTTCCATGATATTTTGCAAAATACAATGATTGATTTGGAGAGAGAAGCAGTAAACAGCACTTTGTTTAGAATAAATATAAATAATGATCTCTCAACTTATATATTAACATAGAACATTTACAAAAATAAAACGGACAAGATCAACCCACTTTTTTCAAATCAACTGTTCATGTTTACTTTCTAGTGATCCTCTGTACCTTAAGCTATATATTTGTACTTTATACCTATTATATTATGTTTGACTAGATTTTTATTGATTTTGCTCGATCAATTTCATTCCACAATATTTTATTATAACACTTTGGAAAGGTGAAATATATGATATAAATATTTACAACCATAACAACATTCCTTCTTTAATATATTTTTTTGTTGTGTACCACTTTACCATTCTCCTCTCAATACATTTGGGAAAAGACAGGATTGCTAAACAAAGAACTAGATCAGCTGTGCTATAATTCAGTCTGCAGCTTCCCGAGCCACAGAATAAATATGAAACCCGTTTAAGAATTGTTATTCAGCCCTCCAGCTTCTTTGATCCTTCCTCTCTTCTTCTGCATAGTTCCCCTGGCTTTGCCTAGTGTTTTGCTGTGAGTCTCTGCATTTGCTTCTATGAATTGTTGGGTGATACCTGTCAGGTGATGATTGGGCTAGGTTTCAGTATTATTAGGAATCATTTCATTGACATTATGTTTTGTTTTTGCCAATTGTGTTTGTTTCTATTCTGAATCTCTTGGATCTCCTACCCGTAGTTTCCAGACATCTAGGCAATATCAGACATGGACTCCTTCTCATGGTTTGGGCTTCAATTTCAACAGGTCATTGACTGACCACTTCCACAAGCTCTGCATCCCAAGTCCCCAGCACATTTGCAGGCAAGACAGATTGTAGGT
Source organism: Microtus obscurus (assembly GCA_963919715.1). Lineage (NCBI taxonomy): Eukaryota > Metazoa > Chordata > Mammalia > Rodentia > Cricetidae > Microtus > Microtus obscurus. The sequence goes on along the minus strand of CAWTZC010000190.1, from coordinate 10,204,145 downwards.
TGAAGGTTCTGTGCCTGGAATGATTTCCCAAACACATTGCTGTGAGCTTTACTAGAAGAAGGACAGGTCAAGCTCCATGTCAATTATTACTAGAAGATTTTGCTTGGGTCACTCTTGTAGATACCAAGAAGTTTTCACTACACGAGGTTCCTACATCTTCCTCCCTAAATGTAATCAAATTCCAATCATCTCTCCCAGTACTCTATTCCTGCATCCCTCCCACACTCTGTTTGATTCTTCCTGTTTCCAGTCCCACTGCAAAATGTATTGTATTCCCCTTCGCAGGGAGATTTATGCATTATCCCCTGAGCTGCTCTATTTACTTAGCCTCTGTGTGTCTGTGGATTGTAGAATGATTATCCCTTATTTACAGCTAATATCCACTTATAAGTAAGCCCAAGCCAGCCTTGTCATTTCGGGTCTTAGTTGTCTCTCTCTGGATGATCTTTTCTAATACCATCCATTTGCCTGAAAAATTTATGACGTCATTATTTTTAAAAGCTGAGTAGTACTCCAATTGTATACTTACCACATATTTTTAATGCATTCTTTCACTGAGGGACATCTCAATTGTTTCCAGTTCTTAGCTATTATGAAGAAAGTAGCAGTGAACATAGTTGAGGAAATATTGCTGTGATAGGATTGAGAATCCTTTTGGTATATGCCTAAGAGTGGTATAGCATGGGCTTGAGGCAGATTTATTTTCAGTTTTCTTAAAAATTGCCATATTGGTTTGTATATTGGCTGTACTAGTTGGCAATTCCTTTTTTTTTTTATTGGAAAAAAAAAAGGAATTTCTGCCTCCTCCCCGCCTCCCATTTCCCTCCCACTCCTCCCTCTCCTCCTCCCCTCCCCCCACTCCTCCCCCTCCCTCTCCAGCCTGAAGAGCAGTCAGGGATCCCTGTGGAAAGTCCAAAGTCCTCCCCTGGTCTAGGAAGGTGAACATCCAAACTGGATAGGCTCCCACAAAGCCAGAACATGAAGTAGGATCAAAACCCGGTGCCATGGTCCTTGGCTTCTCAGCAGCCCTCATTGTCCGCCAAATTCAGAGAGTCCGGTTTTATCCCATGCTTTTTCAGTCAGAGTTCAGCTGGCCTTGGTGAGCTCCCAAAGAATCAGCCCCACTGTCTCCACGGGTGATGGAAGAGTATTTTTCCTTGTTCCTCATCATCATCAGCATAAGCTGTAGCTTGTGTTTTTCATCTCAGCCATTCTGAAAGGTATAAGATACACTCTCAAGGTAATTTTGATTTGCATTTCCTTGATGTCTAAAGATTTTGGCCATTTCTTTAAGTCATTCTCAGCCATTTGAGTTTCCTCTGTTGAATATGTATGGGATATCTTGTTTTCTCCATCCATAGTAATTGAAAGTTGCTGGGTAGAGAAGTCTGTTCTTGCAATTGTAGCCTCTTAAAGAGTATTCAGGATGTCTGATCAGGCCCTTCCTGTTTTCAGAGTATCTGTTGAGAAGTTTAATTCTAGTAAGCTTGCCTTTATATGTTTCTTGTCTTTTTCCCTTGCAGCTTTTAATATTCTTTTTTGTTCTGCAGTTTATTTTATTTTATTTTTTTATTGAAAATTTCCACCTCCTTCTACTTCACTTCCCTCCTCTCCACTCCTCCTCCCCCTCCCTCCAGTCCAAGGAGCAGTCAGGGTTCCCTACCCTATGGGAAGTCCAAGGTCCTCCCTGCTCCCCCCAGGTCCAGGAAGGTGAGCATTCAAACAGACTAGGCTCCCACAAAGCCCGTCCATGCAGTAGAATCAAAACTCAGCGCCATTGTCCTTGGCTTCTCAGTCAGCCTCTACCATCATCCACATTCAGAGAGTCTGGTTTGATCACATGCTCCATCAGTTCCAGTCCAACTGGCCTTGGTGAGCTCCCATTAGATCAGTCCCACCTTATCAGTGGGTGGATTCACCTCTTGCAGTCCTGGGAGGGAGAACATGTGCAGTTTATTTTTTTGCTTTGATATTCATGTTGCAAGGGAGGTTTCTTTCCTGGCCTAATCTACCCTGTGCTCTGTAAGCTTCCTGTGCCTTTATAGGCATATCATTCTCTGGGCTAGGAAATTATTTACCTATTATTTTGTTAAAAGTATTTTTTGGCTTTAGGGATTATTCTCTTTCTATTATTATACTCAGGTTTTTAGTTATTTCTTTGTTGTTTTTGTTGTTTTGTTTTGTAAATAATGTTTCAGATTTTCTGAATGTTTTATGTCAGAAATTTTTTACATTTAATATCTTGAATGATTGATGTATCAATTTTTTTCTCTCTTATCTTCTGCCCCTAAGATTATTTCCATCTCTTGCATTTTGTTGGCAGCGTTTGTGTCTGTAGTTCCTATTTGCTTACCTATGTTTTCCATCTCCATAATCCCTTCATTTTCTGTTTTCTTTATAGTTTCTGTTTCCGTTTTCAGGTATTAGTTTAATTTTCTTTTCCTATTTCTTTCTTGGCTTTCTTTAAGAGGTTTTTTCACCTCCTCCAATAGTTTTTTGATTCTCTTTTACTTGAATTCTTTAAAGAATTTATTAATTTCTTCTGTAAGGACCTCTATAATCTTCTGGTCTTTGGCTGTGCTGGAATACTCGCGGCTTGTTATAGTAGGATACCTGACTCTGGTGGTGACATATTGACCGATCTGTGCTTGATAGTGTTCTTATGCTGATGTCTCAGTATCTGAATTTGGGGTAATTATAGCTTTAAGCCTTGCTTTCTGAATTTATCTTTGTCTGATGGATTTCTTTTCACGTGGATTCTGTTTCTGCTCTGGTCTTTTGGCTTAAGTGATCTGTGTATCTGGCAAGCCGCATGAATCAAGCAGGATGCCTGCACTAGGGTTCTGGTGGCCTGTGTGAGCTCTGAGTTTCTGGGTCCCAGAGTAGCCTCTGGTAAAGCAAGGATCATCCATAACAATTGTCTTCATTTGTTTTGTAATACTCAAGTGTAGTTTGAATCTTCTCTTTGGGACATCAACCAACTCCCAATTAAAGAAACTGAGAGTTATTATTATCTGGGAATGGATATCCTTAGTCTAGGCTTGTCCCACTAGCACTTTTAATCTATCCTCTTTCTATTCATCTACATTTTGCCTTGGGGATATTTACATTTCTTTAGTTCTGTATGTCCTACTTTTCTGCTTCTTCTGTGTATAGCTGAATGGCCCCTATTGTGTCCCTAGAGACTCTTTTTCTTTCTTCAACTGAGCCTAAGTTACTCCTCTACTTACTCTCCCTGCTAGTAAGTCCTGTCTTTAACTCTTCCATTCATTGGCTGTTCAGCTATTTATAGACCAATTAGGAGGAGCCTCAGGCAGGCTAGGTAAAGCAGCAACACACCTTTACATAACTAAGTAAATGCATCATCTTTACAAAGTTAAACAAATGTAACTCATCTTTGTATAGTTAAACAATTATTACTCAATAGTCCAGGATGAAGTGTTCTTATGAAAGGCATTTGCATAAATAAGGGTTGAAATCATTTTATTGCTAAGGAAACGCAATGACATAATGAGTTCTAATTACATATTTAGAGATGTATATGGTTAATTGTAGATGGATTATGTAAAGGTAATATGGTTATTAAATGACATAATTTTTCATATGTCCTTAATTACCATTTTTCTAAATCTATATTTTTAATTTGCATGAATTAAAATAGGATGCTTTTTCTTAAGAAGAATAACATGAATCTCAGTGTAAATTGATTTAAACATAGTTATATCTCATTATTAAGTCTGTGTTTTAAAAAAAATTTTGGGATTCTTTGTATGTAATGTCTTCTGTTTTACATATTTCTTACTTTAAATGCACAATTACAAGTATCTTTTCTATTCCAGACACTGCTCTAAATTTCTAAATATGAATTATTATTACTACTAATGTGAATTTACCTTAGCAGGTATATTCTGATACTATCAGCAGTTTAGACTTCCAGAACTCTTTCTGTTTTCTTTGCCAATTCCAAGTACCAATTATATTCAAATTCCTATCCTTAAGTTAATGGTGAAACAAAGGTACAATATTGGTATCTGGATCCAGGCTATGTATTTGCTATATTATACAATCCTTAAAATTTATTTATTTATTTATTTTTTATTTTTTTGGATTTTTGAGACAGGGTTTCTCTGTAGCTTTTGGTTCCTGTCCTGGAACTAGCTATTGTACACCAGGCTGACCTCGAACTCACAGAGATCCACTTGCCTCTGCCTCCTGAGTGCTGGGATTAAAGGTGTGCACCACCACCGCCAGGCTAATCCTTAAAATTTAAAGGTGAGAGCAATTTCCCCTTCATCATCATAAATTTGCTGTTGTCTGGGAGCTGGAAGTAAACAACAGAGGGAAAAGTTTGTCTTTTCTCCACTTTGATATGTGTCTTTTAAAACCTACTCACCATCCAAATTATTGATACTTTATAATTTAATTATTGTTATCCAGTTTGGGACTCTGAATGCTGTAATACTAACCTCACAGGAAAGATGTACTCACTATTTTCATAATGGCGGAAATGGGATTACTCAAATTCTTTCTTTTTGGATTTGTGCCTGCTCTACATGGGTAAAAAACTCATATAAACAAGTATTACTTCCGGTTGTTCTAATTTTAGTGGGTGAATTTATAATAATTTTGAGATTTATAATAATTTTGAGTCTTTTGTAGAAAACAAGGTCAATAAAATTTCTCAATATAATACAGGTATGAACTTTTTATTTATGTAAAGTGTGTAGTTTCATTAACACTGATCAACTTATACATAAAGTAGAAACTATAACAGATATAACTTTACTGTTAGGTGTTCACACTGAAGATATTTTAAATTCTGCTGTTTTATTTATCACACTTAGATCTTCAGATATATTTTCCTTCATCATTAAGGATGCAATCCTCTATAACATATGTATCACATTTTATTGAGCCTAATGTTACTAGATTCACTTAAGTGTTTAATTGCTGATTGTGCGCCTTACTTTTGCTTTAAATCTGTGAAACTTCCTTAAAGACTTCTGTATCTCAGGACAAACTTGACCCTAGCATATACCCAAATTAATAGGATAAAAAATAAATAGTAGAGATTGATTTATGTAATAAAATATTAACAACATTTTAAAAATTGTTCTTTACTTCAGTTTTCCATGGTTGTTAAATTATCTTTGATCTCTAATTAGGTCCATGAAAGAATTACAAAATCTTATCATTTTATTGTACTTGAGAAAACCTGCTTAGCTTGGTCAAAGGACTGACTTTTAGACAAATAAACACTTATGACCTCACAGGATTCATGAAATAGGCAAATGAACAGTCATTATTATATATTTAATAAGAAAAATACTATGAGTTTTTTCTGAATTTCTAACTACACTTGGCAATAAGTCTCTAATGTTTACTTGAATCTTATAATAGTCACTATTCTGAGTAAAAGCTTTCACTTTTACAGGAAGACAATTAGAGATAACATTCCTTTTAAAATGTTAAATGGCAAGGAATAGTAAGAATAAGAACAGTAAAACAATAAATATAAAAGTAAGTGATAAAATTGGCTCTTTATATTCTGAAACTTTATTATTTAATGCCTTCAATCTCATAATTCCTGCTTTAGTAAACTGGGGTAGGAGTTTTTGCTTAGCCAAATAATGATTATCACAAACTTTCTTCACTTTTTACATTCTTCCCGTCTCAGAAGAACAAACCAAATAGCCTATCAACTTTGCAGTATGCAAAACATTCTGAATGGCTATTTTGCCAAATCTTCTTAGTCTTCCACAAAGAAATCAGTGGAACTCCTTTCCTACATTAACTTTACCATGAATAGAAATATTCTCCACTGCAGCATCTTTTAAGCTCCTTACCACCCTCTAAGTAGATCATCACTTTAGAAAATCATCTGTATCCATAATGTTACACATCTACCTGCAAAAAAAAAAAAAAAAGTAGATGTTTGGGATATACTGAAATTATTCAATCCTACACTTTTAAAATGATGTTTACCTTTAAAATTTGCTGAAATATGAAAGTACTCAACATTGGTGTGGATGAAAAGTTTATAAATATTTTGAGAAATTAAAGAAGTGTGTATTTTATAATGTAAATAAAGAAGAATTTAAATTAAGGAATGTAAGTTTGTATAATTGGAAAGGTAATAATTTATTCTGAATAATTATACTATAAGAATACAAAAAAGACTTCATTATTAACAAAATGCTTAACATGGTGAGATTTTATTCATTCAATTTTACAGAATAAAAACAACTCTGAATAAAAAGTCATACATGAAATAAGTGGTAGATAAATCACAGATGATGGGATTCCTGTACAGGAACATCTAGGAACATGAGCTTTAGTGCATAAAATGGATTAATAACACTTTAGTATAAATTTTTATTTAGCTTATTTGTTTGGTTCTAGAAAGCTATGAATTCTTTCTGTGTCTTGTTTTCTTCTAATGAAGAAGATGTATGAGTTAACACTCATGTCTATAGTTGATATTAGCAATAGAAGTTTATTTTATATAACATTTTATAGCTATTCTAAACAATTCTCATTGTTTACTTATCTCAGTATAATTCTTAACAATAAGTGCATAATGTACATGATTAATTTGGTAAAAAACAAAAATCACCGAAAGATTTTCTGAGAAATGAAACCATATTTTATATATCTATATTTATATATCTCTATCCTTCTATCTCTCTATCCATCTATCCGTCTGTCTATCTATCATCTATCTATCTATCTATCTATCTATCTATCTATCTATCTATCATCTATCTATCTATCATCTACTTGAAACTGTAATCTCACTATGTAGTCCAGGAGGTAGGTCTAAGTCTTGAAGTTCTCCACCTCAGTCTCAATGCTAGGGTTAAAAATGCATACCACTTCCCAACCTGGTGGCCATATATTCTATGATAATATATCTACTCTAATTTTATCACCCATAAAACAAAATATATCAAGCAAATTTGTAAAAAGGTTAAAAGTGACTATTTTAAGAAGATATATAATATTAATTATACAACTATCATTCTCTCTACTTTGAAATAAACTATTATAGCATAATTTTATTCAAATGGAACACATTCATCTTTATATAGTTTTCCTTTGACAGCAGAGAAATCTAGTTGTGTTGTCAATTGTTAAAATAGCACAAATAACAAAATATTCCAAAACACATTTCCATATACTGTTTTATATTTTGTTGAAATGATAGCTAGACATATCACCCTAAAATCTGCATAAAACATCCTCTGTGTTATTCGCAGATCACTGATTTCCTATAGCTGAAAACTTATTTAAAGATCTTACCTTCCTTTTCTAAAACTATTCCTGTATTCAAACTTTCTTTTTGAGTCACAGTCTAACTTTCTCTTCAAATCATGTCATAAATTGCTGATGGAGTAGTTCTTCTAAAACACAAATAAAATCCATGTGACTTTTTCTCTACTTACTTCTCTAAATCTCCAGTGCTAAGCATTTCACATTTACTTTCTGGGACTGATATTCTTTCAAATTCATATTCTTTTCTCAAAAAGAATATCTCTCTCATTAAAAATAGATATACATAAATATATGGGTGCAAGCTGGGATTCAGGATACTATACTTAAGTTTCATTTGCTGCCTTATTGATTTTAATTAAAATACGTTAAGATATTTTACTTCTTACTATAGTTGTATTGCTTTACACTGTAAAACCTACATTAAATGTATCTTGTGCAGGGTCATTTAAGTCAAAACTTTGTATAATAATTGTATGTTCATCTGTCCTCCTTTTTTTATTTATTGCTAAAAATTCCTGGCCACTGAAGTTCTCTTCTCTGTCTCATTTTTTTTTCTGTGATAAAATAAGACAAAAGAAAAATTAATGTGATTCTATATACTCATAACTTATTTTGAGCTTTCTTGAATTTAAATGTTTCTAATTGCCATTGGTCAGGGAATTTAGTCCATTTTATTCTGTAATTTTTTTCTTCCTTCCTGAAATAGAGAAAAGAATCTTACAGTACTAAGAATGTTTCTATATGTCTTTTTTTATTAAGAGCATTTATATCTCATTACAGAATATTGTTTGTTATCGTTATTTAAAGAAAGACAGAGGGGAGGGCTTTGGAGAAATTATTAGATGAGAGTTAAGGTTAAATTAAACAGTTTTAATGATAGTTTCCTACTTTGAATTGGCTTTGGCCAGGGTTCAGCTGTTGCTGGTTTAACACCAGTAAAGAAAAAAAAATCATTAAAATTTTTTATTAAATTTTATTTTCTTTACTATATTTTATTTTTAGGAACCACAGGGAGAGGAGAACATTTCAATTTCCTTTGTTGTTTAATTAGCATTAATTTCAAGAAGTCACCCAGATGGGAAATGCAATTGTTACAGACATACATTATTATTACTGATGAGATCTAATGCATCAGCAGTATTATTATTACCTAGCCTCAGCTTCTGAATATATGACCCCAATTTAAAAATGTCAGAGTTAATGGGCAATGTGGGAGGCTCATGAGAGACAGCAGGTGGTCTTTATATCATCCCTGCTTGATGAGTGGTTTAAAGCATTATAAGCAAAAGTGGAAGAGGGTGGTTCTTTTTAGTTTGGTAAATAAAAGTTTGGTCTTCAAGGAGGATGGAGAACAGACATGGAAAGAAGGCTCGGTAGTTAAGAAGAGTTCTTGCTCTTTGGTGACATCTGGGCTAAGCAACTATGAGTATCGCAGAATATCATTAACAATCATTTCATTGACTTTTTTTTTTTTCTTGTTTGCCAGACATTCTTGGTTCTATTCTAGGTTTCTTGGCTGTGCAGTCCCTGGGTCATGACTCATCAGGCATTGTCATGGGTGAACTCCCTCTATAATATGGGTCTACAACTGACACAGTCATTGGTTGACCACAGCCATAATTGCTGTAACACCTTTGTCCCAGCATAATTTATAGAGACAGCAAAATTGTAGGTCAAAAGTTATGTGCCTGTGTTGGGCTCCAAATTCCTCCACTGGAAGTTGTTCCTGGTTAAGGAGACAGGACTTCAGGCTGCATATCTCCCATTGCTAGGAGTCTTAGATAAGGTCACCCTCAGATTCCTCAATTGCATTGTGCTAGGTTTCTGTTTCATCATAGAGATGCATCTGATTCCAAAGGTCTTTCCCACTATTCTCTTTCTCCATTATCCCCCAACCTGATCTCTCTTTTTCCATGTTTACTCCCCCTCCAGACATTTCCCCCACCCACCTATGATATCTATTCCAATTCTCCTTTACAGTGAGATGCATATGTCCCCCTTGAGCCTTTCTTGTTATTTAATGTAGAGAAGGGAAAAGGGAAAGACTGGAGAGTGCTTGAGGGAAGGGAGGGTGGAGATGGAAGGACAGATATACGAGCAGGGAAGAAGATATCTACATTAAGGGAGTCATTTTAGGACTGGCAAGAGACTTGGCTCTAGAGCGGATCCCAGGTGTCCACGGGGATGTCCCCAGCTAGGTCCTTGGGCAGCAGAGTAGAGGGTGCCTGAACTGGTCTTGCCCCACTATCACACTGATGATTATCTTGATTATCACCATAGAGTCTTCGTCCAGCAACGGTTGGAGATAAAGTCCCTCATCAGAGCAACGGACTGAGCCACCAAGGTCCAGTTGAAGAGCAGAAGGAGGGAGAAAATGAGCAAGGAAGTCTGGACTGCGAGGCGTTGGTCCACCCACTGAGACAGTGTGCCTGATCTAATGGGAGCTCACCAAATCCAGCTGGACCAGGGCTGAATGAGCATGCGGTCAAACCGGACTCTCTGAATGTGGCTGTAAATGGGGGCTGACTGAAAAGCCATTGATAAAGTAACTGGGACTTGTTTCTGCTGCATGTACTGGCTTTTTAGGACCCTAGTCTATTTGTCTATTTGAATGAAAAGCTTCCTAAGACTGGATGTGGGGTGGACAATTACATTCAAGAGGTTTTAGAAAGATTTAAAAGAGATGCAAGAATAATGATAGAGGATAAACAGAAAGGTAGATAGATGATAAACAGACAAAGAATTTTATCAGCATTCCGTGGTAAAATTTCATCTTAACTGAGAAAAAATTCCCTGTTAAGACATTCATGAAGTATATTGCACTAAAGTTTCAAAATATTTTGATGATGTATAACATGTATTTTGTGTTACTAAACATATTATTTTTATATATTTATCATTCCCTCAGCAATACTTACTAACTTACAGTAGCAACTATTGCACATTGAGAATATTCTCTTTCTTCCATATATGAAATAGATTGTGAAGCTGTGGCAATACCTTATGTTCTTTAGTAAAATGGATAGGCCACATAATATTAAATCACTAATTTATTCCTAGCATACACTTCTCACATTGTTGGTCAATAAATACATATATGAGACAGCTACACATTGTGAACTTGGCCCAGTTACTAGGGACTGATATAACTCTGGAGATTACAAAGATATTGAACCATTAAATGTTCAGAACATTTGAAAAATATCTGTAATTAAATATTTTCTTCAAAAAAGAATTAAAATTGTTTATACTAATAGAAAAAGACAGACACAAAAGATTATGAGTTTTGACTTCAAGATATTCAAAATTTAAATTTCTTTTTAAAAATTATTCATAATATTCATATCTTAAAATATTTATCTTTATTTTATTTCTTTGTTACACATGTGTAATTCTGAATGTAACAGGAGACTATATGAATTATATGGAGGTGGAATTACATGTGGTTGTGAAGCAACTGATTTAGGATCTGGCAGCAAAATTCAGTACCTGTGTGAAGAAAAGCAAGCACTATTAGCTGGTGAAGCATATCTTCAAGTTTCAGGAAAAAGATTCTGAATGCAGATCAACACATTATAGTTTATATTATGAATAAAGAGGGAGGAAAGGAGAAAATTCCTTTTATATGAACAGACTTCTTAAGTGTCATAAATTCTCTTAAAGACAAATATTATATTTAAGCAGTATGCAAATCAGTTATATACTCTGTACAAACTTAGAGGAGTTAATAATGTATATAATTTCATTTGTGTCTGTCTTCATACATTCTTTAACTTATTGAGTAGAATAAATGAGAGTTACCAGATAATTTCCTAAGTCGTCAGAGATAAGTGAAATATGACCCTAACCAATCAAGCTAGACAGTTGTGAAAAATCCATGACTTTCTGTTCATTTCCCATGCTTTAAACATAAATGAATCTTTCAAAATAGAGACTTGAGTAAATCATTCCTTCAGATCTTGCATATGTTAATCAGTTAAATTTCTTTTTATTATTAAAAAAATTCACTTCCTCCCCTCCTCCCATTTCCCTCCCCCATCCTCCCACTTCCCCTACCCCTCCCTCTCCAGTCCAAAGAGCAGTCAGGGTTCCCTGCGCTGTAGGAAGAGCAAGATCCTCACCCCTCCATCCTGGTCTAAGAAGGTGAGCATCCAAACTGACTAGGCTCCCACAAAGCAAAAGCAGATAATTCTTATTATTAACTTTTATTTTTGTGACTCATACTGTGCTTACATTTGTCTTCTCAATAATAGCCATCTTTTCGTGTAATAGGTCTTTGAGTTTACACAAATTTGATACTTGTTGCTTCTATTGCTTATCACAGGTCCTCTGTATATCCAAAGTTGTGGATGTCCTAGGCTTTGTTATAGACCATAAAATTCCTAATTAATAAATCAATACTTACTACTTGCAATAAGTTACTGTACCTGGGTTAAACATGTAATTCATATTTTATGTAACAAAATTGAACTCTGTTTTCTTCTTCTGAACATCCAAATTGCAGTATTATTTTTTTCCTTCATATCTCTATTTATTATTCTATTTTTTTTATTAAAAATTTTCGCTTTTTTTTTTTTTTTTTTTTGGTTCCTGTCCTGGAAGTCAGGACAGGAACCAAAAAAAATAAAAAAGCTATGGAGAAACCCTGTCTCCAAAAATCAAAAAAAAAAAAAAATTGCCTCTTCCCTGCCTCTATCTCCCTTTTCCCTCCTCCTCCCCAGCTCTCCTCCCCCTCCCTCTCAGGCCGAAGAGCAGTCAGGGTTCCCTGACCTGTGGGAAGTTCAAGGTCCTCCCCACTCCATCCAGGTCTAGGAAGGTGAGCACCCAAACAGCCTAGGCTACCACAAAGCCAGTACATGCAGTAGGATCAAAACCCAGTACCATTGTTCTTGGCTTCTCATCAGCCTTCATTGTCCACCATGTTCAGAGAGTCCGGTTTTATCCCATGCTTTTTTAGACCCAGTCCAGCTGGCCTTGGTGAGCTCCCAATAGATCAGTCCCATTGTCTCAGTGGGTGGGTGCATCCCTCGCAGTCCTGACTTCCTTGTTCATGTTCTCCCTCCTTCTGCTCCTCATTTGGACTATGGAAGCTCAGTCCGGTGCTTCAATGTGGTCTCTGTCTCTATTTCCTTCGATCGCCAGAATATCCAGGAGGATAACTATATGTTTTTCTTTGGGTTCACCTTCTTATTTAGCTTCTCTAGGATCACGAATTATAGGCTCTATGTCCTTTATTTATGGCTAGAAACCAATTATGAGTGAGTATATCCCATGTTCATCTTTGCAGTATTATTTTTATAGTTTTTATAACCAAATACTGAATACATGTATTATCCTTAAGAAGAAATATGATATCCCCATATGTACATCCTAACCCTATGTCACCTTAAAGTATTCTGATAATATTCAAATGAAATCAAGACATCTCTAAATATCCAAACATAATTTTGACAGTCAACAGTTTTCAATGTAATTCTGAATGGGAAACTTTAGGTCTTAGCTCCAAAATTGATAAAGTCTCTGATGTGCTTTTATTAGCAAGCTTTCTGGGGAAGCCTTTATTTTTGTTGTTGTTGTTTTCTTTTTAATTGAAAATAAATTATTTTCTCATACTATAGATTTTGATTATAGTTTCTCCTTCCTTTACTCTTTCCAGTTCTTCCCCTCATTTCCCATCCTTATCCATTCACATTTTGTCTCTCATTAGAAAAGAACACGATAATAACAGATTAATAACCAAATATAATATAATAAAATATCATAAAATAAAAAAAAACCCACCATCACATTGAATCTGGACTAGGCATCCCAATAAAAGGATGTGTTCCCAAGAGCAGGTAGAGACCCACTCACTAAGAAGACCCATAAAAATACAAACCTGAAAATTATAATATAATTACACAGGACCTGGTGCAGATGCCTGCTCACCCTGTGCTTCCTTCTTCAGTCTTTATGAGTTCATACGAGTAGCTTTTAAATTTTTATATCTTTAAAAATTAAGATAACCTTTGAAATTTTCTCTCCATTCATATAGAACTTAAGTGGCAATAAACAGTTGAAAAGCTATTTGAATTATAAGTTATAAAGTTTGTTATATAAATAAAGATAAAATTGTGTTTCCAATAGTACCTTCTATGGGTACACAACTCGTGATTGTGAGAACATCCTCTTAAATGCTTTTAATTCTTCAACGGAGATGAATCCATTCTTAACTCTCAGGACTGTCATCTAACAAACAAATATACAAAAATAACTAGAAATTATGATTACTTCTATGAGGCTATTTTTATGTCCGCCTGGGTTACCTAACTCAATATGATGTCATCTATATCCATCCATTTGCCCACAAATTTCAGGATGTCATTTTTTTTCCACTGTGTAGTGCTCCAATGTGTAAATGATCCATGACTTCTTTATTCATTCTTAGGTTGAGGGGCATTTAGGTAGTTTACTGTTTCTGGCTATGACAAACAGTACTGCTATGAACATAGCTGAGCATATGTCCTTGTGGTATGATCATGCATCATTTCGATAGATTCCCTAAATTGGTATTTCAGGGTCTTGAGGAAGGTTGTTTCCTAATTTTCTGAGAAATTGCCATACTGATTTCCAGAGTAACTCTACCAGTTTGCACTCCCACCAGCAATGCAGAAGTGTTCCCTTTAGCCCACAACCTCTCCAGCATAAAATGTCATCAGTGTTTTTGATCTTGGCCATTCTTGATGGTGTGAGATGGAATCTCAGAGTTGTTTTGAATTGCATTTCTCTGATGGCTAAGGATGTTGAGCATTTCCTTAAGTGTCTTTCAGACATTTTAGATTCACCTGTTGAGAGTTCTCTGTTTAGGCCTGTATAACTTTTTATTGGATTATTTATTGTATTACTGATAACCAATTTCTTGAGTTCTTTATATATTTTGGAGATTAGCCCTCTGTCTGATGTTGGGTGGTGCAGATCTTTTCCCACTTGTAGGCTGCCATTTTGTCTAGTTAACTGTGTCCTTTACTTTACAGTTTCAGGAGGTCCCGTTTATTAATTGTTTCTCTCAGTGTCTGTGCTGCTGGGGTTCTATTTAGAAAGTGGTCTCCTGTGCCAATGTGTTCGAGTATACTTCCCATTTTCTCTTCTATGAGGTGCAGTGTGGCTGGCTTTATGTTGAGGTCTTTGATCCAATTGGACATGAATTTTGTACATGGTGATAGATATGGATCTATTTTCATTCTTCTACTTGTTGATATCCAGTTAAGCCAACAGCATTTGTTAAATATGATTTCTTTTTTCCATTTGATATTTTTTGCTTCTTTGTCAAAAATCAGGTGTTCATAAGTATATGGATTGATGTATGGGTCTTTGATTTGGTTCATTGGTCCTCCCATCTGTTTTTATGCCAATACCAGGCTGTTTACAATACTGTAGCTCTGTAATACAGTTTGAAGTAAAGGACTGTGATACCTCTAGAAGTTCTTTTATTGTACAGGATTATTTTAGCTATCCTGGGTTTTTTGATTTCCATATTAAGATGAGTCCCTTTCTTTCGATGTCTTTGAAGAATTTTGCTGGGATTTGGATGGGCTTTTCATTGAATCTGTAATTGTTTTCAGTAAAATTTCCATTTTTAATATATTAATTCTACCTACCCAAGACTCTGGGAGATCTTTCCATTCCGGTGTCTTCTTCAATTTTTTTCTTTAAAGATTTTAAGTTCTTGTCATACAAGTCTTCCACTTGTTTGGTTGAGTTACTCAGATATTTTATTCTATTTGTGGCTACTGTAAAGTGTGATGTTTCTCTGATTTCTTTCTCAGTCCATTTATCATCTGTGTAAATGAGGGCTACTGTTTTTTTTTCAGGTTTATCTTATATTCTGCTACATTACTGAAGGATAATACTCATATTTTTTATTAGACTGGTTCCACTCCCTGTTAGCAGGTCTCCTCAGCAGTTATCCCATGGCTCTGTCATCTCAAACATATTGAAGTCTCCAAGGCAATCCAGAATTTACCTTTACAGCTCTACACATGGTCTCTCTAGGACTCTATGCAGAAAGGATCCTACCATATAAATGGCCTCAGAAGCTTTCCTTGGCTGTGAACCTGCCAGATCTCTTTTCTTGTATCCTTGACTCTTAAACCAAAACCACGTGGCCGAAGTTCCAGGTTCTGCTATGTTTTGGGGCTGGAGCATGCCCCTTTTGTTTAATTACGTCTTTGTCAGCTTTCTGTTGTCTATGATTTCATTCACTGCCTAATCTTGACTTTTGAAAATTCAAAATGTAGGCCAGGCTGGCCTCAGACTCAAAGATTTATCTACCTCTGCCTCAAGAGTGATGGGATTAACAGCCTGTATCACCATACTTGGACATAAGCTTTTCTTGAATTCTTTTTCACAAATTGAAAGCTTAGCTACATGGGGCCTTGCCCTGAGGTCACTGCTTCCTTATTTCATTTAAAATTCACCTTTTCTTGACTACATTCATCTTCTTGAACAGAGGATTTAGCTCCATTTCACATCCCGCTACCCATTTTCTGTACTTCTTGTATACTTCCTTGCTCACCTACCTCATTTTCATTATATATTTGAAAAAGAGCATTCTGTGAACACTAACAAACACACGACATAGTCAATCCTAGTTGTTTTGAAATGTCCCCTATTCAACTGCTAATCCGTAATTCTTCAAATTGACCTCATCAGGAAGTAGTCACATTCTTTGACAAAACATTACAAGAATGGTCTTTAGGCCGCATACTAATAGTCTCCTCTGAAACATCTTCAGCTGGACACTCAGAGTTCACATCTCCTTCAGCACTATTACTTTCCATGCTCCTAACTACCCACTAAATTCTGCTTAAATCTTTGAACTGCTTTTCTAATCCAAAGTTGCAAAGTCTATATTCCTCTAAGCAAAAATATGGTCAGGTCTATTGTAGGAGTACCCCAGTTCCTGGTACACACCTATGTCTTTGAAAGATTTCTATTGTTAAGAAAACATACCATAACCATGTCAACTCTAATAAAAAATATTTAATTGAAACTTTCTTACAGCTTAAATGGTTTAGTCATTACCATCATAGTGTGAAGCCTGTGTTCCGGTGCACATGATGCTGAAGAAGGAGCAGGAAGAGACAGTGACACATTGGCTAGGCTTCAGCATCTGAGACTGGAAAGCCAGCTGCCAGGAACATACTTCCTGCAAAAATACTCCTGTTCCAATAAGGCATACTTCATGTAAGTCCTTACCCCATGAGCCTACGGAGAAAAACCAGTTTCATTTAAACTATCACATTGGCTATTTTTAGATGTTTTATTAATAGAAACATATCTACACACTTGTATATCTATTTTTCTGAAAGAATAATAAACGTGGAATGCATAATTTATTAGGGGAAAGTTACTATTCAATTAACCTGCTGATATATGAGTATTTTTTTATTAAACTTCCTAACTTTCATACTCAAAATTAAAGTAAATTAATTCTAAAATTTGAGTATTGCCAGTTGTATGTTGGTGATAATCAAACCATCCAGAAATTGATAGCTTATGAAATATCTCAGATTAATAAATGAATAAAGTCATATTTTACTCTAAGTTTCCCCCTAAAACTAAGAAAGTAAGGCTTCAGGCTAATTTTTCTCTTTAAAATTTTACTTTGAATTATTTATGAAAAGTGTTAAAAGTGTCATATTTAACAAAATATTCTTTCATGCTTTCCCAAGTGCCGAAAGGTAATGGTAGATCATTGGTTAGTATTACTTTATCAGAGAATGAACTTTGCAAGCTACTATAGGCATCATCTCTACATTACTGTTTATGGCTGTCATGACAAGGGTAATAAAGAAAAATGGTAATAACTATTAAGTATCTGCTTCATGCCAGAAACATTATACCCATTCCTCATCCTGCTGTCAAATGCGGGCATTTTCATTATGGTGTAGATGATGACAAAGGACTCAAGAGAGCATACTTCTTGTACTCAAGGTCATGAAATCCATAAGCTTTGTGAATATGTGGCATAGTGTTTACTTGCTATCAGTGTGTATATGAATGCCAAAGAGCTTATGGCAAAACAGGTCTAACTTTTCATTCAGTTACTACATTTTTTGTAGGGCAGGAGATAGTGAAATTATTGGGTATAATACATGATTACATGACTGTTATAATACTAATCAGTATTTCCAATTTTGCAAATATTAACAAAATGAAGATAAGGGACAAATTTGTTACAGAAATATTTATTCTTCCCATGTCTAAACTCTGTAAATTGTGGTCTTATGTAAATAACTTCCCTTTTCACACACTTTCATAAAACATGAATTCAAGTCTGGGAGCCTCTGGGATGGGATAAGGGACAATATAATAACCTCAGCTTGAAATTTTTATGATTTTTGCCCCCAGCAATTGAGAGTGAACCTGTTTTCCCGTTTTGGTTTTCATCACCAGGGATAGGTTTTATTCACATGTGGTTGATGTGCCTGTACCAGTTATCTCACAATGAGCAGAGGATACTGCCCCAAACACACTTAATTTCTTGAAATTAACAATTCTGTTATTTCAAATACCTATGGACAGAGATAGAGCTTCAATTATAGGCATAGAAGGGATATTGTAATAGAAATAACGAAGGCAGAATACAGAGTGGAACACCAAAAGCCCAGAGTAAATCCTCATTACCCTCAGAGTCAGTCCACAAAAGTTCTGGGGGCTTCTCTACCTGCAAAATCTGTAGCACTTGCCAATAAACATTTTCATTTTCTGGTAAAGTGTTTTTCTGTCTGCTAAATCCTTCAGTGATAGAAAAAAAGAACACCCACAATCACAATACTGTCCATATGCATCATTAACTTTATATTACTATATCCTATAGCATTGGGCTTAGTGTATACAAAAAATAAATTGATTTTATCAATAAACTTCCAGGATGCCATTTCTTGACATTGATAATATACATGATTTACAAATGTATCTGGATGAAATTTTTGACATTTATAGCATACAGTACTTTCAAACACATCACATTTTTTAATATGCAATATATTTAAGTTTGCATGCTTAAATGTGTATCATTATAGGCAAAACAAAGTATACTCTAAGTGTTGAAGATAGGATTATAATATATGATATTTGTTTTACATTTCTATTTAGCAAGAATATACACATAATTGGGTACCAATATAAAGTTCTTAGTCTAGTTAGCTTATCAGTAAGGTTCTAAATCTTCCACATAAATGATGCCATACTGAAGGATGAGTACTACTCTTTTTAAGTGGATAATGTAGAAAAAGAGATCAGTATATAAACCAAGTCAAGTGGATGGATGGTTCAGGAAGTTGTCCTCTCTATATGTACTCTCTACCATCATTGCAGTCCTGATCATATATTTTCCATGTTGGATCATTGGGAAGTATGATACATGGTATGAAAGAACCACAGACTATTGCCTAGCTCAATATACCTATTTTACTCCTGACAGTAGATCAGTGTCTTCTTAATGCTTTTGCTGTCTAATTAACAATTTCCCCTCAATCCAGTTCATCAAAATCATGATCTATTGGATGAACAGTGGTGCCAAATTAACATGAATTTCTATTTCTGATCCTTCACAAAATTCAGATGACATTTTACATTGAGATTCACCCACGTCTCACTCAGAAAAACAGAAGTGTCAAATAAGTAAACAAATAGACTGCAGTGGTTTTTGACCTTTTGTTCTTATGATACACTGGCTTTACTTAAAGAATAAATAAAAAAAATTACTTACTATTAAATTCTGTTTTGTTTATTAGGCCAAGTATTTTACATTACAAGGCAAATAGAAAAATTAGACAATGATAAACAGTTTGAACTATTGATTCCATTAAATTAAAAATGTGAGGGATCAGATTGGTAGATTTAGGGGTAAGATGAATGGGGAGAGTAATGAAAAATAACTTGATGAGGGTGCATTTTGTGATTAGGGAGAAAGCTGGTGTCAGGGAAACTCCCAGGAATTCACAATGATGACTGCAGTTAAGCCTTTTTTAGCAGTAGTAAGGAGGATACTTGAACTGACCTTCGCCAGCAATCAGGTTAGTGACTATCCTGACTGTCATCAGAGAGCATTCCTCCAATAACTGGTGGAAACAGATGTAGAGGTTCACAGCGAAGCACTGGGCCAAGATCAGGGTTTCCTGCTCAAGAGGGAGAGAACAAATTGTACAAGTCAGTGGTGTCAACATCATGACTGGGGAACCCACAGAGATAGCTGAGCTAAGCTAGTGCGAACTCATAGACTCTTGATTGATAGCTAGGGAGATTGAGAAGGACTGACCTAGGCCCTCTGCATGTGGGTAATAGTTGTATAAGTTTGTATGTTTGTGTAATCTCTAGCAGTTTGTTGAGGACCTGTCCCTGGTCCATAAAATGGCTGTTGGGAACCTATTCCCCTTGCTGGGATTTCATGACCAGCCTTGATGAAGGCAGAGTAACTTGGTCCTGCCTCAATTTGATATGTCAAGTTTTGTTGACTCATATGGGATGCCTGCCCTTAAATGGACAAAGGAGTGGTGAAAAGAGAGCTGGAGATGGGAGGCAGGGGAAGGAACAAAAGAAGAGGAAGGAGTGAATTTGTGGTTGGTATATAAAATAAATGAAAAAATTACTAAAAAAATGTTTTTATCAAGACATCAAAACTAGTTTACTTTGAAAGACAATATTATATGATTTAAATGAATAACAAAGGGAATAGAAATGTCCTGGAGAAACTGATGACATTTGGGGTCTTCAAGAACAGTGGTGATAACTCAAATGCACTTTCTAGGTGAGTTCATGCTTCTGAAACTGTTAATAACTTATTCACCAGATTTGGAAGTTGACACAATGGCTTATTCTACTATCAGCCTTCTTTTGAATTCTGTGTTCTACCCATCATCCAAAAATCCTTGAAAATCAGTTCCATCACATTTCATGTGCCTCCATGTGTTTTAATGTAAAAATGACCTCCAGAAACAAAATATCATAAGGACTATATAACATTCAGAATTTTAGTCATTGTAATACAAGAAGGCATAGAGTGAGAATGCAGTATCAGAAAGTATACATTTCATCCCAGAGTGTTAGGAAGAAAAATATGGGATTAATGCTTCAACAAAATTTATGGCTCAATGTTTTGTTTCCATTCCATTTTAACATATTTGATGTGAGATCTCTCTCCATACACTGCAAGTATATTTTATTACCATTGCATAATAAGGAAGCTGATTTGACCAATAGCCAGGCATAATAGAGCCAATCTATTGAAAAGCAAAGAGAGACATAGGGAAGAAAAGAGCAGTCATTAGACAGCACCAGAACTGGAGAAGCCAGATGTGCAGTAATGCTATGGCCATGTGACAATACATAGATTAATAGAAATGGTCAATTTAACTTCTATGAGCTAGTTAATAATTAGCCTGAGCTAATATGCCAAACAGTTTGTAATTAATATTAAGGATCAGAATGGATATTTGGGACTGGCAAGTGGGAAAGAAAACTCCAGTTACACATATTTTCATTGAAAATATTTCCTAGAAAAAAATGGTCATCTTGCAATGTTTTTCTTTCTTTGGTTGCAATGAATCTAAGCCACTATTAAAAAATCACTCTATTAATGAATTATTAGTTAAAATTAAAAAATCACTTGCATTCCTTTTATTAATATAGAAATCCAAATAGATATTCAATTTTGTAAATAGATCTTCAGCAAGGAGAATGATATATGAGAAATAGAGGTAAAAAGAAAGAGAAAAGAATCAGCAGATGTCAATACATGAGAAAATAAATGAGAAAGACAAAACAAGATATACCATGACAAAACCAAGTTTAACTGATACCTAGTCACAAACCCAGCCCTACACAAAGTACTAGAAGGAAAACTCCAATGCACAGAAGATGGCTACATTAACAAAAACACAGAAAATTAATGATCTCACAGCAACAATTCCCAAAGAAGAAAGAAAAACACACAAAATATAATCACCAACAATAAAAACTAAATTAGCAGGAGATAACAATCACTGGTCATTAATATCTCTTAATATAAATGGACTCAACTCATCTATAAAAAGACGCAGACTAAGAGACTGGATACAAAAACAGAATCCATCCTTCTGCTCATATGTAAAGGAAACACTTCTAAAGCTTATATCATTCATAAAACCCCACACACTAATAGTTGGAGTCTTCAACACTCTACTCGCAGCAGTGGACAGGTAAGACAGACAAAAAATTAACAGAGAAATAAGGGAACTAGCAGATGCTATGACTCAAATGGACTTAACAAACATCTAAATATGGAGCTAGAAAACATCATATTGAGTGAGGTAACCCAGACACAGAACGACAATTATCATATGTACTCACTCATAAGTGATTTTTAAACATGAAGCAAAGAAAATTAGCCTACAAATCACAAATCCAGAGAACCTTGGCCACAATGAAGACCCTAAGGGAGACAAACATGGATATAATATGCATGGGAAGTAGAAGACAAGATTTCCTGAGTAAATTGGGAGCATGGGGATCATGGGAGAGGGTTGAAGGGGAGGGGTGAAGAAGGCAGGGGGAAGAGAAAAATGTATAGCTCAATAAAAAACTAAAGAAAAGAAATCCCTCAAACTTCAATGCTTAGAGGTGGATATGCATATCTATGATTCCATGATCCTACTTAAGAAACTTTGATAAAATAACTTGGAATGAAAGATTTCATGCAGAATCAGATGTTATGTATTGGCATAAGACATATTCTATCAGTTACCTAGGGGGGATCTTTATGAAACACTTGAGTAAATTTTGCAAAGGATATGTAGAAAAAAGATAGGGAAAATTTAGTCTCTATGATGAAGTGTCATAAAAAAAATTCCATCATGACAAAAAAGCAACTATAATGTTCATAGAGTAATATAAGTAATATGCCATACACATAATTATCTTTAATTAAAAATAATAATTATATCACTAGTCTTCTTCAGTATCTACAATGATTCCTAATACCCAGTAAAGTACATTGCTCAGAAGGACCATTCTGAGACACCACTACTGTATATCACCTTAGGTTTCGTATGCTAGTGAAAATGTCTTAGATTGTCAGAGTGAACCTTATGATAACAAAAAATAATAACAATAATGAAATTGATGGTGATGATCATATTAATAATTATAATTAACCGGAATGAAATAAAGAAGCCTTGTGGAATAGGGTAATTTTGGGTGTATTTAAAACTGAGTTCTATGTCTCTACAAAGGACTTGAATTATAAAAATAAATGAATCAAGGGATGAACAAATAAAGGAAGACATCGCGAATTCATGAGCCTGAAATTTAGGATAGAATTCAAACTTGAAGATACATCGGTAAACCAATGACCCATACAAAAACACTGTCAAGTTTATGTCCAGGATAAGTTGACCAAAGAGGAGAGTTTAAAGCACAGGTTAGAATAAGGCAGATGGTATTCTCAGCGTTTTTGAAGCTAGCAATATTTATGACTCAAGAAAAACTAAGATGCAGAAAATTGAATACAATCAGATCCATCAGTAAAGTGAGAAGAAAATAAGGCATCGGTAAAAATAACAAGGAACCAAAGACATTTAGTGCTTCAAAAAGGGACTGTAAATTTTTTTGAGTGTGTCTGAGGGAACACATAAGAAGAGGCAAGACAAAGGAACATTGTTCTCCATAATAGCAGGTCAGTGTGAGACACGCAGGAGCAGCTTCAGTGCAGAGCTGGGGCACAAGTTCAGCAAAGGAAAGAAGTTCAGAAAGTTGAAATAGCTTGCAGACAACTATTTGATATTTGTGTGAAAAGTAGCAAAAAGTTGGGCTGTTCCAGAAGGCAGATATGGGGTCAAGAGAGACTTTTAAAAGTAGAACAATAACATAGAATCAGTTATATATTGATGGGAATTCTTAATTTTACACTTACATTTTAAGTTAAATAATGTTGGAATAAATAGTTTATTTACTAAATATTGACTAATAAATGCCTGAAATGTTCTTATTTTATGATAGAGATGAAATTGATAACTGAATGGGTCAAGTGAATGTCTACTATGGATATAGGGAGATATAATGAAAAACATTGTCCTACCACTTCAGAGACAGACATATTCTGGTGTACAAACAAGTTCTCATAACACTCTATTTAAAGATACATGAAGTAACATAGATTTTAATTGAGAAAAACAATATACAAGCATTTCCCTGAATATGTGCTTCTGAATATTTTAAATCTTTTAAGAGTATCATGAGTATAGCTTAAATGTAGTACAATGTCATGTGTAATTATACAAGTGTTTATGTTTCTTTATTGTATGAGGATTGTTATATAAGAAACTTTATATTGAGAATTACCATTTCTATATATTTAGGTTTAGGTATATGATTTCTGGAATTTTAGTCTATAGGTTTTACTTTCTTCCTCTAACTAGTTGTGTGAATCTTTTTAAATTTTTAACATTTTTAATAGCTTCAATTTGACTTTTTTCTAAATCCTATATAATATTAACATAGAGCTTGTACTAAGACAGATATGTATCAAGTTTACAAAAAACAAATATATTTACTCAACAAACTTGGTCATTATTTCTATACCTTTATTGCAATGATCATTAAAGTTTTCTTAATTGAACAGGTGAATAGAAGGTTATTTTAGTGTAATGGATTACCTCAGGTGGAGTGCTCTAACAAGACACTTACATTGCTTAGTTTTAAATGCTAAATAAATAAGATTGGGCCATGTTCTTTTCGTAATGACCCACTTTCAAAAGAAGTAACAAAGACTTGCAAAAGCCATGCTAATTTCCTCGGAAATTACGTTCCTAGTGTCTTTACTACCCTATGCTGGTTCCAATTTTTTAAAGGTTTTAATAATTCAATATGACTGTATTCATGAATAAATCTCTAACACTATAGTTTCTTGAAGACAAACTATATGTACTCCCTAGCAGAGAGACAAATCCATCACATAATATCTAATGTTTCACCAGGCACGCAATGATAGAGCTGAGGGCATGTTTTCAGAGATCTATGTCACTACATCCATGATTCTGTAAACATATGAAAAGTGCTATTATTGATGGACAAATATCTGTGCACTTTAGCTAAACACAGATTAAAGAAAACCATAATTTTTAAATTCCTTGATTTCTCATTTATGATGAAGGATTTATGGTGTTGATACTGACTGTAGAAATAAAATCATGATAGCAACAACAGAGAGGCTGCAAAGCTTCCTGGCCAAGAAAGACAGAGCAAACAGAGCCTGGGGAATGTAATGAGCAGGTGGTTTGTGTGGGAGGTTTTGGTACTTGGTTCAGAATACAGCTGTGCTCCTAGGATGGAAAGACCTGAATACCCTTAGGAGAGATCGAAGGAAATTTAGCTACCGGCAAAATATAAGTGCTTATTTTTCATTTTGACAGATATTATTCCTTTTTTTAAAATTATGTATTATGGTTTTATTTATATAAGCTAAGTATTACTCAATTATAAATAGTCAGAAGAATAGCTGACGTAAAGTTGAATTATTTCAAGTCCTTTATAAAATGTGATTAATGCTTTGTAACATGATGTGGCCTGCAGTTTTCTCACAGGAATGTGTCTTAGTTTAGTGATTGTTGCCTGAGTTTTCCTCCAAGAAGCTGAACTTCCAAATCTGTGGGGGATCTTAGCTAAACTGTAAACATTTTCAGCAACGTCATCCCTCTTCATTGGTTACCAAATATTGTGAAATACTGACACTATATTGGGATTTTAGAGTTTGACATTGCAATTAAGATTATATTTCTAAAAATGTATTGCATGAAAAAAGTGGCTATAGAAAAAGATCCTGAATAATGTACAGAAATACAGCCTGGCAGAACTGAGAGGAAACCTAAAATAAAACAAAAGGAAGAAAATGCAACTAAAATAAAAGATCACAGCACATGTAAAGCCATAATGTTGAAGGTTCCAGGTTTGAGAGTACCGTGCTGGCACGCTTCTCCCTAGCCTTATTCTTCTGCAACAAGTAAGTTAATTGTAATTTCCACAAGAGACCTTCTAAAATCTCTTTCATTATTAATTTCCTTTTTTTTTTTCATTTCACAGCAGTTTGACTTTGATCACACTTGAATGACATACCGTGTTTACCATTAGTTCCTTTTCAGCAAGTGCCTCTCCACATAGGGGAAACTGAGATTAAATATGAGGAAGAAGAGTCCCTTTGAACTTGTGGTAGTAATGGATAGCTGACTAGTGTGTGTATACTGAATATTTCTTATTAATCTCAGGATATTCAGAAACCGGCCACAGCAATGGGAAAACCTGAGAGCATTTCTACTGTGTTTTTCTCAAGAGTTATTTATTCTTATAGAAAAATGTATATTATTTTATCCAACATTACAAAAAATATATATTTCTTCAGGACACTCTTTCTCAAACCAAAAATTTTGTACATCTATGTAAACTGATGTTCCAAATGTACTAAATTACCTATTTTTTTTGAGCCTTCATTGTACAGTATTAATTATAGTTTTGATTTTGTAGAAAAGAAATCAAGTTATTCCCTTTTTTCCTGTTTCATCAGGTTTTTTTTGACAATGTGATGTTTAGGACAATGAGTTAAAAGTGATGAAAAATGCAAATGTTAATTTTAAATGATAATTTAAACTTTATAATATGAAAAATGCATTATTAATAATATGAAAATATTATAAATATATAGTAATATTTCAAAATCCTATCCGGCATATCCATAATCAGTCATGCGAGAAATTTTGTAAACTTTGATTTAGATAAATGGGATTAGAATACAACAAAATCGAACACAAACCATATTAACAAATTTCGTAGAACTTGATGACAAATTTGTTATATTAATTAGCAGTTGGGTACAAATTGCAAAAGGAAGCACCCAAGCAGAAACTATATCTGCCCTTTCCAGAAAGGATGCATTTCTTTCATCTTCAGGAGGTATTTTTAATTTCTTATGATCAATCTGGGTCCATTACTGCTTCTCCTGCTCAGTTTCCTATCTCACCTTTGGGGTGTTGGCACGTTATTTGCAGCCAGCAGATGTTCACTTGATTTCCCCTCCCCATTGGAGTGCTTCATCGTCCTCTTTTGTAGTGCACAGACTCAGCTCATCCCTCACCTGTCATTCTCTGTTATTCCTTGCCCTCCACTTCTCCCTATCTCACAACTGCAGTGCCCTAATTGTTTCCTGCCTATCATTCTGCCCTAATTTCTAACAGCTTATTTTACTACCCTGTGTCTTTGAAACCAAGCCCCTTTGTTCTTTATCTTTTCATTTGAAAGTGTCTGTGTGCAGACAGTTTTTATTTTTTTGAACAGAAATTGAAAAGTGCGTGAAAGACTTGCAAGGACACAATAAAATATGATCTTGCCTTCATTGGACTTTTCTTTCCGGCAGTTCTCTGATTTTACTATTTAAGCAAAACATACTAATGACACAGAGCATTGAGCAAAACGAAATATTTTTATAAACATAGAGAAATTAAAAAGCAAAAGTAGAACAAAATAAAATACTATTTCAAACCTCAAAGTCAAGAAGTGAGGGGTCAAAATGTACTTTGCAACTGTGCTTTCAATTATTTCCTAAAATAAATTAGACAAATTATCATAAAAATATTAAGGACTGGACATATAAAGCACTTAGGTAGGCTTGAGTATAATATGTGTGTGTGTGTGTGTATTTGATATATTCCAACATTTATATGTATGAGTAGGTGTTATTGCAGATGCACAAAGTTCCAAAGAATCCAGGAGATTTTCCTCCATATCATTTTGTTTGAGAAAAGGTCTGTTATTTCCTCACTGCTAGCCACCCAGAATGCTTATTTCTTAGGCTTCTGGATTCTCCTATCATTTCACTGTCATTTTCTTGGGTATGCAGATGTACACAGCTATAACAATATTTTGTGTGTATTTGAGGGATGCAAATTCAAGTCTTCTTTCCGCTCTGCAAGAAAATTACCCAATTAGGCATTTCTCCAGATAGTCCATCTGGGTTTTAAAAATTGACAATGATCAAAATTTATTTAAGTTTATAAATATTTTAAATAATAAAAGTTAGAATTAAAATAAAATAAATTATCTGTTTTCCAAATTTACTCACATGTATGAAGAAAACCATCTCAGCATGCATTTTGTACTACCTGAACAGATTTTGGAATCTACGTATTCTAAATTTAGACTTTTTTTTTATTTAAACGTATTTCATCTATTCTTGATCTCTCTTTTTTTTTATTGGAAAAAAAGAAATTTCTGCCTCTTCCCCGCCTCCCATTTCCCTCCCACTCCTCCCTCTCCTCCTCCCCTCCCCTCACTCCTCCCCCTCCCTCTCCAGCCTGAAGAGCAGTCAGGGTTCCCTGCCCTGTGGAAAGTCCAAAGTCCTCCCCCCTCAATCCTGGTCTAGGAAGGTGAACATCCAAACTGGGTGGCTCTTGAAGTAAATTTCTTGTATAATATGTGAAACACACTCCTTAGGAACATCATTTTCTTCCCTGATATCAAGAAACTCCAAGCATTAGCAATTGTTTTCTAGATCCAAAGTATAGACTTAGGAAACAGCAGATTCCTTGTCTGTGTGTCTAACTAATTAGCAGGACATGATTCAACACCCATGGTTCCTATGACCCGCTGTGGTAACACAGCTCATAGACATCATCAAAGACCCCAGCTGCAGCAAGATCCTGAGCCAGATATGGCCCTTAGCAGCAGCTCAGGCCTGGACATCACTTTGGTCCTGGTGGCAGCTCAGGCTACCCAGATCAGTATGGTACATGAGAAACCATGTCTCTTGAACTGCAACATGGTCTCAGGTGGCTGAGCATATATTGCTCATCCAGGTAGCTCTTCACAGTAACAGAAACCTTGGCTACTGTAGGGCCACACATATCTTTAAATTTAATTGTGTAAATTAAAAAAAAATAATTGCAAGTTATATTGTCCATTGTTGTTGTAAGGATGCATTGAAAGTAATAGACTTGTTTGTTTGGTAGAAGAAATATTTAAAAAACCATAACCTTGAGACTATGGATTGGTTATTGCTGATTATTTTTATGCATGCCCCCCCCCAGAAAAAGAAAAGAGGAAAAAAGGAAGAAAGGAAGGAAGAAGGAAGGAAGAAAGGAAGGAAGGAAAGAGAAAAAGATAAAGAAAAAGAATTTGGTCAAAATGAAATGAGTAAAAAAATATCTGCAGTTTGGAAAAAAAAAGAGTATTCAGGAACTTAAAACTTTCTTTAAGTCATTTATTATTATAAAGGAGGAAGTAACTATTATGGAGATTGGGCCATTAAAGCAAACTCTTCTGCTCTGGTTTGGAAAAATAGGAAGGGACAATGATTTTAGTCCTTACTTAGTGAAGAAAAGGCCTAAAGGGTTTTGTGCTCTTAGAAAGCAGAGAAAAACTGCTGTTACTGTGGTCTTGAAGGAGAAAGGTTCCACACCAAGCTGGCAGCCAAATTTGCAATGTTATTCATGAGCCTGAATTCTATGCTTTGGGGGTTGAAAAATCTTAGACTCATAGAAGAAACCAACAAATGTTAGAGTTTAAATGCTTCTCCCACATCAAGTTTAACCTGAATAATATAAGGACTACACTGGGAGGTAAAAAATTGAAGAAGAGTTTGGGTTATGACACTTCACTCTCAAGAATGACTTAATGTCTTCATCTCGGGAGAAGATAAGCTCCATGTGGAAAGACATTGCCCTTGCAGTAAGGAGTTACATTTCTTTCTAGCTTTCACTCCCTTATTGTTATGACTCTTTAAGTGGTAAAATAAACAAACAAATAAAAAAACCCAAACTAAACCAAAATATGCGAAAACAAACAGAGACAACAAAAGAGAAAAACAAAAAACAAAAGCAGGAAATCTCTCATGAGACTTGACATGTAGTGTGATTGTGGACTTCCAGCCTCTAGATAAAGAAGTAAGGATTTTTTTTCCTTGACCAATAATATCCAGCTACAAAAGCAGAGAAGGGAGAGAAGCCAATTAGTTTATGCACAAGGACTCAACCTTTAGTTGAGTGCATGCGGAGTTCTAATCCTTATCTGTTGGACACCAAAGTTTCAGTTCCTTCCATGTAGAATGAACTGCACTTCCCCAAAGTTCATGTTAAATAAATAAAATGGATGCCTTTGGATTCCTAAGCAGTGTAAGATACTCCTTCAAACAAGCTGAGATCGATTAAGGGTGACAGAACTTCAGCTCTCATTATGCAGAAAAGGCTGCTGAGAAATTTCCCTGGATGGCAGATAAAAGCTCAGGGAAGAAAAAGAAAAAAAAAAAAGATGAAAGTACAAGCTTAGCTGAATCTATTCGGTGAAACTGCACTTGCTCTTCACTTTAAACAGCTGAAGGCCACTGGGTGGTCTGAGCGCAGAGCTGCTGCCTGCCCCAATGCAGTGTGAGGTTTATAGCTAAGCGATCCTTTGCACATGTCCAAAGCCTTGTTTATGCAAGCAGTGATCGCTGTTTTAGGAAACTGGCAAAAACTCACATTTCCTCCGTTTTGCTGGCTCTGCAAAACATCGTGCACAGCTGTCCTCAAATCCATTAGCTCAACCTTTCAGAAAGCTCTCACAGAAATTGCTTAGAGGTACATAGGCTGACAGTTGCTGTGTGTTTTGAAAGCTTTACCTGCCGGAAGCCGGCTCAGCATTCTTTGGCTTAATTGGTCTATAGAGACTGGTCATTTTAGAGGGAGAAGTTCCACACCTCAGAGAGAGTGACATCTACCTCAACTCATAATCAGCTAATTTAGAGAAGGGGAATGTGGCTAGCTCCCAGGGACACTTACTTTACACTCTGTAGAGAAGAGGCTAGTGGCTGCAGAAAGCACACCACGCTATATGAAATTAGGGGGGAATTGGGAATAAAGAAAAAAAAACGTTTTTGAAGGATATAAAGTCTATTACCTCTAAATCTTCTAAGCTACCACTGAGGACGTCCAGGTTTTAAAATTCAAAACCGAGTGCCTTCTTTTGACTGCAGGTTGCTGTGGATCTCACATTTAATTAAATCATTGTCTTCCAGCAAGTCGGATTTTTATTTTATTTCTTAAAAAGCAAACAGACTCTCTTTTTTCCATTTTACACAACAATCCCAGTTCCGACTCCCTCTGCTCCTCCCATTCTCTTCACCTACCTCCCAACCTCACCCACAAAGGACTCCTCAGAGAGAGTAAGGCACATTGCTTTGTGGAAGGGTCAAGTCCCTCCCTAATACATCTAGGCTGAAGAAGGTATCCATTCAAAGAGAAGAGGTTCACAAAAAGCCAATAAAAGTGGTAGGGATAAATCCTGGTCCCACTGCCAGTGGCTCCGCAGTCTGCCCCACCCTTGCAACTGTCACCCACATTCAGAGGGTCTAATTTGGTCTTTTGCTGGCTCATTCACTTTCCAGCTGGAGTTGATAAGCTTCTATTAGCTCAGGTAAACCGTTTCAGTGGGTGTCCCCTTCATGACCTTGGACTCTTTTCCATATCCTCACTTCTCCCACTCTTCAACTGGACTTTGCAAGCTCAGCCCAGTGTTCTGCTTCAAGTCTCTTGCCTCTGTTTCCTTCAGTTCTATGGTGATATTTAAGATATTCATCAATCTGGCTCAGGCAAGGCCAAGTCTGGCACTCTCTCCTTCATTGCTAGGGTCTTAACTGCATTCATCCTTGTGTATTCCTGGGAATTTGTCTACTTATAGGTGTTGGGAGCAGTGAGACCCTAGATCCTGAATTTCTTGTAATCCCCTGATCTGAGTGCCTACAGCTGCTCTGAGAAGAAGAACTTCAGGAGTTCCTGAGGGCAGGAGAGTGTTTTCCGGAGGGTTTGGCTGGGGCGTGGCTATCTCTCTTCAATCTGCCCCTGAACATAATAAAGGGGGCATTCTTGGGGAATTCAAGGATGACCCATGTCGCTGTTTCTCTGTCTCTGTGTGTCTGTGTATTTTAACCTCCAGCCCCTGGCCCGAAGCTCGGTAACTGGGTGCCAGCGCACAGAGCACAGACACTGGGGTGCGGTGCGCGGAAGATAGGCTTCTTTCTAGTCCCACAGTGTTTCCCTCAATCAAAATACCTCTTTCCTTTCTCTCCATCCCTGTTCTTCCTCCGACTCGACTATCGAGTTCCCTCTAGTTCTCCTCCTCCCCTTCTTCTCTTTTCCCTTTTATCCTCCCTTCTTCCCACACCCCCATGCATCCAATTTTTTCAGGCAATCTTTTCTATTTGCCTTTGCCAAGTGGATCTATATGTTTTTCTTAGGGTTCACTTTGTGACTTAGCTTTTCTAGGGCCGTGGACTATAGGTTTGTTATACTTTCCTTTACAGTTAGTGCACAATTATGAGTGAGTAAATACTGTGTTCATGTTTCTTGGTATGGGTTACCTCAGTCAGATTATTTTTTTCTAGTTCCATCTGTTTGCATGAAGATTCAGCATATCATTGTTTTTTCCCCCCACTGAGTAGTACTCCACTGTGCAAATGTATCACAATTTCTTTATCCATACTTCAGTTGAGGGACATCTAGGTTGTTTCTGGATTCGGGCTACTACAAATAATGCTGCTATGAAAAAAAGTTAAACAAATCCCCTTGTAGTATGATTGAGCATCCTTTGAGTATATGTCCAAGAGTGGTTTTGCTGGGTCCTGAGGTAGATTGATTCTCAGTTCTCTGAGAAACTGCCATACTCGTTTCCAAAGTGGTTGTATGATGTGGTTGTGTCATATCAATCTGTTGATTTCATTGGTTAAAATAAAGAAACTGCTTGGCTGGTCCTATAGGTTAGAACATAGGTGCGTGGAGTAAACAGAACTGGGCGGAAGAGGAAGTGAGGTCAGAAATCATGCAGCTCCTCTCAGAGACGCCATGCTCCTGTCTAGCGGGCAGACGGGATGGCTTTGCTCTCTGAGGCACTCTCGATGAAGCTCCAACCCAGGATGGACGTAGGCTAGCATCTTACTGGTAAGCACACCTTGGGGTGCTAACACAGAATATTAGAAATGGGTTAGACCAGGTGCGAGAGTTAGCCCGTAAGAGGCTAGAGCTAGTGGGCCAAGCAGTGTTTAAATGAATACAGTTTGTGTGTTGTTATTTCGGGCATAAGCTAGCCAGGCTGCTGGGATGTTGGGGACGCAACCCTGGCCCCCCAATTTCAACAGTTGTACAAGTTTGCATTCCCACCAGCAATGGATGAGTATTCCCCTTGCTCCATATCCTCACCAGCATAAGTTATCATTGGTGTTTTTTATTGTATCCATTCTGACTGCTGCAAGATGCTATCTCTGAGTCATTTTGATTTGCATTCCCCTGATTGCTAAGGATGTTGAACATTTCTAAGTGTTTTTCGGCCATTTGAGGTTCTTCTGCTGAAAGTTCTCTGATTCGTTCTATGCCCCATTTTTTTAAACTGGATTATTTGGAATTTTGATATCAAGCTTCTTGAGTGTTTATATATTTTGGAGATCAGTCCTCTGTCTGATTTGGGGTTGGTAGAGATCTTTTCCTATTCAATAGACTGCCTTTTTGTCTTATTGACTGTGTCCTTTGCTTTATAAGAGCTTCTCAGATTTAGGAGGTCCCATTTATTTCTTGTTGCTCTCAATGTCTGTGTTACTTTTTCTTAACATCACTAATCTCAATAGTGGGAAATGATTAAAAGGATAGAGCATTATGGACCTTGAATCATAGGGTCAGCCAGTTAGTGTTCTCTGGCAGAGAAGGCAAAGGAAATTTAACTCCCAAGTACTTTGTTAAAAAATGTACTTAGCCTCAAGGTTAAAACAATGGAGTCCACACCTAGCAATCACAAGTCAACTATCTTTCATAGGATTTCTTCACAATGTAACCTCTGTCAATCTAATCAAGCTCTGCCCCTATTCATCTAACCTAAAACTCATTTGCATGATCTTTTCATCTGTAAGGCTCAACGATGTAACATTCAAATCTTATTATGTCCAATTACAAGTAAGGAATGGTCTTTGAGGCATCCTGGTGACAAATGATTAACATAAGGCAAGATGACTGATTATAATTATAATTTCTCTTGATATAAAAGCTCCTATCACCTAAAACGATAAGAGTCCAGACCCCATTATAATTATCTGTCTTATCTTAAGATGATCATCTTCTGAAAAAACAATATCAGTAGAAATTACAAATGTTCATAGAAAATAAATGGCATGTGCTGTGAAAATATATAGTGTTTTATTAAATTCTACCTTTAGAAAATATTTTTAAATCAATCAAAACTTTGAGTAAACATGCATGGAAAGGTTAAAAATTATGTGCATATATTGAACCCTGAAATTAATACTTTAAGAAGTTATATTTTTAAAATTTTGCTATCAATTCTGATGAATTGTGTAGCAAAACCTAGAGATGTACAGTAATGTATGAAACAGGAATATAGAGGACATGCTCTATTAAACTGCTTATTTAAGAACTTATAAAGGAGACCAGATGTGAAGAAAAATATCTGTATTATCCCTTATTTGGCATACAAAATTTATTACATTTCATTGTGCTTAGAAATAAAGCATGATTTAACATTATAAGACATTTTTTTTCATTTTCATTTTAATTGTTACAAAAGCATATTTGTATTTTCCATTTCAAATTCACCTATTAAAACACAACACAAGAAAACTATAAAATAAACCAAGTCATATCTATAGTTTTAAAATAATTCACTAACAATTTCCATAAATATTACTTCTACTCCATTTCTGAAGTTAGTCTTCATAAAATATTAGATGAACAAATTAAATAGGGAGGGAGGTTTTTGACATTTCCACAATGTGGCACAGGCTGGGCAGGTCATGGCCTAGTTATGCTTATTTACTAATTGGTACTAACAAGAAGAAAGAATAAGCATTCTAGGTTCTCATGTGAAGCCACAGGTCAGCCACTGGGGTCAGTCTCCTCTTCTCCCACACAAACTGAGATTTCCAAAGGAATGATTCTTCCTTGTCAAATTAGCAGACATCATCATAGAGCTTGGTATTTAAAAGGACAAAAGAGCATTTACAACTCTGTGTTCTCTAAAATAAATCCAAAGGAATGGGAGATCAGAAAAAATAAGGAGAAAGCGTCTCTAAAGTTTGTTGTATCCCAGAGAAGCAGGAAGGTCTTCATATCAGTCTACACATGAGGGAGCTTTTTTTTTTTTTTTTTTTCTCTCTGAAACGCATTATTGACCTGCAGATGGGCAAACTACTAGTGAACTCTCAGTAAGCTGAAGTCAACAAAAGGACATTTGTAGTTTTGGGTATACATGACGAGGGTGGAAGAAGACTCCAAAGTTTAGTTCTGATTAAAAAAAATACAGCAATAGATAAGCAAAATACAGCACTCACAGCTCAATGCAGATGACATGTCTATGCTCAGCTACTGCTTCAGTACCATGCCTGGCTGACCTTTGTCATGCTCCCTGCCATGATAGTTCTGGACTCATCTTCTGAAACTGTAAGTCCCATTAAGCATTTTTTCTATATCCTGCCTTGATTGGTGCATTGTCAAAGTGATAGAAGAAGATAACTAA
Source organism: Microtus obscurus (assembly GCA_963919715.1). Lineage (NCBI taxonomy): Eukaryota > Metazoa > Chordata > Mammalia > Rodentia > Cricetidae > Microtus > Microtus obscurus. Next base: position 10,169,318 of record CAWTZC010000190.1, on the reverse strand, counting down.
GATAGTAGTTAAGGATATTAATGTTGTGGCACTATGAACCCCATTAAATGTTTCTTCTTTGAGTTGCCTTGGTCATGGTTATCTCTTTACAGTACTAGAAATATGAACAAAGGTCGAACTATATAGGAACTCATATAAGCAGCCAGAAATAAGAAAGAAATAAATATTTTGGAAATTTTGTTCAGAAGAACTAAAGACTTCCTTAGTCATTTAGAGGTTTTTCATGATTAGATTATCTTATAAGAGCACAACTGTATATGGGTGGAAATCCTGAGACTCACCTTTGTATGTGGTTGTCTAAGCTTTAACTTGTAATTGAAATTTCAAGAACTCTATTTTCTGAGTCTTTAAAAGTCTACCTATATAACCAAGTATTTCTAGAATATTTGTAAAACTAGATAAGAAATCATCATGCTATATACAAAACAACTCCACTTGTCAAAAGAATAATTCCACTGTGCTTTTGTTTGACAAGCTAGATGCACGTCAAAAGGAAATCTGAAATTTTTAGTGAAACAGAACCTGAAATCTTAAAACATTTCTTGAAACAGGTGTTGGTGTGACACCTGGAAGTGAAGATGCTATTCCAACTACATTTGGTGATATCCCCGCAATATCACCTGTCACTATACAGTATTTGACAAGAACTAATATCACTGCATATCAGAAAAGGAAGTGGCTAAGTGTAGGGACCAGGAGTTAGGAAGAAATCAATCTGAAATCTGACTTAAATTTTTAGATATCCTGCTGCAATAAACTAAGCAAGTTCACAGGTAGGCTCTTAGCACTATTATCCTTTAACAGAGCCTGTGTGATGTGATATTAATGTGACACCAGAGATCCTTTAAAAAATTTCTCAATCCCTTTTAATAAGCTATGTTCTACACTTCACCTAAACTGTTTCCTGATATTTAACCCTTTGGCAGTCTCTTAAACCTTCATGGTCAAAGTCAATTGGCCTTTCAATAATTAATTAGACTAACATAAGTTTAATAAACTGAGATCCATGAGGTTAATCTCTAAATTTCAGGAGAAACAAGTACAAAAAGTTTCAGTTATCACTTTTTTTCAGCAGATAAACTTATCCAAGAAAATTCAACATAGAGAAAACTAAACTGTAGAAATGTGAAACCAGCTAGAACAAGTTTTATATTCTGTTAAAAAGGAAAATAATTAATATATTTTATTCCAAAAGAGAAAAATTTTTGGAAACTATTTAAACTGAGGGCTTTTATGCTTTATTATTATTATTTTTTAATCAAAATAAGCATAACTTTGGTATGTGTATGTTCTATTATTGTGAAAATCAAACTATGGTCTTTAAAGTATAGATGGCATACTAGTGAACACAGAGTTTGTTGTCTCTAATGTTGTAGAAATAAATATAATTGCTTTATAAAGAGTCTAGCTGAAGAAAAACTGAATATTATGACATATGTATGCATATATATATTATATACTTAACACAAAATATATAAGAAATATGGGACAACATGAAAAGACCAAACCTAAGAATAATAAGTATAGAAAAAAGAGAAGAAGTTCAACTGAAAAGCCCCAAAATATATTTAACAAAAATCATAAAAAAACTTTCACAACATAAAGAAAGATATGGCTATGAAGATACAAGAAGCTTACAGAATACCTAATCGACTGCATCAAAAAAAATTGTCCTCGCCACATATTAAGACACTAAACATACAGAATAAGGAAAGAATATTAAAAGCTGCAAGGGTAAAAGGCCAAGCAACATATAAAGACAGACCTATCAGAATTACACCAGATTTTTCAATGGAGACAATGAAAGCATTATGCAGACATTAAGAGACCACAGCTGCCAGCCCAGACTACAATACCCAGCAAAGCTTTCAATCACCATAGAAGGACAATATATTCCATGACAAAACCAGACTTAACCAAAACCTAGCCATAAACCCAGCCCTACACAAAGTACTAGAAGAAAACTCCAACCCAAGGAGGTGGCTACATCAACAGAAATGCAGACAATTGATGATCATATGGCAACAATTCCCCAAAAAAGGGGAAAACACACAAAATAACATTACCAAAAATGAATATTAATTAGCAGGTGATAGCAATGACTGGTCATTAATATCCCTTAATATAAATGGGTTCAACTCACCTATAAGAAGACACAGGCTAACAGATTGGATACAAAAACAGAACCATCCTTCTGATGCATACAAGAAATACACCTCAACCTCAAAGACAGACATTGCTTCAGAGTAAAGTATTGGGAAAAAAATATTCAATTAAATAGACCAAAAATGAGCTGCTGTTGCTATCCTAATATCTAACAAAAAAGACTTCAAACTGAAATCAATCAAAAGAAACAAAGAAGGACATTTCATATTAGTCACAGGAAAAAATCCATCAATAGGAAATATCAATACTGAACATCTTTGCCCCAAATATAAAGGCACCCTCATATGTAAAAGAAGCACTTCTAAAGCTTAAACCATTGATTAAACCCTGAACATTAATAGTGAGAGATTTCAACACTCCACTCTCAGCACTGGACAAATCAATCAGACAAAAAATTAACAAAGAAATAAGGGAACTAACAGATGTTATGACTCAAATAGACTTAACAGAGATCTACACAACATTCCATCTAAACATAAAATAATATACCTTCTTCTCAACACCTCATGAAACCTTCTCAATAATTGACCACATGCTCAGTAACAAAACAAACCTCAACAAATACCAAAAATTGGAATACCCCCTTGTATTTTATGGAATCACCATAGATTAAAATTAGAATTCAGCAGTAATGCTAACTCCAAAAATCCCACAAGCATATGGAAGTTAACCAATGCTCACCTGAATCATTGATGAGTCAAAGAAGAAGTGAAGGGAGAAATTAAAATCTTCCTAAAATTCAATGAAAATGACCATACAACATACCCAAATTGAGGAAAGTTCATAGCACTAAATTCCTACACAAAGAAGCTGGAAAAATCCCACACTAGTGAATTAACAGAACATTAGAAAACTTTAGAACAAAATGAAGCAAATTTACGCAAGAGAACTAGATGGCAGGAAATCATCAAATTTAGTGCTAAAATCAACAAAATAGAAACAAGGAAAACAATACAAAGAATCAATGAGACAAAGAGTTGGTTATTTGAAAAAAAAATCAAGAAAATAGACAAACCTTTATCCAAACTAAGCAAAAGGCAGAGAGAGAATATCCAAATTAACAAAATCAGAAATGAAAAGGGGGGCATAACAACAGATATGGAGGAAATAAAAAGGATCATCAGGTCATATTTTGAAAACCTGTACTCCACAAAATTGGAAAACTTAAAGGAAATTAACAACTTTCTGGGTAAATTTCACTTACCCAAATTAAATCAAGACCAGATAAGCAAATTAAATAGACTTATAACTGCAAAAAAAAAAAATAGTCATCAGAAGTCTTCTAACCAAAAAGCCCATGTCCAGAGAATTTCAGCTCAGATGTCTACAAGATTTTCAAAGAAGATCTAATACCAATACTCCTCAAATTGTTCCATACAATAGAAACAGAAGGAACATTACCAAACTCTTTTTATGAGGCTAAAATTACTGATACCCAAGCCACATAAAGACATTACTAAGAAAGAGAATTAAAAACCAATGCAATTTATGAACATTGATGTAAAAATACTCAATAAAATCAAATCCAAGAACACATCAGAACTGTCATCCACCATGATCAAGTCAGGTTCATCTCAGAGATGCAGGGATGGTTCAACATATGAAAATCTGTCAGTTTAATCCACCATATAAACAAATTTAAAAACAAAAATCACGTGATCATCTCATTAGATGCTGAAAAAGCTTTTGACCAAATACAACATTTCTTCATGATAAAGGTATTGGAGAGAGCAGAAATACAAGGAATGTACCTAAACCTAATAAGGGCAATATATAGCAAGCCAACAGCCAACATCAAACTAAATGGAGAGAAATTCACAGTGATCCTACTGAAATCAGAAATAAGTTTTCAACTCTTTATATATCTATTCAATATAGTTCTTAGCTCCTTGCTAGAGCAATAAGACAACAAATGGAGGACAAGGAGATACAAATTGTAAAAAATGTCAAAAACTCACTATTTGCTGATGATATGATAGTTTACATAAGCAAACCCAAAAATTTTACCAAGGAACTTCTACAACTCATAAACACTTTCAATAATGTAACAGGATACAAGATTAACTCAACAAATCAGTAGTCCTTTAAATGGACCGAGAAAGATATCAGAGAAACATCACACTTTACAATAACCACAAGTATTATAAAATATCTCGGAGTGACTCTAACCAAACAAGTGGAAGACTTGTATGACAATGACTTGTATGAAGAAAGAAATTGAAAGAGACAACAGAAAGGGGAAAGATCTCCCTTTCTCTTGAATAGGTAAAATTAACATAGTAAACCTGGCAATCTTACCAAATGCAATATACAGATTCAATGCAATGCCCATCAAAAACTCAGCAAAATTATTCACAGACCTCAAAACAATGGTACCCAACTTCATATAGAAAAAAAAAAAAAAAAAACAAACAAGATAGCAAAAACAATCTTGTACAATAAAAGAACTTCTGGAGGCATCACAATCCCTGACTTCAAACTCTACCACAGCGCATGGTACTGAAAGAGACAGGTATTGGCATAAAAACAGACAGGAGGACCAATGAAACCGAATCAAATACCCAGATATTAATCCACAGACTTACGAACACCTCATTTTGAAAATAGAAGCAAAAAAATATATCAAATCGAAAAAAGAAAGCATATTTAACAACTGGTGCTGGATTAACTGGGTATATCTATCACCATGCACAAAACTCAAGCAAATGGATCAAAGACATAAACATAAATCCAGCCGCACTGAACCCCATAGAAGAGATTGGGGGAAGTACACTTGAATGCATTGGTACAGAATACAACTTCTTAAATATTACCCCAGTAACACAGACACTGACAGCAACAATGAATAAATGGGACCTACTGAAACTGAGAAGCTTCTGTAAAGGAAAGGAAGTGGTCAACAAGACAGAACAACAGTCTACAGAATGGGAAAAGATCTTCAACAACCCCGTATCAGACAGAGGTCTGAGCCCCAAAGTATACAATGAACTCAATCAATTAGTCATTAAAAGAACAAATAATCCATTTTTTAAAAAATGGCATACAAACCTAAACAGAAAACTCTTAACAGAGGAATCTAAAATGGCTAAAAGACACTTAAGGCATTGCTCAACATCCTTAGCCATCAGAGAAATGCAAATTAAAACAACTCCTAGATTCCATCTTACACTTGTAACAATTGACAAGGTCAAAAATACTTGTGACAATGTATGTTGGAGAGAATATGCGGTGAAGGGAACACTCCTGCATTGTTGGTGGGAGAGCAAACTGGTACAGCCCCTTTGGATATCAGTATAGCGATATCTCAGAAAATTAGGAAACAACCTTCCTCAAGATCCAGCAATACCTCTTTTGGTATTGCTAAGGATTTTCAATCATACCACAAGGGCATGTACTCAACTATGTTCATTGCTGCACTATTTGTCATAGCCAGAACCTGGAAATAACACAAATGCCCCTTGACTGAAGAATGGATAAGAAAAATGTGATACATTTATACAATGGAGTACTGCACAGAAAAAAATAATAATGACATCTTGAAATTTGCAGGCAAATTGATGGAACTAGAAAACATCATATTGAATGAGACAACCAGTGCAGGTCTCTGCCTCTACCTCCATCAGTCGCTTTTATGGTTTTATGGTGATATTGAAGATATTCATCAGACAAGTCCAGTTTGGTCGCCCTCTCCTCTATTGTTCAGGTTCTTAGAGTCATCCTTGCAGATTCCTATGACTTAATAGCACACCTGAAAGCTCTAGAATGAAAAGAAACAGACTCACCCACAAGGAGTAGAAGACAGGAAATAATAAATTTGAAGACAGAAATCAATAAAATAGAAACAAAAAATACAAAGAATCAATGAGAAAAAGAGATGGTTCTTTGAGAAAAATCAACATGATAGACAAACCCCTATTCAAAACAAAAAGGCAGAGAGAGAATATCCAAGTTAACAAAATCAGAAATGAAAAGCAGGACCCAAGAACAGACATTGAGGAAGTCCAGAGAATCATTAGGTAATACTACAAAACCTGTACTCCACAAAATTGGAAAATATAAAAGAAATGGATGATTTTCTGAATTAGTACCACATGCAAAAATTAAATGAAGGCCAGATAAAAAATTTAAATAGGCCCATGACCTGCAAGGAAATTGAAGCACTCATCAAAAGCCTCTGAAGCAAAATAAAAGCCAAGGCCCAAATGGTTTTAGTGCAGAATTCTACAAAACTTCAAAGAAGAGTTAGTACCTATATTCCTCAAAGTGTTTCACATAAAAGAAACAAAAGGAACATAGCCAAACTGTTTTTGTTTGGATACAGTTACTTTGATACTGAAATCTTGCAAAGACTCAAGCAATAAAGAGAATTACACACCAATCCTACTAATGAACATAGATAAAAAATAATCAATAAAATACTGGTAAACTGAATGCAAGAACATATCAAAAATTATTTACAATGATCAAATCAGATTTGTCTTGAAATGCAGGGATGGCACAACATATAAAAATCTATCAATATATTCCACTATATAAATAAACTGAAAAAAAGATCATATGATCATCTATTAGGTACAGAAGAAACATTCAACAAAATCCAACACCCCTTCATGATAAAGATTTTGGAGAGATCTGGGATACAAGGAACATATCTAAGCATAATAAAAGCAATTTATGACAAGTTGACAGTCAACATCAAATTAAATGTAGAGAAACTCAAAGCTATTCCACTAAAATTAGGAAGAAGACAATGCTGTTTACTCTCTCCTTATTTGTTCAATGTAGTTCTTGAAATTCTGGCTAGAGCAATAAAACAACAAAAGGAGATCAAGGGATTTCAAATCAGAAAAGAAGTCAAACTTTCATGTTTAGCTGATGATATGATAGTATATATAAGTGACTGAAAAAACTCTTCTAGGGAACTCCTATAGCTGATAAATTCCTTCAGTAATGTGGCAAGATACAAAATCAACTCAAATAAATCAGTATCCCTCCAATACACAAATGATAAAGAAGCTAAGAAAGAAGTCAGATAAACATCACTTTTTACAATAGCTACAAATAACATAAAATATCTTGGGGTAACACTAACCAAAGAAGTGAAAGACATATTTGAAAATAACTTTAAGACTTTGAAGGAAGAAATTGAAGAAGATACCAGAAAATGGAAAGATTTCTCTCTTGTATAGGTAGGATCAACATAACAAAAAATGGCAATCCTACCAAAGCAATCTGTAGATTCAATGCAATCCCCATAAAAATCACATTTTTTCACAGTCCTTGAAAGAACAATAATCTAAAAATTTCTTATACACTAAAACTTTCTTTAACCTTCAGGGAATTTGATACATTAAAAAGAGAGAGGACTTATTAAACTTTTTTTCTTTTAAATATAATCTGAACATGGACAAAGTACAAATAGATTAGAATACTTTTAAGGCTTTTCTTTCATTAATTATTTTTTACCCTATTTCCCTAATCTGCATGATATTTGCTTAAAAGTATTTCAATAGTCTACTTTTTAGAATTGTCACAAAATGTAATTATCAGGAATGTGGAGAGCATCAATTTGGGTGACAAAGGCACACTTGCCATTCACAGTGTGTGTTGGCTGAAGGGTGATTGAAAACTTCTGTCACAGAAACCAGTAAACATATTCTGAAAGCCATTGCAGTAGACTTTTTTTTTCTTATGCTGAAAACCAACTGTTTATGTCAACTAGTGCTTTAGGGGCTATGTGGAACACTCGTGTTTATTGATTAAGGAAACTAAAGACATATCAAGACAGAGTGAAACACAAATAAGGCCTTTCAAAGACACCTAATGATGAGATTTCTCCAGGGCACACATAGTGCTTTAAACTTCTAAGCTCCCCATAAAATCTCTTTAAATAATCTCTACTTCAGTTAAGTTCCAGAAGACAAAATCACTTTCTGCAAGTTGCAATAACAAATGGAAGTATTTCAACCTGTACTGAATAGAAAACACTCCAGGAAGCAAAGAAAAATTTTAACTTAGTGTTAAAGCAGTGCCATGTAATAATACAGGTAAGTAAACTTGCTTAGTATTTTAAAATATAAGGTAAAATTTGATCTCATTCAAAAACCTTTTGATATATGTAGCACACCTCAATGTCTTACAAATCACATACTTAAACAGTCTTCATCAATTTCATATCTCTCATATTCTCTTATTGCAGAAATCATGTTGCTTTTGGTAAAATTAATTATCTTGATCTAATCTTATATTTTTAATTATTTGTATATATATGTTTTCAGTATTTTCTTTATATATATTGTATATGTATATGATAGATAGATAGATAGATAGATAGATAGATAGATAGATAGATAGATAGATATTGTTAAACCTTGAATGTTTCTTCCATTATCCCATTTTATCAAGTAAAATGCATTCAAAATTTTCTCCAACTAAAAATAATTTAAAAATTATACTTTTCCTACCCTGGAGTTTCTTCTTATTAGACATTTAAGAAGGGATTATGCCAAGGAGTTGATGAAGACTATGTCCTCTAAAAACATACATTTATTTTATATTGTACTACAAAGTATAATTATTATGGAACACTAGAGCTTAGGATGTGATAGAAGTTCAAAGAAGATTTTAATAAGCCATATTTTATTCCTTTTAATTTATTCAATATGCTCTAATTTCTCTAAAAATAATAATGCAACACTGTCACTCAATATTTTCTGATATCATTATAAAATGTCCAAAACTAAATGCTTATAACTTATTTATTTCATACTTATGAAGAGTGAGGATTCCAAGATCAACAATCACAGTGCTGTAACTTTTCAAATTACCTGAGTCTCCTGTCACAATGACCTTGTAAATTTTTTTTTCAATTGATTATTTGGAAATATGATTATTCAATGAGGTTTCAAGAGGGAAAAAGCAGGATTACAATAATACTATGAATTTTTTCTATAATCTCCCATAAATCCTACAATCTTCATATTATCAAAAACAAATATTCATTGCACACAATTAATCCTTTGTCATACATGTTGAATTCTGAATATAAACTGCATATAACAACAAGCTGTCTGCTGTTACAGTCTTTGGAAATTGTAGGTAAAGAAATGTTTAAATTACCACCATGAGGCTGATGTAGTTGTTCTACTGGGCATATAAGGCTAAGGGCTTAGTAGTAGTCTTCTAGGCTGGCATTTTGTTTTAGTCTTTCTGCTTGAAAATCAGATGTGTGATAACAGAAGTAAGTCATAAGATGCTTGAAGTAAAAGTCCATGTGATTAGCCCTATTACCAACTGATACTCATTAATAGGCTCTTCACTAGAATTTCTGTAGTGATCAGTTTTAATCATTGTATCACTCTTATAGATGGGATCTTTACAAATCTATCTATGGCTGGTCAGAGGTGCTATATGCCTTTATTCCCATCACTTGGAAGACAGAGACAGGCAAATCTTTATGAGTTCAAGTACAGCTGACTCTACAGAGTGGGTTCCAAGACAGGCTCCAATACAGAGAAACCCTGTCTCAAAAAAACAAAAAAAAACCCAAATATATTCTGATTCATGTTACTATTATGTTCCTTTATACACAAAGTATTTTATTTATTTATTTATTAAAGATTTCCGACTCTTCCCCGCCACTGCCTCTCATTTCCCTCCCCCTCCCCCTACCAAGTCCCCCTCCCTTGTCAACCCAAAGAGCAATCAGGTTTCCCTGCCCTGTGGGAGGTCCAAGGACCACCCACCTCCAGGTCTAGTAAGGTGAGCATCCAAACTGCCTAGGCTCCCACAAAGCCAGTTCGTGCAGTAGGGTCAAAAACCCATTGCCATTGTTCTTGAGTTCTCAGTAGTCCTCATTGTCCACTATGTTCAGCGAGTCCGGTTTTATCCCAGGCTTTTTCAGATCCAGGCCAGCTCAACCAAGAAAGAGAATTACAGGCCTACCTCACTCATGAATATCGAAGCAAAAATTCTCAAGAAAATAATGGCAAACCGAATCCAAGAACACATTAGAAAAATTATCCATTATGATCAAGTAGGCTTTATCCCAGAGATGCAGGGCTGGTTCAACATACGCAAATTTATCAGAAAATTTTAATTTAATATTTTGTCTTTTGACAAAAATACTACTAAACCAATGTTTTTAAAAAATATAATGCCAGAGCTCCTTATTTTTAGTTTTCTTAGACATACAGAAATAGCTTATGTATAAGTCATATTTAGTATCTTATACCACTATTAGGTGTTTTTCTGCACAGTCACAAATATGAAGATACACAACGCTGATGCAAAACAGTTTATGATTACTAGGGTTGGGTTCACTGGAGAAGCAGATTTATATAGGGTGTCTGCTTGCTTATTTGTTTTTTTAAAATAATATGACCTTAGTCTAGAATCCAAGATTCCTAGTCTGATACCATGGCTTTGTTCAAATCCATACCTTTGGTTGACCACTAATATACACATTCTCACAGAATTTAGCAGCATATAAGCCTGAGAAGTAGAAAAAGACAAAATAATAATAATAAAGAGTTACAACATGCTTTAAATCATCTCAGTAAACTCATTTGCTCTTGGAACAATGGAAACAGGTAGCATTTAATGTTATTTAGAGCATGAGATCAAGCAGAGCTCTTAGGTGTGTCATTCACTGCCATTACAAAAGAAAAGGACTTTAAAACATTACATTCTCTACTTTATGGAAATAAGCAAAATAAACATTTTATGTATATTAAATGTCATGTCCCAGTATGTCTATATTTGCAGTATTTTCAAAATTTAATATAAAAATTTATTTAGTATTTTTTATTATTTGCATCTTTTACCCAATAAACTAACGGCATAAATGAAGACTTCCAACCTGATGGATACTATGTTTCTCTCTTTTCCTTTTCTTTTCATCAACTAGTTCAGTAAGCACAATGTTATTGATATAATGAAACATTATGAGAACACAGGATATCCATATTAAGGATTTACTAAGGAGATAATAGAGTCTTAGAGTCAAGATATGAATGTTGGCCATCTTCTGTTCAATTTAAATACAAAATCTTTGCTAATATTTTTTTTCAAAGAGGAAGAAGTGCAACACTGCATGCATGAAGTAAATTTCTACAAACAAAGTCCTAGTGATCATTTTTTTTTTCTGGCTGATAAGAACGTAACATTCCCCATTGTGGCTAAATTTAGCAGTACTAATGGGTTTCTGAAAGTCTACTATCATTCAAATTTATAGTTTCACAGAAGAAATCAGCTTGTTAAATTAAATACAGATGTCTTTATTGTTAACCACCTTTAAATTTCTTATGTACTCAATACCGATATTGCTTGACTAATTACATAGGGACATTTTTATTATCTTATTTATGGTTGTAGTTGCTGAAGAGATTGTTTTTGAAGCTATCACTTAATTTTCACTTCTACAGTAGCCTAACACCACAAGACAATCATGAAATTGTGATGTGATAGATTGTGCAAAATCACAAGGCAGTGTTATATAAATTACAGAGTACTTTAATTTTTTATATATCTATAAAAAGTGCCTCATGGTGACTTAAAACAAAATACAATTATTATCTTGCATTGTTTATAAATTTCAATTCAAAGTCATTAATTTTTTAAAAAATGTCATCGTTAGGATAACTATAACCAGAGTATGCAGTAAACCCAGCCTTTACTAAGTGTCTCACATATTACAATCAATATGACTATCATTGTATGTTTTTATCTAAACCTTTAGACTGGAGAATATCAAATGCTGTTTCTGCATAAATTGGAATGTAATTATATCTGTGAAAAACAGGTTACATATTGTGTTCAAGCAAAGAAGAGTCAAATATTCTGGAGTGGCATAAGTCCATCACAGAATGATGATGAATTTCCATATTTTCATCTTTATCCAGTCTTCAATTATTCATATCCCTACATAAATTATTGCAACATTTCTCAGTATCTAAGTTTTCACTTGTTTTGTTCCAAAACTGTTTATCATCTATCTAACCAAAGATACTGAAACAAAGTCATGTATATTTTTTCTTAACATGTGTTCCCAATACTTGTGAGGTTGAAGAAAGCTGAAGAACTTGAGGTTAGGCCAGGCTATAATATTCTCTGTCTCAGAATAATAAAGGAAGTAACATCCCATATACAAATGAAATAACATGTGTAAATTGCCAATTACAGAGCCTTTACTACAAAAAAGAAATTCACAGTATTCCTTTTACTCATTACATATATTACATATTCCTCTAAAACAGTGAAGAAAATTATATGAAACTATGTGGATATTAAGGCATACACAAATACAAATGATAAATATTAAAACAGAAGAAAGATAACTATTGATTTTTGTGCCAACTTAAATAAGTTGTTCTTTTTATGCTCTTCAAATTGATTTTCTATACTAGTCAGAAAAATTAATTCTTATTACTTGATAATTTATATAGCTCTTTTGTATGTAATGTACCTAACATTTTCAGCATTGTGATGAATTAATATAATGTATTAAGATTATTGAATAAAATATGTTTTAGAAGGACAAATGGTTTCAATATGTCAGGTGTACTCCATAGATCAATATGAATGTAAAGAATGAAATCATCCATAATATATTTCAGCTTCCTTTTTAGGAATCTCAGGTGATGATTTGTGGGAGGTAGCATCATCAGAAATTTAATAGTAGTAATTTATGTTAAAATAAAGGATTTATGATAGGTATATTTTTATTCATGAAGTGAGATAGATTGGAATTATCCATCACTGCTGCCCAAAAGAGTTTTGATTGTTATAATTTATTTTACAGAGTATTCTGTAGGAAATAGATTTGACAAGCCAACATTTTATTATTTGATTCATAGCATTTTTTCCATAAGGTTAAGCTACCAAAAACTTAATCCTATGGAAAAATATCAGACTGTATTAGGAAAAACGCATTTTAATATTTGTTGCTATTTTTGTGGTTAAAGAAAGTTTAAAATATTCATCCAAAATATAACTTTGAATTATAATTATTTTGTTGTTATCACATGTAATTTCATAACTCCTACTATTGATGCCACATGCTGCTTCGTGTTCTTTTAAGCAAACATTTTGAATATTAGTAATGATTATGAAACTGAAATAGGCACTTACAATTGAATTAGCAACAACAAAGTCAGCAAATATTTGATTCTTCATCTTTATTCAAGAAGACTCTCTTCTTATAATGTAAAAAAGTATTAAAGATTTTCACACACAAACATAATCACACACATACATACATTCAAAAGCAAATGCACACACGTGCACATGAACACAAGCACACTCACATACACACATGTTGTAGCTGGTGTCATAAACGTATATACATTACTGAAAGTACTTTTTAGCTCTTCTGTTTCCTCTTACTGAAGATGAACTCTTTCTAAGACTAAAAATGTAGATAGTCATTTGAACAAAAGGGATTGGGGATCTAATAAATGAAAGATATTTTATATGATTGAAACTAGTTCTTTTTTAGAGGACAGAAAAGAAAGGACACCTAAAAAGTCATATGTGAATCAGATATGGAGTGAGGGGTACTCATTGCCAAGGTATTATTTGCATACCTTGTACCATTTGCAACTGGAAATATGAAACTCTTAGTCTATTTTTGGAATAAAATCAAAATGGTGCCCTCAGTTTTAACTAGAATATTGGTTATCTTTTACTAAAATTCTGGAAATAGTGGGGCAATCTGTACAGATGTGACATCAAAGATGGGACGTGTACTAATAACACTGAGTCATTACTTTTATGAAATGCATGCCAGGTCTCTCTTGATGAAACATGAGGGTGAGGAGATTCAGAGAGATAATTATAAAAGCAACTTAGAAGTTTCTGTTGATTAATATAAAATAAATCTCTACTACAACAGTCAAAATAATAATGTGCTTTATTTAAGAGATGTGAAAGAAAACTTGATACAAACATAATAAATCATTACTTTCAGGGTGAGCCAGAGACAATGTCATGTAAGATAATTTATTTTTACGTAAGTAGCATTAGTATTGCTTTATTGGTAACTTGAATGTAAATACTTAATTTCCAAGAAGATTTTTTTTTAATGTTAAGACTAATACTACATTGGTCCTAGGAGAATTAAGTAAGTGATTCAACTCTTGCCTGTTAAAGTGGTTCTATCATAAACTTCTCAATAAAAGTTTAAAACAATATAGTTATATTTCAAATTGGAATTTACCCAATAATTTGAATCATAATTTTAGAATCCTATAATGCTGACTCTGTGTACATTATTATCTATCTTGAAAGTGGTTAAAATTTAAAGGATAAACAGTATAAATTTTGAATGCCTCTGTTTATTTCACAATGCAATGATGTTGGGCTGGATCCCACTACATTTATAGAGGAATAAACTTTTTTACATGAACATATTTTAAAATGTAGAAATTTCTCAAAATCCTTATCAAGTCTGAGAACTTTATTTCTTGCCTTTGATGTAAGTATTTAAAATGTTCTTTCTTAAGATTTATTTTTATTTTACTATTAATAACTTAATACTTTGTATTCCTCTTTTAAGAATTTTATTCTTTCATAGTTAAAGAATGTTCAAAACACTGTCATTCTTTTCTCTTTAATTGAGGACCTTTTCTATGGTGAGTACTTTCCTGAAATGTCTAGCATCCCATGGCATGTTGAACAACATCACACTTTATTTTTTTTTCTGTGTTTTTTTTTTCTGTGGTTTTTTTTTTTTTTTTTTTTTTTTTTTGGTTTTTCGAGACAGGGTTTCTCTGTGGTTTTGGAGCCTGTCCTGGAACTAGCTCTTGTAGACCAGGCTGGCCTCCTCGAACTCAAAGAGATCCGCCTGCCTCTGCCTCCCGAGTGCTGGGATTAAAGGCGTGCGCCACCACCGCCTGGCAACATCACACTTTAGAAGCAGTTCAGTGGCATGACAGTCATGATTCATTTGCCTGGAAATTCTGGTGTCAGATGAGATTAGGAAAAGGAGCATAAAAATATTCTTTGCCTCCATAGTTTGAGTTTTTATGTGTTAAGCAAGAAACAGAACGACTACTGATAAATTATCAAATGCATACACACACACACACACACACACACACACACACACACATATATATATATATATATATATATTTGAAATATATATTCCTTCAAATAAGTGAATCACAAACTGCTATTTATGGTCTTTTACACACATATTCCTAGGGATATTTACCTTGAGTTGTTCTTGATTTTACCTTGTTCTCAATGCAAAGTACCTGATTTTTTTAAAATAAACATAGGCATATTCTTGTCGTCCATCAATTGCAGTAGATTAGTATCTTGTAAATAAATACTGCAAATATAATAAGCAAACAAAATAGGATGGCTACCTGAAGATAACCTCAGTCATCCTGGGGAACAGACATAATTTTACATGTGACTAGATTGAAATGCTTATGTTTTTGTGGTACTTTTCAACAGATAATACTTATCCTCTTCTCAGTCTTAGTGTCTTTGTTTGTTTGTTTGTTTTGTTTTTTGTTTTTGTTTTTGTTTTTTTTTTTTTATTTTCAAGACAGGGTTTCTCAGTAGCTTTTGGTTCCTGTCCTGGAACTAGCTCTTCTAGACCAGGCTGGCCTCGAACTCACAGAGATCCGCCTGCCTCTGCCTCCCAAGTGCTGGGATTGAAGGCGTGAGCCACCACCGCCCAGCCTTCAGTCTTAGTGTTTTGATTGCTTATTACATCCACCAGCCCGGTTTTCTAGGTATGCATCATCCTGCCCAACCCTTTAGAGTCTCAAGATAACACATCCTAAAAGGAGTTTCAAGAAGGGCTTTCATGTCAGCAGAGAACGTGGAAAGAATTATATCAAAATCATGACAAAATTCTAATGTTTGACCTGTACTTGTCTCTGATATTTTTTTCTAGCTACATCCTTTTGATTCTGTCCTCTATATTCTCTCCTTTCTCGAAAGTGTCTAGTGGCAAGGTATCCAGTCTATCACTGAACATCACTTTAATGCAAAATTTTGAACAAAACTACATGTATTTACAAATACTACAATCTTTGTTAATACTTCCTAGTAATTAACTGTAACATGGAACTTACACTTGTCTCAGTGTTTTTAATTGACAAAGTATAAATTTATCATATTTGATTAATTGAGTTTAAATGAATTAAATGAGTTTAAATGAGATTAAATAAATTGATAAGAGTAAAATATTTATAATAATGTCTGATATTCCCAAACAGTGAAAAAAGAAAAACTATTTTTTTCCTTGTTTATCCTGGTTGTGCTCTTTTGTCCATCTTCATATTTGTGGTTTCTAAGTACTAATAAGGAAACTCTTCAAATCTCCTGACAGGATTGACATGTTAGGCAGACATTTCTCCAGAGTCTGATAATGTCAAAGTCATCTGACTTTAAGAATGTTGGATGAACAAATGATGGAGCATTGAATAGCTTGGGAGTACTGAACCTCTTGTGTTATGATTTTGAAGGCTCTGGATTTGGAAAGTCATTTTTTGAAACATAACAATCTTCTTTAGTCATTGCAATTTTACCACTGGCACTAATTTTGAAAGACTAGGAATGATCATTTAGTTGTTTTCCAGTTTGAGAAATTAGAAAGTAAAGAGGCACAGTGTTGACAGAGCATAGAGTCTTATCTGTGACCATTACTTGTCCTGATTTTGTAATTAGAAGCCATCCTGGCATTATATCCTTCTTTCTGTACATAACAGCTAAGCATAAATGAAATAGTCTTGCCTATTTGGTAAACTAGTTCATCATGACTTTTCAGATTAATATATGGGCCATGAGGGAGAAGAATTTGGAAGGAAGACAAAACAGGACGGATTATCATTAATTTACTAACTTTAAGGACATGGTCAATTATGTTAGGATAGTCATGTGACAACCCTAAAATAAAGGCTACAGTTGGTGATTTTGTCATGAAACAAAAGATAAGGAAATTTCTTGAAATATAAAGCCCCAAATGATTCCTTAATGGCTCCACTCTGTAGCCTGAAGGATATACTGCCACTTGGTCGATAATTATAACCAAGATGTGTTTCTCATTTTTTTTTCTCTTCCAGCACACTTTCAAACTCCTGGCTTTCACACTCAGGGTTTCAAGGAGTTCCTCTCTATGTGGGTTAAGTATTTTGTATTTTATACTTCATATTTTAAGTCAGGTCTGAGAAACTCAAATTGCTTTCCTCATTTAAACTGCCTTCAGGCAAATACTAATATACATTTGCTGATAAACTTACATTTCCCATATCGTTATTTAAAGATTAAAAAAATGTAAGAGCTTGGTTTAAAATAATGAGATAGAGGGAGAAAGAGGAATTCCATATATTTTACTGGAATTGAAATTAGACAATATGAATACTAAACATTCCAAATCAGGAAAATGTGAAGTAAGCTAAAACAAGTAAATTACAGAGGCTAGATGGTGACAGAATTTTATGTTTCTTAAAATATCACCCTAATGTTTTCTAAGGTATATATATATTTGTATACCATACCAGTTATTCATATACCATACTGGTTAAAGTGGCAAGAAAGATTTTATTTGTGACTACTTACGTGAAGAATAGGGATAGACACTGAATTAATATTAACTTAAATAAACAAAAGGAAAAAATTATTTTTTAGAGCTGCGTGTACTTCTGAAAAGCTACTGAATAGAGTTAAAGGGAAGACCAACTGTGTGTTCAACCCATCTATGTCCTATTCCTAACTTGCAATTTTTAGTTTTGTATTTCAGGAGTAAACATTCTTAAGAAATGGTGATGTGATTGACCGTATTTCGAATATATTCCCAAGAGTGGTATTGCTGGGTCCTGAGGTAGGTTGATTTCCAATTTTCTGAGAAACTATCATACTGATTTCCAGAGTGGTGTTCTTGATCCTAGACAAACTAAGTAACAAGATTGACCCTAAGGAAAACATACATAGATTCACCGGGAGGGGCAAATAGACAAGATATTCTACCAAAATTGGGAGTATAGAGGTGGGGTGAGAAGAGAGGTTGGAAGCAAAAACAGAGGGGGAGAAGAAAAGTGGGGAAGAGTACTTGAGGGAACAGAATAGTCGAGCTGGAGGAAGTACAGAGATGGGGAACCAGAAAAGAGGTATTTTGATTGAGGGAGCCATTATGGTATTAGGAAGAAATCTGTCACTAGAGAAATTTCCAGGAATACACATTGTTGACCCCAGCTAAGATCCTAAGCAGTAGAAGAGAGGGTGTCCAAACTGGCCTTGTCCTGTAGTCAGACTGATGACTACTTAAAAGTCACCAGAGAGCCTTCATCTAGCAACTGATGGAAGCAGAGGCAGAGACCTGCAGCAGAGCACTAGGCTGAACTCCCAAAGTCCAGTTGAAGAATGGAAAGAGGGAGAATGAGAACAAAAGAGGTCAAGACCATGATGAAGACACTCACCGATACAGTTTACCTTAACTAATGAGAGCTCATCAACTCCAGACAGACAGAGGAGGAATGAGCATAGGAACAAACTAGTCCCTCTGAATGTGGGGGACAGTTGAGTGACTGGGGCAGACTGCGAGGATACTGGCAGTGGCACCAGGATTTATCCCTAAGGCTCGTACTGGGTTTTTGGAACCTATTCTCTTTGGATGGATACCTTGCTTAGTCTAGATATAGTATGGAGAGATGAGGGATGGAGAAACAAGTGGAGAAAATGGAAGGAGGGGATTGATATGTAAAATTAAAAAAAAATACCTTCTATTATTTTTAAATAAAACAAACTAAATTATAAAAAAAATAAATGGAGGTCATGGTATCTTAGGATCTTTTAAATATTTAGTAGAGCTTCATGTTAAATTGCTTTTTGTGCTTGGTAGCTGTCATACTATTTAAACAATATCCTGTATTTAGATCGATGTTGCTGTGCCTTCCTCTGTTATGGATCTGAAATTCAGAGAGAAAATAGAGGATCCCATGCAGAAAATTCTCCAATCTCTAGTATATAGCTATCTGCAAGTTTTCACCCTAAAGTACAGATCAGTATTTCTCACCCTACTTATATGCTGAGAGTCAACCATGTCTTTCATATTTTGTTAAGAAGGTAGTTTCATTTGTTAATGTTTAGACAAATAAAGATTTAGCAAGCTCCCACCATAGGGTAGTTTGCTTATCAGAAAGTCACTGGAAGTTTATATTTAAAATTAAGTGAAGGAAATGACAACATAATGGTAAAATTTTAACATAAAACACAAAAGAGATATCAAATATAAAGAGTATTTTCTATATTTGGATTAATTTTAGACTAAACTAAATCAAGAATTTATTTAAGTTTTATAATTTTACTTAAAAAATATTAAATGAAAATTATATATTGTTGAAATGGAAATTTTAGTTGTTCTGAACTCTTATTATGCTTTAAGCAAATTAGATAATACTCCAATTCCACTTATACTTTAGTAGCATATGACTATAAAGATAATGGTATTTAAATATGTTGAAGTTTATAGAGCATCAGAAGTATTCAAATACATATTTAGATGAAGTTGATACTAAAATTGTCGTATGAAGACAGTTATACTCTATGTCATTCTATTCAGTATAAAGAACCATAATTTCCGCAGAAACTACAGTAACTCATGACTTAATCAACCATTTTATTTCTAGCATTAATCAATCTCTCTTCTGGAAAAAGAATATAGGAATTTAAACAGGATTCCAACCTAGAATAATTCTTTAATCTGAAAACAAAAAATTCAATATAATTTGGTAATCACAGGTAATAGACTATAAAGAATATGCTCTGTGCATTAATAGAATGTCTAAGTCTGATGAACATTAAAATACAAGATAATTTTTCATTTTATTAAGGTTTTAATTGGATTTTTATTTTAAATTGTTTATTCGTTTTACATTCCAAGCATAGTTCTCCTCCTCCTGATCCCAATTTCTACCCCTCAATCCCCCCCCCATCCTTTTCTCTGATAGGAAAAGGCCTCCCATGAGGAGTCAAAAATGTCTGGCACATTCAGTTGAGGTGGACCAAGCCACACCCAATGGATCAAGGCTGAGCTAGGCATTCCATCATAGAGAATGGGCTCAATAAAGGTAGATCCTGGTTCCATCGCAATCAAAGAAACCAAGCTACACAATTGTTGTCCACATGTGTAGGGCCTAGTTCCATCCCATGTAGCCTCCCCAGGTGTCAGATTTAAGTTAATTTTTCTTCCAGGTGAAAGTAGCAATAATAATTTATATAATAATAATGAATAATATTTGAGTGAAATGAGAATGGAAGGAGAAAAGAAAGAATAACATTGTCACGAAATGTATGCATCAAGCTAAGGGAAAAAACTGAGACGAGGAGTAGTTGGAGAGGTCGGTACCATATTAGATGAGGAATGTCTTCATTCATTCATTCTTCCACTACCTGTTTTCATTCAGACCCAGAAAGTAGGAAAGGCCTCATGAGGAACAATATAGATTGTTTGTTTAATGATAACAAGGAGTTTCCACTATAAACAGAAAATTAACAGGCATGAAAAAAATCTATGGTTATTTAATTGGGGATGAAAAAATTAACAGTTAGGGATGGAAGTCATGTATGGAATAATAAGAGGTAGAGATAGAGTAAGGAACAAGGTATCTTCATCTCCTTAGACGTGATGGAGAGTCCAAACTCAACAGTGAGATTAGGTACTATTATTTGTTCAGTTTTACAGATGAGGAACATTATAAAAGAGATAATGACCAGTTATACACATGTGTGTATATTTGTGTGTGTGTGTGTGTGTTTATTCTAGATGGGATTTGAAAGAAATGAGAGCACAGATGTTCTTGCTCATCCTCCCTCTGCATAGAAGAAATCTCAAAATTCACATTTCATTTCACTTCTTCATATAAACTTCACACATTGCAAACATCTTTACACATGCTTTTGTTTCACAATAAGATTTATACAACAAATTATGTTTGCACATATTTTTGCATAAGTCAGTGTAAAAATAAGCATAACAATATTATAAACAATTTAGAAGATTTATTTCTTATTTTATTTTATTTATTTATTTATTTTTATTTTTTTTATTGGAAAAAAAAGAAATTTCTGCCTCCTCCCAGCCTCCCATTTCCCTCCCACTCCTCCCTCTCCTCCTCCCCTCCCCCCACTCCTCCCCCTCCCTCTCCAGCCTGAAGAGCAGTCAGGGTTCCCTGCCCTGTGGAAAGTCCAAAGTCCTCCCCCCTCAATCCTGGTCTAGGAAGGTGAACATCCAAACTGGGTAGGCTCCCACAAAGCCAGAACATGAAGTAGGATCAAAACCCGGTGCCATGGTCCTTGGCTTCTCAGCAGCTCTCATTGTCCGCCAAATTCAGAGAGTCCGGTTTTATCCCATGCTTT
Organism: Microtus obscurus; assembly: GCA_963919715.1. Classification (NCBI taxonomy): domain Eukaryota; kingdom Metazoa; phylum Chordata; class Mammalia; order Rodentia; family Cricetidae; genus Microtus; species Microtus obscurus. Next base: position 10,147,778 of record CAWTZC010000190.1, on the reverse strand, counting down.
TTCAGTCACAGTCCAGCTGGCCTTGGTGAGCTCCCAAAGAATCAGCCCCACTGTCTCCACAGGTGGGCACACCCCTTGTGGTCCTGACTTCTTTGCTCATATTCTCCCTCCTTCTGCTGGACAATTTCAAAACATCACGATCTTTACTAGAAGATATTCTCCAGTGCAGTATATTGTGCTTCCGAAGTTTGGCCTCCTCTGTCACAGATAGCAGTTGCTTGGGGTGATGTCAGTGTTATTATTACCAGCATTGCTGCTATAGCTGTAAGCATAAACTGCACCTTGCTTTGCAATAAATTTTCTACACTGTAGGAGGAAATCCGTGGTATAGTTGGACTCTGACTGACAGGAAAAAGACTGGCTTTGTCAACTGTGACTATGACAGGCAGTAAAACCAGAGCAAAGCTGCAGCTCATGACACTTGACATCTTTAAAACAAAGAAAACTAAAGAAATGATAGAGTATTCAAAGACAGCACTGGAAACGACAGCTGGCACGCTCGGCAGCTCCCAAGACTCTCAGCATCCCTTTGCTCCCTGCTTTCTCCTCTATTCTGTCTATTTTCTTTCCTCATCTTTATGTGGCTCTTAAATCACTAGTTTACTGTGTAGAATATGTCATGAGACACAAAGTAGACGTGTATGTGCTTGCATTTTAAAATACATATAATAGTTATTCTGAAAAAGTCAATATTTATTGTGCATCTCAGTTTAGCTAAGAACTATAGTATAGTATGCCAGATTTCCCATTTTCTTTCCTGTTTACCAAAAATGTTAACCGAAGTTGAAAAGGTTTTACATTTGACATCATTGGCCATTTTAGTATTAAGGAAAATTTGTGAAAGTAATCAGAAGCAAAAATGTAACTACTGCATTTTTTGATGAGATAATTCTAATTTTTTATTTGAAAATAATTTACTAAATTAAAGACAATAAAATACAGTGATTTACTATAAGCTTCTCAGTATATTAAAAAAATAATTCCAAGGGGGTTTTAAAGTTCTTATAATTTCTTTTCGTAAAACATAGCCACATATAAGATCACATTGTAATTACACTGTTCAGTTTAAAGGGATGTGGAGAATATATATATATATATATATGGATTTGTATATATTTATCATATATATGGATCCTTTTTTGCAATTAAGTCACTTATATGGTATTTAAGACTACTTAACACACCTATTTATATGCTTGGCCCCAGATACATGACATTTCCCCACATTTTTGAAGCAGACAAGACCATATGATGATTCCCTTCTGGCAATGAAGTCTGCATGTCTGTTTCGGTCTTACTTTCTCTCTTTTTGTTCTGGTCACTGGAACACAATATAATATGCAATCATTACAGGTTAAAGTGGTTAGAATTCTACACCTCAAAAAGGAAGTCGACTTCTCTTTGCTCAGTTGACTTTTGCTTGTTATCCTTTGCTGATGGCCAAAATGTATCATGGCCTACTCTGGGGAAAATAAATATGTAAACTAAATGAAATGCTGTACAAAAATTTCAAGTACATAACTATTAATTGTTATAATGGCCCAATGTCCTAGTCAGTTGTTTATCACTGATAAAATGAGCTAATTAAAATAATACATTCATGAATTATTGAAAAATATTTTGTCTTTCTTATAGCTAGGAAACAGAAGGACCAATTATTTGGAAAAGCAGGTATAAAGAAAAACAGAAAGTTATACTTTATTTTTTTATTTTTTGGTTTTTCGAGACAGGGTTTCTCTGTGGCGTTGGAGCCTGTCCTGGAACTAGCTCTGTAGACCAGGCTGGTCTCGAACTCACAGAGATCCGCCTGCCTCTGCCTCCCGAGTGCTGGGATTAAAGGCGTGCGCCACCACTGCCCGGACAGAAAGCTATACTTTTTAATTTAATTTTTGAGAATTTCATAAATAAGTTCTATATTTGTTTCATTTCCGTAATTGTCTACACGCCCCAACTACTCTTCAGTGTCATGCCCACTTTATATATATATTTAGGAAGGGTTTTCCATCTAGACTGCCCATCAAATAGCTATGTCATGCCAGCCACTTCCCAAATAACCACACAGAGACATATCACTGATCATAAATGCCCAACCAATAGTTTAGCTTTGTCTCCATGCAGATCTTATAACTTAAATGAACCCATTTCTTTTCATCTACGTGTTGCCCAGTGGCTTGTTTACCTCATCTGTGATTTTCCCTTGCCGCCTCTTTTGTGTCCGGCTCATGAGTCCTCTGACTCCACCCTCTTTTCTCCCAGCATTCACTCTATGCTAAAAATTTTGCTTAGATATAGGCCAATCATCTTTTTAATAATACTAAGAGCTTTTCACTTCAAAGTGTACAGTAGGATTATTCCATAGCATATAATGACATTAACGCAATTGAAGATACCTTCTTGTCAGGTTGATCAGTGATGTGTTTTATAACTTTAAATCTGCGTTGGACTATTAATTGCTTTTCTCTCTTGCTGTCTTGTATAGTAACTAGAAAAAATTTCAAACTTCTTTAGACACAAGGTAAATAATTTTTTTTCAGAGATATGAAAAGTAATAAATATTGTTGTTGCAGCAGAGACATTAAATGTGGAAGAGAAGTCACTAAAAAGCAAATCCCAAGAAAACCTGTAGAAATGTTTAGTGCTTCTCAGAGACCTTCTCCTGTCCTCCAAGAAGACTCAGAGCAGAAATCCAACCACAAGACATGTGGCAGATTTCTTCACTAACAAACTCAATTGCCCAAGTATCAAAGGAGAGGATGTAGGAATTACAAGTTGTGAAACCAAAGCAAAGCAAAAAAACCCCACAAATGATTAAATATAAGTAAAACACGAAAGAAGGAAATAGGAAGAAATTATGTGTTTTGTATTGTTTTGCAAAGGCTTTGCTTCAAAAGACAGCAAACAGGCCAATAGAATTGTGAGGACTAAACAATAAACACAAGTTAACGGACAAACAATTACCGATGGAGACAAAAGAAAAAGAAAAAAAAAGAGAGAAAGATGAAAAGAAAGAAGCTGCTATTAATGAAGGCTATGTGAATAATACAGAAAGGGCTAAATGTGTGCCATGTTCCAGAAGGGATCACTGATGTCCATGTTGAAGATAAATAGTAAAGAATCCCATTACAAACCTGGGTGAATTTTGTATATAATCATATGCTAACCAATAAAATTTCAAGGTTTCCAAGAAATGAGAGTGATATTATTTATTCACATAAATTTAATCTTCTGACATTATAGAGGGTTGATCATAAAATGGAAGAACTAAACTTGCCATTGTATTGTGCATATTAAGTCCCTATTACTCAGAGGCTAAGGCACAAGAATGCTTAAATCCTAAGCATTCGTTACCTGGTGGCAACAGAGCAAGATCCTTAACTCTACCAATATTAAAAAAAATGAAAAGAAAGAAAAGAAAAAAATGAAGGAAGAAGACAAAGTGCCAGATAGGAAAAAAATAAAAATGAAACAGTTATGATCAACATGATTAATATCAATATAATAATCTCAGAAATGAGGATGGGTGAAGAAAGAAACACAGCATATCCAAACACACACACAACACATGCTGGTGCATACACACCTGCTTACACAAAGAGAGAAAAAAGAGAGAGTGACAAACAAAGAGGCAGAAACAGACAGAGGCAGAGAGGACACTTGAAACATTTTGACATATATACTATACACAAAGGTTACCTTAAAGCAGAAGTAAGGAGGAGAAGTAAGTCATGAAGAGGAGAGACATTTTTTTCTGTAGTGTTTATGCATACTGTATTCCAAATACAGATATTTAGAATGTCACCTAATAGAAATCCACACATATATTTTTGACTCATCAACACAAAACTGAAAACTAAAACAGGAGAACAAATGTGTTATATGGAGGAAGAATGTATTCACACTCAGATGCCTTGAATCTGAAAAACAGAAAGCTTGTAAAAATAAAGCCTACTGTAAGATGTAAAAGTTTAGAAAGGCCTAATTTTCTGCAAATAGAAGAAGCACATAGTGCAGTATTTACTACATAATAAAATAAGATTATATTACTGTGTTGATTGACAGATGTTTCTTTCACATCAGGGAAACAAAGCATATATAATATTGTTTTGAAGCATTTTTAAGACTATACATTAAACTGATTAGTGTAGCAAAGCTGAAAGAGATTTAGAGAATTGAAGTGATTGCAATCATAAGGAAACCGAATATGAAAGTGAGAGCAGAAAGTTTTTAGATGAACCCACAGGAAGCATCTGTAGGTTAAGAGTTCATGTTTGATCATAGTTGTCTTGGGTTATTATAGACTCCAAATAAAAAGCATATGTCTGTCTAATTGTGTAGTTAAGATTAAAATATCAATCTGAATTCAGAATAGCACCCCATTTATATGTAGCAACAAAAGTTGAATCACATGCTCAAAATCAAAACATATCAAAAAATATATATAGTGAGACCACAGAGTATATCACAAGCTAAATAACATGGAATGGTAAATACAGAAATTTACAATCACAGACAGTGATTTCACTTTCATAAAATACAAAGACTCCCGTGCTCCCAACTTTTGCCCAGCGATCTTCTCTACTTCCAATATCCAGGAGGAAAAATATGTTTTTCTTTGGGTACACCTTCTTATTTAGCTTTTCTAGGATCACAAATTATAGGTTCAATGCCCTTTGTTTGTGGCTAGAATCCACTTATGAGTGAGTAATACCATATTCCTCTTTTGGGATCTGGGTTATCTCACTCAGTAAAGTGTTTTCTATTTCCATGCAAAATTCAAGATGCCATTGTTTTTTATCGCTGAGTAGAACTCTAAAGTGTATATGTGCCACACCTTCTTCATCCATTCTTTTTTTTGAGGGCACCTAGGTTGTTTCCAGGTTCTGGCTATTACAAATAGTGCTGCAATGAACATAGTTGAACAAATGCTTTTTTAGTATGATCGGGAATCTCTTGGGTATATTCCCAAGAGTGGAATTGTGGGATGCTGAGGTAGGTTTACTCCCAGTTTTCTGAGAAACTGCCACACTGATTTCCAAAGTGGTTGCACAAGTTTGCATACCCATATATTCTCTCCTGCAGCCTGATCTTGTGGGAGGATTTTCTTGATGGATATTTCATCTCTCAAATGACTGTAGCCTGTGTCAAGTTAACATGAAATAAACTAGCACACACCATTAAAAAAATACAAAGACAACTCTTTAAATAAATAAGTCTGAGTGGTGTGAAAACAAATGCATGCTAAAAAATATTAAATATATATTATGCATAAATAATTACATGACAAATCCCCATCCCTCTCCTTTTAGTTAGATTTTCCATGTCTCATTTCCTCTTTCTCCCAAACTCGAGGACTTTCCTTCTTTAATCATCCTTGTTATATATACATCTAAACACAGCAGCCATATAAAATATAATAAGCAAAATGCATTCAATGTTGCCTGCAAGTACGTGTACCTACTACTAATCACCTGGTGCTAGATAACCAATCAGGGCTTCATCTTGCAATGAAGCTACTCAAGTGTCTCAATGGGATGTCCAATGCTTATAAATTGTTCAGGTCTTGTTTAGGCAGCCTTGTTTTTGATATTTCAAAAATGTAGCTCCTCAGTCATAATCATAACACTCAGCCTCACTCCATAACTTCTCACCCTCTGGCTCTTACAGTTTTTCTGATACCATTTCTTAGATGTTTTCTGACTGTTAGGTAATTATTATTATTAATTATTATATTATTATTTTTGTATGGTTTATGTCTTTAGATGTACATGTCTTGCCACATTATAAACTATTTAATTTTGTTGAATATTTTTAAGTTTTGAGAATTTGTATTCATATTTATTTTAAAATCCAGGAAAATGGTAGTTGAAAAAGAATCTAAAAATAACAAAACAAAGTTGCAAAATTAAAATTCTTGCTTACTTGAAAAAAAAGTAGAAAAGGCAATGAAAAAAAAAACAGTCCATAATGTGAAAAAGAATGTTGGAAAAATCTAAAATAAGAATATAACATTCATTTATAAAGAGGATGTAGAGTTCCTCAAAAATGAATGAATTTAAAAATGTGAAAAAAGCCCTTAGTTAATTTTCCTGCAACAAGAATTCTGAATATACTAATATACAGTAGCCATTGATGTCCCCACCATTAATTACTAAGTACATGCACATCATCATCAAGAGATATAGCTTCATGAGTATAGCCATAAATGAACAACAAAACCAAACAAGGTATGGTACTTTCAGGAATTGTTGAGTACATTTAAAATGATGTATTCAGCTAGATATATGTCTAATAATCTTCCAGTTCTTAGAAATGTAATTACCAAATATAGAAAGAACTCTCAGATTCTTCTTGAGAATGTAATAAGCCACAAGTAAGTTAGCCAAGAAAAGATTTGAATCGATTTTTTTAAATTAAAATATCACATATAACATTATATAGTTGATACAAAGAAAAGACCACATTTATGCAAGTTCTTTTCAGCAAATAACTATGAGGAGATTCTAATTGATATCAACATACCATATTGATCTTAAAATATAAATTAAAAAATAAAGAATATCTCAGGTATGATCTAGAATAAAACACATCCATATGTCTGTCAACATAACAGACATTTCTAAAACCAATTTTGTCAAAATCCTGTCACTTGTATATTTTATACCTTTTTAAAGACAGGTCCAACATAATGGATAAAAAAGAGAAGATCTAGATGAATTATTTCATCTCCATTCTTTTCCTATTTTCTTTTCTTCAATTTCCCTCCATTTTCCCCATTAGTGTTTTTTTTTTTTCTGTTTCTTTTTACTCGGTATGAGTGGCCTAGCATTTCGAGCGTAGACATAATTTATAACCTTTCCAAAGTAGCCATCTTACAATCATGGGGTGGCAATTAATCAGCAGATTATTAATGACCCTGGATGCATATAACCTTAATTAAAATTGCTTTGTGGCATAGAGAAATGAGAGTAATAAGAAACAGTAGAATTTCAATGAAGTTTTAAAAGTGAGTATTTTGGCCTGCTTGCCATGATTTCTTCATTAAAAGAGTGAATCCAGAAGCAAGCTAAAGAATTTAATTTGCCTACTTTGTATCCAGAGCCACTCATATTTGAGTGTGCTGAACCCACAAGTCCTCAGTGTTGCCATTCATAAAAGTTTGACTGTTTGCTGCTGCCCAACTCTTGAGTATTGCTATTAGAAGTTTGCATGTTCCCATTATAAGTCAGATGAAAATTATACTTGTGACAGATTTCCTGCAGTCCATTGTCTCATTTGTCATCATCTGATTTTGCACGAAGTCAATCTCCCTGCTAAACTGAGCAGTCTTCACTGTCTGATCTGAGCAATTCCGAAGCCAACTTTCTTCATAGGCCCTATGGTCCTGCATACTAAGTAGGTTTGGAGATATGGTAGATAGTCTATTTGGTCTGCTTAGATTATTAAAGAATTAGAAATTCTGATAGCAGAAACATATTGTATGTGCTAAAATGCGATGTCCTATTTAATGCATATTTGCCTACTGGTATTTATTACAGCCAGAAATAAAGAGATTAAGGGAAAAAAATGAAAGTCCAGAACGAAATTTGTTTATCTACTAAAGTATATTAAATTCTTAATTATCTAGTTCAAGCATGTACTTGGAAATCATATTATGTCTAACTACTGGCGATATCCAGGTAAATATATTCAAATTTTGGTTAAGTAGTCAATAAAACATAGAATTTGCAATTTTCTTTTGAATTAGATTTAAAAGCATTGCCTTAAAAAGAAACAGTACCTTGTTAAAACTAAAGCAATTTTTAAAGTCTAATTTATTTTTCATAATTCTAGCAAAGCTCATTTTGAGCCAAAAAATAATGATAGAATAATAGGCCATATTTTTTTAAATCGCTTTTATTACTTTGTGCTATGACTAAACTAGGTTAGCTAAATAATGCCTAGCAGAGGGAAACTGCTTTAATGATCAAGTAAGAAAGTATTGTAATTAGCTCTGAAAAACCTTTACATTATTAATTTGCTTAGCAAACCATTATCTTCCTGGGGATAAAGAATGCTATATTAGGCTTTCACATTCCTTATTCTTTCAATTAGAAATTGCAGATATTTTACCAGTTAAGTTAAGCCAGATAAAATAATAGATTGAATTAAGAAACCTCTGTAAACTAAATATCAATTAGTTGTATCTATGATTAAGTGGCTGATATTTTTCTTATATCTTGATTTGGAGCTGGCTTGGTGTAAAATAATTTGCCAAATTTATTGAATTTCTTTATTTTCAGGTGGGTGATATGGCTACTAGAAGAAATGAAAAACCAAAGTCATACTGAGGACAGAAGCCAATACAGAGCCATCACTTCTGAGGGCAGACACAGAGGTGAGACCAGCTCTCCAGGGAGAGTGAAGAATAGAAAATGACTAGACACCAGAGGGCACAGAAGGCAGAACATAGGCCATTGCTGTTCCTGGCTACAACTCTAGTGCAGCTTCTGGCATTTAAATTCCTGCTAAGAGTTCAGGAACTATGTGGAAACAAGATGGGAGATTTCTAAAAAAATCAGAAAGAATTTGTTCCTGACAGCTTTCTTATACAGCCATAGCTTCAAGGTTTTACTTATACAGGAAAATAAACACAGCTTGATTGCAATAGGGAATAATGAGGACTTGAATATTTGAAATACGTGAACATCTCTTTTTTTTTCCATAAATGAACAGAGTATTACTATGTATGGTAGCAGATATTTTTGTAATTATTTGATTATTCTATATGTTTTTGATTCAAAATATTGTTTATAGGCTGGTGAAATAGTCAATGGCTATTGCACATGTCACCAAGCCTAAATAGCTTCATTAAATATCTCAATTTGCGCCGGGCGGTGGTGGCGCACGCCTTTAATCCCAGCACTTGGGAGGCAGAGGCAGGCAGATCTCTGTGAGTTCAAGGCCAGCCTGGTCTACAAGAGCTAGTTCCAGGACAGGAACCAAAAAAGCTACGGAGAAGAAGCCCTGTCTCGAAAAATAAAAAAAAAAAAATCTCAATTTGCATGGTATAGGAGAGAACTCACTCATCCCCATTAACCTTTGACCTCAAAATCTGTGCCATGACCCTCATGTTCCCCCACTGAAATATATAGATAAAGTGATGAATATTATAGATACTTTAAAAATATTAAAATATTTTATACACACAACTTTCTCATTTATATTTCAGTCAAAAGGAATAAACCTAAAAGAAAATTATAGTTTAGTCCATATGTATATGTTTATTTATTTATTATTTTTATGTGTTGAGAGTTTGCTGCATGATTGTAATGTTTTTTATCACAGTCACCTCCGTCTCTATCCTGCAGATTCTTCGATATCCTAACACATCCATTTTCCCCTTTCTGCTTTGTGCATCCTACTTAAAACAGTAGACTCCAATCAGTTTTGCCAGTGTATAAATAGGTAAAGATTTATCTACTGGAAACTACCCTTTAGGAAAATGACTGCCTGTTCAGTGAACCCAGGACTTGCTAATTGCTCCTCAGCTAAGGATGTGACTTTGTGACTCCCGCCTCACATATACATACTGATAGTTTGGCTGGCTTGGTCCTGTCTGTGTATGTCTTGTGTTTTGTGTGTGCAGTCTCAGCAACTCTGTGTTCATGTGTACAATATCCCCGTCATATCCAAAGAATGATACTGTGCAACTGTCCTCCATGACTTCTGGCACTTACATTATGTTTATCACCTCTTCCTTATAATCTTACCAGGGAAGAATGTGATATAGTTGATCCAATTAGGGTTGAGCAAACTATGATCTCATTTGCTATGCACTTTGAGCAAAGGTGTTTGATTCTTTTTATCTTTTACCATCCACTGAAAAAGAAGCTTCTAAGATAAGAGTTAGTGCTGCACTAAACTCTGGGTATAGTTGCAGGCATTTAGGATGCAATTTAGCTTAATATGATATCCATCTAGGAGAATAACAGCAATATGTTCTCTAATAGGGTCTAGTCCTCACTCAGCCACAAGTTATTGGCCAAGTTAAGATTGTCATGAATGAGTTCAGTCTTGTGGGACAGGCCTAAATCCATACAGAAAGTGGTTGGTTATTCCAAGAATGTAAGTGCCACTATTACCAACTGGAAATACCTTGGCAGGCTTGTTCTTGTGGCTCTCAGGTTTAGAGTTGGCTAAGGTTGTTGATCATTTCCCTCCCACAGAACAGTGAATTGCATCATTTAGTGCATGAATTATAGCTATCAGCAGACTCAAATATCTGCCTAATTTCAAGTCCCAGCAACATTAAACACATAAACAAGCACACACGCAAACATTAAAATTTTTCTTAAAAGTATGTCATTTTTATTTCCTTATTTAGTTTATGTTTAGAACCCGGAGCCATGTGGAGAACAGAAAGATGATCTACAACCAAGTGCTATCATCAAACCCAACTTCATATTTTATGTTGGCAGAGGATGTCACTAACTTGCTCAGATTAGCTGGAACCTTGAATTCTTGCTTCCTTGGCTTTTAGGAGAGCTGGCATAATACATGTATACCTCAGTACCTGGTTGTTTTAACTGTGTGTTTTACATTAGCTATATAAACAAGTAAAAATAAATGGATAAGGTTAATGTCAATAATACATTTTATTTAACCTCATGTATCAAAAATATTTTCAACTCAGCATGAACAAAATTATTAAAAATCTAGCTAGACGATCACAAAGAATGAATTAGAGAAAAATTTCCTGGCAGCTATGTATTGCTTTGTTGGTAATTCTATTAAAATGTACTATTTAAACAATTGAAAAACAAAACAAAAAAAGTGGGATTGAAATTTCCTGCTGAAATGTTACTAATTAGCACATTAATTAGCTGATAGACTGATTTGAAATACCCTGCATTAGTAAGTCCTGGTATTAATTAATCAAACCATTTATTTATTTTGCAATTTGTCATTCTGCTTTAAAATTTTAATTAAGAGAAAGGTCTCTTTTTATGTAAAAAGAAATACTTCCCTTCTTGTCACATATAAATTTGTTTTCCTCACTTTATTTTTAATTTTTCTTTAGTTTAATTACCTTAAAATGGTATCTCAAAAATTTTAGTCTTGGTCTAGAGAGTTGGTCCAGCAGTTAAGAGCACTGACTTCTTTTCCTAAGATTATTTCTCCTCAAAACCATTGTAGTTCATAATTATCTATAATGGTATTTGTTGTCCAATTCTGGCTTGCAGGCTAATATGCAGATAGAGCATGTATATGCATAAATTTAATGAATGAGCAAATCTTTTAAAATTTTTGGTTTTATATTTAGGATTATCAGTATTTCTGGTGATGAATACAATATGGTAATGCTAATTTAAGAAGGTGATGAGACTATTGAAATTATTCAAAATATTTTGATATGCAAGCAAATTAGTCTTATGCCCACTACAGGACAAGATTTGGTCACTTGAACTGCAGCTGCTAAAAACCCACAGTGCTTTTAAATTTCTTTTCCTTTTCTTAATGTTCAAACTATTGTTTTCAATTCATGTGAGAGAACTTAGGTAGAAAAAGAGAGAAGGGGGAGAGGGAGAGACTGATTGATTTCTTAGTATCAGCTGTATTACTGAATTAGTAAATCAGAATCTCTGGAGACTGGGCTTTGCAATGCTGCAATTTGCATTTTAAATAAGATTCACAATTGATTCTTATGTGCTTAATGTTTGAGAGCCTTTAGTTAAAAAGAATATTCAGGGGCATCATTCAACTTTTTTTTTTTTCTGCAGGTCCAGAGAGAGGGTTTAACTTAAGTAGGCAGCTATAATTTTCAGAACACATTTGAATTAGCAGAGACTGATAATTGATTCTTTACTTACAGTACTTTGAGCACTTGAGTAATCAAAGACTAAAACTTGAATGGTGCTACCATGTGGGGTCTTCCCATGAGAATCCAGAGAGCCTTTACATAAGAAGATAGCTTAGAATAATGTATTTTTCACTTCATTTTTCTTCTCTCACGCTCCATCTCACAAAATTGCCAGCAACCTGAATGAAGATCTTAATACACAAACAGAATTTGCACTTGCTCAATAAATAGTTCTCAGCATGTTTTCTTGTAGTGAAGTGCAGTATGGAGACCAGGGAATTAAAATGTGTTCCTTATAAACTCACCCTCTCTTGTCTTTTGAATTCAGATTTTAAAAACAAATTCATAATACACTGACACATATCTCAACTATGAGACCCTGAACTGTCTGTCATCTTGTTTTTTGTTTGTTTCTGTTTTTGTTTACTTCTTTGTTTATTTTTCATAAAGAATATTCTCCATCAGGCTTCAACCACTACTAAAGAGTATCTTAGTGTCTTGTTTCCTTGTTTACTGTATTTCTTTCTTTCTTAAAAATTTATTAAATTTTTTAAAAGTACCAATCCAAGTTCCCACTCCCTTCCTTTCTACCATTCCCTTCACACACCTCCTACCCCACCCACCTTCAATCCTCAGAAAGGGTAAGGCACATTGCTTTGTGGAAGGTCCAAGGCCCTCCCTACTATATCTATGCTGAGCAGGGTATACATCCAAAGAGAATAGGTTCCCCAAAAGCCAGTACATGCAATACAGATAAATCCTGGCACCAATGCCAGTGGCCCCTGAGTCTGCCCCAGTCATGCAAGTGTCAATAACATTCAGAGGGACTAGTTTGGTTCTACGCTTGTTCCTTTCCAGCCCTGCTGGACTTGGTGAGTTCCCATTAGTTTCAGTGGGTGAATATATCATAGTCTTTACCTCTTTGCTCATATTCTCATTCCTCCCATTCTTCAACTGGACTTTGGGGGCTCAGTCCAGTGCTCTGATGTGGGCTTCTCCCTCTGTTTTCATCAGTTGCTAGCTAAAGTTTCTATGGTGATATTTAAGATATTCATCAGTCTGACTACAGGGCAAATCAAGATCAGGCCCCCTCTCCTCTATTGCTTAGGGTCTTAGCTAGTGTCAGCCATGTGGATTCCTAGGAATTTCTCTAGAGTCAGGTTTCTGCTAACCCTATAATGGCTCCCTCAATCAAGATAGCTCTTTCCTTGCTCTCATCTCTGTCCTTCTTCCATCTTGACTATCCCATTCCCTCAAGTTCTCTTCAATCCTCCCCTTCTTCCCTCCTCTTCCCCTTGCACTCTTTCTTCTCCTCCCACCCCATGCTCCCAATTTGTCAGTGATCTTGTATGTTTCCAATTTCCAGGTGGTTCTGTATATGTTTTTCTTGAGTTCACCTTATTACTTAGCTTTTCTAGGATCATGAACTATAGGCTCAATGTCCTTTGTTTATAGTTAGTATATACTTATGAGTGAGTACATAACATATTCATCTTTCTGGGTCTGGGTTACCTCACTCAGGATAGTGTTTCCTAATTCTATCCATTTGCATGCAAAATTCAAGATGTCATTGTTTTTCACCACTGAGTAGTATTCGAATGTATAAATGTGTTTCAGCTTTAGGAAAAATTAGACAGCAGATCTATAGGCACCTTATAAATTAAAAGAAAATTCAATGAATAAAAAAAGATTTTAATAATAAAAATAAATCTGCCTTGATTCTTCTCTATTACTTTCTCATAGTAGGAACAATTTTGAACAAGTTCAGTATTTATGTTTTGTTCTATATCCATATATCTTTTCTTTTCCTATGTGCATCATATTACCATACTAGTTCACTTAATAGGTATACCTTGCATTGCAACGATATTTCTCTCAAAAGTGACACAGCTACATTCTTTTTATTGATCAAATAACTATACATATAGTAGCTATATAAAAAGTATGTGCAAAACTAGAAAGAATTATCAACTTACTGTCATGACGATAAAAATAGATGCTTTCCACTTGTTTCACATTAGTGTGACCTTCATATTTTCTCTCGGTATGGTTTCTTTTGATGTTGTCATTATTGAATATTCTTCCTCTTTCCTTTCTAAACACGAATGTATTTTGAATATTTATGTGTAAAATGTTTTTATTGGACTCCATTAATACATTTTAAGTACATAATTTATTATCAATCCCTTTGCCTTTTAAATACTAAGCCATTGTTCTGTGTTTTTCTCTCAATTTTAGTTATAAGGATCAATTATGCAGTATTTGCATTTTCTTCACTTTCCACAAAAATATCACAAATTTAATATTTCTGGAAAATAAATTTTGAATCATCTTCCAATTGAAGAAAGTCAGTTGTCAACCAAACTTAGAACAAAATAATAGAAAAAAATATAATTTAATTTCTTAATTCTTCAGCTAGAAAAATGTTCACACCTGTTGATCCAAAGGAAACAGGTTCTTTATTTATCTGTTACACTGCATGTTTTTGAAAATGTCCTTATAGGCAAACTATAGCTTTTAAAGATTATATAAGATCTTTTTTTGATTGTAGAAACTGAGCTAAGTATTGCATATTAAAAATTATAACATGAAGATATGCATTGTTGAAAGGAATCACAATAATCTCAAATGTAAGAAGGACTGTAGTAAGGAAGAAAGAAAGCTGAAATCATATTAGTAAAGAAATGGCAGAGTATAAGTAATGATTAATGGATACCAATAGTGGTGTGTTACAAAATGCCTTGGAAACCAGTAAATATTTGATATGAACTAAGCCTCACAATTAACAAAAAAGCTTTGTAATATTCTTTCTTAACATATTAGCGAAATATCTACCAAATACTAAGACATTGCTCCAAGAGCAAACTGGAGATATAAATATGGAGATATAATCACAAGAGAGAAGGGAGAAGGGGAAGATTGGGGAGAGATTGGGAGAATAGGATGGTTGAGATGGAGGAAGGGTGGATATGGGAGCAGGGAAGAAGATATCTTAATTAAGGGAGCCATTTTAGGTTTGGCAAGAGACTTGGCTCTAGAGGGGTCCCCAGGTGTCCAAGGAGATGTCCCAAGCTAGGTCCTTGGGCAGTAGAGGAGAGGGTACCTGAACTGTACTAATCCCATAGCCACACTGATGAATATCTTGCATATCACCACAGAACCTTCATCTGGCGATGGATGGAGACAGAGACAGAGACCCACATTGGAGCACTGGACTGAGCTCCCAAGGTCCAGATGAAGAGCAGAAGTAGGGAGAACATGAGCAAGGAAGTCTGGACCGAAAGGGGTGCATCCACCCACGGAGACGGTGGGACTGATCTAATGGGAGCTCACCAAGGCCAGCTGGACTGGGACTTATGGAGCATGTGATCAAACTGGACTCTGAATGTGGCTGACAATGAGGGCTGACTGAGAAGCCAATGATAACGACAATGGGTTTTGATTCTACTGCATGTACTGGCTTTTTGGGAACCTAGTCTGTTTGGATGCACACCTTTCTAGACCTGGATGGAGGGGGGCGGGAATTGGACTTCCCACAGGGCAGGGCTCCCTGACTTCTCTTAGAACTGGAGAGGGAGGAGGAGTGGGAGGGAAATGGGAGGAGGAGAAGAGGTGGAAATTTTAAATAAATAAATAAATTTAAATAAATAAAAAATAATTTGCACTTCATAATTCAGATTAAGACAATTTGTTTCTTCCTTTCTAGAATCCATTGTTTCTGAGACTCTCTAACATATACTTTGCATGTTTATTTATCAAAAGTGATGACATGATTTTCTACTGGTGGGACTTGTGGAAAGCTCTATTCAAGCTTGGAGTGTATTTCCCAAATCCATGTTGGAAATCATTTCTTATGAGAGGAGACTCAACAGAGTTTTGCTCTTGTGTATGAACTGACATGCTCATCTAGGCTGGGCTAGCAATCATTGTAATGTAAATAATAAAAATGTGCCTGTCTGTCATTCATTTTCTTTCACTAGCTCTAATTTGCCTCTAAACGTCCCATACCCAAAGGCTGCTTTCCTCTTAAAAAAAAAAAAAGAATACAGATCTTAACATCATATTATTTTATAAAATGAAATTCAATAATTGCCAATATCTCGATGGTGACCTCCCCCCCCCCCCCTCCGTGTCTGCGATCTGTGTGCTGGCACCCAGTTTGCGAGCTTCAGGCAAAGGGGCTGGAGGTTAAAATACACAGACACACAGACAGAGAGACAGCGACACGGGTCATCCTTGAATTCCCCAAGAATGCCCCCTTTATTGTGTTCAGGGGCAGATTATATAGAGATAGCCACGCCCCAGCCAAACCCATCAGAAACCACTCTCCTGCCATCAGGGACTCCTGAAGGTCTCGTGCTCAGGGCAGCTGTAGGCACTCAGATCAGGTTATTACAAGAAATTCAGGATCTGGGGTCTCACTGCTCCCAACAAATAATTATTCCAAGTGAGTTTGTATAAGATTTTTGTATCAAGAAATACATCTATTTTATTGAATTTATTACTATTAATAATGGTCCCTATTTATGTATAACAAATATTTCTCTATGTCTGTTAATACTGAATATGTGAGTTTTACTGAATATATTCTTTATTGATTTCTCATATTACATATTCATTCTGATTATGGTCTCTCCTCATTTTCAGTGAATATGCCCCCATACCTTTCCTTCACCATATACATTAAAATGACTGAAGGCAAACCTGTGAAAGACAGTAACAGTATTACACTAGGCATGAGCTTGATGATTTTGGACAAATTGCTTAGCATTCTGTTCTTGAGTTTCTGTACCTTAAAATGGAATTGTAGTAGTTTATTGTAAATATTAATGTAAACCAGTGCAGTGACAGGAAGATAGAGAACACAAAGGTATTTAACAGTTATTGGTGGAACACAAACATGTGTGTCATTGGGGTATTGGCACAAATTAGTATACCATTACAATAATATCAGCAGGTAATATGGAAAGTGTTATAATTTATAAACTAAAGCTTGCCAGTTTAATACTTAAGTGCAGTGCATTTACTTTTATAAAGCAGCTTTCAATTACATATAATGGGATACATCACTTCAGTCATTTAGGGAGCTCAGGGAAATTATCTGCAATGGAAGTAAATAAATTCAAAGAAAGACAAGAATAAAATTGTATGATGAATTTGAATGAGTAGGGAAGAATGTTGAATATTGGAGAAGGGACATAAGGAAACTCTCTGAACATTGGCAGCAGGGGCTCCATTGCCAAAAACAACATCCACCCAGCTTAGAGATGTCAAGCTGGTCCATGCATGGAGCTTCCACCCCTACCTTCTAGTCTCTGTCGGAGGATGTTAAGCCGCAAGCCAAGAGAAGAGAAATCTGCTGTCTGTTTTCAGAGAGTTACCTCCTGTCCTAGCAGCTAGCATTGTTTAGGCATCTTTTTAGGGCAACGTTGGCCAAAAATTCAACTGAATGCAAACCAGTCCCAACACTGGAGGCCTTGCCTGGCTACAAGAAGTCCTCACTAGGGTCACCCTCATAGGTTCCAGGAAGTTTCCATTTCATTAGATTTTCACAAAGCTCTCCAAATGTCCACCATACTCTCTCCTTCCATTCCTTCCAGGGAATGTGGGAAGGAAGGGCTGTAAGAGTTAGAAAGGATGGAGGACATCAGACCACAGCCTAATGAATCAACTAAGAAAGATTCATACAGGCTTACAGAGACTGAAGAGTCAATCAAACATCCTGCAAGGATCTGATCAGGTTCTTTGTGGATAAGCTATGGCTGTCAGCTTGATGTTTTTGTGGGACTCCAACAATGGGAGTGTGTACGTACGTCCCTGATTCTATCTGATCTTTGAACTTCTTTTCCTACCTGGTTGTCTTGTCTAGCTTTGATGGGGGGGCTTTGGCCTTTGTTGTTGTCTCTTTATTTTTCCTGTATGGCTGTTGTCTCTTGGAGGCCTGCTTTTTCCTGAATAGAAACAGTAGATAGTCTCCAGGTAAGAGAATTGTGGTTGGGACATATTGTTTGAGAAAAAAAAAAAACTCTAGTATCAATTCTCTTAATTATTGTTAAGTACACATATGTATACAAACATGTAAATGTGTAAATAGGATCTGCTAAATCCACTTTGTGATGTTTGTAAGTATATTTAAAATCAATTTTTAAAAAACTAAAAGCATTCATATGACCAGATGTAAATTGAGTATACTTTTTCAATGTGAATTGAGTTTTAATCAATTGAATGTCTGAAAAATTAAAAACATAATGAATGTCATCAAACTTTATTTCTGAAATAAATGTATTCTATATAATTCTGTATGCATTATTTAGTCAAATCCTATTCATTGTAATTTCTAACTTTGTAAAAGACTAAAAAATTGCTTGCTCGATTTGAAACACATTCTGTGTGTTTAAGTTATCACTATAGCTTACATCACCTTAGGCTATGCTTTCTATTTCTTAGCCAAGTTTAAAGAGAAGGAACATTCATGCAAGAAGTTTCATGAAGTAAGCAAATTATTTACAGATAGTCAGCAATAATCAAGAGTAGCCTAGGGTTTGTGCCTCCTCTGAGGCTCAGGAGGGTTCCTAGAGGAGCTTTAGTAGAATGATAAATCAAATCACCTCAGGATATGCAGTCTCTGATAAAACTGTGGTCAGATAACCTGAAGCCTTGATAGTTCTGACCAGTATTTTTTTTTCAATTTGTCAGTTATTGCTAAAAAGTACAAATGAGAAAGTGGTAAAAACTGAATTAGTGTATGAAGTAAGTCATACATGGAATACATGAGTGAATCATTTAGAAATTTGATTTTTAGAAGTATTGAATCTTTATAATGCACCCGTTGCTCTCATCAAACTCATACTTTAACTCTTGGGGAAAATATGTTTAGAGACAACAAATGGAATAATGGATTTCATCTTTTTACTGATGTAGCCAACTATATCTTGAATGTATGAGTTGAAAATTTCCATAAGTGAACAATTAAAAAATTAGAGATAATTTGATCTTCTAGAAAACTAATGATATTAGAATGTGTTCTGACATTTGCCTGCAGTATTCAAGCTGTGAATAAATTCTACACATTAATTTATTAATTTCAATTAAAATGTAATTTCTTCATTTCCTCCTTTCCCTTTCCTTCCTCCACCCCCTCCCATGTATTGTATTGTCACCCTATCCTTTCCAGGGTTTGCCCCCTTACTGCTTCTGAAATTCATGTTCTCTCTCTCTCTCTCTCTCTCTCTCTCTCTCTCTCTCTCTCTCTTTCTCTCTCTCTCTTAATTATTGTTAAGTACACATATGTATATAAGCATGTAAATGTATAAATAGAATCTACTTTTAATAGATTCTATTTTTAATAGATTTTTAATGGATGTATAAATAAATCCATTTTGTGATGCTTGTAAGTATATTTCAAAGTTGACCACTTAGTAGTGGGTAACCAAATATTAAGCACATACCTGGGAAAGACTAATTCTACTTTATTTGCCTATTGTTCTATTTTCAGAGATGGATCCAATAGGATTCTTCCTTTCTACCTTAACATGTCTGTCGTTGTGTTCATGGTTCTGTTATTATTTTGTGCAAAATATTATTGTATTATGGGCATAGCTTTTCTATTTTTTTCTAGGAGATAGAATCGAAAAGCAGTCTTATACTACTAATATATCTATTAAGTTCTGCTTACAGCATTCAACCACATTTCAAGTTTATAGTTCCAAAGTCTTCCACTTTCCTAAGAATAACCCAGTGTGGTCAGGTCTATGAAAGCAACAGCCAATTGCTTGTGCAAATGGCTGCATTATTTACATTTCTCTTGCTGTTACAGGATATCAAGAACAAGGAAACATAGAAGATTTTAGTTGGGTTGACAATTCATCATCATCATGGTAGGGAATCATGGCAATAGGTAATCATGAACCCTGGAGCAACACGTTGAGAGATACATGTAAATCACAAGATATAGCAGAGAGAGCAAATTGGGGATAGTGTAAGACTATGAAAGCTCAAAATTCACCCCCATAGACATATTTCCTCTGACACAGGCAGAACTCCAGCACTGTTGTCAGAGGGGGTTTAGTATTCTAATGCTTGACCATATCAGGGTCATCTCATTCAAGCCACCCATTCTCAGATATCATATCTTTATAACATTTGTTAGCAAAGTAATCCCAAACATTTTGCATGCCTTATGTAAACACAGATAGTGATTTAAAAGAACAATACCAATATTTCTTTTATTATCTATGAGACAGGAGATAATTAAGTATGAAATATTTCTCACTAAAGGTTGATATGAGCTAGTGAACAGTGGCGTCCCATAGATCTCCAACAACTGAAGGATACACTGTTAGTTACTTTCCATAACATGACAGTAACTCCCTAAAACTGTAGACACCATATACTTATATGAAAATGTATGGCAACATCCAGCTTGTTTTCAACTGGACGCTTCATCTAGTATTTACAATGCAGCTATACACTTTATCAGAGGAGAAAAGCAATCATCAGTCTCATCCAACTGTTGAATACTGGAAGCTGCCATAATGACCTGCTTAGTAAATTCAGTAGTTGCCTGAATGTTATGGATGTAACCAAGTACTTTTAGATTTGATTTAAGAATCACCCCACAAGATGGAACCTATATATACCTGACACTCATAATAAGACTGAGAATGTAAGGTGAGATAGGTCTTGAACCATAGAGGAATTCCTATTATTACTAATCTGATAAAGGACATGATAATAGAACACCCATAGTAATATGTTAACATACTCATATATCAAAGCATGTTTCAATTTTCAGCACAGAATCTTCTCTTTGAAAATGATGGTGACTAACATAGAATCCAAAATGGCTTACCGTTTAGAAAATAAGACATTTTTGAATTCTCAGACCTAAGTTGAGAGCCTATATCTCAAAGACTTAGGGATCTAGGCAGAAAAGGTGGTGGAAATATTTTTTACTAGTCAGAGGTGCTAAATAACATCAAAAAACAGTTGGCAGACATAATAGAGGAGAAGATACCCATATGAACTCACAGAAACTGTAATAGCGCAAGCAAATAGTTACATGTTAAACCCAGACAAAATCACAGGATTGAACATTAAAAGGCATACAGTCCTGCCCCTAGCTGAGGAACTATTGTTGCTGTTTTGCTGCTAGTAAAGAAAAGGATGTTTTCTTGAAAGGTATAATATCTAATATATGAAGCACAAACAAGGCAGGTTCCACACCCAGGAGTATTTACCTAAAACAACAATGGACCTGATGGGCTAAATATAGATGGAGGGATGGATGAAAGCATCTAGAAAAAGGAGCTCAAAGTTTTTGGAGAAAGAGAATAAAATGATCAAAATACATTATATAAAGTTCTCAAATAATTAAGATCATTATTGAAAAATCACTAGGCTCCATGCCTTTTAATGAATGAGGAAATGAAGAATGGAACTGACAGGAAATAAATTGATAGTAAGTGTATACCCAGAACCCTGCTGTGTACAACAAAATTCAGCTCTGATTTGGAAAAGTTATATTCTCACAGGAAACTAGTTCAAAAAATTTCCTTTAAGTCATCAACTTAAAAAAATCTACAGATGGAATCTATGTATACTTAATAATTCTTATTTCATATGTAAACATCATACTTATCCAACTCTCAAAATTGAGATTTGAGAAACGTTATTTGACAACCCCTTAATAGAGAAATAGTAAATGAAGAAATGACCTGAATATGTTTTATTAACTGAGGAAACAATGTCTTAGAAAAATAATACAATGTTCTCTAATATATGAATGTAAATGTTGAGTTTATATATGTATGTATACATATATTTTTATGTACTGGGAAAATAACCATACAAGAGATAAAATGAAATGTAAAGGAAGTAGACAGAAGAATGATAGATATAAGAGATTTGTACCAGAATAATGATACCAGGATGTGTAACATTTAAGTAATAAAGTAGGAAAAGTTACTGGAGAAAGAGCAAGGAATGGAAATAATGTATAAAACTGTCATCATTACACTGATTACTTCATGTGATTTCTTTAAAAGTTGCTATTTTCTTTTCTATAAATAAGATATTGTTTCTTCATAGTGTGTATTTACTTGGTTCTTATCTTTTCTTGATAGCTTCTGGGACAACTAAACATCTCACCTGAAAATTTGGTCAAATTACTGAAGAATTACAAAACTTCAGCATCTTATCAAGAAACATGAATAATCCCTGAGAAAGGAAAGTTTTGATTATAAAATTCTAGATGTCACATTCAAATAGATAAATGCCAGGTGGGAGTCTTTATTTAAATAATAGTTGGATTTTTAATAAGAAGAGTGTATTTCTTTTCATTTTTCACATAAACAATGGTTATTACAGAAAGTCAGTGCTACTGATATGGCACAAGAAACTTGGCTTGGTGCTGTTTCTGCTTTCCTACAAAGAATGTCTCAGTGCATAAAACTCTTGATAAGAGAACCTGACAAGTAAAGTTTAGATTCCCAAAACCTTTTGAAAAACTGACTATGCCCTGTGGCTCCCTGTAGTCTCAGCACTAAGGAAGGAGAGAAGATCTTTAGGATAAATTGGCTAGCTAGATTTAACTTAACTTTAAGCTCCTAGGTTTTTGGTTTTTATTTTTATTTTTTATTTTTGTTTTTTGAGACAGGTTTATCTGTAGCTTTGGAGCCTGTCCTGGAACTAGGGGTTGAACTCACAAGATCTGCTTGCTTCTGACTCCAGAGCACTGTAACTAAAGTCATAAGACACCACTGTCTGGCGCTCCTGGCTCTTTGAGAGACCCTGTATACTACACAAATAAAAAAAAAAAAAAAAAAAAAAAAAAAAACTCAAATATCCCATACAATAATTTTGAGCATCCACACAGATATAAGCAAACACATATTCATAAACAAGTATGTATGCCCACATAGATGAGCATGCATGCATATAGCATTTACAAGTGTACACAAACACACACAAATCCCACAAGAACAAGAGTGCTCAACTTTACTTGTGAGATATCTGTATACTTTGGGTGAATGAAAGTGAATTTACCACACTCTCATCAAGTGTTATGCTTGAGATTAAGTATATGTGTGTATATACATATATATTTATTTATCTCATAATAACTACATAAGATTTTTTTATAAAATACAAAAACATCATTTTACAGGTGATAAAATGTGTTAAACCTTGACTTTCAACAAATAAAGAAGCAGGTAAAAAAAAGCAGTGATTTTTTTTTTAAATACTCATTTCAAATTTTGACTTGGTTTTGTCTCCTTATTAAAAATGATACTAAATACTTGAAATATTTGAAAATGTATTTTCCCAATGTTTAAAATACTTTTTTCATATGCAGAAGACAAGAATAATAACTGTTCCAAGGCCTTTTACGCTATTGGATACAAGAAGAAATTTATCTATATTTGATATTACAGTACAGGATAATGTGAGTAATCTACTTTTGTCTATCAGTATTTATACTTGTGAATCAATATTTTGATTCCAATAACAGCAAAGAAGCTAATGGTTAGCACTTGCATCATTGATAAGCTGTCTAATTGCAAATGCCTGATTTAGTCATTGCTGATTCTGTTTTTTTTACTTCCCTGAATATAGAAGAATATTTTCCAACAGCCTGAATGCTTTCAAATGGGATTCCAGAAGCCAATATTAGGATTTTAGGGAATCAATTAACAGCATACACTATTTTTTTTAGATTTAGAAACTGATTAAAACTGTAAATTTCCTATCAACAGTGGAATGCATATAAGATGTGAGATGGTTTGGGACTCTGAGTGAGAGAACTGAGAAATGCTGTATTGAGTATGCTTAGGTTAGTTTCCCAGTGTTCCCAGAGAGATGGCTCACACTAGCTCTTCTTAGAAGCAATGATCAGTCCGTAAAGTATTTTGTCCAAATATATAAATATCTTGCCTCCATAGAAAAATGAAAATCAATCAAAAAATTATTACTCACCATCCTCACTCTTCCTTGAATAGGTTGATTCAATTCCATCACTCCAGTGATGTGGCACAGTGGGTAAAGATTAATCCTAGGAACCCAAATGGTGGAAACATAAATAACATAAATAACAGACTCCCTTCAGCAAACTGGCATGTGAGTATACATACACATGAAATAAACAAATGGATTAAAATAGGACTATATTATACATCTTTGGAGTACTTATGAAATGTTTCTATGAGAGTCCCTTTGAAGTTAGGAGGTGTTTATTTTAAACTATTCTGGTTTTCTGTGCTGTTTCCTCATTGTAGAAAATTATTTTCCCCAAGCTTGAATAGTTTAAGAAAAACTGTAAGTGTTTATATATTATACGATCAGTGATATATAAACTTAACAAAGTCAAGAGACAAATGAGGGTGGTGAGATGAACTATCAAAAGCATCAGCATTTATGACAAATCAAATATCGGCTATGTGTGGTTGATTGTCCAAAAAAGTTTATACAATATGTGGAGCAAATGAGCTAAACTCATACATCCATGAGTTTAATATGTAATGAGGAGAACCTATTTCTCATAGACTTGTATAATGTAATCTGCCATTGTTGAGTAGAAAATGTTACAGATTCAATAATCCTCCAATCAGCTACAGTAGAAGAGTAAGAATGTATTTGCAGCAGGATAATCAATATTTGTAAGGCTTCCACAGAGATGATTCTTTCTTATTTTTAAATGAGTTACTCTTGCTGTGAGTCTGGAGAAAGCTATGACTTATTCTATGTTGTAAGAATGAGGAAGAACACATCTAAGTTTGAGGAAAATAGAGATGTGGATATTGTCAGAAGTATATTTGGTCATCTGAGAAAGAATTATCATGGTACTAACATAAGCCATGAAATTATGACTGTAAATAAAAAATATTGTTTACCAAATGTATGGTCTTTATAAAGGTTATACTAAAATATTAATTAATCTGTTCTTCAATTTTGTACATTTTAAAATAGGAATTATTTTAGTTACTACTTTATATGTTTGTCTAAGGAATAAGTGAATTATTACATTTGAAGTATGAACATAGTCTGAACTTAACTGTGTATATTAAAAAAGCAGAACAATGCTGACTAAAACAAGCAAATATGCAATGCAGCTCATCTATAATTGCTATAAAAAATAGAAATACATGAATCAGACAGTTGTAAACTGATAAGAGCAGTCTGTTCCATAAAATATTTGAACATTTTGGGATGTTTCTTAAGAACAAATCATGTTGGTAAGTGTATTTCCCCTACCATGAACCAGGAGACAAGAAAAAAAAGATAAAGCTTCTAGAATTGTCTTCTAAGGAAGGTCCATGAAATGTTAGAGAAAACATATACACTAAAATATCTTAATGGATCAACTTCGTTACAGGGGACAGTCATCCACATGACAGATGGAGAACACAATTATATCTGATTGTCTATGTGTCAGTCAGTTAAAATCAAGAATAGAAAATAATATGTCCTTGGAGAGAAAAAGACATTTAGAGAAATGAAATTTGTGTCATGTGATGGTTACATCACATTAGATTCCCTGAATAAGAACTCATAACATGTATATGAGTTAGCATCTCATAACTTCCTGAAATAGTAGGTATTGATTTGAAACACGTTAATTAATAATTTACTTGTATTAAAGAGTTAGCTACTATCTTGGACAATACATAATATTTAATTTTAAGATGAGAGATATTTTAGACTTTATTAAAAGTATAAATAGATAGTCATTTGCTGGAACTCCATTGCTTTCCACAAGTGAGATTCTGCAATGGAAACTTTTTATAGGAGGATGTAGTTAAGAATACTAAATCTGATGCTTCAAGGATACCATCATGAACAAAACTGTA
This sequence comes from Microtus obscurus, assembly GCA_963919715.1. Lineage (NCBI taxonomy): Eukaryota > Metazoa > Chordata > Mammalia > Rodentia > Cricetidae > Microtus > Microtus obscurus. Next base: position 10,122,092 of record CAWTZC010000190.1, on the reverse strand, counting down.
TCTTAGAATAAGGATTCAGGTAGTCATTATTGCAGAAAATTGAGTTTAGAAGAATAGTCCATTAAAGTAGAGAGCGATTTCCCCAGGTGTAAGGACCATGATGTCTCTTTTGTCAGTGGCAGTGTCTCTATCCTAAAATAATGTACCTCAGGGCTATTATTTTCACAAGAACTCGATAATCACATTTTATTATCCAGAATACTTTGGCCTTTATATTTCACAATGTGGACTCAAATGACTGCCCCCCACTTGATGATTCTTTATTATCCTCACCCACCGCAGAGGACGACAGGAAGAGGCAGGGAAGTGAGTAATGTCCTAGCCAGGGAGCATCCACAGCGCCGAGGAAAGGAAAGGTAATTATAAAGGAAACTGTAATTCTTGTTTCAAGCTTCCAATTCATTATTGATATAAGATAATATTATTCAGTTGTGTTATTATTTACAATAGTAAATAATGTGAATAGTAATACCAAATGAAGTCAAGCTGTGATATAGTCCTATGCATTACTTAATGCACGATAGTCATAGAAGCATACTTTGAAACAGAATACAACAAAGTACAATGGGATGGAAAAGATGATAATTGGGATTAATTTTCCAAAATTCATATTTAAAAGTTTTATTTTTTTTATTTAAAGAAAATTGAACCACAAATCACTTGCTGCTAGAATATGGGGGAATGGAAATATCTCTGAAAAATGATCTCACAAAATGAAAGACTTTTTGCAAGAAAAATAAAGATAAGTAACAGATTCCTCTTTCTCTCAACATTGTACCATTTAAACTTTCAAGAAGTCATTTTGGGGAAAATCTGTTTTCTTAATTAAGGACAGAAAAACATGAGAATAAATGCTAACTCTTTCAAACCATAGACAGAGTTAACCAGCTGTGTTTAACCTAGTCTTAAAAGGACAAAGACAAGCACCTGCAAGTGCATCAGCTGAAGTCTCATTTGCTTAAGAAAGTGGACTAGACAGGCAGAATTTCAGATGAATAAATGACAAACAATATTCCAGATGAAGATGTCTGTGTGAATTCTAAAGTTATCAAAATACTGGTTATATTTTTTTTCATAAACCAAATGTTTTCCCAAAGTGAAAAAACAATGGAGAAGCAATTGTATACTCACTTCTCAGATTTTTTCACAAAATAGAGTGTTTCAACACTATTAAGACCATAATTAATATTAAAATCCAAAATACTATTCTTAAATAATTTTTGAAATTTTGATTTTTTGTGCTCATTTTAACTCAACAAATTGTATCTGAATCAAATATATATATATATATATATATATATATATATATATATATATATATATATATATATATATACACACACCTTCGGAACCCAGGATATATACGTATATCCTGGGTTCCGAAGATAGATCTTACTAATGACTTTGATAATAACCAACTGAAAGATAAGATCTTAGAGATAGCCAAAAATAAATTATCAAAATAATCACTTAAAATATACTGACACAATTAAATAAACTCATTGCTTGCCTTAATAGTCTCTACTCACTTCATCATTAGGATTGTATATACATTGAAATTTCCTTTATTTGTTGGACTGCATACTGTTTCTGATTTTATTGTCCAGACTTGGGCATTCAGTAACTATACATGATTCAGTGATCAAAGAAATTGTATGTATATCAAAACATTGTTGAAAGAAAATCAAAATAAAGAAACACACATTAAATGATTCATCAGTAATAAGAAAAGTACCAATTATTTAAAAAATGCATTCATTCAGATTTAACAAGTTTTGGTAGTGCTTATAAAACTGTCTATGAACATAGGTTAATAAATTTTTATTAATTCATCTAATAAATGTTTACCACATGTATGTGCTGTGTTATAGTTTGTTTGTAGCCATAGAAACAACAGACAAAGTGCAGTCCATTAAGATTATATTTTATGGCTGTAGCAGCATGTAAAGGAATTTGCTGACAAGCTAATCAACCTGATGAACTCAGTTCAATCATTGGAAAGAGTAAAATGGAGAGAACTGACTCAATTGTACTCTGGATTCCACAAGTACCATGGCAAGTGCATCCCTCCCTATATACAAAAATAATTAAACATTAAAGAGATTATATTTTATGAGGGGAATACACATTATACACCTACGTTTATTATAATGGCAAATTTCATAGATTTCGTTGAAGTGAAATGAATGGTAGTACTGTATGAAAAGGTGGTTGGTTAACATGGGCTGAGATCTAGAAGACTGTGTAGATGAACCCAAAGGAGACAGAAAGGGAAGTAGAACACACCATGAAAACAGGATGACAAGATTTGAGACAATGAATTGACCTTGATGACCTTATCTACTAATATATCAAAATTTCGCTTGTAGATGCACAGACATATCTAAAAAGTCTTGCAAATGACTGTGATTACTTTTAGCATCAATTCACAAATGTAGCTTTTGATTTTCCTTGGACAAATAGCATGTAGATTTCAATTTTTAGAATTTTTCTTAATGTAAAACCTTAACCTTTATGTGGATGATTATATGTGTGTATTCATGTATTCTCTCTCTCAGGCATGAGTCTGGGGAAGATTGGAGACAGGATGAACAACTGGGCAGCGTGGAGGATGGGGAGAGAGAAACTGCAGCAAGAGATAATGTATGAGCGAAGAGTAAAAGAAAAATGAAAAAATTACAAGTTCCATTAGGTATTAGAAATTGACAATATATTTAGTTATTACACCATTTATAAACTATCTGAAAAATATTAATCATGAAAATGTCAAATCCATTGGTACATTTAAGGAAAAATTTAGAAAATGATGTTTAATAGGAACATAGTACATGTAAAGTTGCCTATCTGTAAGCATTAACTGATACTGACTTGTGTTTACACTGTAATTCTTAATTGGTAATAAAATATAAATCAGAATTGCATGTTTACTTCTCTGTATAGTTTACTTCATTTTATTTCAAATAATTTCCATTTTTCAAATATTTTGTATTTAGCTGCCATTAAAAAAGTAAGAATTATCAAAACAATTTTTAAAAGATCAATATATTCTCCATTTGCAGTATAAAATTTCTGAGTTCACATTAAAAATTTATAATGGCATATTTTTCAAATAATAAGTGTATATTTTCTGATATCCAAAATTTCATTTGTATTTTTCATATTTATTTTTAACTAGAAAGTACAATGGTACTTCTAAGTAAAACTATATTTCTTTAAAAATTGTACTTTATAATTTACATACATTTTGATTATAGTAATATATATTAGTTAATAACACATTGATCTGTTTTGGAAAGAAACATTTAGTTGTCTTTTTAGATAATTTAGGTCTATGATGATACCTTTTAAATATGTACTCTGAAAAGTCAACCAATCTGACTTCTGAAAATAATGTGTTGAGTATTAAATTTGTCATTTAATCAAAAATTATCCAGTATAATTAATTCATTACCCTATTTTGAGCTTAATACAGAACCCAAACACATTATTAGCATTTTGTTAATTAATAGATACAATCATCTCTGTGAATGATATTCTATAATTTCTATGTTTTAACTTTTTACAGTGATTACCTTCCTCTTACCTACTTCACACTTTCCTAGAGACATTGCTGAATCTTTACAATAAATAAATGTGGTAATGTCTATTTTGGACTTTCGGGATGTAATCAGTGCAGCTGTGTTTTATTTCTGGGAGGGCTTCATTTTGCAGCTTATAAAATTGTAGGGAAGATGATGAGATAAGTAGGAAGTAAGTAAAAGCGAAGAACCAAGGATGGGAAACATTTGCCTCATTCTCTCCAATGGTGGTGATAGGGAAAATTTGTTTTACCCCCAAGGGAATGCAGTCTTAAGATGGAAAATGCAACAAGGTATACACTCATACCCTTCTTCCTGGATATCACAAACTTGGAATACTTAAAATTATTCAGAATTTTAAGGACATTCAAATAACTATTTCTGAAGCAATGTGTTTGGGATACATGGTTCCCTAAATAGATTTTTTTTTAGCAATTTATGAGTTTTGTGCAAATAAACTATGGAATACATGCAACTCTAAAATAATAAGTATCACTGGTATGGAACATATTAATTAGATATGTTACTATAAATAAATTATAGTACCTATTTTAAAGAACGAAAAATATATGTTTTAGAAAAGACATAAATACTTAAAATACTTGAAGAAATGTCTCTATATCACTGTGATTTTCAAATTTAGTTTATTTTATTGTCATAGCTATATTACTTAGCAACACTTTAGCCTCTCAAATTGATCAACAAAATAGTCAATAATATTACTTACTGAGTGTTGTGTTTTTAACGTAGTTATCTCAGTATCAAAAACTGGTTCCTGTGTGTTATACCTCTTGCTACTGAGCTCACTTTTGGGAGAGTAAAGTTATGTAATTTTCAATGCTGGATCACTAAAGAAAAAAATATTCTCACCTAGCTTGCTCTTGCTTGGGGTTATGACTCTGAGAACACAGCTACAATAGTCATAGTTTACTTGAATGAGCAGTCGTGCTATGGTGAACGGAAGCAAGGCCTTCACATCTTCAGCCGTATTTGAAGTTCCACCACATGAGTAGCACTCATCTATCGCACTCATGAGTATGGTTGGAGACCTAACAGTAATCAGCTGCATTGTCTCAACAGACTGTAGAAAAGACATTTTCCCCCCCATGATGCTCACATTGCACATCTAGGCACAAAACAGTTGTTTTCAGTCATGAGGTATTGAAGTGATTTGTATTCACCAATAATCAACAGAAGATCATACCTGCAAAACACGGGGATATCGTGACTCTTTCCGCAAGATATGCAAATCAAGCCGTAGAAATAAGCTCAAATGATGTTTAGAAATTACCCCCTCCCTACGTGTGTTTACATTCAGTAATTTCCTCATCTCTCAACCTTCCTCTAAACAGTTCACCTCCCGCTGGGAAGGTATGGAAATGATGAGGTGTGTGAGCTGCTCCGTATCAACGGAATATCCACACTCCACAGAGCATCGGAAGCCGCTTTACAAATGCGGAGTTGCTTCTGTTTTCCAGACTCCTGCATTCTAGACATTAAGCGAGATGGCAAAATCAATTGCTTTCCCATCCACCACCTTTTTCCTTACAACAGTACTACATATTCGGGGTTACCATACTATGCTGGTCATTGTTGTGGTTTGTAGGCATCACTGCTGTGGAGGGCTCTTGATTGATTCCCTCCTCGGGATGCTTTATCCTCTCTGGCACCATGAAAGTTAGTCCTCGGGAAGGATTCTGGTCAGTTTCGGTAGTTTTTGGTAATGATGTTTGTCTCTGAAAAGAAAGGGAAGTAGAATAAGCTTCAAGTTCATTCTCTTTTACTTGTCTGCTTTTGTTTTCTTGTACTAGAACCAACCATGATGATTTGAAAACCTCCAAGTACTATCAAAAAACATTAAATAAACCATCAACTCTATCCACTTCTCCATTCTATCTGATTCTATATAACTTCTATATCTGAGAGCAATTGCAAGTTTTTTTTTTTTAAAAAAAAGCATAAAGTTGTTTGATCTGCTAGAAGACTATGTGATCTATCATTTAAAGCTGAGTATTCTTAAAAGAGTTAGAAATAAAAATAAGGTGAAAAGAAAAATAAGGCTGCTAAGCAGTTGTCTGCATCAGTGATTTGAGAGCCTGCTCATAGAGCCACTAAAGTCCAATTCATCTACTAGAGTAATATAATATTTCCTGATACACAATAGGCAGAAAATGAAAACAAAGTTTAACCAGGTGACACACACACAACACACGGAAATAAGACATTGTTTAATCTGTAGATTACCTTCTATGTAAGTAAGCACACCAAGCAGAAACTGAGAGTTTCTCTAATGAATAATTCCTGTGTAATTTAAAATTTGAAAAGGATTTAATATCTTCTCAAAGAAGATTAATAAAATACTAAGATCTCCTAATGTACAGATTGGAGAAGCCTGTTATATAATGAGACACTGCTCAGTGTAGTAGGACAAGTTGTACTATAAACTATACATTGATTATAAGACTTTAATATGGGTCATGAGCTTAAGACTTAATATGAAAAGTAGTAACACCCGAATGCTTTCAGAATCTTAAAGTTTATGATCATTATCATATACATACAAAATTAATAAATATTGATTAATATGCACTAAAATACTTTTTATGTCTTGGTAACAATATTTACTAATTTATAACAAATTTTAAGCACATGATTTTAATTTTGCTGTTTTAAAATATGAAAACTTCCTAATATTGCCAATTTTGATTGCTAACTGAAATTAAATTGGCTTTTGCATTCTAGTTAATAAATATATTGATTTACCTGTACATTTGTGTACTCATGTGTATTTATACATTTGTACACATACATATTAATCTGTACATATGCTCCTAAAACATCTGCATTGTTTACTGTATTACTATGTGTTAAAAATACTATTACATGTATTCACTTTCTTCAACTGAGAAGCCATTAAAGAAAAAAAGGACACGCCAAGATAGTAAAAATTATAATTGGAATTTTTGCTTTCAATATTGAGAAATAATTAACAAACATAAGAGTTTATAAGTTAGAGCAACACAACATGATTTTGGTGCATTATATGCTTGTTAAAATATTATCACAATTGAGCAAACTAATGTATATTTTCATGAATCACTGATGTTTACTACATTCAGAGTTTCTTTCTCAGCAAACTTTAAGTCTCTAACACAGTATCATTTAATTACAAGAACTGTGCTGGACATTAAAACTCCAGAATCTATGTTATCAGACGGGGTTACATGTCATCAACATTTCTTCTTTTTCCTACTCTATATCCCATCCAGCCATTTTCACGGGTATTAAGTACCAATACTTCAGGAAAGTCTATCTATACAGAAATTAATCCTGAAAATACAATGAATAAGCTCATACTTATTTTTCTAAACAGCTCCAGACTACTATTTTTTTCTAAAATGCACCACAGATCTTATGTTTATCCTAAATGTACTGTTTTTTTTCCTTAAAAAATGATGGTTAACATACCTAATATAATGGTAACATAATCAGAATTTTTTTTTAAAATTCCTATTTGAACCTATCTTCCTGGAGTATATATGAAGTAATTACAAAAAACAGCTACAGGCACTAGGCAGCAGAGCTTTTGTCATGGAATTAAGTTAGCATTTCATTAGAATAGCCAAATTTTGGGAATTAAAAAATTGGTTCTGTTTTTGTTTTTGTTTATGTTTAGTGTGCATGTGTGTGTGTATGTGTTTGTTGTTTTTTTGTTATAGATAGAAATGGACATATGGTAGTTGGAAAGAGAATGGCCTTCATAGACTTATATACATATGAACAATTAGTCATTTGGCAGAATGTTTATGAAGAATAAGAGGTATGGCCACTTTAGAGGTCTGTTGTTGGGAGTGAGCTGAGTTGTTCAAGCCCTTACCATTCCCAGTGTCTCTCTTTCTTTCTTTACCTGCTTCCTCTGAATCAGGATATAGAGCTCTTAGGCTCTTCACCAGCAACATGCGTGCATACACGCCAACCATACTCACTGCTATAATGATAATGACCTCAGCCTCTGAAACTTTAAGCAAGACTCAATTAAATGCTTTCCTTTATAAGAAAGAGTTGCCTTGGTCATGGTGTCTCTTTACAGCAACAGAACACTTAACTAAGAGATCTTTAGTAGGCATAAGATGGCATATCCAACAATAAAATATATCTCCAGATAATTGATTTTAGATGGGTGTACAAAATGTGAACATAAACCTGTTGCATAAATTCTGAGAAGACACAGAGAGATTTAGAGTGAGGAAAAGTTATAAACTATTCACCTCTTGTCTAATAAATTAAAAAAAGTAATTTCCTTTATCTTAGCATACCTTTAAAAAATGAAGCAGAAACCACTTTCTTAAAAACAAAATAAACTATTACAGAATGTATGAATTATGTTAAAGAATTTCCGGAAAGAAAATTGGACTAAGGAATCACAGCTAATAATTTTTGATTCTATCAATGAAAGGCAAAGAAAATATCACTTTACAAGATTCCTTTGCCCATATACCTTAGATAAATAAAATTAATATCATATGCTATAAACAGCAGTGCCTAAAGTTTAACCTTGCTTTTATTTTGTATAGTTTTTTGAATTAAGTAAAAACTTATTATCTGTGTGCTATCAAAAGGAAAAATATTTAAAAGAAAAATTAGTAAAATAAAAAAAGCACTCCTGTCTCCGTAGTTTGTTTTTTATGTTCTTTTAAAAATTCTGCTGACCCATGTAAGATCACACTGCTTGTTGATGCAATTAAAAATTAATCAGCCCTAAAAATAAACATATAATCAACATTTCAGACTGAGCAGATTATATTTAGAAATATATATGCACATTTATATATGTATATAAAGATATCTAATGAAAAAGAGGTAGTAAATTTGAAAGAGAGGGGGAAAAGTAGAATAAGGAAGGATCTATAGGATTGTCGTAATTGTACTATAATCTCAAAAAAATATAAAATAAATCTTTTTTTTTTAATTGTTTAACTTCAGTGGAGAATACTTCAAGTGCTGAAAATCCACCTTGGCATAATAGGATTCTGCAGTCATTAGAAAATTTACTCTAAAATGTGTAGCACAATTAATAAAAACCCAGAGGCAGAAATGGGATTCAACTTGAAGATCAGAAAAGCAAAACAGGTTGTCACTGGCTCTCACCTCTACCTCAGTCTAAAATGGCGATCCTGCTTCTAGGGATCTCAGAATGAGACTATGTGTGAGAGCTGTCTCCTCGCGTTTTATAATGCTCTCTAGTGCTGGTTTTAAAGGTATGCATCACTACTGCCACTTTTCTATGGCAAACTAGCATGGCTACTGGGATTACAGGTGTGTGTTATCACTACCTGGCTGATCACTGCACTTGTTTTGCTCTCTGAATTTTAGGCAAGCTTTATTTATTAAAATACAAAGGAAATGTCACTACAAGGGCCCAAGCCAGCCTTACATTATCTAAATCTCAGGTAGTTAGTGGTATGATACTTTTCCTTTCTTGTTTGCAGGCAGTAATTCAGAGTTCTGAACCTGTATGGAAGTAGGGCTTGGACTTCCTAAAGTCACATAGACTAATTCCTGTCACATCCTTGGAATTCTCTAATTCGATCTTCTTGCTCTTCTTCTTCTTCTTCTTCTTCTTCTTCTTCTTCTTCTTCTTCTTCTTCTTCTTCTTCTTCCTCTTCTTTTGCTTTTGTTATTTGTTCATGGATCATTTAATACCACAAGCTTTGGTCATATTAACTTCTTTCCTTATCTCCTCTAAGATCAAACTTCCCCACCCTCTTCTTTTCATTTTCCAGCTAAAACTTTTAGAGTACAAGTTTTCCTGCCCATATTTGTGCCCTTCTATTAAATTGTGATGTGCCAACAAGGGGTCTCACTGTTACAGATGATTTTTCTAGCTTTATTGTGATTGGATTTAGGAATTTTTCATTTCAACAAAGGCTTACAGTGATTTTTCTGGATGTTGCTGTCAGAAAACCATTAGCCTTGAAGAAAATTGAAGTTATTTGTCCTGTGCTCATTACAAATTTATGAAATGCCTCATTTACCTTCTTCCCAAACAGTTTTAATCTTACCAAAATCATTTAATTAATAAAAAGTCTGGCAGAGATGGAAAGCTATATTACCACCCTTTTTAACTTGAATTCAATTAATACTTAAACACTTTCTGTTTGGAATGCCTAATGAAAATTAGTCACTTGCTAGAATTAGACAAAAAAAAGTAAGTGAAGAATAATGTTTTAAAAAACTACAATTTTATTTAATTCGGATACTAATTGGCTAATTAACTCAGGGCAATTCTCTTAAATTTTATTTTATTTAAAAATTAATGTTGATTATATGAATTATACATATGTTATCCTCCTAAAAGGAAGGCTATCATATATTATATAAAGCTAAACATTGCTTTGACAATAATCTTCAATTAAGGTTCTACCCAAGAATTAACTTAAATCATTGATTTTGTTTATATAAATTAAGGAAAGAAAAAGCTGAAAAAAATAACTCAGCACTTAAGAGCATTGTTGCTTTTGCAGATGAGCTGAATTTGAATCCCACCACTGACATGGTGGCTCAAAACTCTGTAGTTTCCGGTCAAGACCATCTGCCACCCTTTCTGGCTTATATGGGTACTAGGTTGATGGAGGTGGGTCTTGTATCTTATCTGTTGATTTCATTGGTTCAATAAAGAAACTGCCTGGGCCCTCATAGGACAGAAAATTAGGTAGGCGGAGTAGACAGAGAGGATTCTGGGAAAGAGAAGCGGAGTCAGTAGGAGTCGCCATGATGTTCCCAGTTCCTGCAGACACAGGCTAGAATCTCCCCGGTAAGCACACCTTGGGGTGCTACACAGATTATCAGAAATGGGCTAGTCCAGGTGCAAGAGCTAGCCAATAAGAGGCTGGAACTAATGGGCCAGGCAGTGTTTAAAAAAATAATTTCCGTGTAATTATTTCAGGGCATAAGCTAAACCATGCGGGCGGCCTGTGACGGGGACACAGCCCTGCCGCCCCTCTTACTACAGATTGGCGCGCCAACGTGCTAATGAACTCCACGTAAAACCTGAGAGGGCTTAAAAAGGACAGAAAGAAAATTTAAGACAGCTTTTTGCTGTTTCTGGGTTGCGTACCGCAAAGAAATTGTCCTGACTCAGGAACAGGAAAAAACTGGCTGTTTTAAAATGCCGGCTTTCTGGGCTGTGCCGCCATTACGATTTCTGTCTGGCTCCTGTGGGAGACAGAGCTTTTGAATGGAGCATTTGGAATAAAGTGCTATGGCTTGCTTGATGGCAATGTGGACTGCTTTGTGCCTGGAATTGTGCTCAGCTCAGGGGCACCCAATGGCTCTGAGGCAGGAGCAGCTCAGCTCCGCCATGCTGAACTGAGCTGGTCTCAAGCAGGAACTACCGTAATTACTGTGATAACAGCGCACATAAGGTTTAGACTTTACAGGACACAGGTAGTACCGTATTACTCCTACATGCTGCAACTTAAGTTTTTAAGAAATGCTTAACATTTTAAGAACTGCTCCTGGATAGTAAAAAAATTACAGATTCACAATAAAACAGATTCAGACAGACCACTAAATGAGTCACAATGTTGGATAAATGTACGTGGGCTTGAGAGAAAAAAAAATATATATATATAGAGAGAGAATAAAGTTAATGCCTTTAAAAATAAAAAGGTAAAGTCTTTAAAGAGACAGAGTACAGATGGTTAAGAGATTAAAAAAAATTAAGAAAAATAAGCCACGTAAAAATGGAAAATTCACAGAGAGTCTGGATTATGTACATTGTGTTTTCTTTAAAATTTTTGACTATAAAGGAACTAAGTACAGAGAGTCATTTCATTATATGGACTGCCAAGTGGAACCAGAATGGATATAAGGGTTTTACGATTTCAAAATTTGGGTCTAAGGATATGATGCTTCGGAAAGGGTCTTCTTTTGTTTTCACAGAGGATGAGACCCTGTGGATTTCTTCTATTCCGATTTGGTATGATAGACCACGCCCTCCTGAAAGGTTGCTGTGAACACCCTCAAAAAATTACTTCACTCAACTGCCAACTGAGATGATCCTGGCACACAGGTTGTACCATGAAAGACCTAACTAACGACGCCCCCGTTCAGCAGGAAGCAGTTTGGAGAGAAAACTGCGCCCATGTTCCCAAATAGGGTTTATAAACGTTTTTTTACATTTAAAGGGGGATATGATATAGATATGAATAATTTGCATTGGTATGGATTTTAAGGTCAATTTTGTTATATGTATTTCTGATCTTGATTAAGGTATTGTGATTATGTAGTTCATTTTTAAAATGTAATGTATAATTAGGAAATATAGGTTGTTGTTGAATAATCATAAATAATAGTCAAGCTTGTAATCATGTTAGATTTTCTAGATATATGGAGATATATTTCAATTAGATAGGCATTCTTCATATCTTTCAAGGACTGCAGAATATGGCATTTAATGTTTTAATAATTTAGGGCTTTTCATGACAATGAGACACGTCTGCTCCTGGCAGCACCAATCTACTTCGAGAGGAAGATGGGCATCGAAGAGGTTCCTTATGAAGTTTGATAGCCAGCCATTGGGCAAGAGACTGTTCTTGCCTGGACTATTGCATAAACTGGACACAAAGAACCCACAGAGAGAGGACTGCTAAACTTGCCTAAAGGTGAGATGGTCTTTTGGGGTTCCTGATTCATGAAAGAGTCTACGAGACATTCTGCAGGATGCAGGACACAGCAGAAAATGACTGAACTGTCTTTGGAATTTCCTGCTTCATGGAACTGTCTGCTGGATACTGTGGGCCTGAAGGCCGAAGATAGATGCCCCAACGGTACAGAGAAACTTTGGGTGACTGTCCAGGCAGCGAGATGTCTCTGTCATTTCTAGAGTTCTCTTATTTCTTGTTTAGTATTATATCCTTCTGGAGTCTTTGATGGAGTTGAAGAATGTTTAGTTATAGTTTTCCTTAGTTATAATAAAAGATAAAGTAGATATAAATATTGTAACTGTAATTCTTATTTGATAACTGTTTTGTTATATGTAATTTTACTATGTTAAAGTTAAAGCCTTTCTTTTTTGTTTAAACAGAAAAAGGGGAAATGATGGAGGTGGGTCTTGTATCTTATCTGTTGATTTCATTGGTTCAATAAAGAAACTGCCTGGGCCCTCATAGGACAGAAAATTAGGTAGGCGGAGTAGACAGAGAGGATTCTGGGAAAGAGAAGCGGAGTCAGTAGGAGTCGCCATGATGTTCCCAGTCCCTGCAGATGCAGGCTAGAATCTCCCCGGTAAGCACACCTTGTGGTGCTACACAGATTATCAGAAATGGGTTAGGTCGATATGTAAGAGCTAGCCAATAATGGGCCAGGCAGTGATTAAAAGAAAACAGTTTTCGTGTAATTATTTCAGGGCTTAAGCTGGGCCATGCGGGCGGCCGGGTACAGGGGCACAGCCACGCCGCTCCCTATTACAACACTAGGTATGCCACTCATATACATAAAATAAAAGTAAACTTTAAAAATTCAGAAAATAAATTGTATATAATATAAATTTTAATAAACCATATAGAAATGTAATAGCCTTGCTTGTGAATATAAAATGCTTAGCTACCTTAACTTTAAAGAATTCACGTTACAATATATTTTTGTGGATTGAATATTCTCTTTGATAATATAACTTTTAAGTTTTCCCATATTGGTTTATTGAAAACACACTTCCCTTGGCAGCTTTTTCATCAACTGTTTTATAGACAATCCACAGGCTTTAACTATGTATTTCCTGGCAGCATAAGGGGTCTCTTTATGGTTTTCCTTGTCATAATTTTACATTTTACAATTATTTTATACAGCATTCTTGTATGAGAAAAATTTTCAGTATCTATAAATGTTTCTTTGAATTTTATACCACAATTTATGATCACACTATTAAATTGTTCTAATTTCCAAGTAATGATTAAGAGGTACACAAAAACAAAGTTAAATGAAATAGCACATTAGGTAGAATAGTGAGTGATTATAATCTATTTCCCACCTTTCTTTATTACTTGACCGTGTCAGGTAGTTAAACATGGATATGAGCAAAACTATCTTCTCAACATTGCTCAAAACTTTGACTGTAGACAAATGACTTGATCTTAAACTTGTTTAAGGAATTAAAGTTTATTGTTTCCAGGGAACAAGCTAAACGAGATCAAGCTAAACAAATTGATTCTATGGAGAATAAACAAATCATACACTATATTTAAGCCACACTCAGGTTTCAGAATCTTATAAATATTTTGTTGTTGTTGTTGTTGAATTGAGTCATGTAATTAAACACTGATAGAACTAGGTATGGAAAAATATATGCTCTGTCTTAAACTCAGATAAAGACACGCAGCTGCCTTAATTAATAATACTAAAAGAATGATAACTTAATAGTAAAAAATGTTTGAAATTCTATAACCATGAAGTACAAATGCCAAAACCAATATCACTGCTTCGGGAAAATTATTTTTACCTAAATATTCATGAGAGATTAGCTTTATTGCTATCTCTATACAATATGTTCAGAGCTATGCTAGTTAATACGTTGATTTGAAGACAGATAAAGAGATGAGTAGATTAAATAATGAAGAGTTATAATAACATAAAGGCTCAAACAAAGCCGGGCGGTGGTGGCACACGCCTTTAATCCCAGCACTCGGGAGGCAGAGGCAGGTGGAGCTCTGTGAGCTGTGAGTTCCAGGACAGCCTGGACTACAAAAGCTAGTTCCAAAACAGAAACCAAAAAGCTATGGAGAAACCCTGTCTCGGAAAAAAAAAAGAAAAAGAAAAAGAAATGCTCAAACAATGTTTCTGGTGGATCATTTTATAACAAATCCTGTCTTTTCAGCGACCATGTATTTCATTTCTCTTAATATGAAAGTAGCAACAATAAGCTGTCTCCTTGGTGGTTTAAGTGGTAAAATTTATTAAGTTTTAATCCATCAGAAATGTTTGTCCATCAAAATAGTACTTACTTTCTTCTGTTACATTGTAACTATCGGGGACTTTGAAAGGTTTCTTTATTTTGTTTTTGGGTGCTATATTCCTCCACCCATTTTGCAATTTTTGACAAGACAAATTGTGTTTACATATTTCTACAGAACAAAATACTTTTCTTGTTCTACCTTTTGCTTTCAAATATTAGAAACAATTTCAGAGTATATCTTAAAAGTTAAAATAACAAAATAGTTAATATTTCTGTACTTCTGCAACATTTTACCAAATTACCTAGCCAATTCTCTAATTTCAAGAATTTTTGAATTTAGCTATTCTATTTTTTTAATTTATTTATTTATTAAAGATTTCTGTTTCTTCCCAGCCACCGCCTCCCATTTCCCTCCCCATCCCCCAATCAAGTCCCCCTCCTTCATTAGCCCAAAGAGCAATCAGGGTTCCCTGCCCTGTGGGAAGTCCAAAGACCACCCACCTCCATCCAGGTCTAGTAAGGTGAGCATCCAAACAGCCTAGGCTCCCACAAAGCCAGTAGGATCAAAAACCCATTGCCATTGTTCTTGAGTTCTCAGTAGTCCTCATTGTCTGCTATGTTCAGCTAGTCCGGTTTTATCCCAGGCTTTTTCAGATCCAGGCCAGCTGGCCTTGGTGAGTTCCCGATAGAACATCCCCATTGTCTCAGTGTGTGGATGCACCCCTCACGGTCCTGAGTTCCTTGCTCTTGCTCTCTCTCCTTCTGCTCCTGATTTGGACCTTGAGATTTCTGTCCGGTGCTGAACAGAGAATTCTTAACAGAAGAAATTCAAATGGCCAAAAGACACTTAAGGTCATGCTCAACCTTTGTAGCGATCAGGGAAATGCAAATCAAGACAACTTTAAGATACCATCTTACACCTGTCAGAATGGCTAAAATCAAAAACACCAATGATAGCATTTGCTGGAGAGGTTGTGGAGAAAGGGGCACACTTATCCATTGCTGGTGGGAATGCAAACTTGTGCAACCACTTTAGCTATTCTATTTTAAATATATTTTTGTGTGTGCATGTGTGTGTGTGTGTGTGCACATATACCACACAGCATGGGTATTGTAATTACAGAACAACCGTGAGGAGTAGTTCTCTTCTTGCACAGTGTGTTTTTGTATGAAAATTAGATCATCTGGTCGTCTATGAAGACTTGTTCTCACTGAAACCTCTTACAGACAGAATTTCGCTGTGTAGATTTGCCTGTCCTGGTACTCTGTGTGTAGACCAGGCTGGCCTAGAACTCACAGAGATCTACCTAATTCTGCCCTCCACGTGCTTTGATTAAAGATGTTCACCACTATGGCCACCTAGTCAGTTTTACTTTTATGGAGATCATTTTTAGGAATTTCTCACACTTGCCTTCACATCTTTAAAAGGGCATTTCACCTAAAAGTTTTGCTCTGTCAAGATACTTTTTTTCTTCTGAATTCTGTTTTAGTCATAGCTTCAATACCTTCATCTCAATACCCTTGAAATTTTAGTATTATATGTATTTCAAAATCTTCCAAAACTTCCATGCACATTTTTTATAATAGCAAACAAATTCCCATTCTCCATATCTGGTAGGTACATGGCATTATGTCAGGGACATAATTTTGTTTGGTAAAATGATATTTTTGAATAATGCCCAAATCTACAAGATAATGTAATATTTGTTAACAATTAATTGGTAGTGTCACTGAAAGTGACTTTATAGAAATCTTTAATTAATTTCTCTATCATCTGAATGCTTATCAGTCTATCCATATATCTCTCATATATTTATCCACATATTTACTGACATTTTTACAATATAATTTGATTATAGTTTTCCCTCCCTTTATTTATCCCAGTTCCTCCCCTTCTTTCTTCTCCTTTAGATGTATTACTTTTCTATCTCTCTTTTAAAAAAAAATGGCTTCTAGGAAATAACCAAACATGGCATAATAAAATGTAGTAAGATGAAGCAAAAAAAAATCATATTGATTTTAAATACAGCAACCTAACAGGATGAAAAGAGTCTGAAGAGTGGGCACAAGAATCAAAGAACCACTCATTCTCACTCTCATGAGTTCCAAAAAATTAAGCTAAAAGCTATATTAAACACACATAGGATCTTTTCCAGACCAATATGGGTCCTTTGTTTGCTGTTTCAGTCTTGGTGAGTTCCTATATGCCTTACTAAGTTAAGTCAGAGGATCTTGTTCTCCTGGTATCTAGTATCTTTCACCTTGTCCTCCTGGTATGACACTCTTTCTTACTCTTCTTCCATGGGTTTTCCTGACCTCCTACAGGACAAACCTTTTAAGTTCTCTGTCCATATAAAATCTGGCTGTGGGACTATTCAGATGATCTTCCCTGATGATGACTGGATAAGGGACTATGAGTTTAGCAGAATAGCTTTAGGAGTCATTTATTGATACTATTTTTTTCTAGCAGTGCTAGGTGTTACTTTAGGTCTCTGAGATACTTTGTTTCTGGGTCTTGGAGATTTTTGACCATACAAATCAGGAAACGAATTTCAGGTATCATATTTTTCCTTGGATCAAACCCAGGAATTCACACTTTTATAGGAAACACTTATAAACATTGAGTAATATTACTCTCTCATTATTTGTTTACATATTATTATTAGCAGTCAGGCAGTGGTAGCACACCCCTTTAGTCCCAGCTCTGTAATTAGCAGCTGGGTGGTGGTGGCAAGCCCCTTGAATCCAAGCATTCAGGAGGCAGAGTCAGGTGGATCTCTGTCATATTGAGGCCAGCCTGATCTACCAGAACTAGTTACAGGACAGGTATCAATTATACAGAGAAAGCCTGTCTAAAAAAAATGTTCTAATTGGCTTCATTATGATAAAATATTCAATTAAACACACAGGTGAAGATGATTAATTTGGGGATTAAAGGTTTAAAATAAACATGAAAAATAGGAGTCTTCTGAAACTTACTCTCCAGTGTCAGAGTTTCTAGTTGTTAAGGAATCAATTCATCGAAACCCTTTATAGAGTAAATCAGAGTCATTGGTTTGTTGTCATTGTAATAATCATAAAATTGCTGAAGAATAAAATAATCTATCACAGTTATGTTTTGAGAGCCAACATAAGCATTCTGATGAATGAATAAACAATGATTTGATAGGCTTTTCCTTGTGCTAACTTCTCAGTAAACATCAATAATTTAATGACCGACAATCACATGGGAATAACAACAACCGTGTCTATGAATATCTTAGTGGAATAATGAATGAGGTATTCAGAAAAGCATTGGTCATGTAACCACAATAATGATTGTCAAAGAATCCTCTGAAAATTTTTATGCTAAAGAGGATACAACTATTTAATCATGTACTTGAAATAATTAAGAAAAAATGAATCTTTGGATTTCCTTTAAAATATAATTAGATCCATAATTAAAACACCATCACTGAGAAACTAGTATATATTACAGTGTTATGTTTTTATTCATGATCTGAATCAAGGTTTCTGAATGATAAAATACATGTGTTACTTGTCTTGCAAATATTTATGATTTTTTAATTTTCTATTTCTTCTATCATTTAAAGCTAGGGATACTTTAAAAGTTATTTTAATTTGCAACACAAATAAAGTACATAAGAAAAGTCTCATATTTAAAAAGTCTGATACCAGGACTTGTGCCTTTTTTCTTCTCAATTAAGAATTCCATTAACCACTAAATTATGTTAATTAAAATAATAAAAATCTCACCAGTGAAAAGAAAGTTTAAATATGTCAGAGATAGATTTGACATTATTTAAATGCTATTTATTAAGTATAAGGTAATGTTCTCTAAAGCCATACAGGGTAATTTGTTTCTAAAGCTGAGTACTGTGTGTTACATCTCTGATCTATAAAGTACTGGAAATGTCACTCATAACATGCTTTTAAACTACAAAATATCAGTAACTGTATATGAAGTGTTGTTAATCATTTTCAAATGGACAGCAAACACTTAAAAATTTAAAATGTACCGGTATTTTCCAAAATATTCATTTGTGTCTATAAACAAAATGTGGCATGATCACTTTAACATTTTTTTATTTGTAAGATTTATTTCCAAATAAGAATGCATTCAACTAAATAGATAGCAATAGCTTACTTGCAAAACCTCATTCAAAAATGGGAAACAGCTGATATCGTCAAAATAAGATGCACAATGTAAATTTAAATTACATTTCAATAGTTTTAGGTAAACTTAACTCCAAAATAGTGAGATATTACTTAATACTAAGTGTGATTTTTTTCCTGTGGTATGATATTAATTCTTAAGTTGCCTGCTTCTTATTCCTCTGTTCTTGACATAATTACTTATCACAGTAGATAAAGAGATAGTTCACAAGTTTAGGATAAGTACTCTGCTTTCAGAGGACCGAAGTTCAGTTACCAACACACACGGTAAGCAGTACAGGACAATGCATAGCTCAATTTTTGTGGGATCCTTTCCTCTCTTGGGGCACTATACTTGCAAAATCATGTCCCTTGTAACATATATGTATAAATCATTAAACCAAATTTTAAAAATGTAGTACAGACTTAACAGAGAATTCTCAACAGAGAATCTAAAATGGCTGAAAGACACTTAAGGAAATGCTCAGCTTCCTTAGACATCAGATAAATGCAAATTAAAACAACTCTGAAACTCCATTTTACACCCGTAAGAATGATGACAACTTATGCTGGAGAGGTTGTCGGGAGAAGGGAACACTCCTGCATTGCTGGTGGTGATGCAAGCTGGTACAGCCTCTTTGGATATCAGTATGGCAATTTCTCAAGAAATCAGGAAACAACCTTCCTCAAGACCCAGAAATACCACTTTCGGATATATACCCAAATAATGCTCAATCGTGCCACAAGGACATGTGCTCAACTATGTTCATAGCAGCCTTGTTTGTCATAGTTGGAACCTGGGAACAACCTAAATGCCCCTTGACTATAAAATAAATTTAAAACTTAATTCTTTAAAAATAAAACTATATAGTTAACTTTCAAAATAAAATTAAGAATTTATGGTTCCATTAGTTTAGAACTCAATGGGAAGGGGAAATCATGCAGGGTCAGGGAGGAATGGAGGGAGAGAGTACTGTGAGAGACAGTTAGAACTGGGGATCATTTGAGGGTGCTTATAATAGGCAAGTGTAATGGAAACGTTCTGGAATTTATGCGGGTGACTGAAGTGAAGACTCCTAGTAATGGTGGATATGGAGTCTGAACTTGGCAACTTTTATAGCCAGGCAAGTCTTCAAGTGGATTGTATTCGGTTGTGGGTTTTGGCCAAAAGGGGTCCGGCAGAAATACCTAAACAAGCCAGGCTGATGCTGGGATGTAAGGTCATTCTCAGAAAACTGACGGCCGCAGCCGGGATCCCATAGCTGAGGACAACATCCACACATTTCACTGAATTCAGACCTTGAACTGGTACTTACACGGAGCCTTACTCCTATGTTCTAGTCTTTTTGACTCTAGAAGGTACTATACAGGCTGTTGAACGAGAAACCTGGACAGCAACCAAACCACAAAATCCTCCACTTACAATCAGTCCTGCCTACAAGATGTGATGGGGCAATGGCGGCACAGAACTTGTAGAAGTGGGCAATCAGTGTTTGGTTTTACTTCAGGTCTAGGCCATCAGGGAGAGCCCCTGCTTTATACTGCCCTGCCTTGCACTCAAATATCTGAGAAAAATTTCTCAATGAAAACATTACTTTTCTACATCTTCTGCATACTGATAGCAGTTGATGTAATATATATATATATATATATATATATAGTTACATAATGTAATATATATATAGTTTAAAATTAAATATCCCAAATAGTTAATTGAGTCTATGATCACATAGAAGTGTCATTTCCAATTCCTTAAATATGACAAATGTGCAAGACACACAAGACCATGTCCCCCACTCTGCAGGAGGCAAAACTGCTTCAGCTCAGGAGCAAACTTGCCCTAATGACTGCCTCTTCCCACTGTCCTCACTTCTTTGATGAAAAATACAAATAAAAAAACTTTTCATCCTTCTAATCTGCTAAGTTAAAAATAAAAATCAAACAAATAAACAAAAAACCCTGTAACTATGACTTCATTTAACTTTTCTTTCTCCTTCAAATAATTAAAGACCATTAACACACCTGACTCATTATTTCTCACATATTCATTTAGAATCCCATCTCTACTTCCTAATGAACGCTGAGTTTTTCTCAGTACTATTGTACATATCTTTAGTTTCTAATTATCCCTGTATATGTCCTGATACTTACCCTTCTTCTTATGCATATCTGTAGATATAATCCATCTGCCCTACCATAGTCCAGTACACATATGCACCAGACTTAAAATAAGCTTTCAATAGAGAAAATTAATTGATTACAACCAACCTAAGAGTCTAGATTGAGCTATTGCCTGAATATGATATTTAATACCTAAACTTCTAGGTTAGATGTTTTATAATATTTCCAGCAATGAGGATGACTTTGTCATTTTGTCTTCTTGGAAGAAGAAAAAGAAAAGAGGAGGAGGAGAAGGAAGTAAAGGAAGAAGTATTAAATACAAACAGATTACAACTCTCTGTCATCTATAAATTAGCACTACTTAAACTCATTTAAAACCTATCTTGTATTTGTAAGCAAACATTTATCATTTTGAGTTATATGGTAATTTTTCTCAAATTTTTCAGTGACAAGATAAAAATTTTCTTTTCTTCAACATAGTAAAATTTATCATAAATAAACGAGCTCTTGGATTTCAAATTGAGAATTGAAGTAGTATTTGTGCTAGGTAACCTCTGGTGCCAGGAAACTTTCTTTTTATAAATTTTACAAAGGGAATACAGAAACTAAACTCAAAAGATTTATTCTCCCCAGCCACTTATACAGCAAGGAAGTGAGCACACACAGGATCCCACAGGTCATTAACTGAGTCATAGTTTGGCATTTTAGCAACCTCAGGGCATATTTCTTAGAATCCGAACCTCCTATTCGTCTATTTTCTAGGATTAATACACAGTGCGCTTCTTGGAAATACACAAAGGGACGTAAAATATAGAAAAGAAGGTTAAAAAGACAAACGAAAAAGGAAGTGAATAGAAAGTTAGATAAATGGGATACACAGGAAGAATGAAATCACACAAACAAAGCAAGGTAAAAAAAATGAGACCTCAATAACTCTTAAGGGGGAAATGCATATATTACACACACACACACACACATGTTGCACTGAAACTGAATTCAATGATTCTTCTTTCACACCATGTGTTGTCTTTCCATCACAGTTCTCACGTAAAATGTTTCAAGGTGACAAACTGTTCCTTTGGGTAATATTTTATACAGGCTAATGACTTTAATATGTAGGCAAGGTTTATCCTTGAAAACTTAAGAATTTGAGAAAAACGTGTTGAGAACCAGATATATCCTTCACACATTACTCAACTGCAGGTTTTCATTGTCTCTTGTTCAACAGTCTAAAAGTCATTATTCTACCTTGGTCTCATATTGTGATGCACTCAAGATTGATCAGGAGGCATGCATTTGCAGTCCTTGGAATTAAACACAAAATGTGAAAACATGCCATACATGCAGCTATGTGTTTATTGAAGCTTTTATGCAGTCTGCTTTTTATTAACGTTTCCAGCATCTCACAGCTGCATTCTCATTCAGATAATGATTTCCTTATCTTTCATTGTACCAGTGACTGAGCAAAGCACAGATATATAAGTGTACTCACTACAGTCAGATATAAGCATTGATAAGCCTGACACTGCATGGCTTAAAGTGATATGAGCTAGTAATTGCAATGTTGGTAACTTGGAGAAAGACTGATCTTGGGTTTTGCTGACCTGGTTGCCAAGACTAGCTGATGAGATCCAGGCCGGTGGGAGTCTTTATCTAAAAGGAAGAAAGTGAATGGTGTCCTACTTAGGATTCCAAGTAGCTGTAACAAAGACAATAACCAAGATTCTACATCCTAGGAAATTAGGTAAAATAAACTATTTTATCTTATGATTTATTGTTGTTCATGAAGGGGAGTCAATGCAGGAAGCCAATATAGGGATATGGAGGCAGAAACTGAAGCAAATGGCAGCTATGGTCCTGCTCCCCATGGCTTGCTTAGTCCACTCTCTTTTGTAACCTAGGACCATGTCTTCCTGGGTGGCAACATTCACAGTGAGCTGCACCTTCCCACATCAGTCATTAATCAATAAAATGCCCTATACAATTACCGACAATCAGTCTTTTTTTTTTTAAATTAATTTATTATGTTTTCCATTATTTAAAACAATTTTCAAATTCAAATACACTTTGATCATATTCTTCCTCTCCCTCAAGTCCCTTCAGATCTTTTCCCCATCCCTACCCACCCAACTTTAAGTTCTTTCTTTAACAAGAAGCAAAAATCCTGTACAACAATAAAATCTTCCAAAACTTAGAAACAAGAAAGTCATACCAAGAAAAGAAAGAAAAAAAGATTGAAAACAAACAAAAAGCCCAACTTGTAACCAAATAAAGCACAGACAAAATCCTGTGGAGTCCAACTATATGTTGTTGGTCAATTACTCCTGAACATGAGGCTTGCCCAAAATTAGTTGACATGCTCAGTGTCACTCATCGTAGAAAACTGATTGTCTCTCCCCTAACTGGTATAAGTGATAGTTCAGTTGTTAACCTTTTTTTTTTTTGTCAAAGCCTCCGTTTATTAGGGACAGGGTAACGACTTATATACCCCCTGAATGAGGGCTTGGGGAGTAGGGCACAGGAGCATGGAATCTGGCCGCGTGGTCCCAGTCACGTAACCTACATCCAGTCAGGTAGGCCAAGAAGTCAGGAGTTGCCACACCTAGTTCCCTGGATAGCTGGAATTTAAGGCAGTTCCGCTATCAGATTAGGTTCGTTAGCAATTAGCGAATAGCTAATTGGGTGTGGGGCAGGTTTTGCCAATAGGACTATTCTTAACATAATTATGGGTTTGGGGTTCCCTGCAGGCTCCCCAAGGTGATGGTTTCTGTAACAATCTTTAGGGGGGGAAACGGCTCCCAACATATTCCTCCTTTCTTATATAAAGGCAAGTAGTTATAGGTGGAGAGCACCAAGACAGAGTCAACCATGGTGTCAGATCTAAAGGAGAGGGGACTGGGACAAGGAGAGACCCTCCTCTCGACTGGTGAAGTAATTAACCTCTCCTGGGAACAGAGGGGTGCCTTATGAGTAGCATTAGTTTCTTGGAGCTTCTCAAATAAAAGGTATCTAGTAGGATTAAAGTAAGCAGATCACAGGGCACCCTGTCTTAGGCTATGTGGAGAGCGCCCTCGTACCTAAAAACCATGCCATGTTGAGCCGGCCTGTACGGCCTCTGTATGGTTTGAAATTTAGGTGAGGATCCACACTAACTCCCGTCATTGGGCCCCTGTATCTATCATTAATGAAAAATCTGTGAGGTGCTCCTTAAACAAAAGATATGATATAATTTTGGCACCAATAACTCCATCTCCAGACAAGAAGAAAGGGGCACCTTCCAAACCCAGTATTCACCTTTTAGTCTGGCCCATGGTATGTCCTCCTTCCTAAATGCCTACTCCACAAAAAGTTACGTGTGCTTGCCTGTCATCAATAGGGAGGTGAAAAAGGGATCAAAATCTAAAATTCTTAACATATGCATTAAACCCAAACACTTTACAGCATGTGTCAAACCTTTCCCAACATCTATAAGCAGTTACAAATATCATTAGATCAATTTCAGTAAGAGTACAATGACATACATTGTTGTCAAATACCACCATTTCCAGACTCTGAGCAACAGTCACAGGAACCAGAAAGGGGTACCCTCATCCATTGCTGGTGGGAATGCAAACTTGTGCAACCACTTTGGAAAGCAGTGTGGCGGTTTCTCAGGAAATTTGGGATCAACCTACCCATGGACCCAGCAATGCCACTCTTGGGAATATACCCACGAGATGCCCGATCATATGACAAGGATATTTGTTCAACTATGTTCATAGCAGCATTATTTGTAATAGCCGGAACCTGGAAACAACCTAGATGCCCTTCAATGGAAGAATGGATGAAGAAAGTATGGAATATATATACATTAGAATACTACTCAGCGGTAAAAAACAATGACTTCGCGAATTTTGCATGCAAATGGATGGAAATAGAAAACACTATCCTGAGTGAGGTAACCCAGACCCAAAAGGATGAACATGGGATGTACTCACTCATAATTGGTTTCTAGAGATAAATAAAGGTCAGTGAGTCTATAATTTGATATCCTAAAGAAACTAAATAAGAAGGTGAACCGAAAGAAAAACATATAGCTATCCTCCTGGTTATGGGAAGTAGACCAGATTGCCGGGCAAAAATTTGGGATCTTGGGGGTGTGGTGGGAGGGGGGGTGAGGGGAGAAGGGGAGAGAAATGTGAGAAGGGGAGGATGGGGGGAACCTGGGGAAACGGGATGTTTGGGATAAAGGAAGGTTGGTTAGGGGAGCAGAGAAGCACACATCTTAATTAAGGGAGCCATCTTAGAATAGAAAAATAAAATAAAAAAAAAACAGTTTCCAATAGAGAGAGCTTAAAGCTGCCTAACAGGTACTCAAACAGGTAAAATATAAATCAACAGGTAAAGTATACAATAATCAACAAATACAGTATATTAATTATAATGCAGCTATGGCAAGTGTGCATATTAAATATAAAACTTATTCTACAACATTTTTATGAAAAAATGCTGTTTATGGCAAAATCTTCTCAAGTTTTGCCAATTAAGATATTAAACTCTTAATTTAAACCAGTAGCCTGTCTGGTACAAAAGGGCAGGATAAAAGCTAAAAAATGGCTTGATCCCCAGATGATTATTGCTACAATTCACACAACTGTATTTTGCTAATGTTATAGCAAAAAAAAATCCCTTAAAGGATTTTATGCTAAATTTTACAAATGGCTCTTCCAATGGAGGAACTGCATATATGGCTAATAATAATAAAAAAAATATTATGGAGCATAATAAGGCTCCTTGTAAGCAGCTTATGAAACTTGCAAGTAGATCCAGATGCAAACGGATCTGACATGATAACACCAAGCCGACCTTTGCTAGGGCAAGGTGGAAAAGCCCTTGCAATGCATTATGAAAAAACCCGACCTATATATATTTGGGGTCGAGGATATGTTTATGCTTTTTTCACAGAAAGAAAATAAAAGCTGGGCCTGATGTCGAGGCTGCGCTGCGGACACAGAGGAGTTCCTGAGGCGATTGCAGAGAGGTCCTTAGTCTGGCTTTTCCTGCCCCCAAGGAGAGGAGTCCCTGATAACAGAACCTGCTGCTCCACTCTACAGGGTGTCAATCCTGCCTCCTGAGTCCAGGGAGTCCCGACTGAGATAATGCCAGGATGTGCTTCAGATAGCTGAATCCAGCTCACCTCACCCAGGAATCCCACCGGCCCTGAAGCACAAGTGCTAAACTGCTTCTGCAGCTTGAACTCTGGTCTGCTTTGGAGCTGAGATGCAGACTGGACATCAGACTGTTTTAATCTTTGGGACACAGAACTCATTTTAATTAAAATACTAACCCCGACAATCAGTCTTAAGAAGGCATTTTCTTGCTTGAGATCCTTCCTCTCAAAAATCTGTGTCTTGTTTTAAGGTGTCAAATAACAAAACAAAACAACAACAAAACTAAACTTCCAAACTAGTTCCTGACCAATACAACTTAGTGTTCTCCTCTAGTCTCCACGTACAATGCCTATATGAGCACATATATCCACATTCATGTACTCTGTATACCTAGCCTTCCTTCCAATATAAATACATATCCCCCAGACACATACAACATTCAAACTGGTAATGGATTATTTTCTTAGCAGATCCAAAACATTTTGCTCTTCAAAATTTCATGCTATGATAAATTATGGCACATGCTATGATAAATTATAGCTCTGATGATAATAATAGTAATAAATTTTAACCAAATTATTTTTGAGAATATTGAAAATATATTTAATATTGTTGACATTAACTTAAATAATTTATTAATTCTTTGTTAGCATTGTACAATGTATTTAAATCTTCTCACCTAGAGTTTCCCAGATCCTCTGAGATTCACCCCATTTACACACTCACACAACAATATGCCTTCATATTTTTGAAAACCTAATGACTCTAATTTGTGCAATTCATGATATTCAATATCAGGTTATCTATTGGAGCAGTTTTGCTCTATCATGAGCCACATTCTCAGATAATGCTGATGTTATGTCCCTCCCACACTGATCACTTCTCAGCATCACCTTAGACAGGAATGTAGTCTTGTGCTTTTCTCCATTCTCTATGCTGAGAATCACTCTGTTATGAGCATAAACAGAATTTGCACATGCTGTGATAATTGGTGTAAATTCAATTGTTGTGTTGTGTCTTGAAAATACTGTTTTCTTTTAGTAGTCACTCACTATTTCTTTCAGTTTATCTGTCACTACATCAGAACTGATCACTGAGCCTCAATGGAAGAATGTATGATGTAGATGGTCCATTTGTGCACCTTCATTGATTGTGAGCCTGTGTTAATATATTCTGCAATAATAAGCTTCTCGAATGATGGTTGAGCCATGCAATAATCTAAGAGTTTATGTCCAGTAAGAAGTATAACACATTAGGTTTTCTACTACGTCCCATGTCTTGTATAGAGATGCATTCTTAGCTCTATTAATAGTGTCAGTTACATGCTTTATATTATAAACAGGCCCATCATCCAATTATAAAGTTTTTTGTTACTCCTATGAAATTTCTGTCACTATTGTGTCACTATGCATGTCCTATTAGAACATTATTTACTGCAACTAGGAGGGATTCTTTTTGTTGTTTTTATTTTTCTTTCAGTAGAATGCATAACAAATTTTAGCACAATAAAATCAAGCCAGGATGGATACAGCATCCATAACCAGATTGATTTCTTTGTGTTCTATGTCTCAGATATGAGGTGATTTCAGCAGTACAGTCTTAATATTAAGTTCTGGATAGTAACTAAGAGCAATGGCAATAACCTGTAGTACTTGGAACACATCTTTAATCCCAGCACTCAGGAAGCACAGGGAGGCAGAACTCTGAATCTGAAGCAGCCTGGTCTACAGACAGCTCTACAAAATCCAGGGCTACAAAGAGAACCTCTGTTTTAAAAAAATAAAATTACATAAAAAGACATTAACTTTATAAAATCAATATATTTTATAAAGTAAATAATGTAAACTGCTTTTATTATATCAGGCTATATATTTTATCAATTCTGTACCTCAAAATTTTTGAAAAAATTGAAGGCTTAGTTTAGAATGCTTAATATTTTCTGCTTAATAATTTAAATATATACAAATTTGCTTATTTATTGTAATTGCTAAGTTTTATTATTATAAATGCCAAAATTTTTTATACAAATATCTATCTTGGAGATAATAATCTTATATCAGCATTTGAGACATATTATTTGAAGAAATTTTGATCAAAGTTACTTCTTCTAGTAATCTAGGAGCTATGTCTGACTTCCATTTAATCAAAAATTAATTATTGCTTCATTTCATATATTTCAATAGTTTTCTTCTTAATTATACTTTGACAAATTCTCAAATTCTCTGCATATTGTTGCATTTTGCTGTGCAAGTGGCTGCATTTGTAGACCATCATGCTTTTAAACTAAATATAACTGTAAGCTCTTCAGATATATATCTGCCATGATCTAGAAATTGACACTGATGCTGTCACTGAGCTTCTCCAAGACTGATGATCCTTCATAAGCAGGGCACATCATTATCAGTTCAGGGTCACCCAAGAGGAATTCACCAAGATGTGAAAAATATCACTGGAAAAAATATCACATGATTTTTACTCTCTAAAGAGATATTATCACCTAGATTTTCTTTTATTTTATTGTATGTAAAATATGTAAATACTTTATAATATGAAGAATTTAAACTGTAAAACTCATTGTAGCTCTTAAAAGACAGTGTTTATACTCATATTTAAGTTTACAAGATTCTATAAAAATTAATGCATTGTTTAAAATTTTTATTATGAAACCTAAAAAATAAACAATCAGATGTCTTCTCTATAAATAATATTCATAGAAATATATGGTGTACAGCATGACACATAAGTCTGTACATGTATCTTAATATGGAGGTGAAAGTACTATATTTGTAAAATAATAAATTTAGAGATAATTTATGCATATTATTATTATTTGTGTTAGCAGTGATCATTACCATGAGATCTCTAAAACTGTCTATGTACAACATGTAAAATATCATACTTATTCAACTTCATAGTATCAAGCCCTCAGCCTCTTTGAAAAGAGGCATTTATTTAGTAGTTTCTCTAGTCATGGGTTTCAGTAGCTTGTTTTGTTCCACACAGATTCAGATACCAAGAAAATGCTGCTTTCTTCCTCCATGGAAATCAGCTTCCCTTCTAAACAATACTTTGCCTTCAGAGGGTGCTCATCAACACACCACTATTCCTGCTCCACTTTAAACTGTGTCTGCTTGAGTAGAGTCAAAGAAGGGAAAGGGAAAGTTCAGTTCATGGCCTCTTTTTCTAATAATTGTGTAGTTTTTGTATAGACAGTTTTTAATGTTATCTGTAACAGATGCTAAATTGTATCTGATTTTATTGTATTATATCTTATAATAATTACATATGTATATATGCATATAGTAACATATTTAAATAGTAGTGTGTGTGATGTGTGTGTGTGTGTGTGAGTGTGTGTGTGAGTGAAACTTACCAAGAATAAAGTGTTTAAGTTCATTCCAGGAAGGAATATTAAGATTGTTCTGAATATTATTGCTGTGTAACATAACTTTAAATCATTTTTAAATAAATTTTTTCTATTTATTTCTATTTAAATTATTGAAAACAGATTAAAAATGAAAAATGATCACCTATAGGTTCAGTTATTTGCAAGAGATTCCTTAAAATTTCTTTAAAATAAGATCAAATGTAATCATACTGTGGTAGAGAATTACTTGTATCAATATGTGCTCTGATAAATGAAGCCATATGGAAATTATGTATCCCTGAATATTCTTTTAAGTACTAGTTAAGTTTATCTTCAACCAACAGAATATTTTTATAAAAATGCACTATTTATGATTATCTGCTTTTCTTAACTGCGAAATGGAATCTTCCTTTGAGAATGGTTTAGTGATGAATAGGCATTTGTTGTTATTGAGTAGCCTAAACATTGTGTGAACACAATCCATTATTCTATAAAAGAGATCTAAAGGAATATTCTGAGGAGGTGAATCTAAGAAAGATTCCTCACTAACTTTACTCTATACTTTGAGAATATATGGGAAAAAAAAGAACCACTTCAATATTATTTAATTCATTCATGGACTATATTAAGATAAACTAAATTCCAAAATATCATTTAATAGCAAGGCATAGAACAAGTACATGAAATTCAATCTTCGACTGAATTTCTATTAAGTAAAATTTATTCATTGAATTACAAACACAAAATACTTAGAAAAAACAATGAATTGTTTTTAAATTTGTTGCTGAAAATAACAATTCCAAAGTTTCAACACTATTCAGATAGAAATTAACATGATTCAGTCCCACCTCAGTACTATAGACCACTATTTATGTAACCAATACTTGGTAATTAACATAAAAGCATATATCTTCATGGACTCTGTATTTGTGTTAAAAACTAATCTTCAGAATTTTCATCTCAAGACTGATTTTTTCTTTACTTAAATTCGCAGAATATGAGTGATAGATCAGTGCTATGTATCATTTTATAAAATGGAACATAATGCCTTTAAATGTAGAGTTTTTCCCATAGATGTCAAAATATCAAATGCATGTCAGGTCCAAAATATAACATCACTAATACACTGTATTTTTATGGCACAAAGGAACATTATAACAGCTATGTAATGAAATTGCTTCTTACTTTATGAACCAAGTTAAGGTTAATTTTCATACTGTGAATTTTAATGAAATTATTAGATTTCCAGCATATATAAAATGTACTTAAATTATATTCCTCTTTTTATCCAAACTCTTTCCACATCCATCTCCAATTCCATACCTACCCAATTTTGGGTCCTTTTATTTATTAAATTCTTCAAGACCAATTTCTGTCGCTCAATTTTTTTTTTTTTTATATGTGTGGTATTCCATTGTAGAATGGTTCCCTTACCAAGTTTGAAACTCTTAGAGAAAACTATCTTTTCCTCTCCCAGGTAACAATTCTTAATTGTTGCATGATTTATGATGGGATTGTGCTTCCAATTCTTTCCACAGTGGATTTATTTTAGAATTACACTTGCACAGTCTTTGTGCACACAAGTCTAACTGATAAAAAAAACCTATTGAGGGTTTGTTTGTTTGTTTGTTGTCAAACACTGCATCTGATTCTTTCATTCCCCTCCCCTGACATTTTCCGTACTTATCAATGAGCATTGATAGAAATTGTACAATATAATATAATTTCTTTAAGGAAGAAAATCTATTGGTCTTGTATTCTCTGCATCTTGTCTTGTTGTAGGTCTTTATATTGTTCAGTGCTAATCGTTGTCTGCTGTAAAATAAGCTTCTAAGATGATGGATGGTAGGCACAATAGTCTGGGTATAATAATAATTTCTTAGGGATAGGTGCAATACTACCCCCATTTTAAAACATAATATTATTTCTCCTCAAGGGCCTATCAACTGTTTAGTCATAGGTCCTTAGCCCAAGCATGGAGTCTGCTTTAAGTAATATCTTATGGGATGTGACTAAAGCTGATTACCTCGAGGATGTGCATGTCAGTATTGCATCAATGACATGTCTTCCCAGACCAGTCATTTTTGTAACTTCAAGCTTTCATAGCTGAGTATTATAGGTGAATATTTTTGCATTTGATACCATACATAATATTTTTCCATTCTCTAGAAGTTAGCTAGTAAGAATAATTCTTCTAAGTCAATTCCAGTTTGATTTCTTCATGTCTGTGGTTTAGGCTTGTTGTGTCTTAAGCAATAGAGTCTTACCATCAATTTATTTTTATTCATTTTTATTCTTTCTTTTATATTCCAATTACAGTTCTCCCTCCCACTCCCTCTCTTGCCCCACCTTGCCTCTCCTCCAGTCTACCCTCATCTACTCTTCCCAACACGTAAGTGCTCCCATTGGGGAGTCAACAAAGTATAGCATATTAAATTGTGGAAGAATCAAGTCCCTCTACCTTCATTAAAGATGAGCATGGCATCTCATCATAGGGAATGGGCTCGAAAAAGTTATCTCATGCACCAGTGATAGATCCTAGTCCTACTGCCAGGATCCCCTCTGTTTAGGCTTCACCATTGTTTCCCACATATGAAGGGCCTAGTTCAATTCCATGGAGTCTCCACATCTTTCAGTCTAGAGTTTATGAGTTTCCACAAGCTTGGTTTAGCTGTTTCTGTAGACTTCTCCCTCATGATTTTGACCTCATTGGTTCATATATTTCCTCCTCCCTCTTTTCGACTGGAGTCCTAGATCTTGGCCTGGTACTTGTTCGTGGATCTCTGCATCTGGTTTCATCAGTTTCTGGATTAAGGCTCTGTGATGATATTTGGTCTAGTCACCAATTTGATTAGGGTTCAGGCACCCTCTCCACTTTTCCTAGGAATCTTAGCTGGAGTCATCTCTGTGGATTCTTGAGAATTGTTCTAGCATCAGGTTTCTCCCTAACCGCACAGTGATTGTCTCCATCAAGGTCTCGCTTTCATTGCTCTCCCACTCCATCCTGTTCTCTCATGTTCTCCTCCTCCATTACCATTAGTTTCTAAAGAGTAACTGTGACATACTGTAATATTCTGCAATGTTTCAGGCAGATGACAGAGTCTCCCTAGCTAAGAAACTAAGGAACTCATTCCTGACACAGGGATATTATTTGTTAACTTCTGCTTAACACTAATGTGAACATTGGTGTCCTTTTATAGGATAACTCAACTTTAACTCTTTTATATGTGTATAAACTGTAATGCAGCTAATTTAATGTTTAGAATTAGTATTACTTGTAGAAATAAACCAATAATGACAATATGATAAATGCTGTTAAATATATATCTATGGCTACATGCAAATCAGTCTACATCTCTCAAATGTTTATATCAATTATGGAGCCCTTAATTCATAACAATAACTGGTTTAACACTGGCAAAAATCCACTCCGTGTATTTAAGTTTCTCATGTTGTTGCTATTATTCTTCTTTACTTATTCTTCCTCATTTTCCTCTAAGAGTAATGTCAATAGCTTGTAATGTTTGGGGATATACACCATAATGCAGCATCGTTATTCCACTATGTAGAAAACAATAGAGTTAAATATGGCTGCTATAACTAGGTCACTTCAAGTAAAATTTAGTTTTTGTGTAATTCATAGTACAACTCTAATATTTTAATGTTCTTTTTTAAATTTGTTATAATTCATAGCCTTAGAAGATGCTGATGATATAGCGCATTCAATGTTGGAAGAGATTTCTAAAATATGAAACAAGCAGTAGTATCATTTAAATAGTTATAGATAACTTCTTCCTAACTCTCCCATTGTCAGTTATTAATAATGGCAATGATCTCAAAGTGCCTAAATTAAATTTAGATGAAGATGTGACATTTATTGCATGGCTCCTCTGCTACATTTATAATGATGTTTACTTCTTTTGAGAAAATATTGCTTAATAACATGTCATAGATGACTACTGCTATTTTTATGACTTACTTACTTTGATTTTATGTGTATGCATGCATTTCCTGCATATATATATGTGCAACATATGCATATAGTGCTTGTGAAAGTCAGAAGAGTTTTCAGGGAATTACTGTACCTGGAGTTTCATACTGTCCTGAACCTCCATGTGAGTATGGGGAACCAAGCCTGGGTTGTTATTAAAAGTATAAAGGCCGTAACCCCTGAGCTATCCCCACAGCTCATTGCTCTTTGTTCTTGCATATGCAAAATATATAAAAATAATGTTTTTTAGGGTTGCAGAACTAGGACATAAGTCTCACAAGACATCATCGTGTTAAAACAACTAAAAATAAATAAGAAATTGGGTTAATGACACTAGCACACTGACATTTCTCAACAAAAGTTAGACATTACTTGTTCTGGCCTTAATGTGCTTTATTCTGGTTCTTTTATGTAATGAACAGGGAACCCTAACTGGAGTACGACAGGTGACCGAGATGCCACATTCATGCCTCTGTTCTCCAGAGCATTTCCATATGGGTGGAAGTGCATTGAGGCATTTAAAAAGATATCAAGTATCCTTTCGGAAGTTGATGCCACAGAGTTCTGCAGTCTGCATAGTACCTAACCATGTACATTCTCTACTTCTTATGCCCTCAGCAGAGAACATTTGCAATGCAAGAAAAATAACTGTAAATCAAGAGAACTGGCTGCCTGCCAAGTCTTCAAATTTGCTCCTCTGGCTATATCATTTATGGAAATTGATTCTTTTATTTATGACAGGGAGGGGCTAGAAACACTCTGTGGAAAGTATCCATTGGAATAGCACAGGAGAACTGAAGAAAGAGGCAGAAAAGTTGCATATACATGGAAAAGTTCAAGGTATATGACATTCTTTCTATCCAAATGTCAGCTAATTCATTAATTCTGTCCAATAATTTTCACAATGTCAGTGTCAAGCCATGCCGTGCTCAATATTATTATGTTATTTTCCAACATATCATAACATTTTTACATAAAAGTTTTTTTTTTTTTTTTTGGATTTTTTCGAGACAGGGTTTCTCCGTGGCTTTTTGGTTCCTGTCCTGGAACTAGCTCTTGTAGACCAGACTGGCCTCAAACTCACAGAGATCCACCTGCCTCTGCCTCCATAGTGCTGGGATTAAAGGAGTGCACCACCACTGCCCGGCTCATAAAAGATGTTTTAGCCATTTTTATTACTATTTTATGAGTCTGATACTTATTTACAAGAGTATTTCTGTCTCTCTCACCTGTGTCTCAGTTTAGATATCTCTACATCCAAGTTCTAAAAAAAAAAAAATTAAAATGATGTTAAATACATTCAAAGATCTCAAAGATGAAATAAGTACATATTTTAATGAATTTCAAGAGAATGTGAATAATCCCTTATTGAATGCTAAGAAAACAAAAAACATGAAATTTGGAAGCCACTTCAAGATATGAAAATATAATTTAACTGAAGAATATCCACGTTGAAATGATATTAGACATTAAAAAATTCAGTGGAATTTTTTTTCCTTTTTTTTATTATTGAAAAAAAAAGAAATTTCTGCCTCCTCCCTGCCTCCCATTCCCTTTCCCCTTCTCCCCCTCCTCCCCTCTTCCCCCCCACTCCTCCCCCTCCCTCTCCAGCCTGAAGAGCAGTCAAGGTTCCCTGCCCTGTGGAAAGTCCAAAGTCCTCCACCCTCAATCCTGGTCTAGGAAGGTGAACATCCAAACTGGGTAGGCTCCCACAAAGCCAGAACATGAAGTAGGATCAAAACCCGGTGCCATTGTCTGTAACATCCGATTTTGGTGTTACCCCCTCGGTACAGTTCGCGCGCAGCTGTACCAAATGCAAGTCCGGGCAAGGCCTGGAGGTTGAACAAAAGAGACAGAGACCATGGGTCACTCAAAAGGAGATCAGCCGTTTATTCAGACTTGGGGGAGCCTATTTCTAACTAACTGCAAGCACTAGGACCCCCGCCCAGGAAGGTGGGAAATTACCATATCAACAAAGGAATGAATGCCCTGTGGCTAATCACCAGGGGGGCAGGATGAAAACAGGAACTTAACCAGGTGGGGCAGGAGGAAAACAGAAACTAACAGAATGCTAGTCATCTGACTAGAAACTGCATGTGTCCCAGGAATAAGGGCTAAATACTTAGTCATGGTGACCAGAAATTGTCCTCGAGATGCACCCCAGGAATAAGGGAGGCCAGGGCCCTACAATTGTCCTTGGCTTCTCAGCAGCCCTCATTGTCCACCAAATTCAGAGAGTCCGGTTTTATCCCATGCTTTTTCAGTCACAGTCCAGCTGGCCTTGGTGAGCTCCAAATGGATCAGCACCGCTGTCTCCGTGGGTGAGTGCACCCCTTGTGGTCCTGACTTCTTTGCTCATATTCTCCCTCCTTCTGCTCCTCATTGGAACATTGGGAGCTCAGTCCGGTGCTCCAGTGTGGGTCTCTGTCTCTATCTCCATCGCCAGATGAAGGTTCTATGGTGATATGCAAGATATTCATCAGTATGGCTATAGGATAGGGTCATTTCAGGTTCCCTATCCTCAGCTGCCCCAGGAACTAACTGGGGGCATCGCCCTGGGCACCTGGGAGCCCCTCTAGATCCAAGTCTCTTGCCAACCCTAAGATGGCTCCCTTAATTAAGATGTGTGCTTCTCTGCTCCCCTAACCAACCATCCTTTATCCCAATCATCCCGTTTCCCCAAGTTCCCCCCAACATCCCCTTCTCACATTTCTCTTCCCTTCTCCCCTTACCCCCCTCCCACCACACCCCCAAGATCCCAATTTTTTGTCCGGCAATCTTGTCTCTTCCAATTACCAAGAGGATAGCTATATGTTTTTCTTTGTGTTCACCTTCTTATTTAGTTTCTTTAGGATATCAAATTATAGACTCACTGACCTTTATTTATCTCTAGAAACCAATTATGAGTGAGTACATCCCATGTTCATCCTTTTGGGTCTGGGTTACCTCACTCAGGATAGTGTTTTCTATTTCCATACATTTGCATGCAAAATTCGAGAAGTCATTGTTTTTTACCACTGAGTAGTATTCTAATGTGTATATATTCCACACCTTCTTCATCCATTCTTCCATTGAAGGGCATCTAGGTTGTTTCCAGGTTCTGGCTATTACAAATAATGCTGCTATGAACATAGTTGAACAAATGTCCTTGTCATATGATCGGCAT
The DNA here is from genome assembly GCA_963919715.1 of Microtus obscurus. Taxonomy (NCBI): domain Eukaryota; kingdom Metazoa; phylum Chordata; class Mammalia; order Rodentia; family Cricetidae; genus Microtus; species Microtus obscurus. The sequence continues at coordinate 10,085,613 of CAWTZC010000190.1, read as the reverse complement.
CTCGTGGAAATTTTTAAATGGAAAGCAACACCAAGAGAATTTATAATATGGAAAATGGAATACCAGAGCCTGATAGAAAAATAGAAGAATTGTGTCACGTGGTGAAACTCATGGACACATATATACATATACAAATATGTGTGAGCAAGGAGAAAGGAGAATAATTATGTGCCTATTACATAGAAAATGTATTCAATAAGAACCTAAAGAAAAATTTCCAAACTACAGAAAGATACCCAACCATGCACGCGAGACAAACAAAACTTCAAGTAAAAAAGACCATTGAAATTGTCCAAAGATGACAAAGTTATATATAGTATCAGGCATTTCAGAATGACAGGTTTCAATGGACTCTCTGAAAACCAGAAGGTCAGAAAAAAATGCATTTCAAATTCTGAAAGATGGCAACTGACATCCAAGGGTAGTGTTACCAGAAAAACTGTCATACTAGAAGGAAAAAATAAAATGTTTAATGGCAAAAACGGGCCAAAGCAATCTATGTTCACTAGGTCAGATCATTAGAGGTTCCTAAAGGAAATCCTCTGGACTGAAGAAAATGCTAAACATGTTAATGAGCAGTAGGGGATTGCGGGGGGGGGGGGGGATTGCTGTGTGGAGCATGCTAAATAAGTAAGGACAACCTCATCAGTCTGTTTCTTTTATTTATATTAAGGCTATTTGGCTTTCCTATGTTAGTTCCTTAGAAAGACTACTTCTCCCATGTGCATGCCTAGTTTTTTGTTTGTTTGTTTGTTTTTGTTTTTGTTTTTTGGTAAGGTTGAGGCCATCAGAGCTTTTCCTCATCCGTGTTAGCATATCTACAGCTGTTGTCCTTGCTTATCTAATTTGGAGGAGGTCATGTGTGTAAAACCTTATGTGTATAGCTTCTTATAATTTATAAATATATAATAATAATTAATAAAAAAGAGATCATGGATTTGAAAAATAAGCAAGGAAGTTTATATGGTAGGGTTTAAAAGAAAAATATTATTTGATTATAATTTCATAAAATAATATAAAGAATTATAAGAATAATATTTTTAAACAGATGAAGACTCAGGAAACACAGCATAAAGTACTACAAAACAAACCAAGTAATAGGATTCAACACACACCTTTTACTAAAAACAATGATTATAAATTGACTCAATTCCATAATCCAAAGAAACAGACAAGTGGGCTATATTAGAAGGCAGAAACCTTTTTTTTTTTTGAGTGCCTCTGAGAAACAGACCTACCATCAAAGATGGTACAGAAAATTCTATACCATCAAGGTATAGAAAATTTAGAATTTTGTGAAGACTAAACAATAAACATGGAATAATAAAAAAAGTCTAGATTAAGAGGAAAATTAAAAAAAATCCCTGGACTTAAATATACCCAAATAAATTTTACAATCTATAGAATAAAGATAAGATGGTCAATACAAAAATTTTATATCTCAAAATATAGGAGTATATATATACATACATGTATATATGTATATATATATTATATATATATCTCAAAATTAGAGCTACATAAAATAAATAACTTAATGGTTTATCCAAGATCTTGGATAAACAAGAACACAACAAAATTAATGATACACAAATAAGTTGTTTGATTTCTAACAACAGTGATGGGCATAATTAGAAATTATTGAAATACTTCTGTTCACAGTATCCTCAAAATAATAAACTTTCTTGGAATAAACTTAAGCAAGTAGTGAAAGGTAAGTAGAATGAAAATGAAATCATTCACAAAAATATAGTCACTAAAAGATGTGAAGACTACAAATGTTTTCAGATGCTTATGTTTTGAAATAGTAAAACAGTAAAAAATAGTCATACTATCAAAAGTATCCTACAGGTTCAATGCAATCTCAGTCAAAATTCAAACTCCATTTTTCATAGAAATAAAACAACAAAATAAAATAAAAAAACTCCCATGTTTATTCAAAATAACATGAATATTCAAAATAACACAAAAAAGTATGCTGCTGTAGTTGTGACCAAAACCAGTTTCAAGTTATGTTACAGATTCATAGTAATAATAATAATGTTCTTCTTGTACAAAATTAAACAAATGAATCAATGGCAAACAATAGAGGTCGCAGATGCAGACTTATAAAACTACACTTTTGACAATCTGTGTTTCAAAACACACATTTCAATAAAAGTTGTTCATCAATTGTGTTAGAAAAACTAGATATTCATAGATAGAACTATCTCCATCTCTATTACCTTACACAACAGACCAGATGAAAGTGATCAAGGTCCTCAATTTTACATCTCAGAGTTTGAGAAAAAAGTATAAGGATTATACAACTAAATAGCAGATTAAGTTAAACTCTTTGTAACTTCTAATTTATAATTTCTTCTTCAAGAAATACTGATAACAATTGTTAAATAGACTTTATGAAGTAAATGACTTTCTCTAAAGCAAAAGAAGTTCTCAACTGAGAGGCGAAGCAGGCTAGAGTATAGGAGAACAATAATGAAAATTATACTTCTGAAAAAATTCTATTTAAAATATATGAAAAAGTTAAGAAATAAGTTAAAATATCAATAAATCAAACAAACTAATATAAATAGACTTTGGTGAGATTTTAAGCCTGGGCAGTGTAGGTGCACACCTGTGAGTTCGATGCCAGCCTGGGTTACAGAGTGAGTTCCAGTACTGGCTCCAAAGCTACACAAAGAAACTCTGTCTCAAAAACAAAAGCAAAACTAACAACAGCACAAAGGTTTTAAAGTGTGTTCCACTTAATCAGGCATTAGATCATTGACTACAAAACTACTTTGACACCCTCCAAAAGATTCTATGTCATACTACACGGATACCTGCACATCCATGTTCATTCTAGCTTCTATTAACAGCAGCTATAAAATGAAATCAATTTAGTTGTTTGCCAGCAAGTGAATACACAGTGAAATGTGAAATATGTTTAATGGAATTTATTCAGCTATAAAAAACATGAATATTATAAGTAAATGGATGTATATGAAAACTATATTGAGTGAGGTAATAGGCAAGCATTGTGTGTTTTTCTCTCATATAATAATGCTTTTTCGAAATAGCTAAATTTGTCTTTAAAATAGGTTTTTCTGTAAAAGTTAGGAAAATAGGTAGGGAAATGGGAAAACAACTTGAAGAAAGTTGGAATTTAAAAAGATAGTAGATGTGAAAGAAAGAATACCAAGTGGGAAAATACTGAAGCTAGGATAGAGGGAAAGAAACTGAGGAGATGAAGGTATAGTAAGAAATATTTAAAAGGTTAGGTGTTTTTGAACAAAGTATATGTAAACCTACTACTTTTAAGTATTAGCTTATAAGTTTAAAGATACATAACTTGAATGAATATATGTTATACAATAAGCTAAAGTTTCTTCTAGCAACCATTGTAATACTAAACAAATATTTGAGTGCCAACTTTGAAAAACCTTCTCATGAGTGTTGATATCTTGCATCATAGAGGCTCTAGAAAATATCAAACTAGTATAGGCTTTTGCTAATCCTCAAGCATGCCCATAAAAATTATATTGTCAAAGCCATCTGCTTGAAGACTTCTCATAATGTAGATATGAGATTCAGGGAAATAAAGGTAGAATTAAGCAGAACAATTCCTCCATGTTGACTAGATTCCCTACTGCCAGAAGATGCTATTCAGTCTTAGGGTAGAAAAGATATCAACATTCAAACCTGACTTAAAATCTTTGAAAAACTAAACCAACCTGTCGTGTATGTACCATCTGATGAGAAAGTGGCACAAATGTCATGGAAGTTATCAACTGCACTTAGATTAGATTCAACACCATTTCCATAGGAAGGAACACAAACCTAATACTGAAAGTAGGTCAAAATTTCATGGAAAAACAGCTAGAGGTAGAAAGTTACTATTGCTGTTTACCTAAATACACATGGTTCCAATGCACACTAAATTTTATTTTATATTTATAGATTAATCTTATTCTCAGGCTCAATCAGAAATGATTCTCTTTGTAGAAAAATTGACTATAGAGACATGATATTTCTGAATGCTGAGAATTCTAAGTGACCATTGAGTAGTAAAGTGCTCCTAGAGAAGCTTATTTTCACATAGTCACATTCCACCCATGTTTCACAGAAGAACAGAAATAATTTAAGAACTGTAAGACAGAAAGATTGGCTTTAGAATTTTATCTTCAGGGCACGGGACACCCACCGTGAACATGATCTCACAGCAGCTGAAGATGCTTCTCTGTACTGAACTATACAAAGCTTACCATCAGTCCTTCCTAGATCAGGGAGGGATTCACAGGTTATACCTTTCTTTGCTGAACTATTTATAGGCTATGGATGACTTCTAGAAGGTAAAGTGTTATCTCTTTCTTTGTGAATCAAAGAGTCAGTCAACCAGGCTCCAATGGATAATCTCAAACTCAAAGACACAGACAACTTGGTTTAAAATCTGTGGATCATGAAACATTACAAAAGTCATGAATTTAGTCAGTTGTCAAATCCACTCAATAGTGAAAGAACAAATTTAATCTTTCAAACCAGTTAAAAATAATTGAAGTGCATAGGTTGAAAATAAATATAATTTAAAGACAGATGGTTTGGGCTTATGTCTTTAATCCCAGCACTTGGGAGACAGAAGTAGGCAGATCTCTGCTAGTTTGAGGTCAGCCTGGTCTACAAGAATTAGTTCCAAGACTGGCCCCAAAGCTACAGAAAAACATTGTCTAAAAAATCCAATAATGACAATTGTGTATTACAACTCTATGTTGCATTTAACATAATATAACATTTATTTCAAGATGCAATTTTACTTTTTGAAAGCTCTTTGTGCTACACACCAAATCAGGACATTATGTGCACTATGTCCATGCTATGCTAATATATATATCACCACCAACTAGGAGTTTATAGTTAACATTCTACAGGAAATAACATATAATTTACTCTCTTTTATCTCCACTATTGAATGAATTATGAGATCCTCTTTAAAAGCTTTTCAGTCCCTCTCTTTTCATCCTTCTCAGAGCACCTTAGCTCTACTCATCATCATTTTTGCCTGAATTAAGTAGGCGACTCCGACTCAGTCCGCCCACATTAACTATTCTACAGCCACAGTTCATCTGTTCTTTAAGCAACCTCCCAAATTGCATTTTAAACATTTATGTGTGATCATAGCACATGTTTGCTTTGAACATATGGAAATATTTCCCATAAGCTTAAAGAACAGTTTTGTCTCAATCTACAAGCTCTTGTGTAATTCTGTTCTTTTTAGCTTTGGTTCAATATCGTGTTAGTCTTCCAACTAGATCTTTTTTCTACTACTCCAGTTTCCTATTTCTGTATCAATAAAGTTTCACTCAATCTTTTTTATTTATTAATTTATTCTTTTTTATTTTACTCCCAGACCATAGCCTTCCCTCCTTCCTCTCCTCCTACTCCTCCTCCCCTCCTCAATGCACCCCTCCTCTGTATTGGCTCAAATAGGAGCTGACCTCTCATTGGAATCAGTAAAGCATGACATATAAAGCTGCATTACAATGAAGTACCTCTCCCTTGTATTTAGACTGAGCAAAGTAATCCAGCATGTTAAACAGGTTTCCAAGAGCCAGTCAAAGCACCAGGGGCAGCCCTGCCCCTATTTCCAGGAGTCCTACGAGTAAACCAAGCTACCAAACTATCATATATATGTTGAGGGCTTTGTTTGGTCCCTGGCAGGCTCCCTGGGTTTTAGTTCAGACTCTGTCAGTTCTCATGAACCAGGTCAACAATTTCTGTGGCATTTTTTTTTTTTTCTGTTGTCACTGACCCGTTCAACCCCCATCCCCACACTGGCTCCCTTAAGGCTCCTTTAATCCCTCTTCTCTCTCCACCGCAGGACTCCTCTAGCTTTGTCCAAAGTTTGGCTGTGGGTCTTCCATTCAGCCCCCATCAGTAACTGGGTGATGTTTGGGGTAGCCATTGTTCAATCTTTTAAATGTTATGTTCAATCACCACTTAAGTTTTGATTTTGCTACTCAATCATCATCAAGTCTCAAATATCGTTTATTCCCAAATATATTTTTACTTTTTGAAAAATGTTTGTGAATCAGGACATTACAAATACAGCCCATGTTATGCTAAGCTATACTACAACCTCCTTGATGACATTTTTTATGGTTCTACAAATGGCTAAGGCGTTTTTTTATGCATCATAAGTTAAACTCTACCACAGTAATGTCTGATACATTTACACATTTATATTACAATTATTGAGCATTACCAGAAAAATCATGAACATGAGGTTGAATCTCTGTACCTAAATATAGACTATAAATATAGATTAACCCATCTCTTAATTATTCTATCATCAAAATCTAAATGGTGTTTTACACATTTAACTAGAAATAATTTTTGAATGAGAAAGTAATAATCAAAGCTGTGAAGAGAAGAACAAATGATGTATTATGAAGAAAAGCTTAGAACATATGTGAGTGTACAATGAGGCCCAGACAGTCCATACTGGTAGGGATACTAAGATTTGGCTCAAAATGGGCTATGAAAGAGGCCTTTGAGTCTCTACTAATAATTTGGGATTTTATTCTAAACTCAGTGAGTCAAAACAACAGATATTTACAATTTAGTAAATTGTACGTTTTAGATACAAAGACATCTAGTATATTGGTTATTAAGATATGGGGTTGTAAATTATGTTATATTTTCTTTTGCTATTATACATTTTTTATATGCTACAATTAAAAAATAATACTCTTGCTGAGCCTGCTCTGTGCAATTATTCAGGGACAGTACAGCTCTGATATTTTGTATTGCCTTGATCCACATTTTTTATGTAAAAGCTTTTTAGAGTTTTGCTCTATACAAACCTACAGTAATATCTGGGCAGTAATTTATATATTGCAAATGAGAGAGTATAAATTTAAGACATACTGAGCTTAATGACACAAGTTTTTAATCCCAGCATTTGGGAGGCAGAAACAGATGGATCTCTGAAAGTTCAAGGCCAGTATGTGATTTCCAGGCCAACGAGGCTATAAAGTAAGATCTGTCTCATATATACCCTATCCTACACCCCCCCCCAAAAAAAAGGAAAGAAAAAGAAAGGGAAGTCATGTGACATGCACATTGCTAATTAGTAGTAAATCTCATTAGCAAATACAAGTGCATTAGACAGAAACAAAAGTATTCAACCCAGAAGTCTGTGACTAGTAAACTACTATGTAGAACATGAAATGTAGGGCTCATCTCTTCTCATCTTACAGCGCAGTTCCAAATTTAAGTCAATATCATAAATATATGTGTAAGATTGTTCCTTACAAGTATTATACATACTAACCATTTTAAGGAAGTCTTTCAAATTGAAAGAAGAGAAATTTAAAATCACTTCAAGTCCAAAAAAATAAAATCTTTTATGAAGTTTGATGAATATAAAATAATGACTATGATTTCTCTTAATAACTTTAAATTATGATTAGTAGGATATTGTTATAGAAGTGAATTATTGAATATACTATACACAATTATACAACACATGAAAATCCTAAAGCAAAACAGAAGAGTAAATTATTTCAGTGAAAGAATTTATGATCAAAATTCACCCTAGGAATTTATTATTGATATGTAAGTTAAATTATGATTGCTCAGAAAGGACACTAGTGATCAGGGCTGCATAGACATGATTATGAAAAAACTGAAATATAAATATGGCAAATTCATACCTGCGGTCATCACACTCCAATGTATTAATGAGTGAGGACTAATGGATAGTTAATAATCAAAACATCAGGTTCAAGGAAAAATAATTCTTAAAAGGAAAGAAATGATATTTGATTATTGCAAATATATCAAAACTCATCCAATATATTTTATGTATGTACTTGTGTGAATTATATATAAATTTCCAGCCCTGTAGAAAGAATATTTGAGTGCTTACACTTACTTGAGGTTATGCATGAAGAAGTGAGTATGTTATGGGTCTGGCACTGTTCAGAATTCACCACCTTAACAATGAATACAATTTTAATAAGATCATACTTTTATTCAGATGCTGGATTCAGGATTGATTGGTACCAAGGCTGTACCTGAGAATGTTCTCAATGTTTCAACCCCTACCCACTACAGCTCAAGGATCACGAAGGCAAACCACATATATCCTTTCCTAATGCAGGAAGGGCTTAACATGTATCTTCCAATTGTCTTAGTCATCTTTGTGAGCAGAGTAAGCAAGTTTGATTACAAAAGCAGAAGCAAGGGTTGGGCTTGTGACCAACTATCTTGCAAAAATAGCAAATTTCACAAGATCAGTCAATTTTAAGAATAGTCTTCAGTGTCAGGGGAATATAAGGAAAGTAAGCTGACAGGGTAAAGCTTATGCAAGCTAGGAGCTTACGTACTTGAGCAGTTTTGTTTTGTTTTGTTTTTGTTTTTGTTTTTTTTTTTTTTGATTTCTCAAGTGAGTTTAAACTTTAAACATAATGTTAACTATCACAAGGGAAATAACCTATGGAGATTTTGGAATTACATAGCTTTGAAAGTTTTGAAAAATAATGAAAGTAATATGTCTAATTACTAGTAACTCCCAAAAATGAATAGTTAAAACATTAACTGTGTTTAGATTACTTTGTCATTTTCTACATTTTAATACTAGTAATATGATCCAAACTTTATTATCAATGTTAGTATGGATTTAAAAACAAATGGGAAGACTGTTTTCCCATGGATCTAGCTGTGTAACCCATGGTAGCCTGAATTTTAATTTAACCCTTATGCTTCAATTCATAAAAAACTATGATTGCAGTAGGAAATCCTTCAGTCAATAGTCTTTAAGATACCATCCCACTTGGGTGTGGTCTCTTATACATTTATAATAATGTATATAATGCAGCCATAAAGCTTGAGCACTCTCTCTCTCAGCTGCTTGATTTGTTCCCGACCCATGAAGCAGACTGTGGTCTGTAAGTCTAGCCCTAAATAAATAAAACCCTTTATCATACTCAATTCTAAGCTAAAGTAGAACTATTTTAAAGTAGCTATTGCATCCATCTACATAGAATTACAGATATGTTCCCCAAGGAAGATCACAGCTTCTAAAAATAATGAACAAAATCACTTTAACTCTACTTCCATGACTGTCCCTCATGTTATATTTCATTGTTTACCACAGAGTAGTTACTAACAAGGAGATTGTAGAGATCTGAAAAAAACCATCTATTTATTTTTTAGAGTTGCTATATCTAAATATGATTTAAACATCATAAAATGTAAAAGATATTGAATCAACATGGTACCCCATTAATATGTATAAATTTTACATTTTATATTTTATATATCAGTTAAATCAAATAGTTATAAAATATTTGACAGTACTCCCCACCAGCCCGCAGGCAGGTAATAGACCTTTATCCAGGCTGTTCCTCAACCCCTGTCACCCACTGGATGCTGTCCCAGCAAGACCTACTCCACTGCTGAACCCTATGCATATGAATATCCTCCCCGTGGCCAAACCCATCTGACTGAAAATGGATAACTAAGACATATAAAGAACTCAAAAGGGTAGACATCAAATTGCCAAATAATCCTATTAAAAATGGTGTTCAGATTTAAACAGATTTCTCAACAGAAGAATTTTGAATTTGAATTCAACCTTGAAGCAGTGGAGAGCATCTTGGTCCTGCCTCAACTTGATGTGCCCTACTTTATTGATTCCCATGAGAGGCCTTATCCCATCTAAGTGGAGACAGAGAAGTGGATGGGAGTCCACAGGGTGACACTGGGAAGGGATCAGGAAGAGAGGAAGGAAAGAATACTATTGCTGGTTTTGGTAAAACATAAAAAAAAAAAAAGATGAAAAATAACACTTGCCTATAGAAAACAGCTTATTAATGCAGCTCCTGGAATTTAAATTAAAATATTATGATATCAACAATTAAGTAACAGGAGACAAAGGGACTCAAAGGGAAAACACTCTATATAGACTCAAATGAACATCCCATAATCATTTTCCAGCAGTAATTAACCCCTCAGAGATACATATTTATCAAATACACAACTATCTTTTAAAATTATTTTGGTTGTGAGCCTAGCCTTTAATGGCTGAGCCATCTCTCCAGCCCTTAAAATTATTTTGAAGGGTTGATATTAATCCTTCTCATGGTAAAATAGCTTACAGTTTTGTATGATAAACACATAAATAACATACCAAGAAGATAAAAGCAAAATAAGGTATAAATAATATAAATAATTCAAGGAATAAAAAATAAGAGTCTCCATTAAGTAAATAATAATTTTTCTAGTGCTAAGAAAGTAACAAGTTTAATTAGACATTAAACACAGAAGTCAAATTTTTAAATCAGAATATTGCTAGCTATGTCTCCTCTAATCTCACAGCCAAATTAGCAGATTTTAGTCAATGTCATAACTGATCATGTCATCATCTTAGCAAACTAAGACTTTATCTTTTCCTTTTCCATTTCATTCTAGTAAATGAACTGATTACCATTTACTCAAAAGAAAAAATTGTGTCTGATTCACTCTAAGCTACTGCATGACCTAGGAGGTGCAGTTTTCCTGACAACTACTGTGGGAATTGTATTGTAGTTCATTCTTCTTTAGTTTCCAGAAGAAGCTGTTCATGAAGGTCAAATTGCCCTTCTTCAAACATTATCTATTTCATCAATCTATCCTGAATGCAGGTCCTTCCTTCAATACTAGGTTTACATTGGTATACAATTATTCACATCACTATAAGTGTAACTTTTGCTCTTTTGCTTATTTCACTCTCTTTAGTATTTTTGGGTAATTATTTAAATGTATAAATTCTCTAAATATCTTGTTTCTTGTAAAGAAGACTTTGAAATGTCCCTTCTAAAATAAAAACTTCGAATGCCTAGAAGTTCATTCTAAGGTGTTTCAATATTTAAAATTTTTAAGGTTTATAGAATAAAATAATTCAGCAGAGTGTTGGTGGTACACAGCCTTAATCTCCGCACTGGAAGGCAGAGGCAAGCAGAGCTCTGTAAATTTGAGGTCAGCTTTATCTCCAGAGTTACTTCCAGAGAAACTAGGACTGTTACACAGAGAAACATTATCTCAAACCACACTAGCAATTTTTTTTGAGTAAAAAGCAGTTATGATCTAAATAATTTTACTTTACCACCAGCGTTGAAATACACTATTCAGTGATAGGCTATTTCACAATCAAACAGCACACAGTTCACCTGAAAAATATAATTTAATGAGTTATTTGAAGTGGTGAAAGAAATATGAATATTTGATTGTTGAGGACAAAAAAGTGCAGGCCCATTTCCATCGTGTCTGTTCATCAGAGGACAGTTTAAAGATTGACAGTCATAGTTGCATGTCCTAACTCAGGAGGTGATTGCTTGGTTCTTTTAAAATTAATATATCTCACTGCCATCCTGAAAGGTGATAAGAATATGAAAATGTATCTCTACTCCTCATTCTTCTGTAACTCTGAGGTCATCTATGGAAGGGTGGTCTTCAGCCTATGTGACCTAGAGGACCTTTGCTTCGGATTTGATGTCTCAGAGTGTGAGTCACCTTTTTGTATCATGTTAATAAATACTTTTGTTACCTTCTCCCCGATTCATGTTGAGCATAAAAGCTGTGAAAAACTGTGAGCAGATTTCATAATTTCAGTCACTGGAATGCCCTCCCGATATTTTTTTTTATGTTTTCTGCCTTAGTATTTTTCTGCGACTTCATATTCTCTACTTATATTTCTTCAATTCCCACGTAGCTACCATGGTAAGAAGTATTTTTGTGGAGGTCTTTCATTGACATTTGATACTTTAAATGCCAAATTGCTCAGTATTATGAAAGCAGAATTATCTGGCAGAAGATAGAAAATGATAGGTAAACATTCAAAAGCTTTACAGGCTAGTCATTGTTGGCATAATGTCAATAAGGAGGACTGCCTTAAGGGAAGGGAACAGTGCGAGGTAAAGAAAGTGTCTGAACCAGTCTTTCTGTAAAATAAAATTCCTGAACAAAATATTAAAATAACACAAGGAGTTATGCTAACTGTGGAGCTAATGCATAGGGAAGATATTAAATGTCTCCCAAAAACTTGGTGACCATACCTGGGTGTTGAGGTGGAACCCTTAGGAACTGTGGTCTAGTAGAGGGATATTGTTGTAGACAGTGTGACATTGAGAGAGATATTGGAATCCTTCACCATATTTTGTTTTCTCTCCATTCCAGATTGCCATGAAATAAATAGTTCTTATGCACAGTGCACTGCAGACATAATTGTATCATAATGCCCTGCCTCACAGAGCCCCATAAACTACGGAACCAGATGACTTAAGAATAAAATCACCAACAGGGTTTAAAAAAGCCTTTTTTCCATACACGCTCTTTCTCTTGGGTATTTTATTTTAATATGGGAATGTAGCACTATGACATTTCCCAAAACGTATCCAAGGCAACAAATGAATTGATTTCTCTAAAGAATTCTTACAATTTAATTGATAGTATTTAGTGAGAATAGTCTACAAATACTTTAAAAGATATATAGACTGTATAATAAATTATAGAATGCATTCAGACTGAGTAGGGGCATAGTAAAGAAATATCCAGAGTGTAGTTCCATGAGTAGAAGCTTTTTAAAGACTTTTATTTTGATTGACAGATAAGATATGTTAAAGGCAAAACATGTAGACAGAGGTGATTGTATGCTATTGATAAAATGCTTGGGTGCTGACAAAGTGAAGGCTGTTGCAAATGTTTATTTTCCAAGTATATCTTTAATAAAAAGACATTGGTATGGAAGTGAATATTTGTGATCTGCGTCTAAGCAGTAGTGTTCTTCAGCATCCACAGTCAACTGAGCATACTAGACACATGACTTTAATCAGGTTATGCAGAAGGAGGGTTTTAAAGATTCACTGAAGCACAAATTCAAATGACACATCACAAACAGTGTGTTTCAGGAGAGCAAGCAGCAGATGCAGCCAGGCCTCCCAGCGGTTACATATAGCTCTTGTCAAACAGGGCTAACAGACAAATTTGATTTTTTGCACTTAAGTGATGGTGTTAGAAAGAAAGCAGAGGTGACTATGTGAGCTATCAAGGCTAAAGGCATAGTTCATTCCCAGGAAAATCCATTCTTCTCTCTCTAAAGCTAGTCTCCTTTCAATGATCTTCTTCAAGTATTTGACCCTTATCATCTATCTTATCTATTCATATTCGTTTCTTGATAAAAAAGATTTTATCATTAACCAAACCAAATCACTATAATTTCATTTTTTAAACCAGTTTGAGTTCTTCAGGAAATGTCCTATCTAGTCCTTGATTTCTACTCTAGTATCATTAGTCTAGAGATAGTTTTTTGCAAACCAATGAATGCATATATTTTGGGTTCAGCCTGAATCGCAGAAAAATCAAAGCAGCCAACCCCGGGCTCTTACTTTAACCTCGGTCTCAAAATGATGATCCTGCCTCCAGGAAACCCCAGAATGAGACTGAGACTGAAAGCTGTCTCCCCCCATTTTATACTCCTCTCTAGTTCTGGCATTAAGGGTGTTCAGTACTACTACCTGGTTTCTGTGGCAAGCTAGTGTGGCTACTGGGATTAAAGATGTGTGTCTTTTCTGCCTGGTCTGTAGTGACTGTTTTACTTTCCTGATCTTCAGACAAACGTTATTAAAATATAAATGAAATTCCACTACAAGATAGTTAAGTTTTCTTTATGACAGCTTTTAATTTCAAAGAGATCCATATCAGTGGCCAGAGTGATGACATCAAACTTCCAATAAGAAGCTGTTATGTCTACTCAGAATGTAACAATATTTTTCTCTTTTGCAACTTGACATAGTCTTAAATCTACTAATTTTCTGAAGTCAATTCTCAATTACTCTGTTTCTCCTGAATACAAGCACTAACTTTCATGGTGCTCCTAACATATCAGACAAAATTCTGTCCTGAAAATATAATTCTTACTATTTTATTTGGTAAGTCTTGAAAGCAGACATTCACCTGCGTGGTAAATATCTTCCACGTATCTCAGGGAACTCTTTCACAGTTCTCTTTTCCCAGATCACTTTACTTAAACCTGTTAGCACTAAATCCCTTGTCAACAATATTTTCCTTATCTTTCTTTCATTCATTGTAATAACTTAAAATATCTAGAGTAATAATATGCCATAGTTTTGTCTCCGCAATAACACAATATACCATTCAATATGTTTCAAGAACAACAAGCAATAATTCAAAATAATTTTTTCTCATGATATGTGGATATCTATAGTGAATTTGTATATATACATGGCAAAGCCAGAGATCAATAAGTGTTTAGAAAGACTTTTATGTTTCTGAATTATGGAGTCTTTAAAAAGAACAACAGATTGAAGCCTTGCACACACCACCTGAAGACTGAAACTTCTATTATTTAATCTTCTTTTATGAAATCTAGGCAACTGAGACTTGGGATTGAAATTTTAAAAAAACAGTCAATTGCTCTTACATATCTTTCCGAATCGTGGGAATATTTGAGCCATGGGTCATTACCTTTATACGTAACTAAGACCTTGGTCCTATTAAGAACATACCATATGTCAACTTGCTTTATATCAAGTACTAGATATAATTGTAGCAGGACAAGGTATACACACACACACATACACACACTCATATAGTTTGGATTTGAGGGGGGTTTCAAGAAAGGTTTACTTTGTAGCTTTGGAACTTATCCTGGAATAGCTCTTGTAGACAAGGCTGGCCTTGAACTCATAGAGAACTGCCTGTTTCTGCCACCTGAGTACTGGAATTTAAAGTGTGCACACAATCACCCAGCTAGTTTGAAGTTTTAATCTTTAAATAGCTGGATGATGTTAATGTTTACTGTATATGTTTATAGCTAAAAGTATGAGAAGTTAATTTAAATAAATGGTTGTGGAATTAAATATTATTATTATTTTCTGCTCTACATAAAGTTATCAGCTTTTATTAAGTTGTTTTAATGTGATTGCGGGTAAAATGGTATATTCTATCATGACAAAGTGTGTTTACAAATAAAAATTAGTGGGTCCTTTTTAATACAGAGCTTAATATATTACAGAGCCCATAAAAGCTGAAAATTTTAATGATCAGCATTAGAAAGTATAAAATTTTCTTCCAAAGAAATGTTATTTTTTGTTGTTGTTTAATTTGATCATTATGTTAGTTCCTCTAAGGAAGTGTTATCTTAAGGGCCAAGACTCTAATTAAAATGAAAATAACAACAGTATAAGTAATAGCTAAATGATCAAAGACAATATAGTAACACATTTTATCTTCTCTTTAAACATAAGTAATAAAGATTTTAATAGTACATGTTTTTTCAATAGCAATAATCCTTATATTACCTTATGTTGTACGACCAAGTAATCTAAATTAAAGTGATTTTATTAATGAATGATATTGAAAAATATAATCATCATTGTGGCTTATTATTAATTCTTTTTAATATATGAAGTTAGTAATTTACTATTTGATCTAGAAATGAACTTTCAATAATGATCTGACTTTGGGGGGATAGTTCAGTTTGTGTGTACTTCACAAGTTATAGTTCACTGTGTTACTTTAATTAAAATGATCATCCAAAACTGAACTTTGACCTAATATATGTACTATGTATTAGTAAGCACATATTTTCCCACAATAATGCAGCCTACTGTTGTACCTTTGATGAATGGTCAGATAATGGTTGAGTTCATACATCTATGGCAATGGGCCTTAAGAAGCAACATTTTTTGACACTGACTCTTTTAATTATCTATGACCTATGCCTGTATTGCATAAGGTTGCACATCTAAGAACAGATACTCCAGTCATAATTGCCAGCAACTAATACTTTGATCATAACATGTGGTCTAATAGATCAATGCCCTCAAACCTAAACCCATGCGGTCAGCAGGAGTCACAACATATGGAGTTTCAATTGCTCACACTATTACCTTATTGAGCCTAACTAGTTGTTGAGTATAAGAAGGAAATGTCTTGAATCAACAGCAGATGAAATTCTGGGATAAAAAAGCTTAGCTTAAAGCCTTGAAAATAGGCTAAAGATTTTCTATTAGAAATAGTTGAAGCACAACTGAAATACTTTTTGTTATATACAGCATTGCAAATAATAGACATTTCAGTTCTTTCAACAGGAAAAGGGATTTAATGACACGTAAAACCATAGATTGCAGAGTAACTGACTCTTGCTATTTTTAAAATATTTCTTAAATATCTAACAAAATAACTCTTCTCATCTCTAGGATAACAGATTTATAATACGGTATGTTCAATACCAACAACTACATATTCTTAAGCTATGAAATATATGTATATTTATGCACATATATTAAATATATACCAATGTACCACTTAAAATTCTGTCAGTGACAAATACCTCCATCCTTCAATATTGCTCCTTGTTTATTTCATAGTGTGGTCTATGTTAAAAATCAGAATAAAACTATTACAATTAGATGAGAGAAGCAAAATTCTAATTATTCTATGAAAAAGACATGTAAATATTTGACATTTCCTGTCCAATTACTACTTTGATCCATAAATTATGTATGTAGGAAGAATGTGAAACACGGAATATGAATAGGGCTTTGAATCAACCAAGTATGTGATTAAGTTTTGAGGCTTTGTGATGTTGGGTCACTGTCTGATCCTGACTGCAATACTGAACAGAAATTTATGGACTATGGAGTACAACATAGTAAGTAGGATAACTTAACTAGAAAGATTTTTCACAACAACACGAACCCCAGACAAAACATAATATTAATATGTTCCACAGTCAGCATTTTGAATGGTGGGAGCATGGGTGAGTGAGTAGTTTTCATGGGGAGAAAGATGAATGTCAATCGTCATAACTTTATAACTAACAATAATTAGGTTCTTTTTACTTTATAAATAATACTAATCAAAATTTCCACTTCCTCCCCTCCTCCCATTCTCTTCCGCTTCCCCACTCTTCCTCCCCCATCTCCATCTAGTCCTACGAGAGGGCAGTATCCCCTGCCCTGTGGAAACTCTATGGTCCTCCTCGCTCCATCCAGGCTTAGGAAGGTATGCTAAAAACTCAAAAGCCATCACATGCAGTAGAGACAAATCCCAGTGCCATTATTATTGGCTTCTCAGTCTGCCCCAATTGTCAGCTACGTTCAGAGGGTCCAGTTTGATCCCATGCCTGTTCAGTCCCAGTCCAGCAGGATTTGGTTAGCTTCCATTAGCTCAGGCACACTGTCTCATTGGCTGTACCAACCCCTCGTAGTCCAGATTTCCTTGCTCATATTCTTCCTCCTTCTGCTCTTCAACTGGACCTTGGGAGCTCAGTCCACTGCTCCGATGTGGGTCTCTGAACATTAAACGTTTCCGCCTCACTTAATGAAACCCACTTCTCTAGATATTAAAGCTTTTCTGGGACAGAGAAACAGGTCAGTTAATAAAGTGTTTCTTTAGAAAACACAAGTACTTAAATTTCATCCCTAAATCCACATAGAGAAACTGGACATAGTGATATCTCTTCTTAGGGTCCCAGGGATGGAGGGGTTCATACAGGAAAATCTTAGTAAAAGAAATTGATGATGACCAGACAATCTAGCATACTTCATGAGTTCCAGAACCAATAAAAATCATTTTCTAATAAAATATTGATGGAGTGTGTGGGTTGATGCCCAAGATAATATTTTCCATATGCATGTTTGTACACTTGCATACACAAGAACACACATACACATACAAGCATACACAGACTAACAATATCTGCTTTATTTTTATTGGTCTCAATTATTCCTTTTCTTTGAATTCTTGCATATGTAATACAGTAAAATCAAAATAGTATTACTGAGTGCCAGGCAGTGGTGGCACATGCCATAATGCTAGCACTTGGTAGCTGGAGGCAGGTGGATCTCTATGAGTTCGAGGTCAGAATGGTACAAAAGCTAGTTCCAGGGCAGGCACCAAAGCTACCCAGAGAAATCCTATCTCGAAACATTCAAACAACAACAATAACAAGAAAAACAGTATTGTTCAATATTAAGAGCTTGGAAGTTGGAATTTGAAAGTGGTGTTTCATGTACTAAATCTAAAAGTTATTAATGTGTTCTTTAGAATTGTACTTCTGATCTAGAAAATGCTGATGATATTAATACGTCACTGGAGATGAAGATTAAATTAGATTAGTAGCAAAAAAATAACCCACACATCATCAACTGCATAAATAGTTTGTATTACTATCCCGTGTTTTACAATACTTTTCAACATAATTTAGTATGCAATTTTGTACTTAGTTTTATCTTATAATACAAGAGGAGCAATTCACAATACATCAATATCATTGAACATTTATGAAATCTTGAAAAGATTTTCCCAAAAAGTATTTTATTGAAGGACACTAAGTAAAATCTGGTACAATATAACTGCCTGCTGAGTTAATTAAGAAAACTACATGAATAGATATCCAAAAAAAATTGCTGTTGCTTGCAATCAAATCTATTAACTTTAAATGTTCGGTCATGTGCCATGGATTTTCATGTTGTAGACCCTTCCCATACATGCTCTTTTGATTAGAGTTCTTAGCTGTTATTTATAATATCGATTTATGAGATTATAATACAATTATACTTTTGCCCCTTTCCCTTTCCCCTGTCCAAGTTCTCCCTCTAAATACATAAATAGAGCCTATTCTGTCTGTGCAATTTACTTTTGTTTATATGTTTTCTTCAGAGCTGGTTAGTTAGTATTGGATAAACAATCGATATGTTCTTAGAATGTCAGAAACTGCACTCCATAAAATTCCACCAACATGACTGTATAAATGTGACCTGAACAAGGACCACACCAATAGGTATGCTAATGTAGACTAGGGAAAGCTCAAGGGAACTGAACCCTACACAAAGAAATGATACTGCTAAGGAATGGTGAGAGCAGAATCTTATTGAGGACAAGAATCTTGGCTAGAAAAGCGCTATGGGACAACCTATTCCCATTCCTGTATTAAATGTACATAGCACTAAACTTTCTCCTAAAGACTTATTATACCATTAGATTAGTGTAGCACTTCTACATCATCACAAAAACTGAATTTTTCAGTAGGTCTTGATTAACACAGAGAACCACAAACTTGCCAAGGGGCAGAAAATATGAGACTGCAGAATGCTCACCCCTGAAAGACATATCTGTCTCACATACTGTCCTTCCAAGGCTCAGGGTTCATTAAGAAAGAAGAGGCAGAAAGATTATAAGAGCCAGAAATGGTGCATGACAATGTTTTCTAGATTTAACATAGTTAGTGAACATATGAACAGTATTCATGACAGTATGCAAAAGACTTTTGGAAGCTGAAGCCAGACCAAATCCCAGCATAGAGAGAAGAGATGGGAATGAAGTCTTACCCCTAATCAAAGAGTTCTTAATACTTGGTAGTTTCTAGGAGATAGAAATTCAGTTTTGTTTGTGTGGCCCATTGCAGGGCAACCACACTCCAGTGGGTGACCATATATTCAAAAGTATTTGGGCAGCATAAATTGCACTCGGTGGATTTTATTTTTTTATTATCGAGTGTTAAATAAGTAATTAAGAGGGGGTAGATCTTGGAAGAGTTGAAGGATGGGGTTAATATTATGAAAATACATTAAATACAATTTTTAAAGAACTAATAAAACATGAGGTAAAGAGAATCAATACGCATGATGCTATCTACTTGCAATGCCAGCACCGGTGAAAGGAAATGGAGACAGGATGATCTTTGTGGCTTGCTGGCTAGCAGAACTGGTATGATTTGGGTTCTGAGAGACTACTTTCAAAAAGAAAAAAAGATAAAAATCGTAATATGATTGAGCAAAACACCGAGCATTGACTTTTGACCTTAACACATATTTGCACATTAACAAATCCTCCCTCCAGATTTTTTTTCTTTTAGGGTGATATGGATCTTGGGCATTAAAAATGTATTATACCTCTTCAGACCAATCAAAGAGAATATATTTAATCTTAATATTATTTGGGTTAGCCTTATAGTTGGATAAAGATTAAAAATATAATATGAAGTACATGGTTAGGAGTACTCAGGTTCTTCAGAACAGAATAGACTACTACACTTCAGCTGAAGGCTCCACACACTTCTCAAAACCACAAGCAAAGACATTGATATTAATATCTATTAGGTACTTATGCAGGCAACTGAGTATTTATAATACACAAGGTCCTTTTGATTAGAATTATAGAATTTTGGCATTCTTCTTTTATTTAAGACCATGGCTGATTGAAAATAAGACAAAGAAATATGATAGGTGTTCCAGTTCTTTGACAATGCACCCATAAGCATACTTAAGTTAGTAACCTGATGAATTTGTATTTGCAGTGAAAATGTGTTTTGAAGATACAAAACACAAAATTTGATTTGCAAATACAAATTTCACTGCAAAGACATTGTCAGTGAGCTGACACTGAGCAGCTCTGCTGCATGCAAACAGTTTTGCTGTGTTTATGGTAGTCCTTTTGAAGGCTCTGTGACATTCACAATTATGATACTACAGGAAGATAGTTGGTATAGGCAAGCAAAAATTCAAAAGAGAAATTTTCAAAAGGTGATTCATAATGCATTCTCTCCCACTCTCATCATTTTTGTTTACTTTGTAGAATTAGTATCAGTGATTATGGGTCAAATGATATTTTACATACAAGGACTTGATAAACTTCAGTTTCTTTTAATTCTTTATTAAACCCCCACATTTAGTTAAGCTCTTCTAGACACCAGTGACCTATGCTTTAATATAAGTAGCAGTGCCAGAAACTGAAACATGTATTTCATTTTTTTTAAAGGAATGCAGGGATAATGATATCATCTCCTTCTCTAAGAGTGTTAGTGATTCCACTTTCAATTACCTGGGAACCTTGTCTTTCCCATTATTTGTAACCTTTACTTCGTCCTTTCGCAACATTCTAAAACATTTAGACTTTGAATTTTATGCATAGAAAAGGAAATGGAAAGTGATGAAAAACATTATTTATAAATGAATGTATTGGTATCATGACTGGATTCTACAGTGAAACTATATTAAAATGATTGCAATAAATTTTCATGATTAGTTGTGACTTTGTAGATTTCTTCTAGCATTGTTGCTGTTGCAGAATTTGGCAAGTTTTATAACTTTATGTCACAACTATTATGAAGAAGATTCTTGAAAGTATCTGGCAAAAAGGGAAATTCAAAATAATTTTACTATGTTATTGATATGAATTACATTATTTTAATCAATCTAATTAGAAATATTAACTAAATCACATCCTAGAGAGTTTTCACATTAAATCTTCTGTTACACTAAGCTCCCGTGTAGAGATAAAATGATAAAGTTTAGAAAAATGCATTTCTGTAATTGTTCCATCTTTTGATTTTTTTTTTTCGATTCACTACCAATGGTTTGTGGAGTAATTTTTATTCTTCAATTTTCAATAAACTTTATGTATTCCTGATGGCTCAGTGACATTCTTTACTAAGTATAGTTCAAACAGTCCTCCAAAACAAAATTTCTTGATTGCCCAACTTAGTGAAAAATGTCCCTTCAATAGTCATCCATTTCTCTCTCACAGATCACCATGATTTTGTCACAGTCTGTTGGTGGAAATTAGGATTTCCATTGATCCCTATTTTTTTTTTCCAGGCCAAGTGGACTTCTCAAAATTTTCACAATAATTGCAAAAAGTATAATTTGATAATCACTTTCAGTGTTATGTTTGTTTCCATTATATAGTTTATTAAGGAAGATACTGAAAACAGTACATGCAAATTAATTATGTAACAACTTTAAAAAATTGCACTAATCTCTTGGATACAAATTTCATGTGTTTAATGTATGTTTTCTTTTTATTTATTTTATCACTGTTCTTGAATGAATGCGAGTACCAGTTTAAATATTTGCCTTCTAACAACTAATTAATATTGATAGGTAATTGATTTTCATCCAAAGTAAGGATGATATCACTATTCATCTTATCTACTGTGATTAATTTTACAATTAAAGAAATGTAGTCTCTTAGATTTCAATTTGAACATTTCTTGTTGGGTCCTGTTGACTTTACTGATTTCAATAGCATAACACCTTGACAATTCTAATATTACAACTATAAGCTTGAATGTAGGGGTAGAAAAACATACATAAAACAAGAGGTAATGGACACTAAGTTTTTATAGTTGATTCAAGAATTTATCTGATAATGTAAAAGAAGATGTTCAAATCTTACAAATGTATGTATGTATGACCTCATAATTAATCAAATGTGTCTCTAAATTATATTTCTAAATCATATTTACTTACGATTTACTAAGTGTCAATTTCTGATAAATGGCCTACACAAAATCTTTCAAAACTACATAAAAATGTATGTATTGGTTATCCAGATCTCAATATAGTGAGACACTAAAAATGACAAAATTTGACTTATGAAAGGTGTTTCCAGACCTATACTTTATTATTTGATGGGGGAAACAAGTTTCTTCTCAGATGAAGAATGGGCTCGAAGGGCTGAAACATCGAGCTTACTATGCTCAACCAATAAATTGATCCTCAACTCAACCAATGAATTTCCTTATAAATGGAATGTGTTCAGTGATTCCAGAATATAGATTTGGGTACCAGAGGAGATTTTACATATAACTGGAATGCAAATTTTTGTATGTCTCTCTAGATCTCTGGATATTATTATTTTTTTACTCTTTCTCAAGATAAAAGCAGTAAAATTCATGAAGTACTATTGAATTTCAGAAATTTTGTTACTGATCCTGCCATATCCTATTTCTCACTATAGGTATTCAAGTGGCTCAAACAGTGTGACTAACCTGTATTAAAGACTTAAGGAACTTCTGATAAGTTTCCCAGTTTTCCTCTGCTTATATGATTGCTCATGTAGAAGGAAAATTCAGCTAGAAACTCAACCCAACTCATTAGATTACCTTTATAAGAAATATTCACAGGACCACGTTCTTGTTCTTGATATATATATATATATATATATATATATATATATATATATATATATATATATATATATATATATATATATAAAGAAAACAACCCAAAACTTTATTAACTAACCAAAAAGACAGGGATTTTATTTCTGAAACTATCTAATGTAAATTGTGGAAAAATTTTTAGGCAACACTGTTGTGGTTAAAAGGTAATACTGACTGATGAGTGAATGAATGAAAGGAGATCAAAGCACAAAGTTACAGAAAAACAAAATAGTCCCCCTAAGCCCAGAGACTTACTGCATTCCAGCAAAGCTAGTATCTAGTGGGATCTTCACATTTTGTGTTCTAATCAGTAATGCTGAAGTTCCTGTAACGCCTGAATCAGTTTGATCCCTACAGGGAGTATTTGCATCAGTGATGGTGCTGTACAACAGAAGCATATATCTGCAAATGCTTTCTCTTGTTGGCTTTTTTTATTCATTTACTTACTATAATTTCCATGTTGAGAACCTAGGCAGTTTGGATGCTCACCTTACTAGACCTGGATGGAGGTGGGTGGTCCTTGGACTTCCCACAGGGCAGGGAACCCTGACTGCTCTTCAGGCTGGAGAGGGAGGGAGAGGGCAGCGGGGAGGGGTGGGAAATGAGTTCCCTGCCTTGTGGGAAGTCCAAGGACCTCCCACCTCCTTCCAGGTCTAGTAAGGTGAGCATCCAAACAGCCTGGGCTCCCACAAAGCCAGTACGCGCCACGTGCCATAGGATCAAAACCCATTGCCATTGTTCTTGACTTCTTAGCAGTCCTCATTGTCCTCTATGTTTAGCGAGTCCGGTTTTATCCCATGCTTTTTCAGACTCTGACATCCAATCACCACTTCACTCATATTTGACTTCTTTTTTACAATTGTATATTTTTTAAAGCTTTTTAATAGAGTTTAAAGGGCAGAAAAGATAATTTGCTGTGAAATTACCAAATAGCAAAATGCAAACAATATGCACAGGAAACTAATAGATGCTGAAAGAGAAAAAAATTGGTCTTTCCTGGGGATGGGCTCACTAATTCTTTATCCAGCAGACAAAGGTTTACAATATTTAACATCTCAGTCTAACATACTTCACACTATGATACTTCAATTGAATAAAGCATACTATATTACTTACTTTACAAATCCACTTCTCGATATGTTCATTTTAAATAACTTAATGATATTATTGTTTATTTTCATATGTAGTGATAGCATGCCTGCTAAAGAAACTAAAGAAGAGAATGGCTTCTTTTGGCCAGCTGTAGAGTCTACAAGGAGGCAATCAGAAAGTTGAGAGGAATTAATTTTCAGTTTGCTTTCTTCTTTGTTTTTAGTTTAGGGTCCACAGACCATATAATATCACCATCTAACTTAGGCAGTTCTTCCAATCACAGCTGAAGCAATGTAGAACATCCCTCACTGATATGCTTTGAATTTTGTCTGGATGCAAATTCTAGACTCTGTGAGGATGGTAATCACAATAGCCTTCTAATTCAATTCTTTAATAAAACTTTCCCAAACATTCATAAAACTCTTATGAAAAAAATCCTTCAGGACTGAAGAATTTCAGTTGTAATGGAGCTATTTCTTCTTAAGCAGGCAATTTAAGAAAGATTTAAAAACAGCAGCAGGCATGGAGTACTGAAGAAAATTAATAAATGTAATACTATCTTGTGAAATTTAGCAAATGTGAAAAGTTGAAATCATAATATTTACTCAGAATTCTCTCTTGTCATTAGAACTTGGACATTGATTCTATGGATACTCAGGTAACAGAAGGCATTAGTTATCAGTTGCTTTGCAGATGGAGATATGGGCACGAACAGTGACAAATTTCAAATTTTCATACCTCTGTTATTCCTTTTTAAATACTTGTGTGAAAAAAGAAGACAATTTACATGATTATTATCCTCGGGGTAGTTTTTGGATCTTAGAAAAGAAGTGACTTTTATGAGTAAAAGAAATGTTGAACGTCAGGGCATGATGATATTTCATGAATGATTCAGGTGATTTAATAAAATAATCTACCTGTTGAAATCTCAAATTGCACTTCATAAGAATTATATATTTAATGTAAATTTAGATATATGTGATATGAGTTTTTTAAGGAAGTAGAAAACATACTTTGCTCCATTTAATGAATGCCATTAGAGTTGTCAATAACTTTAGTTGCTTTTAGACTGCTTAAGTCATTATAATTATAGTAACCTTCACATTTCTAAGTAAATATTTAAATTTATACATGAGATATAAAACTTAATAAAAATATAGTGATCACAAAGCATGGTTTACAGATTTTCTCTGAATTGAAAGCATTTCAATGAACATCTTGTGTTGATTGTAATGAAACTTTTAGTGGCAATCTGGCTTTGACATCATTGTTGTGCTTCACTTACTGTGGCCTTTAAGTCCTGTGAAATTCCTCTGGCCGAGGGTGTGCTGACACATGATGAGTGAGAAGGGAATGTCACTCTTGCAGGAGTTTGGCTTACATTGTAAATGGTTGGTATACAGCTATTTATATCCCTAATCAGATCATTTGCATTAGGTTGAAAGGGACATTATTCCAGGCTGATTGACTAATAGGCAAATGTTTAACAGATATAAGATATAGAAGCAGAGATCTACTTCCTGCATATATTGTCTGACTTGCTGTGAAAATGGCACATAGTATAATGACCCAGGAGTAATATGAATAATCTGATAACACACTCTGACAATACAATGTACTCAATGAAGTTAGAAAAAAAAATCAACCCTTCATTGCCGGGCGGTGGTGGCGCACGCCTTTAATCCCAGCACTCGGGAGGCAGAGGCAGGCGGATCTCTGTGAGTTCGAGACCAGCCTGGTCTACGAGAGCTAGTTCCAGGACAGACTCCAAAACCACAGAGAAACCCTGTCTCGAAAAACCAAAAAAAAAAGAAAAAAAAATTAACCAAAACATGAGGAATTTGTCATATCATAACTTTTCAGTCAAAAATTAAAAAATAACTGGTAGCCACTTTGATTTTAATGCTTTTAAGATCTCAAATACACACAAAATGTTCTCTTATTATTTCTTAGTAATTAAAATTAATATGTTCAGGTATTTGAGTTAAGACTTAAAGTTGTAATATTCAGTGCTGAAACAGCAAAAATTAATGCAGCAAGTCATGTCCATATATTTGTTGATCATTTAGTATTTAGCATAGGTTGTAACAGAGGTGTCAAAGAGTTAAATCTACTTCTCTCATTTATAACTTATTTATTTTTTCTTATGTGGATATATCATTTTCATTTGAAGGATAGTGTTATGTGTTCCAAGATATAAAACATAAGAAGTAGTAAAATATTTAACTCTGTTATTAAAACTCATGAAAAAAGTCATGCACCTCTTGCTCTCTTATGAGCTTTTCTAGATTATACATAATATGGAACACAACCCCTCAGAGACTTCCGAGTCGGTAAAAGATTGACATAGATTGCAACATAGCTATCCTTAATTGCTAACATTCACTTTAGAGTGAGGACATAACATGTTTGTCTTTCTGAGTCTAGATTACCTCATTCAGGATTATTTTTGGCTACTTCTTTCCCATTTGTTTTCACATTTCCTGATGTCATTGTTTTTAAGAGCTCCATTGTGTAAATGTACCATATTTTCTTTGATTGAGGGCCATTTAGGTTGTTTCCAGCTTCTGTCTCCTACTAATAATGCTTCTTTGAACATAGCTGAGCAAGTAGAATGATTGAATATCCTTTGGTTATATGCCAAGCGTGGTATAGCTGTGTCTCAAGTTAGGTTGATTCCCAACTTTTGGAGAAACCTCCACACTGATTTCAAAAGTGACTGTGCAAGTTTGTTTCGGATCTTAGCCATTCTCACTAGTGTAAGTAAAGGAAAACTACACTACAATCCACAGTTCTATAAAAGGTTAAGCAACAAGGAGGGCCCAAAGGGGTTGGAGTTTCATGAATTTCCCCAGGAAGAGGAAATATAAAAGATCTCTTGAAGAGACTGGTGGCTGGAGAGATGGCAACATGAGGAATTGGGTTGAGGGCCATGGACACAGCAGGAGAATAATGAAAAAGACATTTTGATGGGGGGGAATTAATTTTGGTGTTATGTAGAAGCTTGATACAAGAGAAACTCCCATAATTTCACAAGAATGACCCCAGCTAAGACTCCTAGTGATCGTGGATCAGTAGCTTGAACTGTCCATCTCTTTCATTCAGATTGGTAACTACCTTGTCATGAGATAGCCTTAATGCCATGACTGATGGTAACAGAATCAGAGCTCCACAGGCAAGCACCGGACCAAGCTCAAGGAACCCTGTTGGAAAGAGGGAGGACACATTGTACATGCCAAGGGTTCAATGTCTGTAGTGAGAGGCCGCTCATTTGCTTCCTGGCCATTCAAATAGAAACAATTACACAGAAACTATATTAATTACAACACTGTGTGGCCAATAGCTTAGGCTTATTATTAACTAATTCTTACATCTTCAATTAACCCATTTCTATTACTTTATGTTTTACCACAAGATTGTGGCCGAAGTTCTGGCACCTGTCTCCTGCAACTAAGTGGCAGTTCCCTGACTCCGCCAACTTTCTCTCTATATTTCTGTTTGGATTTCTGACCTGTCTAATTCTGCTCTGCCATAGGCCCAAAGCAGATTCTTTATTAATCAATAGTAATAGAACATATTCACAGTATACAAAGGGGTTATCAGAGGCCATCACAAGGGTCCAATAGAACCAGCTAACCTGGGTAGATAGGAGCTCATAGACTCTGTACTGACAGTTAGGGAGCCTTCATGGGACCCTCCTAGGCCTTCTATGTATCTGTACCAGTTCTGTATCTTGATGAACTTGTAGACTCCTAGTAGTGGAATCATTGGCAGTCTCTAACCCTTTGCCTCACTTCCAGGATCCTTTTTTTCATACTTGGTTGCCATGTCCAGTATTAATACAAGGGGAAGAGCTTAGTCATAACTCAACTTCATATGCCTTGCTTTGTTGTCTTCCATGAGATGCCTGTCCCTTTCTGAACAGAAACACAGGAGAATAGATAGGGAAATAGAGTGGGTGTGGACAGTGGAGGATGAAATGGAAGGAGAGGAGGGAGAGCAAACTGTAGTCAAGATGTAAAAATAAATGAATAAATTTAATTAATACTAGTAAAAAAATTGATATAGAAATCATTTAATTTATTTTGTTGTCTTGCAAGTTTTCAGAGAGAAAAATTTAATAGTTCAAGCAACTGAAGCTTACAGATAGCAAGGACCTATAAGAAAGGGATTACTGAGCGACATAATATTGACAGTAAATTCTTAGTAATATATTTATATATTCATAATATATTGATACTAAATCATCCAGTTGTATTTAAAATATTTTCATTAAAATTACTAAGCCTTAAGTGGGTTGATTGACTTTTACCCACTTACCACCCAGTTCATTAATAAGATGTCATCCAGCCAGTTTTGGTTTGGTAATTGTCTACTGCTACTTCCTGAGCTGGAAAGCAGTAATTATACTAATGCCCCACAATCAACTCATTCCCATTCAGAAGCAGTTATTAAGTAGCTACTAATAGTAGAATAAAATTATGATGATTAAAGAATGTTCTCCATCAAAACACAGTCATGGGAAACGACTGCTGTTGTAGAAGCTCCTGAGAACCAAAGTCTGATTCTTGCTCCTTTAAGCAAGGTCAAGTTAGCATCCTGGAGGAAAACATGTTTGATAATTGGTAAGGTAGAAGGAGATTTTGAAGAAAAATATGTACTAAGGAGAACAAAATACAACAGCAAGTGAAAATGTGATTGGACTATGGAAATGTAAGTGTGTGTGTGTATGTATTAGTCCTATTGGACCATAATATAAGGCAAAGTGTCACATCAAAGAAAGAAGGAACACAAACTTTGTATAATGTACAGTCTTAACATCATATGAGCTAGATTTTATCATGAGGTAAAGGAGACTCAAGGGAAGTATGTAAATTGCAAATGGAAAGATGCATAGAAATTATTCTTATTGACTGGTTTGCATTTTTATTGATGAGTTTAATATCAATGTATATCTTCAAAATGATTTTTAAAGAAGTATTGGCATTCTAGAGGTATTGTGATAAGGATGGTTTTTAAAAGACATGCAACAACAAAACTGCAGATATCTTTGATACATCACTTAAATGCATATTCATCTTTACAAAATAGAAATATTCAGAGATATCAGTGATAAATACCTATAGTTGCAAAATTGTGGGCTAACTTATTTCCTTTAATTACATGATAATATTTATGCCATGTGGAAACTAATAGTGAAAAAATGAGAGACATATTTAAGTGAGAAAGAAACAAAATCTCCTCAACTAAGTCCTACAAAAATCAGTAATTTATTGAAGTACTGGTGTCACAGGCTCCTATCAGGCAGTGTTTCATTTCAATTTTTCTTCTTAAAATTTGCTATGACAAAACCCCTGCAAAGGTATGTACAAAATTCTACTGTGCAACTGTTTTTAAAGATGAACAGGAACATACATCATTTCATATTTAATCTGTTAACACCTTGCATGGCATAATAGCTATTAATAAAACTACATTTCCTCTATTAAAGTATTACTTAACAACTTAGACATATATTACATAAATGCATTATACGTAAAGAAGCTTGAAGCATTTAATAGAAAATGAATTTCTTTTCTCATTTCTTGCTATTAGTTTAGCTCATCAAAAATAGACTGCAGTGACAATGATGTTGCCTGTATTGGCCTTCTCTAGATCCGCTGCATATATGTTATGTTCGTGTAGTTTGCTGGCTTTTATTTTGTCGGGGAGGACATCCTAACTCTGGGAGTGACGTGTCTCTGACAATTTGCCTGCTCTTTGGACACTTGGTTTGTGTCAAGTCATATTGTGTTGTGTTTGGGTGATATTCCTGGGTGGTCTGCTTATCTCTGAAGGGGAACTGAGGAGGAGTTTATCTTGGGGAGGGGTACAACTAGAGGGAGGGCAAATTGGTTGGAATTTCTGTATGAGAAAAAATAAATTTAAAAATGAAGAATCTGATAAACACAAAATAGGGTATGTATTAGGGGATAGGGAAAAACTAAATAAAGGCAGCACATATGTGTTAAGAACAAAACTTTAAAGTTAATTGTTTTTCTAGTTCTAATTATGTCGTGTATTTCTCCATTTTTGTGATGGAGAAGATCAAACCATATATTCAATACTGCAAGTAAAATTCAATTGGAAGCTATACAGATTCAAAACTGCTTTTGAAATGGAAGCACCTTAACATGCATAGTTTTGGGATTTGGTTAATTTTGATGTGTTAAAAATTTTTGTAAGCAGTTTTTAAAATAAAGTTTATAAAGTTAAAATGAGACTGGAAATGATAAGTAACTTGCACAAGAAGTATTGCTTTCATGCTAAGCATGAATGTTGAAATTTATTTTAAAGTGTTCGTGAGTGTGTGTAACTTCCAGAGAAGCAGCTGCTTTCTGCAGCTGTGAATGTTCAAGCAGGCATGCCTTATGATCTGACCTGGATCACACAAATAGCTAGAATGACAAATCCAGGATGAAGGCCAGAGCAGCTTTGTCCTTAATCCACTACTCTGTATAGAGAAATATGCAGCTTCTGAAAGACAAGCTAATTCTATGGAAGCTTAGTTTATGCTGGCTTATATAACTGAGCCTGCATAAAAGACAAATTCTGATGGCTCAGCACTCTCCAGATCCATGGAAATTGTTCCTCCTTGATAACTGAATGACAGAAAAGGTAAAGGCAATCTTCCTTTTTGTCCATTCTCTTAGGCATAAAATAAGATCAAATAATATCAGACATAAAAAGGAAAAGCCAAGCCTACTGTTAAAGATGATTTTTCTAGTTTATTTTCATAAGTGAGTTTATAATTTCAAGTAAATAGATTGCTAATAATTACATTCAAAGATTACAACATTACATGAAAAAATATATTAACCTCCTAGAAAAAGCATCTGATATACATGCACTTACACGGACAGTTTTTTTTTTAAAGTAAATATATTTCTTCTCTATTTTTTTCACTTAATTTCTAATGACATTTGACAAAGATATAAATGTTTCCAGGTTATAATAAAGTCAGGTTCTTTAAAAATAACATTAAACAAAATACATGTCAGATTTTTAAATATACAATGTTTAAAAAATATTATCATAATTTGGTAGAGATATAGAATCCTAAACATCATAGTGTATTAGTAACACTTCTGTTTAGTCCATAAAACTTGACAGAAAGCCCATATTGCTGAAGACACTACATATTTGAGAAACAGATCATGGATATATTAAAGCTAAGTTGGATTCACCTGAAAACTTCATCTCAACTGACTTGTTTTTATAATCTACAAGGTGCTATGTATGATGGTGGGTAAATGCAATCATCAATCTTACAGCAATGGCTATGGTGCAGTAAATAAGAGACTGTAGAACTCTAAGTGTTAAATGGAACCTTTATACTGTGTTCCCTCATTCCAAGGCTCAGGGACACTTGGAAAATAAGGGATAGAAACCTGAAAGTATCAGAGGTGGTAAATGAAAATAAGAAAACAGTGCCCTCCACACACAACAAGGAAACTGCACATATGGATTCATAGTGGTTATTACAACATTTATAATACCAGACAAGCTCCACAAGACTATCTCTAGAATGGGGATGGGCTAGACATAAGCTCCCATCACTTGTAAGCAGATAGGTATTGGCGACTGAAAGGTGTTAGAAGAGAGAGATTAAGTTTTCTTTAAGTATTGTCTCTGGTAAATTCATCTTGCTCCAATGGAAGCTCTCTCTCTCTCTCTCTCTCTCTCTCTCTCTCACACACACACACACACACACACATATGTATATATAATCAGCACAAATTGGATGTTAATGAGTGAAAACAAAGAAACAATGATACAAAGTGGAGTGGAAAATAAAAAGAAACAATGATACAAATTGGGGTGGAGGAGAATGAGGAGGGATGAATGTCATCAAAATTCTCAAAAGACTGTTGTAGGATCTGCGGGCTGCTTTTGCCACCCAGCTCCCGCCACTGGCTAGCTTTACCCGAAATAACAACACACAAATTATATTCTTTTAAACACTGCTTGGCCCATTATATCCAGCCTCTTCTCGGCCAACTCTCACACCTGGATTGCCCATTTCTAATAATGTGGGTAGCACCCCAAGGTGTGCTTACCGGGAAGATTCTAGCCTATGTCCATCCTGGGTCAGAGCTTCATGGCCTCTGCCCCGGAGAGCAACGGCTTGGCATCTGAGCTCACTTCCTCTTCCTCCCAGCATTCTGTTCTGTTTACTCCAACCACCTATGTTCTAACCTATCAGAGCTAAGCAGTTTCTTTATTATTTAACCGATGACCTTCCTCCATCATTATAAAATAAAACAAATTAAATAAAATAATGATTCAGCTAAGACTCTGTCACATACGGAATAATTAGTTAAGAGAAAATGAAAAGGTATCCAGAAGTCTAGCTTTTATTGTTTAAATTGGTACTGAGTTTAATAAAATTAGGATTACCAAAGAAATAATTTATACATATATGTAAGCCGGGCGGTGGTGGCGCACGCCTTTAATCCCAGCACTCCGGAGGCAGAGGCAGGTGGATCTCTGTGAGTTTGAGACCAGCCTGGTCTACAGAGCTAGTTCCAGGACAGGCTCCAAAGCCACAGAGAAACCCTGTCTCAAAAAAAAATACATATATGTATACTAAATATAAAAATAAATCTGATAGTCACCCTAATTTTTTAAAGCCCATACCAAATTTACTTTTCAAAACAAATAGCTGTCATGATTAATAAGAGTGACCACAATGTAAAGCATAAGCCTTACATGTTTTAGAATTATTTTAAGCAAGAAATCTTCAATTATTTATTAGAGAAATGTTCCAGGACCACAATTAATGCTTGAAATCACAACCCTAAACCTGGCATAAAGTTTTTGTTTCATATGATTGTCATAATATGTTAATTTGTTTATAAAATAAAGAATTATAACAGATAATAATGAAGGGTGCTTATTATAACAATTTATTTCAATATAAGTTATTAGAATGTGGTGTGTCTTATATATTAGTAGCTGATTTTTTTAACCAAGACAATTAGGAAGTTTTCATTGATGGTAGAAAACATGGCACGGGAATGCTGGACAAGAGAATCATTCCCATTCTGAACAGGACAAAATACAGAGGTGAGATTTCAACATGCTACTCAGAACAGTATACAATCTAAAACTTACTAGTCATTTTTTCTAGAATTTTTCATGAAATACTTTTGGACAAGAGTTGATTTAAAAGATTTCTGTAAAAAAGAAGGAAGTCAAGCCTGGCATTGTGATTTTTACCAGAAGATGCTGCTTTCTTCAACTTAAACTGAAAGAACCAAGATTAGGAATAGAAACATAAACTTTCATGAACTTAGCATTAAGTTAGGTTATTTGTAAAAGGTTTTGACTGATGTGTAGGGGCTGTTTTCAATATAGCTCATGCCACTGCAATTATATAAGCACAGTTAAAAGGGTAGGGAGGGGGAAAGATGACAAAAGAGAAAGGCAATGAAGAGAAAGCAAGTTGGGGGCAGGTAGGTACAAAGAGAAGGAGAGAGAGGAAGGCAGGATCAGGAAGGGGAGGGCAGGAGGGACAACTCCCTCTTAAGAACTGTGTGTCACATCCAGCAACTGTACAACATTTTTCTATTGTGGGAGGTCATTTTCCAACAGCTGGATGATCCGAAACTGTAGCATGACTGTTGATGCTTAGTGGAAACTCTGTGATCTGGATAGCAGGGCATTTTCAAAGTAACAAAATGTAATTCTAGACTACCAAAACTACATGAAATAGAAAACATTGTGGGACTGCTAATTCCTGTGATTTATCACCTGAGCCAAGATAATAAAATAGAAAAAAAAAAACTCATTTTTCTTAATGAAAAAGAAAAGTTTAGCTATGGATTAAGAAATGTTACTGAATAGGTGTCTTTTGTAAATATTGAAATATTACAGAAAGTAGGAAATTAATAAACTGAAATCAGTGACCATAAAAGTTTAATAAAACTGTAGTTTGATTTGGCATGACATAAATGTCAAAAAAGAATCACCAGCCGAAGACATTTTATTACCAAGGCCCTTCAGCACCAATAAATCCACTGACAATTGGCCTTTAAAAAATAGTAAAAGAGGAAAAAATAATAATAAATAAATCCAAGCTACTTAGTGATTATAGATTATAACAAAATGGTACTGAAGGGTCCTTTATCTATTGTTTATGTCTCGGAATGTTTGCCTGTTAGACAATAGAAAGTTTCAGAAATATTCTGCCCAACATTTGACTAAGAGTTAACACTTGTGTTAGAACAGTAAGATTTGTTATTGTTTATCACCAGCTGACTTTTGTCCTGATTGTTTTTATATGAAAGGAAAGTAATTTTCACAAAGTGAATGTAGGTATCAATTTACAGAGTAACCTTTATCTGCCAGCTCCGTGTTCTGCCTCCACCTTCTTAGAGAATCTTTTTCAAAATACGTATGTTCACTTTATCTTTTTCCTTTTTTGTCTCTTGGTCTCAAGATTCTGTTTGCCTTCTTTTACTTTTATTTACATGTTTGAAATGTTTCATTCATATAAACAAGTTGTGATGAATTTAACTATTCCAGGAATGGTTTCTTTTCAATATGGGTGAGGACATGTTAAGGAACAATTGACTAGTCTGTCACATTGTAGAGTACAGAGATTTTAGTGTGTATGTTTTTGGGATTCTTGTGAAAGCAAAACAGTAACTCCCAACAGTAGGCACAGTAAACAGCTAACATTGGGACTTAAAGGAACATGAAGAATACTGCATTGCAGACAGTATGAATTACTATCTCTGTTGTGGTTCCAATGTGAGGCTTAGCACAGTGGAAGCCATGTACCAGCAGCCCCCGTTACTAAGGCACCTTAACAGTGACTCTGAACCTCTGTCCTTCCGTAGGACTTGCACCTTGCTGTTGATATTAGGAGACACAGAAGACAGAGGAGCAAACCAACTTGTGCTATGAAGTGGAGTTAAACAAAATCTGCCCTGTGGAAAACTTTCCTGATCAAATCAACTAGCAGATAATCAATTTTACGAAAATTCAAAAGATAGAGAGACTTTGTAGAATAGATTTGTATTATTTTTTTTAATGCCAATGGCAAAGCTACCAGCTCTGTATATGACATCAAAATAACACATTTTTTTTTTTTTGGTAAACAGAAATGTTTGACACAGTTTTACCCTGTGGATCATCTATAAGTAAACTGAACTTACCATAGGATTGCAGTATTGTTCTACATATTTCTTAATAGCAAATGCAGAAGCTATATTTTTTGCTAAATGTCTATATCACTGTTTATTTCATAATAAACAGTGTTCTGGTTTAGGCTATTTGGATCCTTTTAAAGTCACAATTCTCTTGGCAATCAGAAGATGAAACTCTAAAGAAAAAGTATAAACAGAAAATGGAACAGTAAGATATTTTCAGTTATATAGAAAAATTGTAACACGTTTTCTTCTTAAGGGGTAGTAAATATATTGATCATGATAGAAGGTAAACATGAATCTTCAAATTTAGGAAAGTAACCTTATAAAATATATTGGGCATATGAATGTGATGGCTCAGCAGATGAACACTCTTGCTACCAAGCCTGAGGACCCGAGTTTAGTTGCTAGAATTTGAGTGGTGGAAAGAGAAAATTGACTCCTATGAGTTTTGCTTCCCTCTTATTTTCATAGGTGTACTCTGGCATCCTCACATGCCTGCACATTTTTATACACGCACACTCATGCACACACATACACACACACACGCACACACACACACACACACACACACACCAAAAAAAAAAGAGAAAGAAATAAGTTTTAAATACAATCATAAAAATTGCATATAAATGTTTGGGGCCCATGTTTGGTACTGCCCCTGGAGAGACATGATCAACCATTTACTTACCCTAGATAAAGAAGCAAGGATAGAAGTCCACTTTATTGAACCGAGTTTTATCAGGGTTTCTTATAAGAATATCTCTGTTAAACAATTCAGGTGGGTAGATTCTTTTCTATGGCTGATCACTTTTCCTTCTGGTTGGTTCATCAGATCTCTGCTTCTTTCAGGTGCTCGGGTGCTCGGAGACTGTTTTCTGAAGCTCAGTTTGCCTCAGAGAGTCTTACATTTGTTTCTTAAAGATGCTTGGAAAGAGAGAGCCTAGAATATTCCTTTCATTTCTGGAACTTCCTGAAGCTTTTGAGTTCTTTGCTCAAACTGTATTTAATAATCTCCTCCTGTCTTTGTGGCTGAGGTGTGTTTCTTGTAAACAGCAGAATGTTGGATCCTGTTTGCGTATCCAATCTCTTAGCCTGTGCCTTTTTATAGGTGAGTTGAGTCCATTGACATTAAGGGATATTAATGACCAGTGGTTGTTAACTCCGGTCACTTTTTTATTCATAGAATTTGTGTGTTTGCCTTTTTTTAGTTGCGCTGGTGAAGGGTGTCTAGATGTTTGAGTTATGGTGGTCATTGTTGGTCTCCTTGGTTTGTGATTTTCCTTCTATTACTTTCTGTAAGGCTGGATTTGTGGCTACGTATTGTTTAAATTTGTTTTTATCCTGGAAAATTTTGTTTTCTCCATTTATAGTGAATGAAAGCTTGGCTGGATATAGTAGTCTGGGCTTGCATCCATGTTCTCTTAGCTTCTGCAGTACATCTATCCAGGACCTTCTGGCTTTCATGGTTTCCATAGAGTAGTCAGGTGTAAGTCTGATATGTTTATTTTTATAAGTAACTTGACCTTTTTCCTTTGCAGCTCTTAATATTCTTTCTTTATTCTGTATGTTTTGTGTTCTGATTATTATATGGCGAGCACTGGACTGAGCTCCCAATGTCCCAATGAGGAGCAGAAGGAGGGAGAATATGAGCAAAGAAGTCAGGACCACAAGGGGTGTGCCCACCCGTGGAGACAGTGGGGCTGATTCTTTGGGAGCTCACCAAGGCCAGCTGGACTGTGACTGAAAAAGCATGGGATAAAACCGGACTCTCTGAATTTGGCGGACAATGAGGGCTGCTGAGAAGCCAAGGACAATGGCACCGGGTTTTGATCCTACTTCATGTTCTGGCTTTGTGGGAGCCTACCCAGTTTGGATGTTCACCTTCCTAGACATGGACGAAGGGGGAGGACCTTGGACTTTCCACAGGGCAGGGAACCCTGACTGCTCTGCAGGCTGTAGAGGGAGGGGGAGGAGTGGGGGGAGGGGAGGAGGAGAGGGAGGAGTGGGAGGGAAATGGGAGGCGGGGAGGAGGAAGAAATTTCTTTTTTTTCCAATAAAAATAAATAAATAAATGAAGTTATATTTAAAAAAAATAATATCCTCCTGCCTCATGGAATGCTTGCCTCTCCCTAGAATATTCCATATACTAAGGATGTTCCCTCCAAGTTGGAGGGTTTTATAAAATCTACAAAACAGTACAGACAAAATCCCAAGACAGTTTAAGCACATATGTGTTAAGGGTCATATTTTCTCATATGACAACTCTAATGCCTTACAGCTCTGGCACCACTGTTTGAGGAAAAGCCACTTCCTTTCTGAATTCACACATATGTGAAGGTGTATTTTTGTGTATACATATATGTGTTTCTGAGCAACAAGTTCATTCATGTACAACTATGTATATAGATATCAGAGGATAGCTTTGAGCATCATTCTTTAGGTTCTGTGTACATTATTTTTAAAATATGTATGCTAATTCTCTGAGAATTTCATACATTTTACTTTGATCATATTGATCCCAAATCCTCTCTTTTACTCCTTGAAAAACAACCCTCACCTTGCTACTACATCTCAAATTTCTTGCACATTTTTTTTTGTTTCTATATTAAGTCATCTAATCTGAATTGGACTGTCCATATAGAGTGTTGTCAGCCTACCGAGGTCTATATCCTTGAAGAAACCTGCCTCCTCCCACTGTAGAAGTCATCTACTTTCTATAGTTCCCCTTCTCTCTCCATTGTCCTAGATTATGATGTGAAACAGATGTGGCACTTGTAACTCAGCACCCATAGTCACTTAACCAAATGTAAACTTTATCAACCAGGAGCCAGATCACAAAGAAATTTCTCTGCTGAGGAAAATTGTCATAGGATGTGGATAAATCTAATTAGTTCTGACCATTTTCTGCTCTGTTGATTAGTTCTTATAGTCCTGGAAGGTACCATGAAGGCTACTGAGGGTGTAGCCTTCAAAACATCAACTGTTCTATTCAAATTGCCCTTGTGAAATATAATAATGCCAAACATGCCAAGCTATACCAATAGTTACAATAGTAAAACAAATGCTATCGGGTACTAATCACTATAGGATTTAAAGTTAACTATAGAAAAGAAAAAGTCACACTAAGTACATGCCCTCCAATCTATGATTTATAATCTGACAGTTTCCAGAGGTGAGCACACTAAAATTATTTTGGTAGATAGGAATAGCTTCAATCTTTAGAGTGGTGCTCAGAATTTATCAGGTTCTTTGTTGTTGTTTTAAACTTTCTATTGTTACTGTTATTTAATACTTATTTTTTACTTTAACAGAAAGTCACCAAGTGTGCATTATTACAATAATTTTGACTCCTATTTGTGTACTTTCTGCTTTTTTTGTTGTTGTTGCTGCTGCTGTTTCTGTGTGCTTCGTTTTGAGCTAAATTCGCATCCTTATTTTCATAAGCCAAACACTTTACCAAATGAACTATGAGCCTGCACCTTATTTTCAATGCAAACTATTCTTATTTTCTCTAAAATATTTCTTAAAATATAAAACTATTATAAAATTATAATCTGATGTGGGATTTCCCTCTGTGAAAACCATTGGTTAATAATAATAATAATAATAATAAATCTGTTGTGGGCCTATTGCAACGAAGAATAGGGCAAGGCATAAATTCCAAGCAGATAGAGGAGGCGAGAGCAGGCAGAGTCAGGAAGAAGCCATGTAGGTACAAGAGACAGACACCAGATGCCAGATTGATCTTTACCGTGAAGGCCACAACTATGTGGCAGTACACACATTAATAGAAGTGGGTAAATTCAAGATATGTAAGTTAGCTAGCAATATGCTTAAATGGTTGGCCAAGCAGTGTTTTAATTAATATAGTTTTTGTGTAATTACTGTTGGTCTGTGTGGCCGGTAACAAACAAGCAGGCTCCAGCTACAAAAGCCCATCTATATAGGTTAAGAACAATAAGTAAATATAAGTATAATAATGAAAACATGTTGGAAGAAAATAAGTAAACTAAGTTAGTAGTGCTCAAGAAAAGACCCACTCAGAAGAAATGAAAATAAAATTTAATATGAATTTTAAGATAAAATAAGATCTCCTGTCAATTAATTTAAACTGAAACAGTGTTAAGTATTTATGAAGCATTTTGAATAATCGTCATAGGGAAACACATACTTCTAATATTTCATCCTCTTTCAACTCAGTAATTACAAATTCTATCCTTATACTTAATATTCTGTAGCAAACTATGAGATTTTAAAACAGAATAACAGTAAAAAAACATGTATTTCCTTCCTGGATTTATCTATAATTTAAAAGAAGGTTATTGAAAAGATGCTTTTAGAAATTGAGTATAAATTGTGAATGGTTCGATGAATTTTGCACATTGAGTCTATTTAAAAAACTAGCATTCTCATAACTTCACTAATAATAAAAAAGTCCTGTGAAAATATTAGTATGTAATGTTTATAGAAGTCTTTTCTAGAGAAAACTTTTGTGGCTACACAAAACAAAGAGTAAACTCTTTTATTTTTCATCTCAACTTATAGATCAGAAATTTCAAAATAAGATTTAAACTCAATATCCTGCTTTATCTTTCAGACTTCTTATTTTATCAAGCTGACATTTTAAAATTAAAATAGCATCAAATCATTATTTGAAGTCAATGAAAAATACATTTAAATAAATTAACAGTGCAAAAAAAATGAAATAGCAGGTTTACAGGCAAAGGCATATTAGTACATTAACTTTCTGTAATTCTATAACCCATTAGTTCTGACAGATCAATCTGTGATTAGGGAAGAGACTCTATGCACTAATAATATGTGAGAGAAGAGGGAGAAGGATAGAGAGCTTTTTTTTTGTTTGTTTTAAATTTTCTGTTGCCATTGCTAACCAAACAACTGTTTTAAAGGAGCAGATATTTGATACGATAATTTCAGAAAGAACCCTTACATGATAAATATCTTAACTTTGTCTACTGTTTGAATGTTCCCTCTTTAGAGTATAAAATTCCAAGGTACCCTTTGGTTTTGTTATCATGACTAAGAGAAATCCCAGTCATTCTGAACTTACAAAAACAAATGCAATTGATTATTCTTTCTCAACTGTTTCCTAGTTACATAATAAAATTGACTTTTTCATTAGTCAGGCTGACCTTAAAGTTCTCCAGTGTCACAATGGATTAGAATGTATAGACACTGATAATATGCTCTCAGGGAAGTCTATCTTTCCAGGCTTTGTCTCTTCAGACTTTTTTAAGAGTATAAATGGCTTTGACTGACCTTGGTTATAGACGTTTAAAGTAGTTTTTTCTTTAAATATTTTATGTATTATCTCAAAGAAAACCATGACTGAAAATCATAATTTATAAAACATCAAGGTGAAAGGGTATTACCTTAAAACATCTGCTCTCAGAAAAAATGAACATAAGTCCACACACCCTAAGGAATTGCAGTGAATCTACAAGAATTCTTTCCTTTTGTCTAATAAACTGAAATATACATATTCATTCTGACATATTTAGCCAAATGAGTTCCACAAAATCAATATGTCAGTGGTAATCCCCAAGTTTCCAAAGATTTCACAGAACATCTGTGAGAGTGGGAAGCTTATGTATGGCAAATTCAATTTGTTCTCATCATGGATTAATATCTAAGTCTGGAAATGGGTGAATGTTTAATCCTCACATTTAATTGTGTAAACCTTTAATGATCAGGGTTTATCACAATAATTAATAACAGTTGCCCAGAAAATATAGAGAAGAAAAAAGACATAAATTCTAATATTGCCATCTCTGTCTTTTGGTGATGAATTCTGCAAACTATGGGATAAATTCACACATAGATAGATTCCACTTTTATTTACATAGATAAAATGTCAAAAGATTTCTTATTTTGAAGATATTTTAATGGAAATTTAAATTTAGCTCATCAGAAATGTTTGGATATTTATAAATTTAACTTATTTCATAATTGAATAATCAGTCATGATTATTTTGCATTAAGAAGTGGTGCACTCATGCCTTGACATATGAAAAAGTAGGAAAATGTAATAAATGTTGAATCAAATGTACTGAGTTTACAGATGATCCAGATCTAGTTATATTCTTTATATTGATAACTTTTTTGTACTTTAATTCTCTTGAAAGACCTTGAGTTTTTATGTACATGGCCACAAACCTAACAAAATAGGGAAATTTGACTTAATACCATCAATACACTTTTTTTTCCCACACCTTTTGTCAAATAGTCAACACCCGGGTATAAGGATAATATATAATGCAATATAATATAATAACAAAGGGTAGAGCTACTTGATATTTTTGCTCTTGTAGAATGAACTGAAAGATACAATTATAAAAAAAACGATTATATGCCTTCTGTAGATCTGCAACTCAGCACAGTCATAATTGTTACAGAAAGGAATCAGAGAGTGAAGTTCTCAATGGGCACGGACTAGACAAGATAGGAGAGAAGGAAGCCTTTCTAAAAGCAATGAAAATTTGTGTAGATGGAAGATGACAATGTTCATTACCAATTGTCAGAGATTTTACACAGGAAGAAAGATATTTAAAAAAAATGGAACCATTCACAAAACAATATTAGGAGGTTTTGTTATCCTGCTGTACAGTAGGGTGATTATTGATAGCAACAATGTCTTGCTCATTTTAGAAAACTAGCATAGGGCCAACAGGTTGTCTCAGTGAGCAAAATTACTTGCTTCCCAATCTGAAGATATGAGTCCCATTCTCAAAATCACATATCAAAGAGCGATTCCTGCAAGCCGTCCTCTGACCTCCACATGCATGCTACAGCACAGGCACATATACACACAAACATGCATGTGGATAAATGAACATACAAAAAAATGCAATTTAATTTTTTACAGAAGCTCTAATGGAAAGATACTGGTTGCTTTTGTCATGAAGATATGATACAGATTTGAGAGAATAGGTCATTTTTGTTTGCCTTAAAAACTGTGAATTGTTGACATGTGACCAAAGCATAAATAGTTCCCCATTTATAAATTATCAAAGATATTTATTCTATTTTTTGTTGATTTGTTTAGCTTCCTTACTTGTGGTTCTTGCATAACTTAAAAATAGCTTTGTGATATTTAAGGGTATTTATACATTTTCTTCTTTATCAGCTACTTAACATGGGTATAATGGGTTCTCATTATATCCTTCTTACATCTTTCCTACCCTATCAGAACTTCACCCACACGCAGAGCAGCGACACCAGTTGCTGTTCAGTTTCAGGACTTGTGATTGGTTTTAGCCCATTTAGTTTAACCTTATCTGTTTGACCACTGGGCTGTAACTATCTATTGATGCCTGACAGAGTCACGAATAGATTCTCAACTGAAGGCAATTACCACCCATCTTCCCTCCCTCTCCTCCATCTTTGTCTGATTTTTTTGGCAGACAATATTTATGCAGCCACGATTTATGCAGTTGCAGATGCTATGGGTGTGTGATTGTAATAGGTATGTCTTTAATTTAAAGATAGTGTTTAGCATCCCTTCACTCTATACTCCCAGTCAACTATTCTTTCAGACTCATCCTCTGCAATATTCCCTGTTCCTTACAGTGAGTGGTATAATTTTTT
Organism: Microtus obscurus; assembly: GCA_963919715.1. Taxonomy (NCBI): domain Eukaryota; kingdom Metazoa; phylum Chordata; class Mammalia; order Rodentia; family Cricetidae; genus Microtus; species Microtus obscurus. Next base: position 10,042,722 of record CAWTZC010000190.1, on the reverse strand, counting down.
TGTTTATTGCTTGATATCACCAGATACTTATTATCAGCACCTGGGGACATCATGAGTCTATGAATTCGATGCCGTTCATTATAAACTGAACCTTATCTGAAACTCAAATGGTTTCTCACCAATATATGAGCTTTTAGAATCCCTTGAAATAAAATGCAAAATAAGCATATTTTGCATATATTTTTGTATCATTAAAATAATTTAATATTTTAGACCTATATTTAAATAATGTTAAAATTAAGTAGTATTGGTATGAGCTGAATAGGCAGATATTTAATGATATTTTCTTTTCAGAAGTTCTATCGTTATATTCAGATATATTTATACCATTCAGTTATGGGACAGTTTTCATATTAATGCCCTATATGCACAGACTTAAATTTTTAAATCAGGCTTTCCAAGCCTTTGTCTTTGGTTTTCCTGTATCCCCTAGTTTTCTGATTTGTTCTTATAGCTTTGTTTTGAAGATTTTGACCTAACATCACAGTATAAGTCATTATCTCTTTATTGATGTGTCTGTCCTTTTACTTCAATCCAATCTCAGCCTTAAATGTACAAATTTTGGTGGGAACATTTACTTGAATATATCAATAGTTCCTCAAACATGTTATGTCTATTATAAAAAAATCTTTCTTCTCCATTTCTTTTCCCAATATCTCACAGTCTTGAACCTGGACAATTAATTATGAATTGATCTGACTTTCAATGACACTGCTCTGTCTCTCCCTCCCTCCCACCCATTCTTTCCCCTGACCCTCCTTTTATTTCTTCATTACTCCCTCTCTTTCTATGGCTCTTCCTCCTTTCTTCTCTCTTTTCTACCACATTTTTTTCTCTCTCTGACTCCTCTGTGTATATAAATTTCTAAATGTACTATTTCCATCAAACTATTTATGAGATCTTGCCCATATGTGGAAATGCCATTAATAAAACAATCTCTTTTGTTTGTTTGACCTTTACATAAATGAAATCCTAATGAGTATGTCAATCCAATACTTATCCATTGTTTAATATATTCCTAGTTTGTGAGTTTATTAATATTGCTCTACTTATTGTGAGTAGCTGAACCTTAGAATTGCTTGTAATTTTATATCTATCACAAACAATATTGCAAACATTTGATCTTAGAAATGTAACTGGGTTTACATGATAAAACGGTTGCTATGTATGCAGACCAAAATGTAGCTACAACTGTAAGTAGCTATAACACACCAGAAGTGGTTTGTGTACTGAACTTCTTTACATAATCAAATTTTAATATATTTTTTTTAAATTTTGAATTTAAATTGCTACATGCTGCCAATGGCAGCCCAACTATGTAGCACAGTCTTATTACTTATATATAAGAGTAGAAATGCTAGATCACATGATGTTTTAACTTTTAGTTTTCTAGAAAAATACACATTATTTTCCCCGATATTTATAAAAATAAATCTTAATATGGAAACTCTTGCTTATTGTGCTTATCAATTGTCATCATTGCCAAGATTTACTGTTTTTCCCATTGACATAGAAGATGATATTTCATTTGGGCTTAATTTATATCTTACTATTTGAATATTTTTAGAATATTATTTTCAAAAAAATAAATGCTTTCTTAAATGTGCAAGTCTGTTACATTCATAGATTATTTACCTGTTTAAATACTTTTATTCCTTTGTTCATTCTGGTTGTATCCTCTTCATAAAGAAGAGTAGTGGCATACATTTTAGATTACAATCTTTCCATTTAATTTTGTATTTTGGAAGCATATGTATATGACATATTTTATATCTTTCTGTTTTTTTTACTCTCTAATATATGTGCATTGAGTGACAAAATTTATTGCCAAAAATATATTTGCCTTAAGTTGGCTACACTTTTAAAAGAGAATCTGAAAATATAACCACCTAAACTTTAATTATCATTCAGTTCATGGTTTTTGAAATAATTTTAAATATTGATCACCAAATATACATTTTTGTGTTTAACCAAAGAGTAGACAGGAACCTGAACGCAGAGGTCATGGATGAATGTCTTACTCCCACGGCATGTTCTACCTGCTTGTGTCTACCGTGCAAAACAACATTCTCAAGTGTGGAATCATCGCAGTGAGTTATATTCCCAAACTATCATTAATCAGGATGAGGTTGAGATGTGGGAAAAGTTGGAGAGAGTGGGAGGAGGGAACTGGGATTGGTGTGTGTAAAAATAAATACGGATAGTTTGTTTTCTTATTTTTTCTGTTTGTTTAAAAAAAAAAAAAGAATGTCATCCAGATTTGCCAGCAGGCCAATCTTTGCAGAATTTTTTTTTTCAATTGTTTCCTTCTTCTCATATATATCTATGTTTGTGTCAATTTCCCAAAATAAGCACAAATACTTATCAATGTGACACACAAACACTTAACTGATTAAAACATATACTTTCCTTTCTTGTTCATCCAAAAGATCTCCTATTAACAACACAAGCTAAAAGTATTGTAACAATAACAGTACCACAGTTTTACAATTTATAACCACTGTCAAAGTTGTCTCTTTAAAACAGCCAAAGACTTTAAAAGTTCTGAGCATCTCTGAAATTCCAAAAATTTTTCCAAAGAATCAAATTATTTCAACTGTGGGCTCCTATAATTTTTTTTTTTTGGAAAAGTTACATACTTTCTACTCCAACAAGGAAACACTAGAAAGGAGCTACATTCAAATAAAAGCAAAACTGAAGACCAATAGTATAAATGTCAGATGTCTGGGACTTAAAGTCTTTTGAGGTCAAAGAACCTCTGCAGCTCCAATCTCCAGCTCTTCTATCTTTAACTCACATGGTTTATCTTAGCTTCAGGCAACCTCTTCTCTATGACTGGTGATCTCCTTGATGCTAATCTCATAGGATGGATAACTAAAACATTCTTGGTTCTTCACTGCAATTGGACTGTATCTTCACCAGAGTCTCTCCTTGGTTCCCTTCAGGGAAGATGTTCCTGCCACTTTATTCTAAATTTATTTCATAAGCCCTTAAATCTTAGGGCTTCTACTAGAGTGGAGACAGTGTCTTCAGCAATGGCTTCTCCCAGCCTCTTTCTCATGGTACCTAACCTCAGCTACACTCCATAACCCATTCAGACCTTCAGAGACATACCAACTGGGACATCTATATTGTTACCAGATTCTGGATGTTATGAATAAAATATATCTGATCAGGTATACTTGTGGTTGGATGAAATGTACCTTAGTATATGCTCAGGAATTTTATAGCTGGGTCTTGAAGTAGAATCATTACCAATTTTCTAAGAAATGCCATATTGAGTTCCAAAGGGATTGTACATGTTTGCACTCTTCACCATTCTGAGAGATGTAAAATGGAATTTCTGAGTTCTTTTGATTTACGTTTCCCCAATGGTTAAGGGTGTTGTCTTAAGATGTCTGTGTTTCTCAGATATTTTAGAGTCCTCTGTTGAGAATTCTCTATTTAGATCTGTAACCCATTTTTAATTGGATCATTTGGTTTACTGATATCTAGTTTTTTGTGTTCTTTATATATTTTGCATGAGTCCTCTGTCTGATGCAGAGCTGATGAAAAACTTTGCCCATTCTGTAGTTTGCTATTTTGTCCTATTAATTAATTTTGTAATTAATTACAGAAGATTTTCAGTTTCATGAGGTACTATTCATTGTTTATATTCGTGTCTGTGTTATTGGTGTTCTGTTCAGAAAGTCTTTTCCTGTTCATTAAAAACTATTCCCTCCTTTCCCTGACATAAAGTTCAGCATATCTGGTTTTATATTGGGATCTTTGACCCATTTGGGATGGATTTTTGTATAGGATAATAGATATTAATCTATTTGTATTCTTCTATCTTCTGTCATCAAGTTACTACACCATTTGTTGAAGATGTTCTACATTGTCCATTATATATTTCTTTGTCAAAAAATAAGGTGTCCAGAGGTATGTAGATTTATGTATACATCATCAAATTTGATTCCATTGATCAACTTGTATTTTTTATGCTAATAATGTGTTTTTACTTACATAAACTCTGTAGTACAGTTTGAAACCAGGGATAATGATAAGTCTGGAAGATTATATATTATGCAGAAATGTTTTAGCTAACTGGGCTTAGTTTCTTTTTCATATAAAGCTAGTACTGTTCTTTCAAAGTCAGTAAAAAGGTGTGTTGGAATTTTGATGGGGATTGTACTGAATTTGAAATTGTTTTTGGTGATATGACCATTTTTATTTTGTTAGTCTACTAATCAATGAACTTGAGAGATCTTTTCATCTTCTAATGCTTTCCTCCATTTTTTTTTCTTCAGAGACTTGAAGTTCTCTTCATACACACCTTTCACTTCTTTGTCTAGGGTTATGACCAAGGTATTTTGTTTGTTTGTGTTTTATGAAAAGGGTGTTGTTTCTCTATTTTTTTTATTTCAGCCCTATTGTCATTTGTATACAGGAGGGGTGCTCTTTTAAAAATAATAAACTTGTATTAGCTTCTTTGCTTAAGTGTTTATCAAACATAGGAGTTCCCTGGTAGGATTTTGGGGGTTTCTTATGTATACTATTACATCATCTGCATATACTGAATCTTTGACTTTTTCCTTTCCAATTTGTATCTCCTTGATCTTTATTTGTCTTATTGCTTTAGATAGAACTTTAAACACTATACTGAATTGATATGGAGACAGTGAACAATAATGACTTGTTCCTGATTTTAATAGAACTGCCATGAGTTTCTCACTGTTTAATATGATATTGACTATAGACTTGCTGTAAATTGCCTTTATTGTGCTTAGGAATGTCTCTTGTATCTCTGATATCTCCAAGATTTGTTTTTAATCATGAATAGGTGTTTGATTTTCTCAAAGAATTTTTCAGCATCAAATGATTTGAAGATCTAGGGTTTTTTTCCTTCAAATTATTTACATGGTGGACTACATTGACATATAATCTTAAATGTTGAACCATTCCCGAATCTCTGGAATGAAACCCACTGGATCGTGGTGAACGATCTTTTCAACGTGTTCTTGGATGTTCTATAGATATTTGTTAGGTTTGTTTGGTAGATAATTACTATTAGCTCCAGTATTTCTCTATTTAGTTTTTGTCTGGATGACCTGACCATTGGTTAGAGTTAGGTATTGAAGTTTCCCACTATCAATATGTTAGGGCTCTTGTGTGATATAAGAGTTGGTAGTGTTTCTTTATAAATTTGGGTGCCTTTTTCTTTCAGGAATAGATGGTAAGAATTGAAAAACATTTTTCCTTTGATGAACATGAAGTATCCTCCATCGTTTTTGGTTAACTTTGAAGTCTATTTTGTTGGATATGAAAATGGATATACCAGCTTGTTTCTTAGGTCTATTTTCTTGGAAAATCCTTTTCTAAACATTTAGTCTGAAGTAATGTTGATCTTTGATGTTGAACTGTATTTCTTGTATGTAGCAGAGGGTTTACTCTGTTTTCCCATCCATTCTGTGAGTCTGTGTCTTTTTGTTGGAACATTGTGTTCATTGAAATTAAGAGATATCTATCAATGACTAAGGATCACTAATTCCTTCTATTATGTATTATGTTGTTGTTTGTGGTGTGTGCGTGTGTGTGTTTCCCTTCTTAGCATTTTCTGATTTAAGATTCTTTATTGCCTATTTTGTAAAGGTGTAAATAATCTTTTTGAGTTGGCATTTTCCTTCTCTAGAGCTGAAATTGTGTATAGGATGTTGCTTAAATTTGACTTTATTGTGGAACATATTGTTTTGTCCATATATGGTGATTGAAAGTTTTTCTGTGTATAGTAGTTTGGTCAGCATCTTTGTTCTCTTAGAATCTGTAGAACATCTCTTCAGGACATTTTGATTTTTAAATTCTCCACTAGAATTCAGGTGTGAGTCTAATAAGTCTACCTTTATATTTTACTTGATCTTTTTTTTTGCTCTCAGTTTTTAATATCCTTTCCTTGTTCTCTGTTTACTGTTTTGATTATTATGTGGCCTGGAGACTTTCTTTTCTGTTCCAACTATCTGGTGATCTGTAAGCTTCTTGAACATTTATAGGCATGTCTGTCTCTAGTTTATGAAAATTTTTCATCTATGATTTTGTTAAAAAAATTTTCTGAGTCTTTGAGCAAGCAATTTTCTTCTATTCCTATTATTCTTAAGTTTGGTCTTTTAATAGTGTCTGAGATTTCCTGGATTATTTTTTATTTATTCAGATAATTTATACATTTAACATTTTTCTTTGACTGATATTTCTTTGTTACAGCTCTTGTATGATGCTGGTGACACTTATGTCCATAGTTCTTGTTCACTGATTTTCCATCTTGTTATCTAGATTTTCCATTTCTAGAATTCCATCAATTTGTGTTTTCTTTATTGCTTCTATTTCCATTTTCATATATTGACCTTTTTATTCATTTATTTGATAAGTTTTCTTATTTTTTGTATTTCTTTAAGAGACTCATTCCTTTCCTTAAAATGCTTGTTCGCATTTTCCTTGATTTATTTTATAGGATTTGTTAATTTCCTCTTTAAGAACTCTATCATATTTCCAAAGGTGGATTTAAGGGCATTTTCTTGGGCTCAAGTTGTGTTAGAATATTCAGGGCTTGCTGTAGTAGAGAGGCTGAGAACTGGTGGTCACACATTGCACTGGCCTGGGAAATGGACTGTTTACATTGATGAGGAGAGGAGAGACAGCTAGAGTTAGACTGGGCAAGTTTGTGAGTAAATGGTCCTCTACAAGCAGGGTGCTTAGCCAAGTATCTGGGTGCTGGCATGACCTCTGATGGAGCTGGGGCTTCCATTGGAGGTGTGGGCAGGGAATCTGAAGAAGGAATTTTAGTTGTAGCCTGGCTTCTACTTCTAGATATTCTCTACTCCACTTCCACTGGCACACAATTATCCATTCCTTCTCCATCTTAATAAAAATACATCTAAAATTATGAACCAAAGAAAATCTCTCCTCAATTCAGTTGTTTCTGTTGGGCATTTCAGTCATACTTAGGCATTCAGTCATTGTTAGTATTCAGGCATCTGTACTGGCCTGACCTTGCGGTATATATCTTAGTTGTGCCCACTAAGAACAACTCCTGTACACATTCACTACATTCCCTTTTAAAAGGGTCCTCTCACCTCCAGTCTATCTCTGTGTGTCTGTCTGCTTCTCTGTCTCTCTCTTTTCTTCTTCTGCTCCTGTTCCCAAAATCCAGTCTCCTCTCTTCCCTTCCCTCTTTTAACGTTCCCTATATAGAAATCCCTCCACATGAACTCTGTAGCATGGAATCTTTCTTTCATGTGCAGCTTTTTCTAAATCACAACAGTCATATTATACTAATTCTAGTAATGTAAGCAAATGTTTTTTCTTATGCAACTCTGCTAAGCACTCTAGGCTAAACAACAGTCCTAAGGAATTTTTAAACAAATTGAAAAGACTGAAAACATTTATAGTAGTTTTACATAGTTGCAAAAGCACAATGAAGAACGCTAAAGTAGAGAATGTTCTGCGTGTATGAAGGCCTGTGTTCAATTTCCATCACCTATATGTACAGCAATAGACTAACTGCATATATGCATATGTATATTCACAAAAAATTGTTCCCATCTCTCCAATTTGTATATAAACAGCTTTAAAAATTGTCTTTTGAATATCATCAATCTCTATTCCACCCTCTGAGAGATGTCAACTGTAGGATTATAATAACTGATGGTGAGAACGACCATGTTCACTCAGGTAACTCAGCGCTTTCCTTTTCTTCCTTAAGAACACTGATCTGTATGTAATAGGTGCCCAGGTCTGTTTCTCGCCATGGGCACATCTATCCTGGCATGGCACCCCAAGTCTTTGTTAGCCATGGGGAGGCCAGCTGTGGATGAAGTAGCTCATCTACCTGACCTGGCATCCTAGGCCCTGGAAGACCTAAGGGAGGCCATGTGTGGAAGAAGGTGTGCATTTTACTCTGTCTGACACACCGTGTATGAATAGGATGGTAAGGTCATTTAATAGACACTCAGTAAGGTCTTTCACTCAAATATTTGCTGCTGCTACTTTAATGCATTCACTCCAGAGCTGAAATGCCACTCAGGTAATTAAAGAACCACATGGTGAAACTGAATGGTACTTGACAATTCTTAATTCTTTAAGACATCCATGAGCTTGTGTTTTCAGCAAGGTTGCTATCTATACATGATTATGTATGTATGACTAGGCAAATACAAATATTTTTATTGAATCTATTTTGTTACTTACTAAACAGAAGACTACTTTATATTAAAGTTGCTCCCTGTGACAGAAGATATTAATTGTCATTTTTACAGAACCTCCCTGAATCACTTCTGATGTGAGCCTATGGGTGTATTTGTGTAAGATTAGCAAGACTGCCTTATTTGAAGAGGGAAGACCCCCCCCCCTTTTGTTATGGATGATACTGTTTCCCTGACTAGGATCCTAGGATGTATAAATGGAGAAAGAGAACAAACTGAGCAGCAGAAAGATTAATCCCTATCTTTTTTTTTTCTAATTGTGGTTGTACAGTGACCAGTTGCTTCAAAACCCTACTGTCTTAAATTTCTTGCATGGTAGGTTATTACTGACGTGGGGTCTCAAATAAGTTTGTACTTCTAGAAGTTGCTTTTGCCAAAATAACTAAGGCACTGCTCTTGATTTTAAATTGTATTTGGATAATTTGAGTACTGCTATATTAATACTCATATGTGTTGAGTACAGAGTAATTTATAACAAATTCTACTCTAAATTAAATTATTAATATTGTTCCATTTTAAAAAATATTCCCTTTTTATTTATTTGTTTTTGAGAAAATATTTCTCAATGTAGCAATTTTGAAATCTGCAGGCAGGTTGACCTTAAATTAAAAAAAATCTTCCTTCCTCTCCCCCAAAACTGCTGGGAAAGGACAAGACATGATCAAACATGACTGGTCATTTTGAAATTTCTTACATATTAAATTTTGATACTGGGTAAACAAAAACCTTTCTTGAGAACAATTAGGAACTTTAATGATTATACTGTCTGGCTTTATATTTCATCCCCCAGGCCTAAGGCTAGTACTCTTCTTTGTTATCATAGTCTGGTTAGCAAACATATATTTACATGGTTAATTATGTTTAGTAACAACCTGCTTTTCTTGACCTTTTCTTTAGTCTTTGGGGTCTGACTTATATTAATAATACTATTAGACTATATAATTCATAGATACATTCAGTTTATTATGTATAGTAAATGATATTTTCCTCAGAAAAATGAAAGTTCTGGAGGGATAATTTGCTATAAGGACAAAATTTGATCCAGATAGTTTTCCTGAAAGTTTTGCATATAATGGGTTACTTAAATTTGGATACTCAGCAATTTCTTTTTTCTTTCTTTAGTTAAAATATTAAATATTTCAATTCTGTTAAGGATGTCACCTGTCAAATACTATGATTGACACCTGGAAGTACTGCAAGTTTTATAAAATAATTTTTTTTTTCCTCCAGTTCTGGGAGAGTTAATACCACTTACTTCTGTCCTCACCTCAAGAACAAGTTTTACAGCCTTTAAAACCTATAGTCAGTTGTCAAACTTAAAAAAAAAAAAAAACTCTCAGGACTTCAGGAATATTTGAGACCAATTAACAAATACTTGACTATTTTATTTATATTGCAATTTTAATCTCTGGTTATGAATTGATTTAACATAGCATCATAGCTTATTCAGTTCAGTTATTTACAACATGAAAATCTTAAAAATGGTTATTTGTCTCCTATGAATTTATGCAAAATGTAACTGAAAAGGAAAGCATAAAACGTAAATAAAGCATATATTACCTTGAAATAATGAAACTGTATTTCTAGTTTTAGCCAATGAAAATGATTATATTGTCAGATGTGAAACTAAAATTTCAAAACCTAATTTTCAAATCATGACTTTATCTCCAAAGAAAAAAATGTAACCTAAAATACACACTTATTAATATGCACAAAGTACACTGTTCCAAACCTGTGAATTGATCGGGCTCATATTTTTGACTATTTGGTCTCCAGTTAGGACTTTTTATAGAGAGTTATGAGGTGTGAGCTTGTCATTGAGGAAGTATGCCATGGGGGGGGGGGGGCAGATTTTAAGGTTTCTAAAGTCTACCATCATTTTAAATTTGACCTATGAATCATATTGGTCAATCAAAATATGAAAGCTCAGCTTATCGTGCAGCACTCAGGGATTTTAATTCTCTGAAAATAAAAGCCTAGTTAAACTCTGTCTTTTATTAGTTGCTTTGGTATTTAATAACAGTGATTTTTTTTCTATAAGGTGTCAGTTGACATAAAGTGTCCCAAATTACAAGCTTTATAGCATTGTCTACAATTCCATCTGAACCATATATATGTATCACATAAACAGATGTTGATACAAACTCAGTATTCTTAGTTTCAATCTTACTTGGCATGTTCAAAACATCTTTAGAGGGCCAGTGATATAGTCCAGTAGGTAAAAGTTCTTGGTGTACAAACCTCATGTTCAACCCTTGGAGAAAAAATAATAGAGGAAAAATGAGTAACAACTCTATAATTGCTCTCCTACCTCTACATGGTATCTTGGTATGCACACAATGTCTTTTTGTTTGTTTCTTTGTTTGTTTTAGAGACAGGGTTTCTCTGTGGCTTTGGAGCCTGTCCTGGAACTAGCTCTGTAGACCAGGCTGGTCTCGAACTCACAGAGATCCGCCTGCCTCTGCCTCCCGAGTGCTGGGATTAAAGGCGTGCGCCACCATCGCCCGGCTCACACAATGTTATATGAGCAAAGCCATACTCAAATACATATATACACATATGTTAAATACAACTTCCTAAACTTTAAACATTCAGTGAGAAACATAATTCCGGTAGTCAGAGCTCAGCGGTCAAAGTGGTGGCTGAGCAATAGAAAGCCAGAAGTCTAATCTACAGCACATATATTAAAGGCATGATGGTGCATGAAATAGTGATGCTGTCTCAAGAGAAAAAGGTAGGGAGGAATAAATGCAAAAACTATTGTTTCCTTCTGACCTGTACACATAAAGTCACAGGTACAATCACACACACACACACACACACACACACACACATATATTTGCAGCTCCCAAAGTCACTAATAAACTGAATTTATAGCCATTCAACAATGAAGGAGATTTCAAGAAAGTAGTATAATTGACCTTAGAAATGAGTGTCCCATGAAAATGTCACTAATAACATATAAACAAAGAAAACACCTTTCTACACCTTTGTTTTTAAGAGGCAAAAGCACTTCTAATCTTGTTCAGAATGAAGTATATAGAAACATAGGATTCTGTTTTTTATTTGTTGCAAATAAGAAATATATGTCATCAGATCTCATTCAGTAGATTTAAAAAGTTCCAAAGAGACTCTGAATGCAGGAATCTTACACAGCCATGGTCTTAGAAAGAAGTTGGCCCTTATAGGGAGTGACACTATTAGAAGGTGTGGCTTTGTAGGAGTATGTGTGGCCTCATCTGAAGAAGAGTGTCACTGTAGATGTGGTCTTTGAGGTCTCCCATGCTCAATCTACACCCAGTAAAGCACACAGTTTGCTTCTTGTTCATGTGTCACTTCACAGCAATAGAAACCCTAACTAAGACAGATGCCTAAGAAGCAGAAACAAAAAACTTTCACAGTGGTGTGGAAAATGCTTTAACTGATTGTGTCTGGATATATTAACCACATTGGTCTCATTTCCTTATAACTGTGACAGAATGTCATTGGAAACTAGATTTTAGTCCTTCGCATGCCTCATGAAATATTGTTTTAGAAGACTTGCAACTTTTGTTAAATTCTAATTCTTAGAAGTCAGTAACATTTACCTGAAATACCATAAATCAATGAGATTTATTTAGGTAGAGTTCTTGCAATAATTTAGGTACTTAAGATAGTGTGTTAATATTGTCTTACTGAATTGTTATTTTCTCCTGTAATTTGCATTCTCTCTTCTATAATACACGGATTTGCAGAAATCTGTAGAAACAACACAGAAGTGTGTGTAGTCATCTGTTGAGAAAGATTACAGGGGTGTTTGAGCAAAGTTATGCTTCTTTTCAAACTGGTCAGTGAGAATCATTGAAATGATCAGAATTCATCTACAGGCACAGATTACTAAAGTGCTAATGATTGCAGGAAATGTGCTCATGATTTGATTAAAAACACCCATGGAGGAGTAAATACACAAATGCTAATGAAGTCTTTAATACAGTTATAGGATTACTGCTGATTTTGTTATTTATCTTCATGATATTTACTTATAGATTTTTCTGTTGAGCAAGTAGTTCAGTTCCGGCATGGAATTAGAATAGCCTTTGAGTACTTTCAGTCTTCTTGCCAGGCTGTTGAATTCTTTGCAGAATCAAGCTGAGGCTCCTAGCTTTACAAGCACTCTAGGAATTTTCTAGTTGTTCTCATGAATTCACTGCTTAGCTGATCATCTCCTGTTTCCTGTGACCTCACCCCCTACCACTCTAAATTACTTCAGTTACCATCCCTTCTCATTCTTTTTTTTTTTTTTTTAAATTAATTTATTATGTTTTCCATTATTTAAAACAATTTTCAAATTCAAATACACTTTGATCATATTCTTCCTCTCCCTCAAGTCCCTTCAGATCTTTTCCCCATCCCTACCCACCCAACTTTAAGTTCTTTCTTTAACAAGAAGCAAAAATCCTGTACAACAATAAAATCTTCCAAAACTTAGAAACAAGAAAGTCATACCAAGAAAAGAAAGGAAAAAAAGATTGAAAACAAACAAAAAGCCCAACTTGTAACCAAATAAAGCACAGACAAAATCCTGTGGAGTCCAACTATATGTTGTTGGTCAATTACTCCTGAACATGAGGCTTGCCCAAAATTAGTTGACATGCTCAGTGTCACTCATCGTAGAAAACTGATTGTCTCTCCCCTAACTGGTATAAGTGATAGTTCAGTTGTTAACCTTTTTTTTTTCTTTTTTTTTTTTTTTTGTCAAAGCCTCCGTTTATTAGGGACAGGGTAACGACTTATATACCCCCTGAATGAGGGCTTGGGGAGTAGGGCACAGGAGCATGGAATCTGGCCGCGTGGTCCCAGTCACGTAACCTACATCCGGTCAGGTAGGCCAAGAAGTCAGGAGTTGCCACACCTAGTTCCCTGGATAGCTGGAATTTAAGGCAGTTCCGCTATCAGATTAGGTTCGTTAGCAAGGGGAAAGATTGGGGTTCCTGTGACTGTTGCTCAGAGTCTGGAAATGGTGGTATTTGACAACAATGTATGTCATTGTACTCTTACTGAAATTGATCTAATGATATTTGTAACTGCTTATAGATGTTGGGAAAGGTTTGACACATGCTGTAAAGTGTTTGGGTTTAATGCATATGTTAAGAATTTTAGATTTTGATCCCTTTTTCACCTCCCTAATTGATGACAGGCAAGCACACGTAACTTTTTGTGGAGTAGGCATTTAGGAAGGAGGACATACCATGGGCCAGACTAAAAGGTGAATACTGGGTTTGGAAGGTGCCCCTTTCTTCTTGTCTGGAGATGGAGTTATTGGTGCCAAAATTATATCATATCTTTTGTTTAAGGAGCACCTCACAGATTTTTCATTAATGATAGATACAGGGGCCCAATGACGGGAGTTAGTGTGGATCCTCACCTAAATTTCAAACCATACAGAGGCCGTACAGGCCGGCTCAACATGGCATGGTTTTTAGGTACGAGGGCGCTCTCCACATAGCCTAAGACAGGGTGCCCTGTGATCTGCTTACTTTAATCCTACTAGATACCTTTTATTTGAGAAGCTCTAAGAAAGTAATGCTACTCATAAGGCACCCCTCTGTTCCCAGGAGAGGTTAATTGCTTCACCAGTCGAGAGGAGGGTCTCTCCTTGTCCCAGTCCCCTCTCCTTTAGATCTGACACCATGGTTGACTCTGTCTTGGTGCCCTCCACCTATAACTACTTGCCTTTATATAAGAAAGGAGGAATATGTTGGGAGCCGTTTCCCCCCCTAAAGATTGTTACAGAAACCATCACCTTGGGGAGCCTGCAGGGAACCCCAAACCCACAATTATGTTAAGAATAGTCCTATTGGCAAAACCTTCTCATTCTTGAAATAGTTTCAGACACTAGGCATGTATATCTGAGGTGAATTTGTGAAATTGGGAATATTTTTCTCTTTTGAATTTTGTTTCCCTGATACTATTATTTCTAGAAAAGAAAATTGAAAACTCACTGTATGCTTCATGTAACTAGAAATGATGGTACTATTTAAAACTATACATAATCATTTAAAATTTCAAAACAGAGAATATTATCCAACTTGTCCACATAAGTGCCAGCAACATTTTCTTTTGATTTGTTGTTAGACAGAGTCTCATTCTGTAGCTCAAGCCAGCCTTCAACTCCCAACTATCCACCTGGCCGTACTTACTGGGTACTAGGATTGCATAAATTACTTGCCATCCTAAACTTCAGATTTACTTTTTGTAAAAACTTACTGGCATCTTTCAAGCAACAATTTTGTTTAATACAAAATGTCCATGTGTTATGAAAAAATCTTTTTGTACAGTGTGAAGAATTCTCTTTGCTAACATGCCTTCTTACTGGTTTAATAAAGAGTTGAAGGGTCAATGGCTAGTAAGGAATAGGTTAGCAGGACTTACAGACAAAGTAAGCAAATAAGAGGAGATGAATCTAGGCTCAAGAGAAATGCTAGAGAACACGAAGTAGAAACAGGATGTGAAAGATGGAAGAGAAGTAAAAAGGCCACAAGGCAAAATGTTAATTAGTATAAAAGAGTTAATTCATGTTACAAGAGTTAGTGGGATATGCCTAATCTATAGACGAAGCTTTCATAATTAATGATAAGTCTCTGTTGATTTTTGTAAGCTGGCTGCCCAGAGGAAAAGTCTGTCTACATCCAAGGTATTTTATGATGTTACAGCTGGAGACTTACAGGCTAGAGTTGTAAACCTGATCAGGGGTAGAACTTTAAAACCAGTGTTATTCAAAGCAATACCAATATTTTAGCTATTCTAACTGCAGTTGGGCTATAATACTAATTTAGATAACAGAAATCATGCAAGATCTTTTATTCTTATGGATGTTTTCCAGTAAAAGATAAAGGACATTTTATTACTGATTGCATGAAAATATGGATAAATGAATAAAGAGATGTTCCCAAATATGTATAATTTATCCTTATATATTTAAAATTGAGACAGCTCAAGAACATAGCAGTTAAGCATAGACATGCTTTATTATGTCTCTGCTCAATGTTCTTTGCTAATGGCCGTGAAAGTTGAACTGTATTTGAAATTAACACTGTGTTTGTTATATTTAACCCATCTGATTATGGCCTGATTAAATAATTAATTAATTTTAGTTATACTAGTCATATTTTTATTGCAGTTGCATGAAAGGCAATTCCAAAAAGCAGTTCAACAAGGAAATAAGAAAATCTACCATATATATACATTTCATATAGGATAAAATTAAAAATAATCAGCAGTTAAAATTGCATATGCAATGTATTCAGAATTATCTTAGTTTCTTTACTTTGAAGACCACTTTTGTGTTTTGCTTTAGAAAATTCAGCTTATGAAACAACTGATGAAAACTGACAACTACACAAAAAAGCATTAACTGCAATACTTTACTGCCAAAACAATTAGAATATTAACATTCTTCTGAACTCAGAAAAGCTTACACATATATTTTAGAAAAAAAAAGAATCCTAAACTGAAAGAATATTCTTAAGAAAACAATTCAATCAGTATCTTGTAAAGCATTTTAATTTTTTTTTATGTTTTAATATGTACAATAATGATAGAACTTCTATCTAGGGAACATTAACGTTGCAAATAAACTACATATAGACTAGTGTCATTTATATAGTGAAAATCAGAAAGTATCCATTGAGTAAATGACAAAATAAAATTCTACATAATGTTTTGCTATTTTCTACTGATATATGTGTGTGTGTGTGTGTGTGTATGTGTATATATATGTATATATATGTGTGTGTGTATGTGTTTAAAATATATATTTATAAGTGTATATATATATGGATATATATTTTTGAGAAGCATTTTTGAAAATTGTATAAAGAAAATTAGTATTTCCAAAGTGGTTGAACAAGTTTACATTCCCACCAGCAATAAATGAGTGTTCCCCTTACTCCACATCCTCTCCAGCAAAGGCTATCATTGGTGTTTTTGATTTTAGCCATTCTGACAGGTGTAAGATGATATCTCAAAGTTGTTTTGATTTGCATTTCCCTGATTGCTAAGGAGGTTGAACATGACCTTAAGTGTCTTTTGGCCATTTGAACTTCAGTTGAGAATTCTCTGTTCAGTTCAGAGCCCCATTTTTTTTTTGATTGGGTAATTAGAGCTTTAATTTTTAGTTTCTTGAGTACTTTATATATTTTGGATATCAGACCGTTGTCTGTTGTGGGGTTGGTGAAGATGTTTTCCCTATCAGTAGGTTGCCTTTTGTCTTAATGACAGTGTGATGTGGGAGTGTCATATCAATCTGTTGATTTCATTGGTTAAAATAAAGAAACTGCTTTGCTGGTCCTATAGGTTAGAACATAGGTGGGTGGAGTAAACAGAACTGGGTGGAAGAGGAAGTGAGGTCAGAAATCATGCAGCTCTGCTCAGAGATGCCATGCTCCTGTCTAGCGGGCAGATGGGATAGCTCTGCTCTCTGAGGCACTCGAGATGAAGCTCCCACCCAGGATGGATGTAGGCTAGAATATTCCCGGTAAGCGCACCTTGGGGTGCTTACTCACATTATTAGAAATGGGTTAGTCCAGGTGCAAGAGTTAGCCAAGAAGAGACTAGAGCTAGTGGGCCAAGCAGTGTTTAAATGAATACAGTTTGTGTGTTGTTATTTTGGACATAAGCTAGCCAGGCGGCCGGGGTGTTGGGGACGCAAGCCCGTTGCCCCAATTTCAACAACAGTGTCCTTTGCTTTACAGATGCTTCCCAGTTTTAGGAGGTCCCATTTATTCAATGTTGCCCTTATGTTTTTCAAAAATTGTATTTTTCATTATGTTTTTGTGTGGGCTACTGTTCCCATTGCTTAGGAAGATTTGTGCATAAATACCATGACTTTATATCTTCTATAGTATACTATGTGAATTCATATTTCAAACTCTGTTTTTTATTGGAAGAGATATTTTAAATACATACAAAAGAATATTTCCATTACTATTGAAATGCAAGAACTTCCAAGGCAAAACACAGCATGGCACCCCTGAGAAATGCATGAATTGAAGAGGTAAGGATGAGAAACTCTACAGACTGTTAGTCTGTCATTTAATCTTACTCTCACCTTTAACAAGTGGCTCTGCAGAAAAACCAGATAAACTAAGAATAAATAAGTACTCGTGTTCATTCTGCTTCCAAGTCAACATTTAAAGATTTATGAGGCAAAACTGGATTTTGTAAGGAACTTAGAGCAGACAATAACTTAATCAAAACTGAAATAACTCTTCAAAATTAGATTTATAGGTCTCAATTTCTACCTGGGTACAATTTAAAACTAAAAGTAATGTATTAGTAATAGTATTTATTTCCCCGGGATTGTTTTTTACATTTCATCTTTTACACAATTCCTTAAAGTGATTCATTATAACATATTTTCTTAATTATGATTTTGAATACTGTGAAAAGACATCATGACAATGCCAACTTTTATAAGGAAAACTGTAGTGGTTTGCCTACAGTTTCAGAGGTTCAGTCCATTATCATCATGGCAGAGAGCATGCTGACATGTAGGCAGACATGGTACTGGCTACATTTTGATCAGAATACAATAGGAAATGGACTCTCACACTGGGCAAAACATCAGCAGAGCAACTTGCCCACACAGTGACACACATTACTTCAATGAGGCCACACTTGCTAATAGTGCCACTCCTTATCAACTTATGAGAGCCAATTACATTCAGACTACTATATTCTTATTGTACCATCTTGCTCATTAAGCAAAAGCTTTAATATTGTGCAGTATTAAATCTGACAAGCAAAATTGTAAATGAACTGCAAATATTGAAGTTTTTGTCTTCAGACCAAAAGGATTAAATGTACTTGATGACACAGAATGTCATGTAAGTAAAATAAAACTTGGAATGGGAATGAACAATTTTGTTATCATGATCTTAACTCTTGATAGCTTTCTTTTATACTTTGAGTTCATTAATGAAGTATTGGAATCTAGGTGTTCTGAGACATGAAAAATTAAAAGATTGATTTACCTTAGCTATTGGGAGGATGGTTGAGGTTGAGCTAGAGGAGAGACATAGGGAGGAGAGATAGATGGAGTGGGGAACTCTGGATAGAATGTAAAATAAAGTTAAAAAATAAATTAAAATTAAAAGTGAAAAAATATTGGCTTACATAGATTGCAAGGATATAGCACTTTCTAAATGGTAGATTTATAAACATGATTCTTAGGTTATTTCTTCATCTGCTTACTTCATTGTAGTACAGTGTGCTGAACTCATAAATCTTGATATTGTGGAGAGACTCACACATTTATTTTCTGGGTGACTGCACTGTAAAAATGACAGGCTCCTACAACTTTCATATGATTAACAATTTTCTTAGTTTTTGTTGTTGTTCAAAATTATATGGTTTGTTCTGATTTTGACTGTCTTCTTGCTTTGAGTTATTCTTTCTTTCTTGGATGAAAACTCCATGGTAAACAGAAGGAAATTTTAGAAGAATTCTAATGATAATTTCATATTCTTGAATGTACAAAGAAAATGACAGTAATAAAGGTCAACACTTTCTTATTAGGATGACTATATGATAATGAGAAAATGATATTTTGTAATATCAAATCTAATATTTTATAAAGCTGAAGCTTAATTTTCTAAAGAATCTAAGACTCTTTCCAAAATCTCAAAATATAATGAACACAGTCCCAATATTCAGTGTCATCCATGGTTGTTCATACTTATAATTTCAAAACTGATTCAACAAAGGTAGGAAGAGAAGAGCAAGCTCAAGGACAGCGCTCATTACTTAGTGGTTAGTCCAGGTTACAGAATGAGAGACTGTCCAATAATACCAAGCAGAACTTGTACTATGTGAGAATGTTAATTTCCTTATGAGTTTTTGTATGTACATATATATATTCTACCGTCGTTTCATATTAATTTTATTCAGACACTTAGCACATGGGATGTGTTTAGATAACACAACTTTTGTAATTTTTAGATTATAAGTTTATTTAGATAAATAGATAAGGAAATACATCAAATAATAGTATCAAGGAGATTTTGTCTGTCAACTATAATTCTAAATTAGTTCTGTACTGGCAAACAACTCACAACTGAAAATCATAGTACCGAGTTTTGGAAGAGCTACTGAATTTTTCTCATGCTCCTACTTTGTATTTTCAGCCTTGCCATTCTCCTTTCACAGCTTCTTCTTGTTCCTACCACAAAATGATATATTATGAATGCTAATATGCTCTTTGTTGTTTAGCTTCTGATTTACTTCACAGACTCACTTCCAACAAACATAGCAGATTAGATATGTTCTTTGCTTTTAACTGGTGCTCATCAAGCCCCCAGCTTCTCTCACATTATCTGTTTGCTTTCTTATAATCATCTATGAAAACTACTGATCATCATTATAAGAACAGATGTGTAGAATCATTTAAACATTAACTCATATAATTGATCAATAACAATGATTCTTTTCCTATGTATTTTTATTTGATAGTTCTTTTAGTTACTGTTCCAGTTCTCTGTGATAAGACACTAGGATGAAGGCAACTTATAGAAGAAAGTAGTCATTTGGGACGTAGAGTTTCATATGCTAACCCTTGTGACCATCTTGGCTAGGAGCAAGGCATGATTGTTGGAGCAGTAACTGAGAACATACATCTTGATCCACACACAAAAATTAGAGATGATAAATGGAAAATTCTGGAGCTTTTGGAGCCTCAAAGACAGCTCCCAGTGGCACACTTACTCCTAAGAGTCAATACCTCCTAACATTTATCAAGCAGTTCTACTAAATGGGAACAAAAATTCAAATATATAAGCCTATGGTGTCGTTCAAAACACTACAGTATCTCTATGGATTCTGCATAGATCTTAAAATGTACATGTTCACAAAAAAGAATCAAGGTACAAGATAAAAATACATAATTTTAAAAAGTAAAATAAAACTTGCTTTTGAAAGATGTATACCTATATATACCCAATCATATTCAACAGAATGGTAAAAAGCTGATCATTCTTAAGGTATGATTTTAATTTATATGCTTCTGTGTTCCAAAAGTTATCACTGCAGTGACCAGCCACTGTGATAGAATCTGTTAATATGCTTGTGCTTTCATGTAATATATTTTATTTCACTTTAAAATGTACATTTGTATGAGTTACTGAAAATGTACCCACTCATTCACTGTCAAGATTAAAATGCATTTATAATAATTTTTATTAAATAAGTATTGTTTTTCTTATTCATCTTCATATGCTACAATATTACTTCCTACAGGTCTGTGAACAGGTTTTGAAGCAAGATTAATCAACACAATTTCAAAATTGATAAGACTCAGTATCGATATTGATCTATCATTTAAGAACATTGCCTAATTACAAAGTAAAGTAGAATTAATGACACAAAGTTATAATGTTTCTGAATATTGCTTTGTAAATGGCTTGAAAGCTTGACCATTCTTATTTTCTCCTTTATTTCCTAAAGAATGAAAACATGTAGGCAGGGAACTCACTTCTGACATGAATAATTTTTCTCATAATACTTTAATTAATAAATTAAATACATTGACAATAAACAGTTTATATGGAATATAATCTTTTATTTTTTATTTAAAATAATTGGTGGTATAATTATTTAATTAATCACTGTATTTGCTACTTTTCACAATGTATCTGTTTTTTGTGAGGGGTACCTTTTCTCTGTGTAGCTTTCATTGTCATGGAAGGTGTTCCATAGACCATGCTGATCTTAAACTAATAAAAATCTAACTCTGTCTCCTTCCCAAGTACTGGGATTAAAACTGTACATCATCATCACTGGCTAATCTTATGTTAATGTACCAGTTGTACACACGAACTTATTGAATACATCATTACTATTGAACATAATATGAAAGTTACTTATGCCACACATATTTAATGTGAGTGTATGTATGTGTGAGTGTGTGTGTACTTGTTTTTTTTTTTCACTAAGGCTTTTGTTCATGATAAATTTAAGAAAGGTTACTAATATTGGAATTTGAATTACTGTTGTTTATTATATTTTTATTAATTCTTTGAGAATTTAATATACTGCCTTTTACACATTTAATTTTCACATTTTCACACTTCATATTCCCCTATTCCTTCCAATCTACTCTTATTAAATTTTGTGATATTATTCTTTAGCATAAAGTCTGGTTTGTGTCTGGTGTTAGTTGTGGGAAAGGGGTCTTCCCTGTCATCTGGTTTACTTGCCAGGTGCCCCTTCATTAAAAATCTTCTCCCTTTCTCACAACAGATTTGTGATATGAATAACATCTCAACTAGTTTAATGTGGTAGTCTCCTCTTTATGCTGTGAATACCATTAGTTAATAAAGAAACTGCTTTGAGCCTATAGCAGAGCAGGGCAGAACAGAGCTAGGTAGGGAAAACAAAACTGAATGCTGGGATAAAGAAGGCAAAGTCACAGAGAAGCTGTGGAGCCACTGCCAGAGACAGTCATCAGTGGTCATTTTAATTTCATATTCATTTAGCAGAATAATAGTATTGGATTTCACCTAGGACTTAATTTTCTTGTTCTGTTTACATTAACCACAGGTTCTGTGAAATTTGTCTAATATATTTTGGTCTATTAATTTCTAATAATATAAATAAATATAGATGCCTTCTGAAAGTCCAAATGAGCTGCAGATCATGGTAAATAGAGCAGTGGAAGTCAGTGGAAACTTCATATGAAAGTAAACATTGAAGAAGACTGAAATACAACACATGAGATGAGCGAATATGGATTTTAGAATAGTAATAAAGAATTAGAACCTCAAGCAAATATTCAACTTTATTATGGGGGAAACATTAGTTCAATGAAGGGCACTATTTCAGATGTCAAGAGGCAGATAGGAATAGCTATGGCTGCATTCCAGACATTGGGAAAGGTTAGGTTATAAAGAGACATAATGACAACAACAAAATTGCAAGTATATGAGACACTTGTCTCACACTGCCTAATTTAAAACTCCAAAACCTGGACAATGAAACACTCCTCAGAACAGTGGTTGGATGTATTTGAGACGGAATGTCTCAGGGGGATTCTAGGCATCACGTGAAGAGATAGGCTTTGCAAGGATGATATTTTTTTTTTAAAAAAAATCCCTATCTATAGAGGAAAATAAACTACAGAATACAGAAACAGCACTTGGTCCATGTTACAAGAATGAATGCCAGCAGATACCCGAAGATAGCACTGCTTGGAAAAGTGCATGTGGTACGGCAAAGAAGAAGGCCCCCCAAATACTAGATAGACAGCATGAAGGATGACTGTGGAACCTTGAGTGACTATATCACAAGCATCTAAGACATCTAAAACCATGCATGTTTAAGCACTGTGTTGTTTTTTACATTTCATCTTTTATATGATTCCTTAAAGTGATTCATTATAACATTTTTTCTTAATTATGATTTTGAATACTGTGAAAAGACATCATAACAATGGCAACTTTTATAAGGAAAATATTTCTTTGTAGTGGTTTGCTTACAGTGTTAGAGGTTCAGTCCATTATCATCATGTCAGAGAGCATGCTGACATGTAGGAAGACATGGTACTGGCTACACTTTGATCAGAATACAACAGGAAATGGACTGTCACACTGAGCAAAACATCATCAAAGCAAACTGCCCACACAGTGACATACATCCTTCAATAAGACCACACATACTTCAATGAGGCCACACTTGATAATTGTGCCACTCCTTATGAGCTTATGAGGGTCAATTACATTCAAAACAGTCAAAAAAATTCAAAGAAAACACGATAATATACATAATCCAGACTGTGTATTTTCTATTTTATGTGGCTTGTTATATTTTACTCCTTTAATCTATGATTGTCATGACTGTCTCTTAAAGCTTTACCTTTTTAATAGCATTTAGTTCTTTTTTGTAATTGTTTATATGCTTTTCCCTCTCTCTCTCCCAAGCCTATGTACATTTATCCAGCACTATAACCCAGTTAGAGGTCTTTTAGTCTGAATCTGTCCTACAGTATATTTGTAAGTCTTTACTGTTCAGGAACACTTCTTAAAATGCTAAGAGTTTCTTAAAAAAATTAAGCTGCAACATTGCTACGGGGAAAACGACACTGCCTGCTCTCCATGCCCAGCCCAGCCTGGCAGAGCTGCTCACCACCTCTGAGAGCCATGCACAATGCCACATCTCTAGGCACACAGCAGATCCATGTTACCACCAAGCAATAGATAGCACTTTATTCACAAACTCTTTTATTCACAAGTCTCCTGAAAGAACTAGAGGTCATCTTGGCAGCACAGCAGAGAAAGCTGGCATTTCAAAACAGCACAGCTTTTTTCCTGCTACTGGTGAATCGGGAAAACCTCTCTTAAAGGAGCCAAAGCATGCCTGCAGTGAGCAAAGTCCATTCAGAAAATGAAAATGCAGCCAAACTTTGTCTCTTAGTGTCTAGAATTCCCTTGCAAGCCCTCTCAGGTTTAATAAGAATTTAGTTGTGTTGGAGGAGGCTGCTTGTTGGTTCCCAGGTGCTCAGTCCTGAATTAATCACAAAGAAATTCTATTAATTAAATCACTGCTTGATCCATTAGCTCTAGCTTCTCATTGGCTAACTCATACATTTTAATTTAACACATTTCTATTAATCTGTGTATTGCCAAATGGCTGTGACTTACCCACTAAAGTTCCGGCGTCTATCTCCAGCAGGGTTACATGGAATATCTCTGACTCTGCCTTCTCTCTCACAGTATCGAACTTAGTTTTCCCCACCTTGCTCTGTTCCCCTATAGCTCTGCTATGCGGTCAAAAAATTATTCATCATAGCATACAGAAGAAAATCCCACATCACCTTCTCCAACAATGGAGTTTCTTGACTTCAGACATCCTTGTGAAATATTCTTTGTTAAACTTCTGTGTCATTTAATCATACATGTAACTGAGTTTAGAGTCTATGGTTTATGGTTAAGTTTAGGAGTTGGTCAGGAAATTTGATGTGCTGTTCTAATTTATGATTGTAGTGAAAGCCAAAGTCCTGTCTCTCTTCAATTGCTACCGTTGGTTATACTCCCCAGAACCTGGCTATTTAGCACATGTACTTGCCAGAGATAGATTCTCTAATTTAGTTGTATTGACAGGATAAACTTTCTAAGAACGATGGTATATATTCTAACTAATTATTTAGTCTGACTATAGATATGTTTACTAGGAAAAACCAATACGGATACAATGAATCTTGAAGCAATAATTGAAATATCCAGAAGTAATAGAATAGAATAAAATGCAGAGTGGTTAGCACTGGTGATGGGCTCTTCACAGAGTTTATTGTCATTTTGATACTATTTGTATATTTGAGTACAGCCAGAATTTCCTCTCAACTCATCCAAAATAGAACTTAAATTTTTGACTATTTAATATCCTTACAAACACATTCACTTCCTTTATATTATTGGTATTTTAATTATTGCAATTTGTACATATTATAAAAGAATATATTTAATTTGTGTAGTATGTGATGGTCAAATTTTATATTTAAATATTTCTATCTAACCTAAATCATCATATTTTTAATCAAAGGAGAGATAGTTTCTCTTAAATGGCAACATCTTGTGTTGACTTATAAAAATTTAAAAATCTAAAAAAAAATTAAAAATCTATTATAAGTATATCTTCAATATCGTTATTTATTTTTTAATTTTACACTTCTAGAATAGGAATAATAAAAAAGTACTCAAAACTAATATTTATTGACTTCTTTAAAAATTAATAATATCTAATGGAAACTAATTTATAACTTGGGGAATTCATTATTCAGTCTGTCCCTAATGGGTATTTTATTGCAGAAATAAGTATTATACTGTCAGTTATTAACATGTACTACTAAAATATTCACTGACAGAATAGCTCTGTCAGTGAAATATGAATTTCTAAAATAGAGTAAATTGGTAGTCAAGCTAAACTTTTTCTTCTGAGATTGATTTCATATACCATATAGACCAAAAATTGGCTTTTATAGATACATGATATCAATAAAATTTCTATTTGCCAGCTAGACTTTTAGAACTTGGATACTGAAGCAGTAGTATTTAATAAAATTAAGGAAGAAAAACACATCTCTAATAAAAGAACTTATAATCCAGCTAAGGTACAATTATTTTACTAAATCAATTCAATAGTCTTTCTTGGATTTTATTTTGAATGAGTAACAGTGCGCATAGTTACTTAGCCATACTTACATGAAATAAATACATGACCCCCACGAAATTATTTGGAAGGGAGATTTTTAGGGAAAAAAATGGATCCCTGAACACTATTTTATGAATCTCAAATTGTTAGTTTTGATATTTTACATTACACTGAGCTTAAAATTGTGTCAAAACTGAATTAGATCATGGGACTTTTAATTAAATGTTTCAGAAGACAACAAGAAATTAAGCAGATTTAGAATAGAAAAAATGTTAAAGATGTTTTATGTAACTGAAGCATTGAAATGATGAGAGTTGAGCTGGAGACGCTTCATTGTATAGTATTCAAGGCTTGATGGAAAGACTCACCTCATCAACATGCTGGTGAGAATAAATGACTGCAAGTGCTCAGCCAGAGATGGGAGAGCTATACCACCTTTATCCTTTCCAAGGTTGAGTGACCATCACAAGAGAACAGGCAGGCAGAGTGTAAAGTCTCAGGAAACTGGGAGGAGTCCTGTGAAAAGTTGTCTTTTCAGCCCAATATGGTGGCAAATATTATCTCACAGATGCTTTAGATTACTTCACAAAACCTACATGAGGTCAACCCAGTTATAGTTCTGGCATGGATGGAGAGAGTTTTGGAGAGGTAATTCTAACTGAGGAGGTATATTCTTGATGACTGTGGGGTAGAGATAATCAGGTTAGTCAGTTTTCTCAGGGAAAAGGCCTCTGGAGGGAGACAAATTCCCTAGTGCTTGAAACACATGTGTATTCAAGCATCACTAATTGCACCCAGTGGATTACAAAACAAGAATAGCAAAAAGGCAGTCAAATATATATGAAGAATTATTCTTTTCCTGCCATTAGGCATTGTATTATGTGTTTTCACACTTTCTCCTTAACTGCATATCATACATACACACGGTTCAATAATATATCTAAATCTGTAAGAGTTACAACTGGAGATCATAAATTTATTTTAAGATATGATTCTTATATTTTAAGCATAAAATGTTATCATATAGTAGTAGTAGAAATAGTGATAAAAAACAGAAACTCAGAAGATAATAAAATATATTGCTAAAATATGCATTTACATATGTAACACAATCATGTTTGTACTAAAATTTCTTGTTCTGAAAAATCAATAGTCATGTGAAAATTAGGATAAAATCATCCAGCATGTAAGAGGATTTGGAATATTTGGAATATTTTATATTAATTAAATTTTGCAAACATGTATGGCATGTATTAAAATAAATAGGGTTCCTTCATTGTTAAATTCTTCTTAGAATGTATACACGTTCATGAAATGTTGAAATCTGCACTTTACAGGTAGGTCTCACATAGTTGCTGTACCTATAATGACTGAAATGCTAATAATAAGTATAAAAATTCAACAATGAAAAATAACTGTTTCAGAAAACCTATTTATTGCTTTATATAAATAAAATTCCCATGACTTATGAAAAGTCATGCATGTCTTACAATATCTTTTGTTTTCATTTTTCCCTCTTTCACAACTTTTGTTTAAAACAACTGATTAAAAAATGATTTCCATTTTAGATTTTTAAATTCAAGCTACTATTATGCCTCATTTAATTTAGTTTGCATTTTCCAAATCTACCAAAGGATGTTTCCAGTTCATTGTCTTTACACATCTCTAATTTCCAATCTGTTTTCTCCAGTCCCATAGTAAACACCTAAAGACTCATTAAACAAAATCTCAGCACCCACATAAACCATTAAAATGCTCTAAATTCTGCCAGAGATCCCCAAGGACATGTCCTGTCTCTGTGTTGTACTTCTCCCACTGTATAGATACTCGATCACAATTACTGTTTTTCTAGCTCTTCTGTCTTTGTCCAAGGGCTGTTCCTGAATTTTTATAATACATTTTGTTTAGTTCTGGTTTTGTTGTTTTTTTTTTCAGTCACCAACCTTTTATTTTTAGTCTACAAAAACAAAACAAACAACTTGAAGCAATTCTTATACTTAAAACTCAATTGTTTTTTGTTTCTTTTTTGTACATTTGCATTACTTTTTCAAATTTATAGTGAGTCACTGACACCTCATATTTGTTCAAAAATTAGGAAAAAAAATACTGTGACTGATCTAATGTATGTTTTGTATCTACTTGAGAACATTCTGTATTTGTTTTTCTTGCATTTCTGACTTCACATCTTCTCTTGACACGGATTTCACCTTTGTGTTTTTGTATCAGAGCTTTATAAAAGTAGTAAAAAAGCCTTTTAAATAAGAACTGACAATTACATTTCATCAGTGAGTGGCCAGTAAGAAAAAAAATGAAGGAACTTAGAAATGGCACACCAGTAGTAATTAGATTCATAAACGAAGCAAAGCAAATTATGACATGAGTATTGCTTTTCTTTTCTTTCTTTTTTTTTTGTAGGATATAACACTGCTCTCTTATTTTTTCAAAGAATAATACAGGGTTTCCTGTAAGTGCCAGATTTTCTTTGAACTCTCCAAATGTAAATACAATCATTTTCAATTCTGCCAACACTAAGGCTCTTTATGTGAAAACAATTGTTAGGGGAAACAAACAGCTGCAAACTTTGCTAAAAGCAGGGACTTTGTAAAACTTTGAAACTACAATTCCTTGTTGACCTGATTGTTTAAAACCCAATAGATTCCATTTTCTAGGACTTAGCTCTCCCATTATCGTTTGATGTTCCTGCAGCAGAGGTGATGTCTTCCAGCACCAGCAGCCTAATTAGGCTCAACACTGTCCCTGGGGATATTTCCAGCTATCTTTATGCTTCATCATCATGTCCTGAAATTTACAGGGTGGGGTAATGAATCTTATAAATGCCAATTTATTTAAGTTCTAATCACAGATACTTCATCAACTGACAAAAGAAAAACCTCCGTAGGTACACCACTTGAAAATCTGGGACAACTTACATGTAATTTCAGGAATCAGCAGGGAAACACAGCTGGAGAAAAATAAAAAAGCTGGCTGTAATTGAAAATTGCCTTGCAGCTTGTTTGTGATTAAAATGAAGTTCAGTTCCTTGAAATCTTGTTTAGCAATTAAATCTGTTTTACTTAAGCCTTGAAATATTGTCTATTGTCTGGGAATGATCAAACTGGTACAGGCATGTCTTTGCATTGGATGCCACATCGGAATGTGAATCTGAAAGGCATGTATTCATATTGATCACCAGATGTAGAAG
Organism: Microtus obscurus; assembly: GCA_963919715.1. Lineage (NCBI taxonomy): Eukaryota > Metazoa > Chordata > Mammalia > Rodentia > Cricetidae > Microtus > Microtus obscurus. The sequence goes on along the minus strand of CAWTZC010000190.1, from coordinate 10,014,111 downwards.
GGAAGGTCGGCCTTTAGAGTAATGAGAGGAAAAACCAGCTCTGGCAAATTATTCATCTAACTTGGAAATTCAGAATTAAATTGATTCTTTCTATTAGCAATGTGTTAGTAATGATGGAGCAGAGTGTCACACATAGAACGGAGCATCCTCGAGGCTGTCTAGTCTCCACACATAGTTCTTTTATTCAGTCTTTTTCTCGTTCACCATTTTCCCCTGTGTGTCTGCTCTTCTGGTGTATGCAAATAAATTTGTGGTCAAAAAAAATTGTTATCTTCAACTCAGCACCAAATTTCATTGTTTCCTAGCAGCTGTTTGAAATAAATAAGATGAAGGTACCATTTACAGATGTAGACAACTTCCTGCTCTTCTAGGAAGACTGTGTGCATAACAACTTAATAGCCAAAGAGAATTTATTTGGTTCACTTTGCAGTGCTAGGAAATTGTAATCACCATCCACCTTCTTGGGGATATGGTTTTTGACGTCTTTGTTTTTTTTTTTATTTACTTTAACATTTCACTGTTGAAAGGTTTATACACATTTTGTCCCACTTTAATCTGTTATACCACAGAGAAAGTCATAAATTCCCATGCAAATATTTGCATGTCTGTTTCTCAGTTGGTAGAATGTTTCCATTAAATCTGTATACACGTTAAATGAGTTCACCTCATCATTAGCACAACCTATGCCTCATAGTTCAAACACTTGGCATGAATTCTGTATAATGATTGTTACTCTAAGGCTTCATTGCTGAATGAGCATTGGCAAGGTACTTCAGAAATTAATAAAAGTGTTCACATAGAATGGCTATCTTAATAGTTACACTGATTCAGGCTTCTTTCACAGAAACTTTTTAATCATTCACTTTTACCCACAGGAAGAATTTCGTCGGATGCTTGATTATTCTTTTTGATATGCTTGATTATAAATCACAAGTGGCTAATCCTCTCCCTGAGCCAGGCCTGCCTGCTCTTCCTCTGTCCTCTAAATGTTCACCCTCAAACCTTGTCTTAATCTTTCAGTAAAGGAAAAATGATAAAGTAAAATAGAGACCATAAGTAATTAAAAGATGCCTGGAAGATTAACAATCAATGGGGTTCCTAAACATGAGAAGATTCTCACACAGGGAGAAATTGTGGCGTAACATAAATTCCTCTTTCCTGTTTTCATAGTAACAAAATGGCAGACTTGTTTTATGTAAACTTTCTCTGCTTAAGAAAATAATACCTTAATATTAAACGAAAATAGAAACTTTGGCTTTTAAATGCTTTTGTTCTTATAAGGTTTGAAATAATTATTTGGAAAACAGATATCTATAGCATATTCTAAATGAAAAAAAAATTGCCATAAGGTAAAATACTCTCCAGAAACCCAGTGTGTAGTTTTGCTTAAACTGTGGAGCACTATGATTATTTAGAAAAGCAAACTTCTAACATCTTATTCAGGAATTCATCTTAGTTTCTATTTGAAATCATCCTGCTTCCTTTTTTCTATCCAAAGAACATGTAACTGAATGCTACCATTATGATAACATCATTACTACATTTTCTCCCATAATTAAGTACTTCATAGCTAATTCCTGTATTTTACTGGGTGTATATTTGAGCTAAAAATGACAGTTAACCTTATAATATAGCTCCACTGGGTCTGATGGGATCACCATTGTGTTGTTCACCAATAGATATTTTTCAGGACAATTTATCATCATCAGAGATTGAAAAACATACTATGGTTTATTCTGGCTTTCCTTGTCCTTCTGTTGTAATTATGCATGATTATAATTTTGATTTTGATTGATTCATATTCTAATTTCTTCTTTCCCAAATTAATGCATCTGAGGCCTCAGCCAGTTTAGTTCAATATTTTATTTTCTATTTTTTGTTACTTTTCTTTGTATTTTACATACATACATTTGTATTGTAATTAAAATAATCATTGGGGTTAGAGTGCATCTCTTCAGAAAAATATACTAAAATCCTAACTCCGAGCATGGGAGAATATGTTCTAATTTAAAAACATTATTATGGAGTTAATGAAACTAAAATATAGACTACACTAAAATATTACAGAGACAAAGGGATAATTAGAAGGGGATTAAAGGAGATGGAGGAGAGAAAGGCAGTTTAGAAGAAGGGCTATGGGACTAGATATCTAACACTAAAGATCATGTGAAATGCCATATTAAGACCTGCTTCTTTAGTCATTTTCTAAAGCATATAGATACACAAAGGGAACTTAAGTGGAGTCACCATATAATGATGGAGACAGCACCTCATTGGGACATAATAGTCTACCAAATAAACACAGCAATATCACAAGTAAGTTACATCCTTTTATTTTTAATTTGTTGGCCAATGGGTCCTAGAGACTATTGCCAATGATATTGTTTACTCTCTACAGCTAGAGAGTAAGATGATAAATAAGATAATAACAGTGCATATAAATAGCCTAGAACATAAAAATTATAGTTGCTATTCAATTTAAAGCTTAACTCTTAATGACTAGCACTCATAAATCAAGAAGGTTTTGTACACCGTCTTGTGTACACTAGAATCACTAATCTTAGCCATCTACAAATCTTGTGAGCTATAATAATGACCTGCCTACAAGAAATGTCTACTTATACAATTATAGCGTGAATATTATAAAAGTAACTAACCACTTTTGTTTTTATTTAAGGTCTGCTCTAATAGTTGAAATCCATACTTTCTATTATTTATGAGGCCAATAACTTGAAAGAGGTTATCATGGCTTCTTGGAAAACTCTTACTAGTATTCTGCTAAATGAGAATGGCAATAGCCTGACTCCTACGAACATATTGCTATACCCATATATCAGAGACACAGTCAACCTTCAACCTTCAACTTTCCTCTTGCAGTGGATGGTAATAAACACTGAAGCACAAAAAAAAGACAGTATACAGAGAAAGAGAGTCTTTAAATGCTTATCCCTGACTTACATATGTATTTGACACACCCTTCTTAAAGCTTGGAATCTATGCAGAATAAGAAGTGCTGGACAGTTTTAAGAAAACAGCACCTTCTAAGTACAACAGGGAAGACTCAATAAGAACTCACGTAGTCTATGTGTATACAAGACCTGTATAAACTTAAAAAGGACAAACATCCCAGCATTTTCGATGAGAAATAGGCAGAAAGTACAACCTCTTGCCAAGAAGCTGTTACTAAATAATTGGTCCTTCCAGACTGAAGTCCCAAGGTCCAAATCAGGAACAGAGGGAGAGAGAGCACGAGCAAGGAACTCAGGACCGCGAGGGGTGCACCCACATACTGAGACATTTGGGATGATCTATCCGGAACTCAACAAGGCCAGCTGGACTGGGTCTGAAAAAGCATGGGATAAAACCGGACTCGCTGAACATAGCGGACAATGAGGACTGCTGAGAAGTCAAGATCAATGACACTGGGTTTTGATCCTACTGCATGTACTGGCTTTGTAGGTGCCTAGGCAGTTTGGTTGCTCACCTTACTAGACCTGGAAGGAGGTGGGAGGTCCTTGGACTTCCCACAAGGCAGGGAACCTGGACTGCTCTTCTGGCTGATGAGGGAGGGGGACTTAATTGGGGGAGGGGGAGGGATATGGGAGGCGGTGGAGAATAGGAAGCAGAAATCTTTAATAAATAAATAAATAGATAAAAAGAAGTTTAAGGTCAAAAGAAAAAAGAAAAATTAGCTTTTTTTTTTTTTTTTAACAGAATAAAACTGATTATTTAAACCACCCCAAGGAGTAGATTTTCAAAGGAAATCAGTCTCTGTACTCTTTGGTAACCCTTTTCTTTTGCTTTGTTTTAAAAGAACATGAAGCTGGATTTTTAGGAATTTAGAGGAGGATTTTGAAGGATTTGAAAGATAAGGAAGACTATTATAACATATAGAATGTATGAAGTCCTCAAAGAATAAATACAAATGAAGAAAAATAGGTCATTGAGTTATGAAAGAATGTTAAAAGTTAATCTACAGATATTTTTAAATGCTTGTATTTCTATTATAATAAACAGTGTAATCTCCCAGAATATTTTATTTTTATCTAATTTAGGAATAATCTCTGATAATTAATAGACCAACTATAACAATTTATAATAACTAACTTAGAAGCAAACTATATTTATTTCTTAAAGCATTAAGTCTTTTTCAGTTTCCAGGTCAATGGCAAGTGACTACAACAGAGCTATGGCTCAAAGAGTCTGAAAGATATTCTTTCTGATCCTTCACAGATAAAGTCATTATCACCATGTATGTACATCATGTGCTTTACTATGGCAATGGGCAGTTCTATGAAAAAGAATACTGGTACAGAAATTTAAGGAAATATTTTTTAGTTCCACATAAATTCTTTGATGTCATTAATAATTGCTGTGGCATGTTTCCTCACAATCATTTTCTCTCTCTCTTTTTTTTTTTTTACTTATTCTACATAGTACATAACAAATACCTAATTTGTTGCAACAAGGTACTTTTTCTTAAGACTAAATCCTATCTTTTACACATTGTCATAAGCCTCCATAATTTGTGTCCATGCTTCTTTTTTTCATTTTATCCTTTTTAAACTCTTTTCTTGGCACTCCACTGATTGCTGGCTAAACTCACATAAAACTTAAGAAAGCTTAAAAAGTAATTCTAGACACAAAACAACAGAGTTAAGCATGGCTTCTTGGTAGCCAGCAATTTGCTTGCTACTGGCAGCATGCTGCAGCATCTTTAAGAAAGATTTTCCTAATTCATTGGTAGCCGAAAGAATCACAAACCTTCACAGTTTATGCTAGTTTCCTGGTCCATGCTGCCAGCATGAACTCTGGGTCTTTGGGAAGATTCTGCTACAGAGCATTTAAATGGGTTCCGTGAGCAGAGTGCTACAGCTTGCTTAACAGCAACACAGACCCACTGAGTGCTTAATAATGGTGCAATGTACATGGCTCTCAGAGGCACCAGACAGCTTTGCATGTTGAACTGGGTGGAACAAGCAAGCAGGGCCTTGTTTTCCCTAACAATGCTGCTGCTTAGGTTTGTAAGAAGCACTTAGCATTTTAAAAAAATGTCCTGGTCAGAAAAGCATTACAGATACACAATAAAGACAGATTCAGATGAAAAAGACCTATTAATTTGTCACAGTGTTTGATAAATTTAAGTAGGCTTGGGAGAGAGAAGAAAAAGAGTATAGAGAGTTATAAAAACAAAAACAAAGTCTTTAAAGAGACAGAGTAAGAAACTCATTGATTTAAAGGAGTAAATAAAAATAAGTCAAGTAAAGATAAAAAATACACAAAGAGTCTGTTGTGTATTCTTTGAATTTTTTGACTGTGAAGGAGCTAAGTACAGAGAGACATTTCATTGTATTGGCTTCTAAGCTAAGCCTACATATATATTAAAGGTTTCTTGGTTTCAAAATGTGGGTCTAAGGATATGTTGCTTTGGAAAAGTGGTTCTTTTGTTTCCACACAGGATGAGAATGTGTGGAAACTTTCCAGACTAATGTAGTTTGATAGATCAAGATCCACAGAAAGATCATAGTGAAAACCCCCCAAAATTACTTTGACTAACAAAAAGCAAGAAGCAGTTTAGAGAGAACTATGTCCAAATTCCCAAACATTGTATATAAATGTTTGTTTACATTTAAAGGGGGACGTGATATAGAGAAGAATACTTTGCATTGGTATGGATCTTAGTCTATTGATACAGGTTTAAGGTCAATATATATGTTCTTGATTAAGATATTGTGTTTGTACAGCTCATTTAAAAATGTAATGTGTAATTAACATATATAGGTTAATAGATAATCATCTACAATAGTCAAACTTCTAGTCATCTTAGATGGGTTTTCTAAATATATAGAGATATATTTCTGGTATGTTTCAGAGACCTTCAGAATATGAAATTTAAAACATTTTAAGAATGTAGGCCTTCTCATGACAATGAGACACATGTGCATCTGGCAATATCAATTGCTTTGAGAGGAGGATGGGCATCGAAGAGGTTCCTTATGGAGTTTGTTAGCCATTTGTGTAAGAAACTGTGTTTGCCTGCACAGCTGTATGAACTGGACATGTAGGACCCACAGATAAATGACTGCTGAACTTGCCTAAAGGTGAAGATGGTCCTTCAGGGTTCCTGCTTTATGAAAGAGTCTGCCAGGCATTCTGCTGGACACAGAAGGAAGTAACTGACAAACTGCCAATATAGGCTGAACTGCCTTTGAAATTTTCTGATTCATGAAAATGTCTGCTGGATACTACGGTTCTATAAGCTGAAGATGGATGCCCCAATGGTACAGAAGAACTTTGGGTGACTGTTCAGGCAGTAGTAAATAACTTCTCTATTTGCTCTTTGTATCTTTGTTAAAGAAGTCTTTTTCTTCTTCCCCTTTTTTGTATTGAGGTATAAAAATATATGGAAAATTAAACAGGACAGCTCAGGGTTCTCTGGAATTTCTTCCTGGCACTATCCTATGTTTTATGTTTTATTATTTTTACTTGTGTCTTTGTGCTCCTTACTAATTTTTCTAATCCACATGTCCCTATCCTTATTGAAGCTGGTCCTCAACAGGGATTTTCTGAGTATACATCACTAAACGTTACATGTATCTTAAGAGACTCAGACTATGTCTTAGCTGAGTGGTGGTGGCACTCGGTGTTAAACCCAGCACTTGGGATGCAGAAGCAGGCAAATCTTTGTGAGTTCAAGGCCAAGCCAACCTGGTTTACAAGACCTAGTTCCACTAGTTCCAGAACAGGCTCCAAAGTTAGAGAGAAACACTGTCTCAAAAAAAAAAAAAAAAAAAAAAAAAAGAAAGAAAGAAATGCATCTATATGCATTCATCTATACTGATTTTATAGATTTTAGTATTTTTTCCAATTATATCTCATTCCTAGACTTACCTTTACTGAAATCTTTAAATTGTCTTCATTGTGAGAACTCACTATGTTTTTCTTTATAACTTTAGTATCTCACAATATTCAAACCACCATTTTCAACAAATTCATTCATGTAAAATAGATGATAGGAGTTTGGTTTCTTAACCTTTTGGCTAGGATCAAGTATAGAGTAGATGATAGCATTTTTATGTCTATAAATTGCATGATGATTCAAGTATATTCAAGTAACATTTCCTCAAAGATAGTTAATGACCTATTCTTCTGTGGTTCTTATTCTGTTTCTTAAAAGTTTGACTAAAGATAAAATTATTTGCTTTTATACTGAATATCAATCAAAAGTATTATCTGTCTTGTAATGGAAGCAATTTATGATTGCTATGACTACATTTGAGCTTTTATATCACAAATTATATAAAAATATTTAGTAATTGTAGTGGGCTACAATTTATGATGAGTAAATGTGTAATCACCATTATCAAAATGTCCAATTGTATTTTCTATTTTAATGACATCCTTTAACTATTATTATGGCCATTAGCACTTATCCCAATAAATCAACTTTCACATTTGTCTGCACCATGAGTCAATTTGACCATAGACTCTTAAATATTTTTCTTATACAAATTTCTTTTAGGATGCAAACATAAAGGCAGAACACACTTTGTATGATCTTCTTTAATAAGAATGTAGTGGTAGAGCTAAATTCAGTTAAAAAAAAACTCACAAGAACCTTGTATAGTGGATGGACTTTTAAGAGCTTCGAATTTGTTCAATTTTTAAATTCTTTCTAAATCTTAGTTCCAAAGTAATAAAGACAATCAATGTAATAATGCAAGGCAATGTAATGAAGTTCATCAGTTTTTATAGGGCACACGTTTTCTTCCTTCCTTTGCCATATATGTACATCTTTACAATACTGGTTCATGTATTAGCCAAAGATATGTAGGAAAAAACACTTACTCTTTTCATCTAATATTGTACTGAGTAGTCTTTATTAATTAGAAACACATATGAAACTAACATGGTCATTTTCTACATTAAAAAATGGAAATGAAGGAAATATCTATGGATATAATGATTACTATATATTTTAAAGACCCTTCCTGGATGGATAATAGTCAATAAAGTTATACTTACATATTTATATACATACACACACACACACATATATACATATATATATGCATATATATATATATTACATAACTCATTATATGGATTCAAAAATTCAGGTAATATGAAGCATTTATTGAGCTCCCAAGGTCCAAATGAGGAGCAGAAGGAGGGAGAACATGAATAAGGAAGTTAGGACCATGAGGGGGGCACCCACCCACTGTGACAGTGGGGCTGATCTATTGGGAGCTCACCAAGGCCAGCTGAACTGGGACTAAAAATACATGGGATAAAACCGGACTCTCTGAACATGGCAGACAATGAGGGCTGATGAGAAGCCAACGACAATGGCACTGGGTTTTGATCCTGCTGCATGTACTGGCTTTGTGGGAGCCTAACCAGTCTGGATGCTCACCTTTCTAGACCTGGATGGAGGTGGGAGGACTTTGGACTTCACACAGGGAAGGGAACCCTAACAGCTCTTTGGACTGGAGAGGGAGGGGAAGAGGAGTGGGGGGAGGAGGAGGGAAATGGGAGGCTGGGAGGAGGCAGAAATTTTTTTCAATAAAAAATAAATTAATTAACTAATAAAATAAAATTATATATAATATATTAAAGAGATAGATAATAGAAAACATACACTTGATCTTGCTTTAAAGGTTGTATTATGTATTGTCCCAAAACAAATGACCTTCCATGGAGGTGGTGGCTCATGCCTTTAATCCTAGTAGGAGGATTAAAGAGAGGCAGGTAAATCTCTGTGGGTTCCAGGCAAGCCTGATTTATGTAGTGAGTTCCAGGACAGCCAGGATTGTTGCACAGAGAAACTCTGTCTTGAAAAACAAAAAGATTTAACTTTAATCTGAAAATTAATTCATAGAATTTATATAAGCATTAATATCTTCTGCATTAAATCATAAAACAGGAACAGATTATAAAATGAATAAATATAGGAATCAAATCTAATCAAGTAGTATTAATTAAGGTTTATTTTTTATAAATATACAATAAATTTTTGACAACTACAAATCAATCTATATCCATGAGGTTGTTCTACTGTACAAGAATACTGGGTTAATAGATTTGGATGGTTCTGTTTCTTATGCAGAATTTATTTTAAAACCATATATTACTCTAGATACTTTCTTTACTTAAATTTCAGGAAAGAAGCTATGATATTTTTGCATACTGATAACCAATTACAAATATTTTATATTGAGTCAACTGATGTTCAATTACAGAAGATGAACAGAATTTGCATAGAAATTAAACTAAGTTATTCTTTCTACAAGTGAAACTTTGTTTCTAGAAAATGAATGACAGTGAGTAAATAAATGAAACAATAGAAGCACCTTTACTTAAAAATGAAAAAGTAAAAATTTACTTTGCTTTTAGAAGACAGAACAATTCTATGATTATTCTTGACATAACCCTTAAATACGAACAAGTGCTTCATAGACATAGAAAGTATTTCTTTTTCTGAAAACAGTAACAAATATCATACAGATTATAATAGGACATTTACAAGTGAGTATGCATGAGAGTTGAATTTCATATTTTCTTTGTAAGTAGTTAGTGACTTTTAACAAGTTATTTAACTTCTATTTCTCAGCTTTAATTTTATTTGTAAAATATACATAATTTTGTTTGTTTCATTAATTTCCTGTTTGTGTTTTCATCTCTGGTTTTGAAACAAACTATCCCATTAGAATCAATATTGTCTCAACCTTCAAATGTTTCAGTTAATCCTGATTCTGGTAGTTGGTTTCAGTGTTAAATGTGTAGTTCAGTGTATTTTGGAACTGGTTTCTAGAAGGAGCATCAGCTTGACCTATCACACTGCACTGACTCTCCAAAAGTAGAGAGATAAGAGAAAATGACATCTGATTATTAAATCTCCAATCTGTCTCCAATATAGCACTTCTTCAGCAGTTTTTCACCTTCTCACATCTTCAAAAAGAGTGCTGTTGGGTGAAAAACAAGAATATAAATACATAAGTTGGCAATGAGAGTTTCAGACAGAAAAAAAAAAAACAGAGGCTGTCCCACCTCTCAAAAATTGTTTTATTTGTTCTTGAACTGGCTCACCAGATTAATATTCAAAGTGTAAAACACGGTGAGGCTCAGCCATATATATGTAAGCCTCAATTTGGCTCTAAGAGTATACATATATGACTGGGTTGCTATATATAGATTTGATACTGGGGATACAGAGCTCAATACATATGGCGACACTGACATTGAGTAAGCTAATGTCTTTTCCTTGTTCTAAGACTATGAAGGACATCTCAAAATGAAAATGCAAGAATTAGGGAAAGTGATTTGAAGACAGAATAGATCATGGACAGTATTCAGTACATGTTACCTATTATTATGGCATATGCTTTATCATAACTTCTCAGAACAATATTATCACAAATTGCGATCTATGGGAGTGTTCTCATTTTTGTACTGAATATGTTTTTTTCTGTTGTACAGAATACTTTTAAAATTATTTAATATTTCAGAATTTATCTCTGAGAACACGTAATGTATTCTTATGAGTGATAGTTTTGGTTATCAAGTTAGCTATATTTGGATTTTTGAGGTGAGAAGATACACCTTTAATCTAGATCTTTGACATCATACTGCTTTTAAATCAGCTCTATTAAAGTGGAAAGAACTGGTTCTACTCTGGGCTACACCTTCATTTGTAAGGCCATATTAGAATAGAGAAGTAGGAAGATTTTGTTCTTTGCCTCTTTATTCTAGAGAGCACTGACTAATACATGTTTGTAAAACAGCTGTATGTCTATTATTTTATCTTAAATGTTATACTTATTTTAAGCATATTGATTGCTAGCTTAAAATGTTCTATATAAAAGTCTATGCTATTTAATGAGACAGTCTAATATGTCTTTTTTTTCCAACATAAGAAACTTAGACTTTTCCACCTGCCTTCCACATTCTTCAAATTTTCCTCTGTCACTTAATCTCTAACTAGTCCTCTCACACACTATGTTATACTAAAGAAGAGCTAAGTAAAATGGTATTCTATTCCAGAAAGTTTACTCACCCTGTAAGGCAGTTATCTCTTGAAATATTGCCAAGGTATTTCCTTCTATTTTCCAAATATTTTTATTGCCTTTTTGTCCCATTCCCCGAGTGTGCCAAACACTCTACACACTTTTATGTGAATTTATTGTGTCATATAAGATTTCATTTTATGTTTTATTTCCTGTCCACAATGACCTAAACTATTGTGCTCAGCCAAGTCCAAGTAAACTTAGATGTCTAATAAATACTTATCTATAAAATCTGTCACTACCACAAATACTAGCAAAGGATAATTTTACACTGTATTTTTCCCTAGGTAAAATATATTAGCTACGACTATACTTTAAGTATAGGAAATAGATACTTTTAAAACTGGTGCTCACATTACAAAGTTATAAAATATTTCTGCAGATATCTTAAAATTGTGGGTGATTAATTTAACTCTCCAGAGCAATTGAATCAAAGTAAATTTGGACTCATAAAACATTCAAAGCCATAAAAAAATTCAAAGCCACATGTGAGTAACGGATTACTGAAGCACAATCATGACTTCCCTGAATATCGTAAAGATTGTCAAGAGGAAAAAAAAACTTAAATTGTATTCCCTTGGAAGCTAATAACTTCTTAATCTATGTAAAAGAAGAAGGTAAAATCCATCAGAAGCATCTGGGACACTTGACAATATCCTCTATTGGAAAACAGTTTATATACAGGAGGAGAAATATCACACTATTCAGTTCAACTTTAACAAACACACCATTTAAGAAGCAACATTTCATAAGGATCTTTATGGTACAGACATAATGGAGAATGTACTTAGAAAATAGAGTCTTTTAGGTGCTGGTTTGTAAAGATAGTGTGAAACAGAAATATATATATATGGAAAATTAGATTACAATGTTATTACTTCCTTACAATGTTAGCAATAAATATTGATTGGCTTATTATTGATCTCATATATATATATGTTGTTCATATATATACATATATATATGAACAATAGAGACTTTTTATACATGTATTTATAGATGAAATTGTTTGTTGTTATGCCTAGTCCATGGAGACCTCCAAAAGACCTCCAGGAAGACCGACTCACCAAAATGCAAAAGCAAGGTTTACTTTGTGCTCATTACAAGGCAGCAGTAACCTCATCAGTGCAGCAGTGATAACAGGTACCCTACCCTCCTAGAGGTCACTATTTAAAGGCAAAACCCAGGAAAGTTACATTAGCAGGGTGTGAGGTGATGGGTTCAATCCTGATTGGCTGACATTTGTCTAGAGGTGTCCTGGTGAAAAGCAATGGTGTGTGCTTGCAGGTGTCCCTAATGGTTGGAACATTAGAATGTTCTATTCCAGTGTGATTCCTGATTAGTCTCAGTTTGTGGTCTCACAAAACCAGGTATTCCCTTAGGGTAAACTACTGAGACTTCTATGAGATTTTCATGGCTGGGATCTACATTTATAAGATTTTATAAATGTTTGCTTATATACATGTTCATATGTGTAGTAATATTTTGTTTTTGATCTAACAAATAAAGCTTGCATAAAGGTCAGAATGCAGAGCTTGCCACTAGTTGGTCATAGAAGTCAGGCAATGGTGAGACATGCCTTAATCCCAGAACTCTGAACAGAGAGGAGGATCTCTGTGATTTCAAGACCATTAGATACACAAAATTGAATCAGTCTAAAAGAGAAATAGAGCCAAGCATTGTTTGTGGCTTACACCTTTAATCTCAGCACTAGGGAGGTGAAGATGGTAAGTGATACAGCTGGGCATTGAAAGGAATATAAGAAAGGAGGAGATGGGAGTTCAGAATTCATTTTGATGTTTTATAGAGACTGAATTCAGTCTGAAGTTTTGTAGAGATAGCACTCATCTGAGGATCAGTAGGGACAGGATCATCTTTGGTCTGAGAACTCAGTAGAGGTAAGATCCAAAGACTGGCTGGTCTGTTTCTCTGATCTTTCAGTGTTAACCCCTATATCTGACTACTGGATTTATTTTTTTTAAGACTAATATTATGTTACACATACGACATAGATAAATGTATGTCACATGGATGCTGAAGAACAGCTCTGGATCAGTCCTCATGTGCTGCCCTGTCCCCATTTATTATAAGATAGCATTTTTCACTCACCTGGTTCACATTAAGCATGATAGATTATCTGGAAAAGGAGCCCCCAAAACAAGCCTATCTCTATCACAATTTTGACTACAAACTGTACACCCCCATGCCTGTTTCTTTTTATATGAATTATTGTGATCAACGCCAGTACTTTATACTTATAGATATAAGTACTTTACTGATAGAGCTGTCTTTCTGCCCCTGTTAAAAAGTTCTACATCATCCTGCCATGATCCTTCCTCATGTATATCTTTGATTCATCTGCCTGGGCACCTTGTCCTCATTATCTTTTTGGTATTCAATCTCAGTTAGTAACCTCCTTTCTGTATTTTGTTGATACAATCAAGGGATTCAAAACAAATAAACAAAAAACTATATCCACAACTTATAGAATTAAAGAAATAATAAAATCCAGCGCTGCAATTAATAGAATAATAGAAACAAACAAAGAAAATTTTAATAATCTCAAGAGTCATTTCACTTATATAACTGATTAATTCTTACTTGAATTAACTAAAGAAAAAGGAACCAGAATTAAGAAAATTAGAAATAAACGGGAAAACACTACTTAGGATAAATAAAGGCAACTGGAACAGCATAAGAGAATACTCTAAAAACCTCTATGGCATCAAGGTGAAAAACCTAAAAGAACAATAGAAATTTTCAGATACATCTGAACTACCATAAATAAATTAGGATGCCATGAACAACATAAAACCATAATAAATAAGGTATACTGAAGCAGAGTAAAAAGGAGGAGGTCATCTATAACAAAACATAATTTGTAAAATGTATGAGATAGGGAACATCCATGATGTGGGATTCCCCTCTGTATGCTGTGGATATCATTAGTTAATAAAGGAACTGTCTTAACCTGATAGGGTAGAACCAAGGAAGTCAGGGAAAACTAAACTGAATGCTGGGAGAAGGAAGGCAGAGTTTAGAGTTTAGAGAGGCATGTAACCCCGCCAGAGTCAGACACCGGAACTTTAACTGGTAAGCCACAGCCATGTGGTGATACACAGATTAAGAGACATGGTTTAAATTAATATACAAGAGTTAGCTAAAAAGAAGCTAGAGCTAATGGGCCAAGTAGTGATTTAATTAATACAGTTTCTGTGTGATTATCTCTTGGGTAAGCAGCTGGATACTAACAAGCAGCCCTCCTTACATCATATCCCAGAAGATAGAGTAGGAAAAGTATAAGGACCAGAATAAGAGCTGTGAGATACTTAATCTGGGCAAGATATGTATACTCTACCCATCATTTCTCAAAAATATGTCTGTTTAAAGAAGTTATCAAGACCACAACAGCTAATATGCCAGCACAGAAGGGAAAGAGTTCACAAGCCCTACCCATAGACAAATAGTTAAAACAATCAAAGGTTGCTTAAGGGAAGAAAATCATTTTTCCGCAGTAACAAACTCCATGTTAGTTGTCAAAGTGTAAATGTTCATCACTAAACCACACACAGATAACACAAGATGTTCTGGTTACATTGTAGTATTTCAGGTATATATGCATGTATGTGTATCAGAACAATAATTATAGAACTCTTACATTTGATAGGGTAGTCTCAATGAAGGAAGGAGGAGAAAACAATAGAGATTGTATGCATATAGTGTTGTCATACATGAAATTCTCAAAAATAAATTTTATTTTATTTTATTTTAAATATTAAAAATCATATTTTAATTTCCCCATACTCCAAAGTATATGTGGTATTCGATAGTAATACCAGTTAGAAAAAGAAAAAAAGAGCTGGGTCTGCTGGTCCCAGCATGTCCTTTCAGTTACTTGGGAGGCTGAGGAGGGAAGATCCCAAGTTGTTCAAGGCCTTTCTATGCTGCAGAGTAAGTTCAAGACCAGTCTGAACAAATTCACGCATTCAAAACAAAGAAGGCTAGGAATATAGTACAGTGGTACACTTGCCTAGCCTCTGCAAGGCCCTGGGTTCAATCCCTCCTACCACTTGCAAGTGTGTGTACGTGCACGAATACACATACACACATATACTCATACATTCACTCACATATACACACATGCACACACACACATACACTCATACACACACACACGCATACACACACATCTTATGAGTTCCTTTCAATTCTGATTCTTACACTTAAATACACATTCCAAAAACAAGAACATCTGTAGCTGGGTAGTCTCTTTGCAGCCTTGTGACTACCTCAGATCTAACTGTCACCTAGGATGGGGTTCCCAGATGGGGAGAGTTGGTCCTCCAGACCTTGGCTGAACTTAGTGGCAAAGAGCGAAGCGGTGAAGTCATCCCCAATCTCAAGAGCGATGTCATATGCTGTCTGACCTCTGGTGTTCTTCTTTTGAGGATTTGCGTTGCACCCCAGTAACGTGATGATGCTCTCCTTTCCTTCCAGGCCAAGCAGAGTTGCTTCATGAAGAGCTGTATTTCTGAACGGTCCCCACTGCAGGTCGATGTCTGCTCCTCTCTGAGCAAGAACTGGAATGGCTTCATGGTGTTTATTCACAACAGCCACGATAACAGCGGGTCGCCCTTGACTATCACAACAGTTAGGGTCTGCTCCTTCATCGAGCAGCTGTTCCAGCAAGGACAGTCTTCCTTTCCCGGCGGGACCAACCTCCTCCAGCAGGAGTCTGTTTTCAGGCGCAGGCAGCTCTGGGTTTCTGTGCAAATTTTTGGTCTTGAGATCCTTCATCTTCTTGATATTTTCAGGCATGTCTGAGGCGCTCTGGCTATAGGCACTAACCAAGCTGGCCCTGCTGTCATACAGCTCATTCCCACCTTCGCTGATACTGCTCAGAAAGTGGTCACTGAGATTCATCTCACAGCCCAGGAAGAGGTTTACTTATTTTATGTGTATGAATGTTTGCCTGCACATATATATCTGCATTACATGTGTGTTTGGTGCCTGCCCATAGAAGTCAGAAGAGGACATCAAATCCCCTGGAACTGGAGTTAGAGACGATTGTGAGCCACCATGCTACTGGAGAAAACAATTGGATCACATCTCTGCTCACCTCAGGTCCTATGCTCAGAATAACCCTGATTTCCGGGCCTTGATTGCAGAACCCAGGATGGGAAAGCTTATCTCTGCCACTGTCCATGAAGATGGCTACGAAGTTAGCATCAGGCTGAACTACGTTCAAGTCTCAAACAAGAACCTGTACATCATCAAAAATAAATTTTAAATTAGAATGGAAGAGCAACAAAAGAGATATCTTGATTGAGGGAGCCACTATGGGCCAAGTAAGAAACCTGGCAGTAGGGAAATTTCCAGGAATTTCCACATCCACAGGACGACCCCAGCTAAGACTCTAAGCATTAGTGGAGTAGGACCTGAATTGGTCTTCCTCTGTAATCTAGTTGATAACTACCCTAATTATAATCATAGAAACTTTATCAGAAACTGATGGAAGCAGATACCGAGCTCCACAGCTAGCCCTGGGTCAAGCTCCTAGAGTCCAGTCGAGGACAGGGAGGAGCAATAATATGAACAAAGAGACCAAGACCATGATGGAACTCCCCACAGAAATAGATGACCTGAGTTAAAGGGAACTGACTGACTCCAGACTGACAGGTCCTCTGAACGTGGGTGGCAGTTGTAAGCTGGTGCAGACTGTGGAGCCACTGGCAGCGGTGCCAGGATTTATTCCTATTGCTTGAACTGGCTTTTGTGGAGCACATTCTCTTTGAAGGGATACCTTACTTAGTCGAGATATAGTGGGGGGGGGCCTTGGTTTTGTCTCAAAGTGATCTGCCAGACTTTATTGACTTCCCAAGGGAAGCCTTTCCCTCTCTGAGGAGTGGATGGGGGTTGGGGTGAGTGGAAGGTGTGGGCAGTGGGAAGAGGAAAGGGAGAGTGAACTGGGATTAATATGTAAATTGAGAAATGTTGTCTTAAAATAAATTTAAAATATTAAATTACATATAAAAATCATAATTTTTTGAATTTGCAAGGCCAAAGGATAAATAAGCATTTTACTGCTTAATAATGAAAAGCAATGCACTCCCCTGGCACTATGGCTGATTCTCCTCTAGACTACCTTAATGCAATAATATCTAAATTTCTAGTATGGAGTTTTCTGAAACTCCTGGCTTTTCTGCCATAGTAAACAAAGATGTGAAGGAGCAGGGAGTGTTCACTTAAAATTTACCATTTAAAAGTTAACTTTCATTAATCTATGACAATCAATTATAATTACTAATCCATATAAATTTTTTTTCTGAAAGTTTAAAAGCTAATACCATTTGTCTGTAAGAACAAGTTACTTATGTGCAAAATGCAGAAGAAATTTCAGGTTGTCCAGATTTCTGAACTGACAAAACTAGCAGCTCTAATTTAAACATTCCAGACAGTTGCGATATACAGCAATTTGAATAAATTAGGATTTTTTTAAAAAAAAACTAGTATAACCTTAAACTCACATTCTGAAAAGGACAGGATGAATAACACATATGGAATTCTAATTTGTCTGAGCCTGCACCATTCTTGTAGTCCTCAGGTAAAGTCATCCATTGTAAGAAGGAAGAACTTGTTCCTAATACAAGAGCCACAATTATTCACACTTTGCATTTTATCTCATTTGAAAGGAAAGTTATTAAATTCTTTATTGAATGTTAGCTCGTAGATACTGCCCTAACCCTTAGCAGGAAATAAAGAAAGATTAATAAGATGTGATTTTTTGGATCTCCAGGAATGCCCTATCTTTTCAAGGAATAAGCCGCAATGATAAATGCATTGTCCTATGTCCTATGCACAATAATAATATTATAATAATGAGTTATGACAAAGATCACCTAGTGAGACTCATTCTCTTCCCAAAAGGGCTATATAATGCTAGTAAGTATAATTGCAATCATTTATATATAGTCAAGCTTCTAAAGAAAGATCTCATCTAGTATTGATCTTTAACCACATAATTAAACTTTCCATTATCTATTTTCCATGAGCTATATTAATTAGCGTGCACATAACAAAAGGAACTCCAAAAAATGTAGCCTTTAGTCTTTGACTATAGGTATAAAAGTGAAGTAGTTTTCTACATTGAGTTTTGAATGTTAATACTGTGCCATTGAATAAATTAACTCTTCAAATAATTCTAATGTTTTATAAAATTTTTCAGGATAACAATAAAGTTGTCAAAAATGTTTGCTAACTAACAATAATAATTTATTTCACTGATTCATAATATCATAACCCAAATATAAAGATCATATATATTTTTAATCATATAATGTGTTTACATTATGAAAATTTATGGTATGAGAAATAGCTCCTTCCTTAAATTTTGACAAAAATGATTTGATGTAAACTGTATAATATTGAAAACAAATCCATCTACCTAGAAAATAGTTCAATTCACTAATTTGATAGTTATCTGAAAATAAATTTATAAAATACATTTGGTTAAAAAATAAACCTGTTTATGAAACACATAGATATTTTGACTATTTGAAACATACTTATTAGATGAGAGAGTTTACACAGCATTTTGTTTTTTATATATTCACATAGGACATTGTACTTCAACTACAAACCAGAATATAGCCTGTAGGGCATTTCTAATAATTTATTATTGTTCAGGTACAAGAAAAACTGATAATAAAAACTTTATCAACCATGAGAAAAGAGTCTCAGATATCCAATCATAATTATTGAGATGTTATATTTGTTCATTGCCGTATATTATAAATCATTCCTGCTACTTTGAAAATTCCATTGAATATCAAAAATTCTCTAATGATAATTTTCATATATTGTTGTTTTACTCCTGAAAGTGTCAAACAAGCAAAAAATACATATTTTATTTGTTTGTTTGCTTTTGTTTTTTCGAGACAGGATTTCTCTCTAACTTTGAAAGCTGTCCTGGAATTCAGTCTGTAGACCAGACTAGCCTCAAACTCACAACGGTACACCTTCCTCTGTCTCTTGAGTGCTGCGATTAAAGGCGTGCACCATTACTACTCCACAACAAAGTTTTGTTTTGTTTTGTTTTTTTCTGAGACAGGATTTCTCTGTGTAGCTTTGGAACCTGTCCTAGAACTTGCTCTGTAGACAAGGCTGGCCTCAAACTCACAGAGATTCCCGTCTCTGCCTCCCAAGTACTGGGAATAAATATATGTGCCATTATTAGAATAAATTTTAATTGGTCATGAAGAAACTTGATTTCTATATAACTATTTCTTATCAAAACAAGTAATTCAGGGAAAGAATGCAGTACTTTTTGAAGCAGAATATTATATTGTATTTTGCATGAAGCTTGTTCTATTGATGATTTTGATGTTTTTTAGGATATACTTTTGTTATAGTTTAATTACTGTTGCTGCTACCCCAGTGTACTAGAGTCAGAACAAACTATTTATGGAGATGCCATTGACTATTGATTGATTAACTACTCAAGACTGCTTTCTTTTCTTCATTGTCTTCATCAAGGATGAACTCAGTAATGTCATAGCCATATCCAAGCAAATGTCATTTTATTTTTTATAATGCACAAACCAATAATATTTAAATAAGAAATGAAGTAGAGTTGAATGTTTCATATAGAATTTTATTAAGAGTAAAGGGATTGAAATATTTAATTATAATTTGAAATATCTAAAATAACACACCATAAAAGTTGATAAAGAAATACTGATGAACAAGGTGATATCTCACTTGAACAATTTTTAAAATAATTATACAAGCTTTTTCAAAAATTTGTATATACCCAGTTATTAATTAAATACATAGCTGCCATTTTGAAGATATGTTTATTGGTTTGTAATTAGATAAGTAAATTGTTAATGGCTTTAAAATATGTTAAATCAAACCTAAGGAAAGTTCAACACCTTCTTCATGGTATAAATGAGAACTTGTCTGACTTTTTTTATGATTCTCATGGTTAAAAGCAAACACTTAGAAACACACATACACATGCACACACATGAATACACAGTTTCAGTAATATAAAATTATTGATATTTTTCATGCTTTCATTATGATTATGTTTATGAAATAATATAATTTTGATTGTAATTATTCCATTTATGCATAATATTCTTTACACTCTCATTAGTGAAAATGTGTTTTCAAACATATAATAGACTAATTGCTATTGCTTATCTTTCAAAAGTTATTATATATTCTTTTTATAATATATTTCATGTATATTTTAAATATTGATGTTATTGAATATTCTCAAATTCAATATATAGTTTATTTCTTCTGGGGATGAATGTTGTAATATATCAACAGACAATTTAACTATTTTATATTGATTAGGTCTTACTCTTTTTGATTTCCCTAAAAAAATTAAAATTCCCTAGTTATACAAAGTAATCTCACTCTATCATTTCATTTTCATATATAAGATTAGGCTTGGGATAAGATTGACACATGTATTTTTATTTTATTTTTTATTTTGCTACCAAAATAAAAAAAAATTACTATTTCTTTCAAATATATGAAGGCATTTTTCTTCACCACAACTTCTGCATTAGACATTGTTATTTTATGAAAATTTTGACAAACTAGTTCTGTACCTATTATGCATTATTTGTATGCACTTGATTATCAGAAATGCTAAACTTCTAAAAGTATATCAATCACATATCCAAATATCATAATTGCTTACTTTTCTGATGTGATAAAACATTATGCTCAATGCAATCTATAGAAAAAAGAGTTTATTTTGGCTTATGAATTCACTGGGATAAAAGTTATTATATATTAAATTGTGGATATGTAAAAGAGGATTAATGTTTTAAACTATAGTCATACTGGCTAATTTAAAAGTAAAAGAACTGTACAGATACAACTGCTGATTTGGAAGAAAGGCAAATTTAACTCCACATAACAGATTTTAGATTCATAAACTTCCTTAAGTGAAAAATAATACAATCTACATGCAAAGAGAAGGGGATGTTTGAAAAGTTTCTGTAAGTATAATAAAGCCCATGGGAATATAAAGAGATAGTCAAAATTGTGATATTAAATTAATCTCACATATATTACGAAAATACCATTTCTCCATTAAAATGAAGTGTTGTTATTAATATAAGTAGCGATAAAATAGATGTGTTTGTGGAAACGTGTGAGTATATGTGTGATTTTCCAGTGGGCATGGGTTAAAACTCAAAGATATCAAGTGTGTTTGAAGAATTAAAATTCAGGTAATAAGAATGATGAGAAGTTGGCACATGAATAGGAATTTGTTCCCTATCACCAAAGAACATCATGTGTTTCAGAAGTATCTAGCAAAGAGGGCTAGCGTGAAAATTTTGCAACTGTTGTAGGCTTGCAGATTATCATCAAAAAGTCTGTAATAATAAAGTGCTGAAAATTACCCAGCAATTTTTGACTATGGACTAATGAATATCAATTAACAATAGAAATTGTGCAAGTTCTGCTCAGTCTCATCCAGGTACCCTCCCTATGAAACAAATTTCATAGTAGTAGTCATCCAAAAGCTCTTAGAAATTTCTAACCTCATTCACCAGTTATTACTGCTTAATACATATCTTTTAATTCAAAATGTTTCTATAAAAAGTAAATGGACAGCACAGAAACTGATGAAGATATGTTTTAAAATTATTTGTTACATTTTCTTTTTTTTATTGAGAAAAGGAAAAAAAAGTTTCCACCTCTTCCCAGCCTCCCATTTTTTCCCCCTCCTCTCACCCTCTCCCCTCCCCCCACCCCTCTCCTCTTCCCTCTCCAGTCCAAAGAGCAGTCAGGGTTCCCTGCCCTGTGGAAAATCCAAGGTCCTCCCACTACGTCCATGTCTAGGAAGGTGAACATCCAAACTGGCTAGGCTCCCACAAAGCCAGAACATGAAGTAGGATCAAAACCCCGTGCCATTGTCCTTGGCTTCTCATCAGCAATCATTGTTCGCCATGTTCAGAGAGTCCGGTTTTATACCGTGTTTTTTCAGTCACAGTCCAGCTGGCCTTGGTGAGCTCCCAATAGATCAGCCCCACTGTCTCAGTGGGAGGGTACACCCCTCGTGGTCCTGACTTCCTTGTTCATATTCTCCCTCCTTCTTCTCCTCATTGGGACCTTGGGAGCTCAGTCCAGTGCTCCAGTGTGGGTCTCTGTCTCTATCTCCATCTATCACCAGATGAAGGTTCTATGGTGATATGCAAGATATTCGTCAGTATTGCTATAGGATAGGGTCCTTTCAGGTTCCCTATCCTCAGCTGCCCAAGGGACTAACTGGGGACATCGCCTTGGGCTCCTGGGAGCCACTCTAGGTTCACACACACACACACACACACACACACACACACACACACATTTTAGACACTTGAGTTTAGAATACTTCTTCCAAAGGCAAATAAACTAATTGTTCTTGTATTGAATTTTTATTTACATAAACTATGAATAAATGGGTCTAGTAAATGTCAATACAAAAAATTGAGAAACTGTCTTGAACTGAATTAACCAGAGCATGATCATTCCATATGGTAATCTAGCAATCACATCTAAAGCACACTTTCAGGGAGGGAAGCTATCGGGTTTGGGGCTTCATCGGTTTCCATTCATCAGGGTAAGGATTAGATAGATCAAATCTGCTTGTCACATGGGAATCCAGAAGCTCAGGAGCAGGAAAACAATAGCAAAGGGAAGCCTAAGATAGGCAAACACATTCTGTTTTTTTTACCTTCCAATAGAATTATCTATTAAACTAGAGTTAAAGAACCTCTGTCTCCCATCTTTTCCAACATTACCAAATTCCACTCAACAACAAATTTAAAAGACTTCATAAAGAGGCAATGTATAAGTTTATCTATAGAAATAACACCAGTTTACTGGTACCAACATTTTAAAATATTTTCCAAACTACCATTGAAAACAGCCTTAAAGAGGAAGGACTATTTTCAATTCAGTATTTCAGATATTTCCATTCATATCATGTATCTTATTGTTTGTGTTCCCATAGTAAGGGGTGATGTCATAATGTTGGGAGTATGTAATAGAAGATGTTAAACTAATGGTTACCAGGGTACAAATAGAGACACATAAAAAGAAATAGACCATCAAACCTCACAATCGTATGAGGCACTTACCTTACACATTTTTGCCAACTTCCACTACCCTGACTCTATGTTAGGGGTCTCATGCTCTCTAGGATACAGGCATATTTTCACACATTCACAAAAGTTGTGCTTTATTTATTCTTAAGGGTTATTTAAGTTTAATGAATTTGGTAATTATGATGAACTATCACAAAACTAGAGAACTTATGTACAATTTTGCTGTTCTGTTATTTTTAGCTTATTTTAATCTCAGTTGAAAATAGCACTACTTGGATGAATGCTTAAAATACAGGAAGGCAAATACTTTCAAGGTTACTTTTTTTGTACTTGTTTTCAGTTCTAGGGGTCTATATGGAGCTTTGTGCTTATGTAGCAAGTGTGTTCTCACCAAGTTATACCCTTAATTCTAACAGGCTTGAAAGGAGGAGACAAAATCTTCTGGAAATTTGTCTTCTTTTCAAATGCTTTAAACAACCTTGAGTCTTAAAGTTGCAGCCATGATATTTAAGCACAGTTTAAAGTCAATTCCTTTAGCTTTTAGCATACACATTTTTCTTTTCACAAAAGTATCTTATACAGTAGTGTGTGATTAGTTGGATGAAATGTATATTCAAGTATAACAGAAGAGTTCTAAATTCTTCTACAGGAAAACTTCAGTTGACAGTATGAAAATTGAAGACTAATCATATAAGTATAATAAAATAAACCAGAGAGGCACCAAGGTTTAAAAAATGTGTTTTTCTGTGAATAAATTGGGAATTTTATTGATAAGGAATATGTTTATACATATTTTCTTCAGCTAAATAGTGTAGGTTTATTGAGTAGCAGCAGGCAAGCATTTTGTAGCTGAAGAAAATCAGAAATATACTAATGTGCATCAATAGCATACAAGGATTTTGTAGGTATAGATAGTAGCATACAAAGGTAATCAGCCACGTATCAAAGTTCTGGTAGTGAAGTCAGTTTGTATTCCCTGCTCGAGAGCTCTGGTTGCTCCATGTATAGAATTGATTTCATTGCTCTTAATTTGTCAAGCAAAGCATATGTGTTAGTATTTAACCAGGCACCAGTGCAGCATGAGACTGGTCATTGTGCCACCACCTATCACGTCTCTGCACTCTGTGACTGCAACAGTGACACATGCTAGCCAATAAAGATTATTACTCATATAAAAATTTACTGACATATCAAAGCAAAGGTAACCATTTGATTAATAAATAAATCAACATGCTTGAAAGTTATATAATGTCAGACAACATTACCATCCAGAAATTTAGTAACCTTTTTATTTATACTGTGGATGGTATTGTACAAACCTTAAATCTTTTTTCTGATACATCCATTTATTGGATATTAGGATTTAGTTTTGTTTTCCATATTATAATCCTTAAGAAAATGGTTTG
This sequence comes from Microtus obscurus, assembly GCA_963919715.1. Lineage (NCBI taxonomy): Eukaryota > Metazoa > Chordata > Mammalia > Rodentia > Cricetidae > Microtus > Microtus obscurus. Next base: position 9,989,520 of record CAWTZC010000190.1, on the reverse strand, counting down.
ATAACAGAGCTAAGAATCACATACATTTAGAAATGATACAATCTTTACAGACTAATCATGAACAGCTAACTGACAGGGTTAGTACCAGCAAAAATCAAAAGCTAGTTGAAAAAATTAATACCATTGAAAATGATAAAATTAATTTCACAAAATTTAATCTAAGTCAAAGGGTACTGAAAAATTATCTGAAAGAAATCATACTGTTGAATTTGACAATCAAAATCTGTTAAAATTTTATGATATGTTAGTAGATAGCATATCTCTCCAGGAAGGCAATCTACGTGCTATTCAAATAATTTCCAAGACTGAGAGGTTATCTTTAAAGGAAAAACTTCATACCTTGGGATCACATGTGCAGAATGGGGTTAGGAACATCAACATGATTACTAGGAATATATATAGAGACTAAGAGATTCAACCTTTAAAAAAGACAGTAGTAAAAAGATTGGAAACAATCAAGGATATTATCAGAACTGATGTACAGAAATTCTGTACAGGGACAGAATTTAAAATCACCAGTACCTGTAAGAGTCAGCAATTACTTACCTAGGGTTTAGCTTCCTAACCTGTAATCACCACTGAAACTGCATCAAGTTCTAAATGCCCCAAAGTATCCAAAGAATGTAGATTAAAAACTGTAGGTATGAATGATCTAAAAGAAATTAAGCAAACAGCATTATCTTATGGCTTGCAGTCACCATTTGGTAGCATGATGGTAGAGACGTGGGATTCCCACAACATGGCTACCCAATGCAAATGGCTTCATTTAGTTTCAGCAGTCCTGGAAGATGGATCACAACTAGTAGTAGTCTTCATCTGACAATGGATGGAAATAGAGACAGCGACCCACTCTGGAGCATGGGACTGATGAAGAGCAAGGCCCAGATGAAGAGCAAAAAGAGGGAGAACATGAGCAAGAAGTCAGGACCGGACCCACGGAGACGGTGGAACTGATCTAATGGGAGCTTACCAAGGCCAGCTAGACTGGGGCTGATGGAGCATGTGATCAAACCAGACTCTCTGAATGTGGCTGACAATGAGTGCAGACTGAGAAGCCAATGATAATGACACCGGCTTTTGATTCTACTGCATGTACTGCCTTTTGGGGAGCCTAGTCTGTTTGGATGCACATCTTCCTAAACCTGGATGGATGGGGGAGGGCCTTGGACTTCCCACAGGGCAGGGCACCATGACTTTTCTTTGGACTGGAGAAGGAGAGAGAGGGGGAGGGAAATAGGAGGATGGGAGGAGGTGGCAATTTTTAATAAATAAATAAAAAAAAAAAAAAAAAGAAAATGCAGTAACAAAAAAATGGCACTTGTGGATCTGATCTCAGTGGACAGTATAGCATGTTCTTCAAGGCAGTCGGTTGTATCTTTAGTTTAGATCTCTCCTATCTCTGAGAAGCTCCTTCTCATGAGATAATTTTCTCGGAAACAAACACTTTATACTCTCTAACTCCTCAGGAAAACCTGAAGTGGACTTTGATTGACTATGCTTAGGCCATGTTTCTATTACTTGTTTCGAAAGTTTGCATAAGGAATCAGATACTATAATCTTCTTTGTCATTAGAATATCAGCTTGTGTGGGGGAAAAGCAGTCTTCTAGTGATATGCTCTAAATGAAGTTTTCATGTGCATACTTTTGTGAGTAAGGTAAGCCCCCAGAAATTTTACTTGGAAAAACAAAAAAAAAAAAAAAAAAGAGCAACAACATGCTCTTCCATACCAAATTATACAGTGATCTATGTATGGCTTTTGAGTGAAATTTATCAAAACATCTTAGTTAAAAAAAAATAGATACTCCAATTTTATGTCGGTTTCTCACCTTAAATGATCTCTGCCATGAATGATAGGTATCTTAGAAAATACTGCATAGAACTACTCTTCTAATGTTCAAGATAAACAAAGCAGTAAAAAAATAAATACTTAATAAATATTTTGCTGTTCATAATAAATATAGAAACATAGCATAAAATAATATAATTCCTCACATACATGTAGCTCCAGAAAAATGGCAAGTTTTGTTAATAATAGCTTGTGAAAAAATACAATTAATAATAATGATCTCACATGCAAATGTTCTATAACCAAAGCTATCTAAATCACTTTTATCGGGTTTTGAGAAATAACCATTGACATAGTCTATGAGCTATTCTAAAACTGTGGTTTTTTTATTTTTTTTTGGAGGGGGGAGGCACAAAGATGCTAGAACTCCAATAAATATGTATTCATTTCCTAACATTAGCTTAATACTGAATGCAGTTTCAATATTATCAGGGCCATACAGACACTGGACCTTAGAGAGGAGAGGAAGTTTTATAGCAATCTGTTAAACTGTATCCCAGGATAATGACACAAATATTCACTCTAATAATTCACAGATTGAGTGATGATGCTGTGAATACAAAGAGACACTGCCTGTCTAAAATAAAATGTGTTCCTTTTGTGTGAAGCCAATTTGATGAAAAGAACACAATCTGTGGGTCACGATTTAGAATTTCTTCAAACATCACATTTGCATTGCATACATGCTCATTTTTGAACACTGAAAATTCATCAAAGAATAGAATAAGGCCAGAGGGTATTTTTTAATATTTCATGTTTATGCAAAAATAATAATTTTGAACGATGGATTGCAGCTTAAGGACCTTGCATTGTTGAGTTATGTTTTGCCAAATAGGAGTTCTAAGGATAATAAGATAGCTCAGTCAGTGATTTTATCTAAAGCACCCAATGAAAAAGTATGGTGTGATGGTATACATTTATAATGTCAGTTTTGTAGGGAAGACAGGAAGATTTTCAGGTCAGTCAAAAACCTTGTAACAACAGACAGATGGTGCCTCAGGAGGTCATCTTCTGGCCTCAACAGAAGAACAAACATCCACACAAGCACACACATGTTCACCTGCGCGCACACACACACACATATGAAAAACTAAATGAAGAAAGTAGAATAAAAATTCTAAATATATATTAAAGGAACAAGAACTTTCTTTTGCCTCCTAAAATTGAGGCGACGCTGATTTATCATCATATAATGTTTGTTGATCATCAGTTCCATCCTCAGTATGAAAAATGAGCATAGATCAGTTGAAATTAATGTTTAAACCTTATCTTAATTAGGTTATTGTTACTATTACTACTATGAAACACCACGGTAAAAAAAAAAAACACTTTAGAGAGTAATGGGTTTATTTGGTTTGTGCTTCTACATCATTGTTACTCAAGTATTACAGGAACCTGGGGGCAGGAGTTGTAGAAGAGTGCAGTTTACTGCCTTGTTCCTTAGGGCTTGCTCAGCCTGCATTCTTATAGCACCCAGGACCTACAGACCAGGACTTGCAACACCCACAATGGGCTCTACCCCTCTCATCAATCACTAAATCAGAAAATGCCCTTCAGACATTCCTACAAACAGATTTGTGAAGGTATTCTCTCATTTGAGGATTCCTACTCTCTGATGATGTTAATTTGTGTCAAATAACCTGCTGCCTGGAATTACTGCTGTGAGAACTGAAGTACAAACTTAAACATAAAAAAAGTGTTCTCCACACACAGGCATTAAGACTCAGATTCTTCACATACAAAAAAAAAAATTAGACAAATAGAGGTCAAAGAGAAGGCTCAGAGTTTAAGAGCACTGGTGACTCACAGTCACCTATATCTCCAGATCCAGTAATCCAGTGCTGTTTTCTCTTCTTCATCAGCGCCAGGCATACACATGATACACAGAAAATTATTCAAGCAAAGTGTCCAAATATATGAAATAAAATAAAAAATGAATAAATCTTTTAGTAATAGGATTTCAAAACTTGATGGATATAAAAATTAAATTTTAATGCTGCTCTTCTATTGGAATCACTTTAAAGAAATGCCATGAAGTTTTTTTTCCATGAAAACCCTACATACAACATAATAGAAGAGAATTTATTTCACTGGCTACCATAAATAAATATAAAGCAATTTTATCAATTGTCTCCCTTTCTCCATACTCCTCCATTTCTTACAACTGGTCCCACTGGATTGATGATATACTTTAATTTTTCTTCACTGGAACTTTAACTAAATATTTAACTATTTGATTTAAAGGCAATGTTTGTTCTATTTGTTCTTATGCATTTATGTAACAGAATACATTGCCTAAACAATTTAGTCAAAGGAAGATATGTTTGGCTCATGTTTTATAGGAATACACAGTTCATCAAGGTCTAGAATCAGGGAATGATTGGTGTGTTTTTTGTTACATCACACTTACAGTTAGGAAGCAGAGAAATTGATTCAGAAGTAGAATAAGGTTATTATCCTCAGAGTCTCATACTGTGTTAATTTCTTCCTACAATTAAACTCCAACTTGTAACAAATCCAAAAACTCTAAAAGTAAACCTAGAGCACAGGGAGAAAGTATTTAAATGTGAGAATCTGAGAAGATATTTCACATTTATACAATAACATTTATTATTTCTCTATTTCCAAGATCATACTTCTAAGACAGTGATATAAATTACTATATTAACACTCCAGATGCTTTGTGAAATTTAGAAATAAATAGTGCAAATCAAGAGTAGCATATTACTTAATTAGTAAAAATTGCTGCTCAATGTATTTTACTCTCAGTTAATGTAGTGGCATGTTTTTCTCTATATTGCTTTACATTCATACTTAAGTATATGTTATTTTGATTAATTATTAATGTGATACCTACCACGTTATTCTGGTCATCTCAGATTTTCTGGTTCCTTTTTATTTTGTCTAGTCTACAGACACTCTCAACTTCTTTAAGGTACTTTGTGTTGCAGTACACCAGCAGATGTGTTGGACTAATTATTTCTTATGTTTTTTCCTGCCTCATAATTTGTTCACAGTTGCTGTGGAGATTTTAGAAATCATCTAGATTGTTTGGAGCAGGAAGGAAATCAACCCTGGACTGTCTAATTACTTGCAATCTTCCTGTTTTTCCTTGTATACATTTTCATCTTTACATACATTAGCAATTTTTGTTAACCCTTACAAGTTTAGTACAACCACACTTTCTATAATAACATACTGTATATTCTCCTATACTGAAACTGTGTAAAGCAAGCCGTTCTATTCCAGAAGCATTAATAAGTACATATAAAATGCCTATAACGTGCACACATGTTTAACAGAAAGATCATTTTGGAGAAAAGATAAATTTATGTGAAAAAAGATACATTTATTTATTTTTTTTTTTAGAAATCTCTAATACTAAGAAGCAGACAGCTTTCTGTGAACTCATACACAGCCGGATCTACAGAGCAAATTCCAGGACAGCCAGAGTGACATAGACAAACACTGTCTCAGAAAAAAAAAATAAATAAACAAATAAAACATTAATACATATTGAATCATGATTAATAAAAGCTCAGGGTCAGAAATTAGGGTTCAACCTGAAAATAAGAAAAGGAAAACAGCCAGCCACTGGCTCTTAACCTTGACCACAGTCTGAAATGGTGATGCTATCTCCAGGAATCTCAGAATAAGACTGACTGTTGGAGAACTGTCTCCCCCCATTTTATATTCCTCTATGGAGCTGGGATTAAAGGCATGCACCAATTGTATTAATGGCATGCACCACCTGATTTCTATGGAGACTTGGGTTGCTACTGGGATTAAAGGTGCATGCCATTGTAGATACTGTGATTAAAAGTATGTGTTACCGTAGTGTGGTCTGTAATAATGACCAGTGTGACTGTTTTACTCTCAGATCTTCAGGCCATCTTTATTTATTAAAATACAATTGAAACACCACTATATTTCCTCTTTTATCTAAAAGATTAAAAAGGATATAACTAATATAGTTTTCTTAAACTGTACATAATAAGTACAACGACTATATACAATATATACAGGCTATAAATATATCAACATTGTCTGGTCCATTTGCATTTGACAAATTCAGAGAAAATATTTCATATCTATCCTCCCTTGGTGAATCCAAAGTCTTATACCTAATTTACTTTTTATCCTACCTTGCTTTCTGTGTGTGTCAGGTAAACTATTAACTACAGCTATCTCATCTTCCACTTCTTCAGAGACCCAGGAAGGAAATAATATTAACTGAGTAATCAGAAAGTGCAAACAAGCGACTTCCAAAAACTGTGAATAATGACAGAAACAGCTGGCTGCCTGGACAATCACCCAAAATTCCTCTGCAATGTTGGGGAATCCATTTTTGGAATAGAGTGCTAGCATATTTGACAGACTTTTCTGCGAAACAGGATATCTGATGTCTAATTAAGACAGTATACTTTCAACAGTCAAGGCAGTGGCATTTTCTATCCCAGTCACAAAGAAAGTAAACTCAATGTGAAGTTCCTTCTATGCCCATTACTTCTCTGAAATAGATTGGTACTGCCAGATGCAGACATGTCTCACTGTCATAAAAAAAGAAGAACCCAGGTTATTAAAACATCTTAAATGCCATACTTTGTATCTCTGAGGTATTTGAAGATGACCTATCAATCTAAATTGTATCTGTGTTTGACCCTAAATACATACCTAATATAACTACAAGTCTGATTATACGAGGTGATTAACTACAAAACTATATTTCTTTATTGTCCTAAACAGTTAATAATAGTAATTTTCAAGGACTATAAATATGTATCACGTTGTTAATTGAACTGTATAGGTACAATACCTTAAACAAGATTAGAAATGCATGTACAGTATGTTTTAACAAAATTAAACTCAAAATAGTATCAGTAACAAAATTTGCATACAATATTGAAAAGTGAAACCAATGTAACATTTAAAACTAATAATTGCTTTTAAAATGTAGATTCAATAATCTACCTTTTTATCTTTCTGATCTACACCCTCCCTTTTTCTTTTCAGAGTAGATTTTTCTATTTGATCATATTTATATCCTTTTTATCTTATCATATTTATATCCCCTTTTCCATTATTTTTTCCTTTACTTTCTCTCTTTCTTTCATTCATTATTTATTTTTGTTTTTATTTCTGGATAGAGTTTCTCAGTAGCTATGGAACCCATCCTGGAACTTGCTCTATAAATCAGGCTGACCTTGAATTCATAGAGAGCTGCCTGCTTCTGCCAACTGAGTGCTGTGATTAAAGGCCTGTGCTACTACTGCCTGGCCATTTTATTTTTTTCAAAATAAGAACCTTGGATCTAATTTCATTTGTTTAGCTTTTTTCCTATCCATAAGTACTTGTAACTAACACATTAAACAAATACAAACAACCATAATATTTTTTGGGGGGAAATGTAGGCATAGTTTTCTAGGCTAATTTCTGCTGATTCGGGGTGCTAATTATCTTATGGGGACCTTAAGAAAATTTAGAATTATGGTTAAGTACTTATTGGAATATTTTGTAAGGCTGAATCAGTCTTGAAGCTGTTCTGTATGTAGAACTCAGAGGAAACTGTAACAAATGTGCTCTGAAATATTGGATCTTCTGGGCCACTTGTTCCCATGGAGATTATCCATGGGTTCTTCCTTGATCAAATTTTATTTTTTCTTAGTTAAGTGTTAAAATGAGGCCCCTTGTTGGTTTCCAGCTGCTCAGGCCTGAAATAATCACACAGAAACTAGATTATTTAAATCACTGCTTGGCCCATTAATTATAATGCCTTATTGGCTAACTTTTAAGTCTTAATTTAACCCATCTCCATTAATCTGTGCATCACCATGAGGTCATGGCCTACCAGCAAAGTTTTAGCATATCTGTCTGTGATGGCAGCTCCCATGGCTCTCTAAACACCTTCCTTCTCCCAACATTCAGTTTAGGTTTCCATACCTAACTCTGTTCTATCCTATTCACTCAAGTCAGTTTTCTTTATTTATTAAAAATTAACAGCAACACCTAGTGAACCTCCCACATAAAAGAATCTCCCACACCAGCTAAGAATGAATCCACAGACCCTCGTTTCCTATGAAAACAACATCAAAATCTCTTCTCCAAAGTAACATATCTTTTCACTTAAATTTGGAAGTCAAGGCATTTTGACTTTCTGTATGAGAGCTGTCTCTCCCCTCCCCCATCTTATATTCCTCCTTAGGGCTAGGATTAAAAGCTTGCATCTTCTGATTTCTATGGTAACTAGGATGGATACTGGGATTAAAGGTGTGTATCATTGTGACCACTGAGATTAAAGATGTATGTTACCATAATCTGGTTGTAAGGCTGACCAGTGGGACTGTTTACTCTAAGATCTTCAGGAAGTCTTTATTTATTAAACTACAATTGAAATACCACTGCAACATATCATCTTACTTGCCTTTTAGGATTGCTTTGGCATCAATTTTATTTATTTCTATTGAAAATTCTTGCAAAATTTCAAAGCAATATAAGACTTGAATTTATGCAATGCAAGTTTGCAAATAAAGAGAAATAACCTCTGTAATAAGTAACTAAAAGTTGAGACATCATATTTCAATAGAACAAGATACTAAGTTATATTAAATTCTAATTTTATTTTAATTGTTTTTTAATTTCTTCAATACTCAGTTCAGGATGTTTGGGTACAGCAGTGTAAGAAATGAGATATGAACTGGATATTTTGTAGAAGAAAACATGTTTACATGTTCAGGAGCTTTGCAGCAGTTTACTAATAATTCATATTTAGACCTATATTCCCAAGAGTGAAATTGCTGAGTCCTGAAGTAGGTTGACTCCCAGTTTACTGAGAAACCACCACACTGATTTCCAAAGTTGTTGCACAAGTTTGCATTCCCACCAGCAATGGATGAGTGTTCTCTGTACTTCACATCCTCTCCAGCATAGGCTGTCATTGGTGTTTTTGATCTTAGCCATTCTGACAGGTGTAAGATGGTATCTCAAAAGTTGTTTTGATTTGCATTTCCCTGATCACTAAGGAGGATAAACATGACCTTAAGTGTCTTTTGACCATTTGATCTTCATCTGATGAGAATTCTCTTTTCAGTTCAGAACCCCATTTTTTTATTGGTTTATTTAGAATTTTCAAGTCCAGTTTTTTGAGTTCTTTATATATTTTGAAGATCAGACCTTTGTCTGATGCAGGGTTGGTGAAGATCTTCTCCCATTCAGTAGGATGTCTTTTTGTCTTAATGAAAATGGCCTTTGCTTTACAGAAGCTTCTCGGTTTTCAGCAGATCCCATTTATTCACTGTTGCTCTTGTTGTCTGTGCTGCTGGGGTTATACGTAGGAAGTGGTCTCCTGTGCTCAATTGTTGCAATCTACTTCCCATTTCTCATCTATCAGGTTCAGTGTGGTCGGATTTATATTGAGGCCTTTAATCCATTTGGACGTGAGTTTTGTGCATGGTGATAGATATGGATCTATTTTCATTCTTCTACAGGTTGATATCCAGTTATGCCAGCATCATTTGTTGAAGATGCTTTCTTTCTTTCATTGTATACTTTTAGCTCCTTTGTCGAAAATCAGGTGTTCATAGGTTTGTGGGTTAATATCAAGGTCTTCAATTTGATTCCATTGGTCAACATCTCTGTTTTTATGCCAATACCAAGGAGGGTGAGTGGGGTAGAGGGAGGGAAATGGGAGGAGGGGGGGAGAGTAAATTTTTGAATGAAATAAAAAACAGATGAGCTAAAATGATATTTGTAAAAAAAATCAAATTAAGAAAAGAGTTGTGAAAGTAAAGAAAAAGAAATTAGTACAGGAGCTAATAATCATAAGGGACTATAATGCTATAGCCATTAGACAGTGAGAGAGTGGAACGAGGTTCAGATGATCCAGTTTTGACACATGAAATTTCTATGAAAGGAATATTAGCATGTGAAGATCATTTTTACAAGGATGCTAAGTATTCACTAGAATGCAATACTCCATAAACACTCTAGATTGCTTCTTTAGAGATAACAATTTTGAGAGAATTTGAGAGAATAGCAAGTATGATAAATGATTGGGAGTTGAGCAATAGAGTTCAGACTATATAATAAGATAAGGAGTAGGGTAAAATTTTCATAAAGTAAACTTCCAAAATCACTAATAAAAAAATCATGAATGTAACTATTTTATATTTAGCAGAAATTGTATTTTGGTGAGATTACATTTTTAATAAAAGTAACACCTAGCTAAGGAAAACTGAACAAAAAAACAACTCTAAAAGAAACATACACTGATTTGCTGAAGTTTTCTTTCTTTTCAGCCAGATTTTTAAAATAGGAATAATATTGATTGAATTGCTATATAGTCATTAATCAATATGAAGCTATGAACAATAGTTTTAAAAAATATTATTCTTTCTCTTTATTATATATGGATATGGTATTATATAAATGATGTATACTGTATATTTGTGACATTAAACTTTTACAGAAAACAATAATTTGAAATAAAATATGTTTTATGACACTTTTGAAGCCAGAAAAGGCTGCTCAGGAAACAAAGCCTCTTTTTACAAAGGTAGATGACCTGAGGTTAAATGGAGGACTGTACATATGCTTAAAGAAAGTTTCTTAGTTACATAGTGTGTAATGATCAGGGGGCTTTTTTGTTTAATGTTTGTATAGAACAAGCATATGCAGTTTGTAAAGCATTTTCTTGCCTGCAAGAAGACAGTGGGCTGGGTAAACAAAAAACAACCTAAATTGCACATTTAATGCCTAATTTCTGACAAACAACATAATTTAAAATATCATTCTCTTTTAATATGATAATATGATATGGCTGAGTTATTTCATAAATAAATGTAGGATTTTAGAAAATGAATTACATTCTGACATGGAACAAAAGTAAAATACCAACTCACTGGGCTACAATAAGTTAATTTACAATTCAGTTATTTGTCAGACTTCATGACTATCAAAAGTAGAAAGGCAAGATCTCTCTCTTAGTCTAGCTTTTTTTAACAGAAAAAAATATTAATTTGAATGTAAATATATTCTTACTATCAACATATATCTTTGGAGCTATAAGAAGTTGAAAGTCATTATCATCATCATCTTCATCTTCATCTTCATTATCATCACCATTTTGCCACTAGATGGTGAACCCAAAGTCTCTTACATATGTGAAGCATCTACATTAACACTGATCTATACTCCAAATTTAAAAGAAATTACATATTCTCCCTCTCTGCCCTTCCCCCAATTCAAACTTCTGGTTCCCCCATGGATGGGGGGAGGTGGAGTGAGACAACGGCGGAAGGAAAGGAGGGAGAGGGAACAGGGATTGGTATGTAAAATAAGATTGTTTTAAAAATTAAAACTGCAAATGTGTGTACTTTATTTTTTAATCTTTAACTCTCCATTTCCCAAGAGTAGAGATAGTTTTTAAGGACTATTTTATCAATAAACACAACACTGTAGCTTGTGCCTTTTAGTTTGACACTTCCTTGTTTGCTTGTAAGGAATTAATAGGTGTCAAGAATAAGAATGAAATGACTTTATTTACATATTTCCTTTGCCATTTTCACCAAGTTCATCCTCAGCACTTTGCCAGTTCTGCCTTCTCAGCAAAGTAAGAACCAAGCAGGATTGTCTGAGCATATCCTCTCCCAGTGTTCTCCAGCAGCCTACCATGCCTGAACACAGCAAATGCCATGTCCTCCTTATTGAAGGAGTCAAATTTCCCCAAACCTAGAGAGTTCCCTATAATTTGAAATGTGCTCTACATTAATAGTGACTTTCTAAAGTTTGGTTTGATACATTTTCCAATACTGATCTTTAAATTCTTCAAATATGTCTATGCTACTTCTTTGTTTATTTTCAAGGGGAAATGATTAAGTTGTGTTGTGATTAGAAGTTATTAAGAAAAAATGAAAATTGGAAATTAAGCTTGTTGCAAAAGCTTTGTTTTTGAATATTTCAATAAGGAATTGGTATACTATTAAAAAAAGCAAAGCTAAAGAAATAAACATAAAATGTTGACTACAATCTTTGACGAAGAAGAAACCACGTGTTTGCTATAGGAGATAATAAATTTACATCACAATAGCACAATATCTGTGTATTTTATAACCTAGGGAATTTGAACACTGCCTGATGTCACTTTTTAATAATGAGTAAATATTCTGCATGCAGGGAGTTCACCTTGAGAGTGAATAGTAGCAGAACCAACTAAATTAACTGAAGGAAATGACAAAAGCGTATGAATAGACAACAGCATGTTTTCCCTTGAGGAGAGGAACAACAGAACAGTCAGTGAAAAGCAATTACTAGGAAAATATGTGGATGCGTGCAGAGAAAAGAAAGTTAATGATTTAAACATAGAATAGGAAACTATCAGTAAGGAAAATAAGCCATTGAAGTATTATATTTATAAACAAATTTATTCCTGCAAATGAAGTTTGTAGATAATCTAGGGTTTTTATGATTTCTTTATTTTTAGGTTGTTTTTGTTTTCATTTTACTTGGTTTTATATCAGATTCTTAAGTAGTACTATCTTGTCTCTCATTCCCTGACCTTGAATTGATATTGTATATTGATTTAGTTTAGTGCATCTCATAATAGATTATGAGATGCACAAAAGGATAATACAAAATGTTTCTTGAATTACTACTACTTCCTACTAGATTGTCTATATTCGAAATAGAATCTGAGAGGAACATTTTCTGGACAGGAGAAACAGCACAGTGCAAGTAGAGTCTGTCTGTATCTTTATGAAGGACCAGAAGGATGGGGAATTTCCCTGAATCAAGGCTCAGTTCTCACTCATGTGTTCTCTGCAACCCAGCCAAGTAAACACTTAAATACGCTTTCGTCTTTCTATGTTGAAGTACCTGAAATCAAAGGATTTGTGTTCTGAGCATAAAGCTTTTCCTTCTCCTGCAGGACTTGCAAGATAAAGCTGCTATTTAAGAAAGTCAGTTAGTACACCTGCTTTTACCTATGACAATTAACCCATTCGGAAGGCTAAACAATATTACTGGGACTTCATTTCTTGAAGCATCATGTTGACATTGTGACCTAAGAAAAATTGAAACCCCCCAAAAAGCACTTTACTCAAAGGGAAGGTGGTGGTTTGAATGAAAGATGGATGGTACAGACTGATATAGCTGAACAGCTGGTTCTAGAAGTGGCACTGCTAGGGAGTGCCTTTAAAGTTGGGAGCCTTTAAGAAATTTGACCTCAGTGGAGGAAGGACAATTTAGAGACAGGCTCTGAAGGTGTATAGTCACATTCTACTTTGCTTCTTCTCTGCTTTATTTTTCCTCCAACATATCATGTTTCAATGACATGATGGACTCTGAAGCTGTAAGTTAAAAAAAAAAATCTTTTACTGTAAATTTCTTTGTGCATCAAATGGCAGTCCCACTACTGAAGTGGTTATAGAACAAAAGAAAAGCATAAAACCATAAATCGATGCAAAGTGAGGCAAACTTTATTCTAGGTTCCGGTTGACATTCTAATGACATTCTAAGCTTTTTGTTAGTGGACTTTCCTTTCTTGATAGTCAAAATAGAGGTATATGATGATTGGCAAATAAAGAATGTGAAGATATCTCAGAATAAATTTGGTTTGGGAATTATGGCATTGCATCTTTCCATACTTAACATCCAATCGGCATGTAGTCTTCTTCAACATAGACATAAGTGTATCAGGACACTTTGCTCAACCTTTTATTAAAAGAGATTAATTGGGTTTAAATATGCCCCTCAGAAATGTTTTAGAGTAGATGAAGTGACACAGGGGACATAAAAGAGGAAGTGTCTGGTTTGTGAGGGTACAGCTTGAGAAGCTGAAGGGGTAGGTGAGACGGGGCCAGATGAAACCAGAAGAGCTCACACTTGTCAAAATGTATTTAACAAATTATATGCTGATTTAAAAATAAGTTAATCAATATAAATGCAATAATCTTCCCAGCTTACTAATCTTCAGACACATTTTTAAAAATGTTTCTATGCCTACTCAGCTACTCTTTGCAGCACATCTCATTGATCAAAAGAACAAATAATCCAATAAAAATGGGGTACAGAACATAGAATTTTCAACAGAGGAATCTAAGATGGCTGAAAGACATTTAAGGAACTGTTAAACATTCTTAACCATCAGAGAAATGCAAACCAAAATAACACTGAGATACCATCTTACATACCTGTAAGAATGGACAAGATCACAAACACATCATGATGAGTGCATATGCTGGAGAGGTTGTGGGGTAAAGAGAACTCTACTCCATTGCTTGTGGGAGTGCAAACTGGTGCTGCCATTTTTGAAATCAGTATGGAGATTTCTCAGAAAATTAGAAAACAACCTACCTCAAGACCCAGCAATACCACTTTTGGGTAAATAACCAAAGGAAGCTCAATCATACCTCAAAGACATATACTTAACTATGTTCATAGCACCACTATTTGTAATAGCCAGAATGTAGAAGCAACCTAGCTGACCATCAACTAAAGAATGAATATAGAAGATGTGGTACATTCATGCAGTGGAGTACTACACAGTGGAAAAAAATAATGACACTGAACTTTGTGGGCAATAAATAGAGCTAGACAACCTCATATTGAGTGAATGTGGTACGTACTCATAAGTGACTCTTTGAAATAAATCAAAAAAGCAAAAACAAAAACAAAACAAAACAAAACAAAAGAACAGTCTACAATTTACAGTCCCAGAGAACCTAGACAACAAAGAGGACCCTAATAGAGACATACATGGAACTAATCTGTATGCAAAGTAGAAAAATACAAGAACTACTGAATAAATTGGAAGCATAGGGAACATGGGAGAGGGTAGAAGCAGAGAAAAAGGATGGGAGGGGTGCAGATTAATAAATATAGCTCAATAAAAACAGTAAAAAAAAAGAATGAAAACATATGCTCCTAAACTCTTTCTCTGACCCTTTGAATAATAAATATCTCAGTACTGGAATCTAGGAAGGGGCCCAAGAACCACATCTCTGAAAGGTCAACACGTTGAGAAGTCTACCTTATATCAGCAGGAGTAGCCCAACTCAGTTTACTGATAGGCAAACACAGCCTAATCTCAGAGAAAATCATTTGTAAACTAAGGAACGTGATCAAAGTTCTCAACTTTCTTCACAACTTTCCACTTGTTTATCCTAGTATCTGAAATATCCCCTGGATTTTGTTCAGCTCTGCCTTCTCTTCCCTTTAGAGTCTTGAAAATGTCTCCCAGCCTGTTTAATTTATTTTAAAGCAGTTTTTGCTTTGTCAACAACTACATAGATAGTCCTGTCATGCTGGGATTTCTATACCTCGTGTACTATTATAAAATATATAATCATTTTTCAACTAATTTTTGATGTTAGTGTTAATATAGTAAATATCTTTTGTAAGTTGATGATAATACTTTTTTTTTCAAAGTGAGAACTTTATATCATCAAGTTGATGGAAATTTAGAAAGACATTGGCTCCCAATTTCAAGATTTTCCCAAGGAACAAATTGTTATATGGATCAAGTATTTTCATATACCCTTAATTTTAATTTAGTTTTAATTAAAATTTTTATATGTTTTGATGGCATTCTTTCTCTTTTTCTAGTTTCTCTGAGAACTCCCACCCAAATTTATGTTCTTCCACTCTGTCTCAAAACAAAATTAAAAAAAAATTGAAAACCAAAACATATTGTTAATTTTCGATAAAGTAATTTGGTACTGATCACTAAGTTTCAGAGAATAATTACAGATGTACACAAATAGCTTTAAATCTATTCCCAAATATGAAGCACTGTAAGAATAAATTGTGGCACAATCAGAAAAGAAATGTTATACAATATCATATAGCATTACAGAAAAATATTCACTGACGGTTTTTATTTTTAATGCTACATGCGAATAGGAAGAATTTTGTTAAGCCGTGTCTTAATCAAATTACACAATATTATCTAAGAAGGAGGTTACATAATATTATCTAAGAAGGAAGTTTTCAGAAGAATGAAGGCAATTCATGAAATCAGTGTCCCAGAAACTGAATAATAAACAATAGGTTTTGTGCAATATGGTCACTTGTGTCAGAACTTGTCATCCTAAGCCATTGTTTATTAAGAAAAGATGTAGGAAATCAGTATTTTTTCTAAACTAACAAGAAGATTAAGTCATTTTATTTATTTTTCTTGAAAGAATTTCCTTGATGAAGAATCCAACAGTTTTCAGCAATTCAACAATTATTGCAAAATTCAATATTCTCAGTATTTATGAATGAGTATGTCTATATTTTAGAGGAGAAGTTATTATAATGGACCAGGTTGATTTTTCAACTGTTGCACAAAGGGCCAATCCATGGGCCAATGTTTCTTTTCTTATTTAATTTTAGAGAATTATCCAGAAGTTCCTATGAATGACAGAGATTAATGGTGAGGCATTTTTTTTTTTTCTTTCTCAGAGGGAAACTGTTTCTGCAGTAGCAGCATTTTGCTCTTTGGACTTTCTATAGTGATTTTTCTGAATAAAATTTTTCATAGGTCATAGAGTTGTTATTTCAACATTATAGGTATTATCTTACTTTTTACATAGAAGTGTAAGTTCTTTAAATGAATTCATTCAATACATATTAATTTTGATTCTTAAAGGTATCATTTCCATTACAGAATCATTAAAAACTATAAAGAATATTAAAATAAATACTTATATATCAAATTATCCCATTACTTAAGATAAATGTATTAAATAAATGCTATAATTAAAAGAACTAAGTAATACTCATCCCACATTGCTTACACAGAAGAACAAATTTACATTTCAAACTAAATTCCTAAAATGTTTGCCTATAGCTAAGTTCAAAACACCAGAATTTTTATTATTAATGAAATGCCTGAAAACAAATATTTCTGAGTGTAACTTATAAAGCACGAAAATGGGATGTATAGGAAGGCTCAACCAGTAACTCTGCTTAATATTCAGACCTGTGCAAATTTGACAACCTTTGGTGAACTACTGGGTTCCAAGGTAGAAGGAGATATTCAGCTCCCCAATGTTGTCCTTTAGCTTCTACATGTGTATTTGTCATGTGTGTGTCTGTACACAAACACACGCACAGAGAGAGAGAAAGAAAAAGAGAGAGAACTGCACAATAAATAATTAATCAAATAAAATTTATTCAACACCAAGTGGTCAACTCTGAAATCATATACATACACATGAAACAAGTAAATGGATTTAGTGGATTATATATGTATATATGTCTGTATGAGTATTGTGTCTGTGTTTATATATATAAATTTTATTGTCATGTACATATATGTACGTATTTGTGTGTAGGTTGTGTATATAATTTTATTGTCACACATATGAATATATATATTTGTGTGTATGTGTGTGTGAGAGAGAGAAAGACACAAAAACAAACCAGAGATGATAAAGATGACAAGGCATAAAGGGTATTTTGAAAGGAAGGAGCGAGGAAATGAATTTTGATCAAAAGAAATATTTCTTTAGGAGAGTAAAAGAGAAATTATCACAAGAATGTTTTGCATGTTAGTATGGCAACATAAAAGTGAGTTTCCTAATCTTTTCAAAAACAGCAGCTGTATAAATCATGTTCATTTCTTGTAAATGTTTCTCATTCTGAGTGTCCTGAATTGCTCCATCTCATCTCAGAGATTTTTAAGTTCTTCATAGTTGACTCGAAGTGTGTGTCAGATATGAGTGTGCTCACATTTCAATTCTTGTAATTACAAGTGCCCCCTCTTCAGACCATTCTGTTTTCCATGGGTCACAACAGAAAGCATCAAATTAGGAGAAAAGAGTGGCTAAGGCTGCCCCAGGCAATTAAGTGAATTAACAAAAATTGCTAGTGGATGCTTTCTGTACAGCAGGGGCTCTGCGGATGAAGAAACATAACTGCTAGTCACACCTGTGCTGATTTGCACTGTGGAACTGAAATTATCATGAGTAAATATAATTACTTGTCAAATTTAATAAATGCTGTTTGGGGCTCTGAAAATGGCAATTGAGTCTACAAATCACGTAGTGATGAATGTGGAAACAGATTTTCAGTGATGCTTAAAGACACAGAAGTGTGTAGAATAACCTGAGATGTAGCAGGGGAGCTTATGGGTAAGTAAAGATGATGAATTGCTGGAAATTATGAAGTGGGGAATAGTCTACATGTACTTATTCATGCACTCATGATTCAACTACACAGTTTTATACAAAATTAGCTTCGAAATAAACTATGTATTCAGCAACTGTCCTAGGTTACAAATATTCTTGTTTTATTTTTAGTAAGACATTACTATTTAGGGCTAGAAATTGTTTAACAGCTCCTGGAGCTCCTCAAGAGGACCTGAACTCAGTCCCAACTCTCGTGTCAAGTGACTTATAACAACCTGTAACTCAAAAAGACCTCCAGAGAGTCCCAGATTGTGATAAGCAAGGTTTAATCAGCATATACAAACATGTTTGGAACCCCTGTTTACTGACCCCATTATAGCGAGGTAAAGAGAGGAGTTGTATCTCCTCTGTGGAGTAGGCTTTTAAAGGCATTACTACAAACAGGCTTTTTGAAGCTGCTTTGGCATAGTTCAAGGACTTTTGTTCCCTCCCATTCTGCTAAGTCAGCTTTTCCCTTGCTTTTAGAGCATGGCCGCTGTTCCTGAGTTAGGCCATCTTTATCAGCATGACTAGTTGGGTGGCTGGGCTGAGCTAAGTGACCTTGTGCTCGGAATCTCCCAGGTGGGAGAGGGAAGGCCACTATCTTCCTGAAAAAAACATCTGCTAGGAAATTTCTTCTCACCCCTTTGAGAATCAGGGGTAGCATTCTTTAAAAAAGACAAAGCAAAAAATGAATATTATGTGTAATAGGAGGCTGCTTGCTCATTTCCCAGCCGCCAGACTCCCGAAATAATCACACAAAAACTATTTTATTTAGATCCATGCTTGGCTAATCACTTAAGTGTATTGCTAAGTAGCTTTTATATCTTTGGTTAACCCATTTCTATTATTTTATATTTTACCATGAGGTGATGGGGAAGCTCAGCCAATCACACCTGGCTAGGGTGTGGCCATCTGGGGCCAGGTAGAAAAACCTGGAGATCAGGTACGCGCTCTCAGCTCTCCCTGCGGCGTGATAGCCTGACCTGTTTGGATTTTGGACCTTCTCCGGTAGTGTGAGTTTCCCGGTTTTCAATTATTAAATTATATCTGTTGTTTTGAGCTGGTCTGTTTATTTTAGCATACTGGTCAAATATGCCTTCAATGAGGCGAATGGCTAACTGGCAAGCTTCCAACTGGCAGCTTGCAGTTTTCTCCTCTGGCGGCTCTATGGCATCTGACTCTACTGTTTCTCTCTCTATTTATCTCTTCCAACATGGCTTTATTCTGTTGAACCATTGGCTGAAGGCAGCTTCTCTATTGGCCAAGAAAAACAACGTATATACAGAAGCACTTCCCACAAACAAGTATGCTTTTCTTCGTAACCCAGAAAGCCAGACATACATGGGAGTATAATATCAGTGGCCCTGTAAGAAAGTGATTGAGACAGAAAATTCTGCAAAGAAAAAGCACAGTATTTTATTTAAGGGTTAATTATTTCACTTACTTCCTTAACATAGCCTAAGTTGAGCCCTCATTACTAGGGGTGCTCCCTTAGCTAAGTCATGAACTCTCCCAACTTGATTAAGACTTAAAGGGAGGGCTGGAGAGATGGCTCAGAGGTTAAGAGGATTCTCTGCTCTTCTAAAGGTCCTGAGTCAATTCCCAGTAACCACATGGTGGCTCACAACCATCTGAAATGGGGTCTGGTGCCCTCTTCTGACCTGCAGGCATACACACAGACAGAATATTGTATACATAATAAATAAATAAATAAATAAATAAATAATTTAAAAATAAAAAAGCAGATTTTTTTTAAAAAAGACTTAAGGGGATAATTGATGCAGAAATAACATTTGAAAATATTCAACCTTCCTGTGAGAAAACACTCAGTGAAGAAGGTGTGATAGAAATTTGGTCAACATAATAAAATCTAAATATAAAATCCCACAACTAACCTCAGAATTCCAATGTGAAAAATAAATAACCTTCCATATTCAAATTAGGTAGAAAATAGAGTATTAAAATAAGAAAAAAACACTCTGTTTCCATGTAGAATATTATTATATGTAGAATATTATAGATTTCAATTTTCTTAAACTACAATATAATGTCCTTCAAGAACTTGATCATAGATATATGTTCAATAAGTTTCTCAATTGTATGAACTTTATCGTTCATGTATACTACTTATATAAATTTATGTGTGTGCTTTGTTGCATGAATAATGGGAATGAAGCTATTCAGTGCTTTCTTATGAAGCATGTGGTTTCTATCTTCTTTTATAAACATAACTAGATTTAAAGAAGACAGATTTTCATAGTAGAGTGACACATATTTGCTACAGTACATTAGAAGTACTATTGAAACTGATAAATGCTAATACATCAAACTGTTTAGTTCAGAAATTGAACTGAAAAGGCAGTGGTTGGGAAAGTGATCAACAGTGCTGTTGGGTGGATTTTCTTTTTCTTTTTCTTACATGCTTCTTTCTTTTCCTCTTGTGTTCTGAAATCTCTCACAAACTTTAAAGACTAGTTTATTGTGTAAGAAAACTGTTTCAACCACGCATTGAAATTGGAATTTAGTGCATCTTCAAGTGTGTTTTTATCAGTTTCTCTTCTGTTTTATTTTCCATATGATGCATACATTTTCTGATTCTTAAATCTAAATTTTCACAATTACTTTGCTGGGCATTAACTTTTAATCAAGATTTCAAAACTATAGTCTTTGGAGAAATTTATAACCCCTAAATTTGCATTCCATTTCTCTAACTGAATGATTATATCTAATATTTACATATAGATCCTGTCAACCCATCATTTACTCTATAATTTTAAAGTAGTGTCTCTTTCAATACTTTAAAGTTTAAAATGTAAATTTAATATTTAGACTTAAAATGAAGATTTCTAACAGTGGTTAACTTCGTCAAGGCTTGATTAACGTGAAGCCATTGAGAAGCATTTTAAGCAACTCCCAAAGGGTTGTGTTACTATTGTGTTAAGAATTACAAAGGAATCATTTTACATTCCTGAATCAGGATTCAGGCTCTACTTGGGAGGTATGATAGTAGAAGAACCTATACAATTAGATGTTTAAGTGCAGTAAGTACCAAGGCTGCTATGTGGATCTGTATGTTAAAGTTGAGATAATAAAGTTAATAAGCAGAGATTAGAGTAGGGAAATCAGTACATCCCCTTACATTTAAAAAATACTTGTGCTTAAATAACTAAGAGAAATTTTTTAAACCACTGGCACAGATATCTTTTATATTTAAACTTATTTAAGTAATATATCCGTAAACTAACATGAAATGTTAGTTTAGGAAATATTATTGTGATGTTTTGTTTCCAATTTAATAAAAGTCTTGAGTTGAAGTCATTTTCGGAAGTCTTGCCATTGAAACCAACATTTACATTACTGTGTTTTATTCTTATGAAATAATTTTTTTCATTCTGTTACTTAAACAATGTAATATATTATACAATTGCACATACAACAAAAGTAGCCAAGAATTCTGAATGACATCAGAAAATCATTTTTTCTTTTTATTTAAATTTTTCAGAATACCACTACTTGCCTAAATCTAAAGAAGAAATCCTGAATTCACATCAGCAATGAACACTGTTGTAATCCAGAGAAGACAGAAAAACAGGATTTTTAGCTTTAAAGATACTAAACTACACTTCCTACAATGGAAAAAAATTATAGATTAATTTTATATAGAAGTTGTAATGAAAGAAAAAATTCACTTAAAGTAGACATGATACACTACAAGAAAACAATAGTGTGAATCTTTTGCATACCAAAGTTTACTATTCTGAGTATAAGCAATATATTTGGGCTTTTTTCTTAATTTTATAAATATGTTTCAAGAGACATGTTAATGCCACATTATTAAAGATAGAGTACTATTTTAATTAGTGGATTGAGGGACAGAATGATGGTGAACACTCTTCACTGTATAGAAAATATACATAAAACAATAATTATTAGAAAAGTTATCATAAATATTAAATTAAACAAAGCAAAACCCACTGGAGAGACTGTCAGATACATGGCCAATACTAACTGGACTCTAGCAACTGGAAAAAAAAAAAGAGGATACAAAGTTCAGTGTAGGAAAAGGCAGAGGAAGAAAGGGGTGGGATGAGTATGATCAAAACGCAATGTAAGAATTTCTCATGATTAAAGAATAAAATTGAAAATCCATAGATATATTAAAATATAATAATACAATATTAGCACTCAAAACAAAATCAATAATACAAATAAGATATATATAAGAGAGGAGTGAGCACTCAAAGTATATGGATGGCTTAAACTTTTTTTGAGAAAACTTTATAAAGAAGAAAAATAGACTCCAAATTGTCTTAAAGAGGAGACAGAAACCAATGGTAAGTTTGGCATGGAGTGAGGGAGGTGGTCCCAAAGGCAATGGGGAGAAAAGAAGGCAGAAAATACCCGGTCAAGCTTGTTCCATCAGTAACTAAATTCTGCCATGAATTGAACTTTTTGTTTAACATGTTTTGGGGGTTAGCAGTAATTCCACCTTTTTCAAAGATTTATATTTTTTATCCTATTTTTATAACACGGTTTTGTATGAGGACAATGAGAAATTCTTTCACCTCAAGATTTCTCTCATGCTTTTGAGGATGTATACTAATAATAGCTTTCCAAGTCCTCTCCTAGAAATAGATTGGAATGCACAATTCAGTTTCTTTACTTTAGACACAGTGCTCTGCTGTGGATTGTGAGAATTCATTTCTCATATCTAATTGTTATTTTGTGCTTATTAGCAAAGCTCTCTTTTAGCCCAATATAATTTTCTTACCATCCACTTTATCATTTACAGACAATAGTGGCCAATATTATCTCTCCTAGTTCTATGATATCAACAATTTCATCTTCAATTTTATAAAGTAGGTGATAGAAATCCTCTGTTCATTCTCATTATTTTTATATGTAAAAAAGTTAGAATACCCTTCAATCTAACATATCCACTAGAAGAAAAACTAACTTCTTTCAAAATGGGGAAAACTCTAGGGGGTATGGAGAAAAAGACAGGAAACATGTCAGGAGACAGACAAGTGCAACTGGTCCCCAAACCTTCTTTAATTTTTAAGCCTTGCAGTCCATGTCTTGATGAATCAAGGATTTTCTCGGATGCTAAAGGTAACTGTGCCATCGGTCATTTTAGGAAACATTTTACAATGCTACCGAATTCGAGCCAAAGGACATATTTTTCTTGCACACAAACCAATTGTTTCTCCAAAAATTAACTTACAATAGTTTCCCCCAAACACCAATTTGGGCATTTTTAAATTAATAGATAGTCACGTTATACATGCTTATTACTAAATAGGATTCAAAAATCTTATAGCATAGAAGATAGGTAAAATTTTTCTCTCAGCATTGGGCTCAAATATTCCCAGGTGGAAAAGAAAGCATTTATTTACATTGAGTTTGTCTTGAAATTAATCCTAAATAAATAGTTTGACTCTATGGGTTTCCTAATACTATTAAATCATTTACCTAAGAGTATATATATATACATATATATGTATGTATGTATATATATACATACATATATGCACATATATATGTATATATGTATATATATATAACAAATATTTTTTTCAGAAAATAAAATAGATCAATTTGTTGGTGTGGCTTCATCCCTAAAATTAGAAGGCACTAGGTCACCTATTTTAATGCTCACTGAGAAATGAAGTCTTTACTTCTCATTCTCAGATCACATTTTTAATATTTTGTGGATGCATCCTATAAAGGAATTCATATGGCAATAATATGAGATGATATTGAATCATATATTACTCCAAGTGTTCATGTATTTGTGATAAATATATATTGAGGTGTCAACCTAGTTGATATGTTTATAAATAAATTAAGGAGTTAAGTTTGGAGTTTGTAATATATGTGAAGAGATATAAATCAGTGAGCAAATTATACAGCTAATATTCAAATGCTACCAATAAATGGTATTCTTGACATATATATTTCACAAAGCATGCTTTAAGTCTAAAGACACAGAGAAAGCATTCTATATTAGAATTTAAATTATTAAGTGATGAAGGAGTTGTTGTACCCATTAAGTAGGAAAATAAGGCAATAAGGAACAGCAGGGTATTCTTACAAAGTAGAAGGTATGAATTGATAGAATAGTTGTGGACAGTGACAGGAACATGTTAGAAACAAAAGATTCAGGTCATGCTGGGTAGTGTGTCTATAAAATAAAGTTCAAATCATGTATTTTCTCATAGTATGTGTTAAGAATAAAAATTTATGTACTATTTGAGAGCAAAGCCACTTAAATTTGAAACGGCAGGTTGGATTGGTGGAGCACATCAATATTTGCTCTGTTTCCTGCTTTTGATATTGTAATATAGACCAAATATATTAAGTAGATAAGCAAGGGAGAATACATCTCCTCAGGGAGATACTGCATAGAACATTACACTTAATATCCAAAAAGATGGAGACAATGCAACAATTTCAAGTTAACACATAGCTGACATAAATGTAACTTGAAAAAAAACACAAAATATTGGCTCCAAAGAAAAATGGACAGTCATAAGTTAAAATGCTAAAGGTCACAGGTCTCAGAAAATTTTATTGAATTACAGCAAATGTAATCATAAACTGACCCAGTTGTTACCAGAACCAGGCTTCCTCACTTGTGAAATGAAGTTCTCAAGAGAAGCTATAATCAGAGACCCAACAACATAAAAAAGTATATGCACATATTTATCTTCTTTCAAAAAAATTATTTGTGACCTTTTTCATAGTGATTTATGTTATTAAATATAACCTGAAACTATATTCTCCTTCATAGATACTCATCTGAACTCAGAATAAACTCTATTTTGGAGTAAAATGTGTGGAAGTTGGCTAATGGACATCTTCTGAAAACCTAGAAAATACAAGTTAGTGCAATGAAACAGATTTATTCCAAGCTAGCTCTGAAGAGAACAGATAGAATTTCGTCTAACAATGTCAGTCTCAGAGGACATCAGGGTACAAAGGACTTGGCAGGAGGAAAGAGATGCACTGGAAAAAGGACAGATGAATCATGTGTTAGGAGGGATGGTTCATTTTATAGGCGTTTTAGAGGTTTTAATTGCTACTGTGGCTACTACTATTCTAATTATTGCCATTATATTTTAATATACATGAATGGTATGGTGTTTGTGTATCTGTTTATGTGTGTGTGTGTGTTATCCATCTGTCTGTGGGCATGCATGTCATAACACATGTATTGGTGTCTAAGAATATGGTCATTGTACCGTCACTTCTCTCCTTCCACCTTTTCTTATGTTTTGTGGATTACAGTTAAATCATCCTGTGATGGCAAGTGCTTTTCAATAGTTTAGTTGAGCTGATGGTTCCTGGATGGAGGGCTGGAGATCTTTCCAGTTTTGAGCGTGTGAGTGTGAACATTTGAATGATGGGTTTCAATCACCTGCTACCAGTTAACTAAAACCTAAAGATGGATTTTTGTTCAGAAAAAAAGTACGTAATAGTGGTAGAAAACAACAAAGATACAGAAGAGATAGGAAAGGAATGCCTTCTGTATACCAGGAATATTCCCTAAACATCAGTACCAGAACTGAGTCACAGCTGAAAAAATATCTACCAGAGAGAAAAGGACTCACTATTTAAAACATGAAAATAAAAAGAGAAGAAAGTATAGATTGTTTACCTCACCTTCACTGGTTAGTGATGAGGGATGGGTGATTCAACAAAATGGACTGAATTTGAGAATAAAAGTACGTAAGAGTCATGACATGTGCCCATCAATTATTTATTCATAGGGAATGTGAATAGTGTAAAGACTGTTAATATTCTCACTCTTAAGGTTTTGAATCAGGAATATGAACATATAATTATCATGAGGAAGATTTTGGTTCGCCTTTTCATTGTGTCAGCACCAAAGTGCTTGCTGAATTATTTCCTCTTCTCTGTATCTAAAGGAAGATCCCTGCAGGGTTTTATTTCCTTATCAGCAAAAAATGATGACTCCATGTTTCTAGGTTGGTAGGGGATTGAAGAATCATTCCAAAATAGCAGAGGGAAGCTTTTGCTTTAATATTGCAGGGATGAATTTTGTTGTGGATGTTTTTTGGTTTGATATAGCAATTTCCTCACATTTTGAGATGTGAAGATACACAGAAGTTTCAGTTTCATATGCTTTTAAATTAATCTATTAGTAAATATGTGTAACATAATATTATTAATTTACCACCAAGAAAATAAGACATGGTAGTGAAATGTGGAGAATGCATAGAATATAATGTTACCTTACAACAGTTATCACAATCATTAAAGAAGGAGTTGAAAAAGTGGAAAAGAAGTACAATCATAACATATTATGCTTATCCCAGCAGCTACCTATTTTTTAAATTGGGCCACTTTCTTCTGAACTTATTATATATTGAAATCCAATTGGAAATATTATTTAAACACATTTAAGTCATATATATAATCTACAAAATATTTTTCAGCGTGTATTTTTGCCCAGAACATTCCACAAAAATACATGAGATATACGGTATTTATATGGAGGGAAGTAACAGTGTTTTTACTAAACTATTTTGAATAAATGAATAAGAAATGAAATATAAAACATACATTTAACTTCTGTGCTATCTGTAAAATGCAGAGATAGTGGTTTTCTGCAGATGAGAGTATTTCCTTAAAGTCAGCACTTGTTAACCATGTTCCACTCTTCATTATTGTTTTTACTAGCTGTGACTTAATTTTATTCCTTTTCTTTCTATCCTACTTTTTATGAGAAATTAGTTTCTTATAAGATTTTTAACATTTATACTGAAATACATATACACATATATCTTCAATATAAATGACAAAAAAATTCTCCTTAATTTCCTGGAAAGAACACAGTGGTAGAGCAAAACAGTGATTTATATTTTTTGAAGGAAGGATGATTACATACTGGCTTTGGAAAATATTATTTTCTAATTTAAAAGTGTCTTATATGCCTTAAGATATGTATCCTATCTTACAATTTGGACTTGTAACTTTTCTTGAGTGTAATATGACTGAAAACTGCAAATTCCCTATACTTAGTTTGTCATGAGCATCAAAAAGGTACTGTTGATAATCTTAGACAAAATGGTGTGTGAAAATACAATTAAGGAACAAAATCTCCCTCCAAACATAAATATCTCTCTGCAAAAGCAAGAAAGAGAGGCAATCCACTAAAAACACAGATTACATAAGAGAAAATCAGCTTTGATAAAGAAAATACAGCCCGTCCTATTCCTTCCTGTTTGTGAAATTTACATTAGTAATTCAGACCACACAATCAGAACAAAATGTTCTGTACTATCATGGATTGAATTGTTGGTTAGTTCTCTGAACTGTATAATATCACAATTAATGTAGTAAGTACATTGTGTTACAGTTTCTAAGTAATCTAGTAATTGGGACAGGGTGTGTTTGGTTTGTTTTGTGAGTAACATCCATCATGGTGAGATTACATGACAGCAGGGTCTTGATCCAGGTTGCTTACATAGTGTCTATAATCACTATCCAGGGATAGGTGAGAACCAGAACTCCACTGGGGTATTCTTTGTTCTCTATCTTCAGCCCAAGTCTAACCCCTGTGAGACTTTCGTCCATCTTCAAGGTAATCTTCCCTCCTAAACTAAAATGCCCCAGAGCTTCACCCACAGTTACACTTAGAGTTATGTTTCCACAGCAATTATAAATCCAGGTAATTAACAAAGAAGGTTACCATCACAAATGGAAAAAATACAAATAGAAACAAAATAAATTTCAGATTTCCATGGATATTAAGAAATAAATATAAATAAAGTCGGGCAATTGTGGCATATGCCTCTAATCCCAGCACGTGTGAGGCAGTTGCGAACTGATTTCTGTGAGTTTGAGCTTATCAGGGGTTATACAGCAAAAACCCTGCCTTGAAAAACAAAAACAAACTGATAAATAAAATCACTTCTCTTAACAAATTATCTGAAACTCTCTTGGTCTTCGAGAAAACATCCATGTTGATCATGTTGTACAAATATAAATAATATGCAGTTAAGATTGGGCATTGCAACTCAGAGCGTCACCAGTAAAATTCCGTTCAAATATTTCTAAACAAACTAGAAGACTGAATAGCTTTTAATAGAACAAGGAATGTGGGACCTTCACACTGCAGGTGAAGTCATCTTATACCAAACAAAACCTCAGCCTCAGAATGCTACTTTCTAAAAATCGATGACTTAGAGAGGTGATTTGCCATTACCCAGACATAATGAAAAATAATGAGACTATACATTTTCAAAGTAATTTTTACATATGTCAAAAGTATTTATAGTTACAAATTTTTCAGGTAGGTGCTACAAAGAAAATGAAAGTAGTACTTCTAGGGTCATTTTATCATATTTTGAGTGTAAAGAATTGAACCATATATTTAAATATTTAAATTCATACTTACATTTTGAATATGATGTTAATATTTTCCTCAGTAATGTATTGTCTTATTGTGTATAGATGTAGCAAACTATTATGCAACAAATTCAATATAACATACACAAGAAAGCATTATTAATATTATGAAGTGCTAATAGCACAGATTTCATTGTATCATGACAATGATGAATGTTTAAATATAATTTTAATTTAATGATATGAACACATTGTAGTTTTAAGTTATCCTCCAAATAAAGTTGATACTATAAAAATGACTTTGTGTGTGTGTGTTTGAGAGAGAAAGAGAGAGAGAGAAAGAACAATCTTTCGTTGTAGTTAAGCAATTTACTTATTCTTAAATTTTGAATGTAATATTTTTTCCAATACTTATGCAGGTATATAATTTATTGATTTTTTTAATGGTTTCAAGCTACAATCATATTTCATTACACTTAATTTTCTCAAACAGCTCAAGTTCATCGATTTTACTAATATTTTATGTTGAAGCTTATAAAGGATATTTCTGAAATAAATACAGTAGTTCAAATTCTAAAATATCACAAAATTTAGTAAAATGAGTATGTGTGTCATCAGTTTACATGGTGCCTGAGGAGGTGACAAATGGCATGTTATCTTCTGGAGCTGAAATTACAAGTAATTGTGAGCAACAACAAGGACTCTGGGGACTGAACCCATACCCTGTTCAAAGGCAGCAGATATATCCAAACACACAGAGATGCCTGTCAAGCTCTACATTATGTGGCATTAAAGTGAATGTCTGAAAAACAAAACAAACACAAAAAATTAAATAGTAAATGAAAGAATGAATTTCCAGAAAATGTGTAAGGCCAGAACAGCCAACATAAAATGAGAATAAATTAATTAACAAGCAGAACAACAAACAGAATATTATCCTGAGGGATGGGAGATCTCCATTAAATGTCATGTATGTACTGTAATCTAAACATTAAATGTGAGGTTGAATATACTTACCTATTTATTACAGTTATAAATCACAATAGAGCTTTGATATTTGAAGACATATTTTTATTATAAACTCAAAACTGAGATTTTTCTATTATAAAAACTGAAATCTCTGAGACTCCGTCTTATACCTGTCAGAAGGACAGAGATGAAAACCACAAGTGACAGCTCATACTGGAAAGGAGTGGAACAATAGAGACATTCCCCCACCACTGTAGGGAGTGCAAACTTGTATAGTCATTTTGGGTCTGTGTGGTGGTTTCCTCAGGAAACTTGGAGTCAACCTCCCACAAGATCCAGTTATACCACTCTTGAGCAAATGTCAAAGAATACTCAAGCATACCACAATGACACTTTCTCAACGGTGAACATAACAGCTTTATTTGTAATAGCCAGACCTGGAAACAGCCTAGATGCTCCTCTGCAGAGGAATGGGGAAAGTGACACATTTACACAATGGAGAATTACTCAGCTGTTAAAAACAAGGACAACAGGAAATTTGAAGAAAAATAGATGAAACTAGAAAAAAATCATTCTGAGTGAGGCAGTCCAGATTTATAAAAACAATCATGATTTGTGTGTGGCCCAAGTTTCATCAGAGTTTCAACTTGCAAATGATGGAGGCAGATACAGAGACCCAGAATCAAAGGCTGAGTTTAAGGAATCCTGCAGGGGAGGAAGAGAAATGAGTATAGGAATCAGAGAGGTCAAGGACACCACAGAAATATTTATACAATCAACTAATCTGAATTAATACAATCAATTAACCTGGGTTTATAGGAGCACACAGAGATTGAACTGACAGACAGGGAGTCAACATAGGACTGACCTGTGTATATGTGTTACAGTTGGATAACTTGGTCCTCTTATGGGACTACTAATAGCGGAAGCAGAGACTATTTCTGACACTTATACTGGCTTTTGTGACCCTACTTCTCACATTGGTTGGCCTTGCCCAGCCTTAATACATGGGGAAGAGCTTAGTCTTACTGCAAATATATATGCCATGTTTTATTAATATTCATAGGAAACCTGCTCTTTCCTGGATGGAAATGGAAGAGGAGATTAGGGAAGTGGGTAGTGAGGAAGAGGAACTGGGGTGGAGAAGAAAGGAGAGGAGGCTGTGGCAAGGATGCAAAATGAATGAATGAATAAAAATTTTAAAAACTCAAAATTGTATAGTAAAGATAGCAATTTTTCAATTTTAATTCTTGGATCCTATCCCAAGTATTTAAGACTGTTTTTGTGGTATAGGAACAAGATTTGTTCTTTATAAAGAACTTGAGCCTATGGGTCAGCATAAGTGCTCTTGCAAAGAATTTGATCTTGGGAAGTCCTTTTGTTTTTCCCTGTTGTTCTAAAATGTTAGCATCTTCTCTAAAACAGCATTTAAACATCAGTTAAGGCCCATCATCCAGGCCTGCTGAAACTAACTGAAGCCAGTCATATGGTGTGGCTTTAATGCTAGAAGCCCTTGTCTTTACCATCCCCATAACAAATGCAGAATGCAAGGCATAAGTTACCATATTTTGCTTAATTTCTTTTATATCATTCATTCCTATAGATATCCATCTGCCTTTTTTGGATCATTCTGAGCATTTAGAGCCAGATGATTTGTCAGATTAGATTACAGGGTAGAAAGCTAAAACCCTGGGTAACTCATCTCTGTCAGATACTGGTGATGTTAAATCCTGTCTTTGTACCTTCTTTCCCTGGTCATTAGCTCAAATAATTTTCTCAATCATTTCAATATTTTTTTACTACTGTCTTTTGTAAAGCTTGAAACTCCTAGCCTGTATATATCTCCAGTGATTTCATTAAGACACCTAGCCTCTGGTCCTCATTCTGCACCTGTGATTCCAAGTCTGAAGTTATTCCTTTAAAGATAACATGTCATCCTTGGATATTACTTGGATAGTGTGAAGATTGCCTTTCTGGAGAGATACTGTATCTGCTAACCTATAATAACTTTTTAACAAATTTTGATTGTCAAATTCAACAGTGTAAATGTTTTTAGAATATTTCTCAGTACTCTTAGACATGGATTCAATTTTGTCTGTCAAATTAATGCTACCCCTTTTGATAGTATTAAATTTTTTTCAGGTAACTTTTGATTTTTGTTTGTATTAATCCTGCCAGCTAGCTGTTCATTATTAGTCTATAAAAACTGTATCATTTCTAAAAGTGCCTAATTCTTTGCTCTGCTATCAAACCATTTCCTTAAGGATATACTATGAAGAAAAAAACTGAGTATCAATAGCCAATAAATGGATGTATTGCAATAACCATATAAGCCTTGCAGAATACAATCCAAAGTATTAACAAAAAAGTTACCGTAAGTTTCAACAGTAATATGTTTGCCATTATAAAACTTTCAAGTTTATCGATTTATTAATTACCTATTATGAGGTCTGATAAATTGTTTTAGATGTAATAATCTTTATTGTTCAGCAGGGTTATTTTTCCAGAGTCGCGACTAGTAGCAATTCAACCAGTGGTGACATTAATGGTTGGTCCTGAGCCACTTTAGTTTCTCAATTTGGTTAAATACTGAGAAATATGATTTTCCTGACAATTTAAAAGCAATTAAATGAATTCCATACAGTGAACAAGAAGCCCAAAAGTCACAGTCAGTGAGTATAAAGCAGAAGCTGCACAAGTCACAGTAGCAAGAAATGTGACAATGGTGGAGGAGATGCTCGTGTGCTTGGGAAATTTTCTAGTCAGCACATGCAGTTAGCTCTGCTATGGCTGGAGTTTTACAAAAGAACGCTTAGGTAAAAGCAAACCCAGCAGGCAGGGTTGGGAGATTTTCTGGCCTGTGGACTAGTTAGGTCTTTAAGCTGGTCCACCTGGTAGGTGTGAAATCCAGATCCACTTGGGCACCAGATGAAGAAGAACCATAAAAAGAATTTCCACACTAGCACTGAATTGAGTATAGGAAAGGGTAATTAATTTTGCTCTAGACTTACAGATCATAATCCTCTACAAGAATGAGGAATAGAAACTGAATCACACCACGGGAAGAGAGACCAGACCAGCGCTTTACATTAGCAAATATATCTTATATCTATATATATCTATATCTATATATATATATGAGGCCACACACAAGTGGGCAGGTAACAAAAAGGCTGCTGACCATAGGAAGTCCTACAGCATTTAATATTATCAAATAACATATTAGCAATATTTATAAAATAACATAACAGACTTACAATTAAATGTCATTAAAACAGAATTTTTTCTTTTAATAATCATTTATACTTTTGTAAGATATATTTATTTTTTCCTGATTTTATCATATACACATTCTTTCTTAAAACACAAAATTTTTAGATCGTAATTTTATTTTAAATATATATTAATAATATTTTATCTTCCTTGTATTAAAATTCTATTCAAAATAAGTAAATATACACCAAGATTTTAAAAAAGAGTTTTATTTTTTTGAAGAATGTTTACTTGACCTAGATTTTAGCATTCCAATCATGCTAGTTCTCCATAAGGAAATATGTGGAGAAAGCTTAGCTGTCTTCTTTTAGTCTAGTATTGAGAGAAGACAGATAAGTAAAGAAAGCCAACCCTTCACCCAATGGCAGAACTATTGCATACACTTTTAGAAAACACAAACACAAGAGTCTACTATAGTAAAAATACAAGACAAATAAAACAGCTTTTGAAGTAAGGGACAACAACTTCTCAAATCAAGTTTACTTTTTTATTTTTGTTCTGTTTTTTTTGAGGGGAGAAAAGTTTTCTATATCTCTGTATAGCCTCGTTTTCACCATGTAGCTGATGATAAAATGTTTACTTTTATAAAGTAAAATAAATGGACAGAAGATAAGGCCCAGTGATGAAATGTGCTTAGTGCTCTATTGTTGAAGATGGATGCCCCAACAGTACAGAAGAAGTTTGGGTGACTGTCCAGTTAGCAAGATGTCTCTTTCAATTCTAGAATCTTGAAAGTTGCTTGCAATGCATTTCCTGTTTACTTAAGTAATATTATATCCTTCTGGAGTCTTTGATGGAGTTGAAGAATAGATATAATTTTCATTAGTTGTGACAAAAGATAAAGTAGGTATAAATATTGTAACTATAATTCTTGCTTGATAATTGTTTTGTTATATATAATTTTACTATGTTAAAATTAAAGCCTTCCTTTTTGTTTAAACAGAAAAGGGGAAATGGTGTGGGAGGTCCTTCAATGTGTTTCTTTTATTGGTTAATGAATAAAGAAACTGCCTTGGCCTGATAGGGTAGAACTTAGGTAGGCAGAAAAGACTAAACTTAATGCTGGGATTAAAAAGGGCAGAGTCAGAGAGAAGCCATGAAGCTGCCCGAGACAGACACTGGTTGGAATCTTACCAGTAAGGAACAGCCACCTGGCAATACACAGATTAATAGAAATGGGTTAAATTAATATGTAAGAATTAGCCAATAAGAAGCTAGAGCTAATGGTCCAAGCAGTGATTTAAATAATATAGTTTCTGTGTGATTATTTTCATTCTGGGTGGCTGGGACAAACAAGCAGTCTCCTCAATACACTCTATTGAAGGAAGGGAATATGGATTGTGACAGCACACAGCTGTAGTTCACAACTACCCTCTCTAGTTCAGAGGGTCTAATGGCTTCTGATATCTGTAGGCTCCTGGAAGCTTGTATGTGAGTGTGTTCTTGCACATATGCATGCAAGTGCATGCCTGCACACACACACACACACACACAAATACATATGCAAATAATAATGGTAAAGTAAAATACATGTTCTAGGAGTGAAAAATAATTTATTCTTAGAAGAGAGCAATTTCCCTAAAGTTTTAGTTGATGTCCAAGACTCTTGTCTTCACTCAATTATTGTAATGCTAAAGCTCTTTTGAGTCTCCTTTGAATTCTAAATGTGCTGAAAATAGTCATTTTTAAGCATCTGAAGCATGGCTGATTCTGATTTTTTTCATTAGCACCAATATGAAATGCTTCCATTTAGAGCCCCTGAGACTTTATCAGTGTTAATCTCTTATTTCTTCCCTGATGCTTCCAGACGCCTGCAAGCTCTTAATTTGCAGTAATTAACCCCTGAAGAATAACATCTCTAATTTAACCCATAAAGCAGCCACGTTTCTCCATGTTCAGCCTTGTAACCTTCTAGACAGGTTTTCTTCATTTTGAGATTTAGGGATCAAGCAAATTATGCATCAATAAACACTGAACCTTGTGTAGCAAAACTAAAAGTGTATGAAGAACACGTGTCAGGTAGAAAGGCCATTTGCTGTGGAGTTCTGAAACAGACTGATTAGTCTTGCATTTGGTACTGTGTATTGGATCATATATTGTGGTAGTTATATAGTCTATCTTGCCTCAGTTTCTCATATTGTAACTATCCCAGGGCTTTTCTATTGTATGGAAGAGTTATCATCTTAGTGGCACTGTGGCCTTGGGTTATAGGCCAGACGATAGTGTTAACAGTATGTCAGCACAAATTCATTGAACATAGAGCCATGAAAGAAACTGATCTACAAAGGAGATATAATTATATTTTAAGCAATAAATTATGCTTTCTGAGTAGAAAAAAATCAAAACTGGATTTAGTAGGTTAGTAATCATGAGAGAAAATACGTTTCAAATTTAAAAATTAAAATGTGTAATACTTGATATGATTTTAATATGAATAAAGTACTATAGTTGTTCACTAATATCTCTTCAGTTTAAACATATTTAGAATATGTAAAATGGACAATTAATACTAAATAGCAGCATATATTATAACATGTATCATATACCTATATTACTGTTATTATATATTATGCTTTCTATTTTTGTGAACTTTAGATACTATAGAGCACATGCCAATCAGTGTGCTAAGCTGATAAATTTTGTGTTAGTATGAGTACTTCCATTCAGAATTCTCAGACTAAATTAGTATAAGAAACATAATTCTTCATACAGCTTGGGGTATTATTACAATACTGAACATTTCTAAAGAGATTCTGAAGTAAATTCCTATAAATTAAAAATAATGAGCAGGGAAGTCCAAGGACCACCCACCTCCACCCAGGTCTAGTAAGGTGAGCATCCAAACTGCCTAGGCTCCCACAAAGCCAGTTCCTGCAGTAGGGTCAAAAACCCATTGGACTTCCCACAGGGCAAGGGAAACCTGATTGCTCTTTGGGCTAATGAGGGAGAGGGACTTGATTGGGGGAGAGGGAGGGAAATGGGAGGCGGTGGCAGGGAAGAGTCAGAAACTTTTAATAAATAAATTAAAAAAATGAGGTTTAGATGCATACACAGGGTAAGCAAAGGTTTAAACTCCAGAATGAAATGATAAATTCACTGTCACTAGGAGAATGCCTGCAACAGTAGAAAAATAGAATTGAACTGAATTGATAAAATGTGCAGAAATATGAAGGGGCATTTACTGTGAAAAGAGTCTGCCGAGAGGTCAACACTGGCTGCTCCATCACCTTCTTTTTTATCACCTTCTTTTTAATATAGACTCAGCACCTGTGGCTATGACATTTGCATGTACAAGATTCAAAGCTGAATAAATAGTAGGTATATGTGCCTCTGTGTGCATGGGTAAATTTAAACTAGAAAATATATTCACTTAATTTTTACTGAATTTTTTTTCTTGATGCTATTCTGGAAACAATGGATTCGATAACCATAAGTAATTTTCTTACTGGAACAAATATTGTATGACCGACATGGGCTACTAAATAATTAAATATGCACATATGATATTATGCTTTCAAAGGTTCTTACAATAATATGGGTTAGGATTATTGGTAAGAAAAATCAAAGAAGTAGAATGTATATGTTAGTAAATCATAGAAAACTTTTTAAAGTGCTAATAGAGCTGCAGAGCTCAGAATTCAATGATAGGTAGAGTAGAAGCATTATTACAAAAAGGCAACTACACGACAGAGTTAAACAGAAGTGTGCTTAAAATTTTGCATAGATTGAATGACTAAAGCACAGTGCATGAAAAAAGAACACATGGAAATAAAACCACAGAGTTCAGAGAAATTAGGGGA
This sequence comes from Microtus obscurus, assembly GCA_963919715.1. NCBI lineage: Eukaryota > Metazoa > Chordata > Mammalia > Rodentia > Cricetidae > Microtus > Microtus obscurus. The sequence continues at coordinate 9,953,103 of CAWTZC010000190.1, read as the reverse complement.
GAACTGAACTGTTACTATGAAATTATACAAATACTGTGTTTTATTCATTGGGATCTTGGACACCAGGATAACAACACTGGGAGAGAGAACATTCTTTAAGTCATGCATTCTAATGGTAGACCAAGTAGGATGTGCTTTCAGAAAAGAATATGGAACCTATTCTCAATCTGACCTCCTGTTTTGAGATGTGAATCCTTCCTCTTACAAATGCTCTTTTCATTGAGATTCACCAGCCAAGGTGTCACCAATATAACAAACTTACCATGGTTCTCTAAGCTTTTGAACCACCCACAATACTTCTCTTTTCATACGTTTTTATTAATTTCTCCTTTTCCTTTATATTTTTTTTCTGGAAACAAGGACACATGATGGACCCTGGGGTGGACCTCAGATTTACTATGTAGGAAATAATATATAGCAAACTGATAAACTTCTACCTCAGATTCCAAAGATCTGGAACCACAGGTATACACCACTGTCCTTGCCTAATTTCCACTTTTCTCTTTTTGATGTTATTTTATCTCTATTCCTGGAGGTCCTAGAGATTGAGTTCATGTTTAGTATATATTAAGTCATTGCTCTACCACTGTATACACCACCACTCCAAAACTTTTATAAATTTAACCTTCCCTGGTATTTTCTTATACACATAACACATAAAAAAACAAGTTTCAAGCCCACTTTTCTCATATCAACATGCTGATTTTTAAAAATATTTTTATTAACTATCTGAGAATGTCTGACAATGTGTTTTGATATCATTTTTCCCCTTTCCCCAACTCCTCTCAAATCTATCCCCAATTTTCTACCCAATCAACTATGTTTCCCTCCAAAAATATTTAAATCAAATTTGGGCTGCTCAAATACTGTTAGGTATAGGCTAATAATGGGAGCATGGTTAACCAACTGTCAGTTGTCAACAGCCAATAATTCTTCAACTAGGTATGACATTTTGTTCTAAATGACCATTCTGTGTGCCTAGATTATGCCTAGCTTGATCTTGAGTAGCCTTTTCCATATTTCCTTTCTTAGTCACATACACAATTTTCCAAATGTGTCTGGAAAGTCACTGTTTCATTTTTGTCATCTACTTTCTCTACCTCTTTCAATCTTTTCCAGACCCTGTTCAAATTATTATAAAACTTGTAAGGGGAGTCTGCAATAGAGATGACCCATTAAGTGTTGAGCACTCCCCTGTCTCTTATTTCTCCATATAGACTAGTTGTGAGTCTGCCTGTTAATTGTCATTACTGCAAGAATAACATTGTATAATGAGGATTAATATAGTCATTAACCTGTTGGTACATAAATAGTTATTAATAATTGTGCAATACTATTTTAGTTTAACAGAATATTAGTAGTTGGGCCTGCTCTAGGACCTTGACCTGTCTCCCTATTTCTTAACTTAAGAAATGGTACCAGCTGTGAGCATCCTGCATCCTGCATCCTGGCCCTTAATCTAATGGAAAATTGTTTAGTTACACTCTAGACATTTGAGTTCTACTGTCACTGTGGTAATATCTTTCCAGGCTACTCACTGTTATGACTCAAAGTGTTCACAGGTGGATAGGACTAATGATTATTTTTCTTCTCTGGAAACATGCATAACTCTTTTTGGCAATGCGAATGTTAGCCAAAAGAGAGAAAGTTTCCAGGTGAAAATTAGCTTAAACTTTCTGTATTCCAAATTAGGAAGGATAAGAAAGTAGTTAGATGTGGTCAGATTTTGGTGTCTATGGGACCTCTCTGGCTCACAGCTCCACAACATCTAGCCGCACCCTTAGGTTTTTTTTTTGTTTGTTTGTTTGTTTTGTTTTTGTTTTTTTTGTTTTGTTTTGTTTTTTTTGTTTACAGTCTATGATGTATAGTAAGAACAACAGGCAGGATAGCTCTAAAGTCTCCTTTCTCTCACTTAAGCAATGAATGTATGCAGTATTTATACTATACACTAAGTAAAATATGTTTAAAGATATGCTATTTTTATTTACTGTTTATAATTATACTGATTATGTTTGTGATGAGACTTCATCTTTAAAATATATGTTTCTAACTATACAGTTTGTTTGTTCAATACTTTCACTCTTAACCATTACCTAGTAAAAGTAAACACCAGTTGTCTATGAGATGCTGACAAAATTATGCTACATTGAAGAAAACAAACTTCACTATATATCATCAAATCACATTCCACACAACTCAGTAACTGCAAAGTTTCTTGTTAGCTTTTCTTCTTTCTGTGCAAGTTTACTCTAGCTTCCTTGGTTCTATTTCTCTCACATAAAGATATAAAGGAAACTTTCAATATAAAATAAAAATATACTGAAAATACCTCTTACGCATTATTATTTCATATAAATAATACAAATATATGAAGGGATATAATATAAATTATACAGTAATATTTTATTTGTATTTACATGCATAATATTTAGTGGCAATTAACTTTTTGTTTCAACTTAATGAGAAAAAAGAAACCTAGTCATTATATATTTTATCTTGATATATCATAGATTGTGTTCCTATTATTATTAGAATTTGAAGTCGGAAATTAAATAAAATATCCTAAGTATCAATATCAACATGAGGAGTAATTTCCTATGTTTCATGTATGCAGGGGAAAATATTTTATTTTTATAAAACAGTTGAAGAAGACTACAGTATATTTTTCATAGTTGAGTTAGAAAATCACCTTCTCCTGTCTTCAACTCGGTGGATTTCAAAACCTTGAGATTCCTACAGGAATCTGCAGCATTGGTTCCGGAGCTCTTGGGTCAAATACCTTCACAGCTCTGGCTTTTCTTAATCGGTAGATGATAGGATAACATTGATATTTTCAGCTTCTAGACACACATACACAAACAACTTTCAAACAATTGAATTTAAAACTGTTTTTCCATAAAAATTTCATAGACTCAGGTCTATGAAAATAAATTCCTATGTGTATATATATGTATGCTATAATGTATGCTATAAAATGTACATGTTTTAATTAATAAAACATTATGGAGTTCATCCATACTCCACATTAAGACTCATCCTTGGCATCACATATCCATGGAATGGACAATTGTATAATGACTGATTTTCAACACTGTAATGTCATATTAAATTTACTTTCAAAAATTTCTCTGTTTTCTTTTCATTTAACATCTAATGCTTCTTAGTATATAGTACGCAATATTTTAATTCCCTCCATAACTTGATAGGAAAGTGTGTAGCATTTTCTAATTGCATTCTTTCATCCTGTAATAGGCATTTAAATTATTCTACATCCTACCATGTCTTGATATCTTACTTCATTTTAGTGTTCAATAATGGCAATTATTTTTAAGTACTCTCTACTGAAGGAAAATTTGTTTATTTTTAAGAGGTGCCAGTAGTGAAAGAAATTCCTGTATCAACTCTCTGGGTTTCATATTTTTTTTTTTTTTGTGTGTGTGTGTGTGTGTGTATGTGTGTGTGTGTATGTGTGTAACACATTTAAGTTCATTGCATTATAAATCAAGAAGACCTATTGATGCATCATATGATAAGTTTGGTAAGGAACATTAAAGAAGATTTATATTGACTATATCATTTTTCTTTTCTTACCTTAGTGAGTACGTGTTCCAATTTTTCTCCAACCTATTAAGCCTTGGGTCTTACTGATTTGGAATTTGATGATCTCATTTTTTTTGTTTTTAAAATATGCATACGAAATTTGAATATATTTCATACATATGAAAATATATTTTATGTATGTGTGTATATATTTCATACTAGCAACAGTGGAAAGGGTGCCTGAACTGGCTGTCCCCTATAATCAGATTAGTGACTACACTAATTTTCATCACTGAAGCTATGTCCAGTAACTGGTGGAAGCAGAGGCAGAGATCCACAGCCAAGCACTAGGTTGAGCTCCTGGTGTTCAGCAGAAGAGATGGAGGAGGGATCATATGAGAAAGCGGGGGAGGTCAAGATCATGTTTGGGAAAACCACAGAGACAACTGACATGAGCACGAAGACTCTGGACTGACAGCTAGGAAACCTGAATGGGACCAAACTAGGCCCTCTGTGGGTAATGGTTACATGGCTTAATTTTTTTTTTTTTTTTTGGTGGTGGGAGGGCTGGCAGTAGGACCAGGTGTTATCCAGGGTGCACATTCCCTATGGTGAGATACCTTGTTCAGCCTTGATACATGGGAAAATGCTTTGTCCTGCCTCAACTTGTTATGCCAGACTTTGTTGACACCCCAAGCAAGGATTTTACTCTTTCTAAGGAGTGAATGGTGGTGTGATGGGAGTTATGTGGGGGCGGGGGGGGTATGCGGGAGAAGGGAATGGAGGGGAAACTTTGGAAAAATAAAATAAAATCGATCATTTTCTCATACAATACATGCCAACAACAGTCAGTGTCTCCTCGCTCTAATCCTCCTAACACCTGTCCCATCTCTCCTCTCTACCAGATCCACTCCAAACTTCTAAGAGACTATTATCAAACAGTACAAAACAAGATACAATGAGACAAAGCTGAAGTCCTCATGCTGATGCCAGACAAGGCAACCCAAAAGGTAGAAAATAGTCTAAAGGAGGCAAAAGAGTCAGAGATACATCTGAGTCCAGTGTTAGCAATCCCACAAAACACCAAGCTGACAGCCATAACATACACAGAGGACCTGGTGTAGCGCCATGCAAACCCCTTGCTTGCCACTTTAGTCTCTGTGAGTCTATATGAGGCATGCTGAGTTGATTCAGTGAGCTATATTCTTCTGTTGTCCTCCATCCCCTTTGACTCCTACACTCTTTTCTCCCCTGTTTTTTTTTTTAATATTTATTTATTTATTATGTATATAATATTCTTTCTGCGTGTATGCCTGAAGGCCAAAAGAGGGCACCGGACCTCCCCCGTTTGACATGGTTCCCTGATCTCCAAGGGCTACTCTTTATGTCCTATCTACATATCTGGGTCTACTCTGCAGACTAGGGAAAGAGAATCTTGAACACCACGTTCTCAAAACCCAGTCACAAAGACCTACGCTCACGTTCTGTCTTGCCTGAATGATGTAATGGGGCAATGGTGACAGAACAAATAGGAGTAACCAAGCAATGTGCAATTTAACATGAGGCCAGAGCGGCAAGATAGATGGAGCCTATGATCTATAATGACCAGAAAGCAAGGAATAGGAGACTGGTAGTTCAGAGATGTAGGGTTAAACAAAAATTATTAAAATGATTTTTGATGATATTGTACTATACTCAGGAATCTGTGATTGTCCACTCATCAGATATATTTCCTCATGCAGCAATGAGTTTATTTCAATATGCTTAATACAGTATCCCGATGTACGTTCATTTCCCTAAAGACAAATGATTCAAGTTCCTTCCAAATGCTAATTTTCCATTTACATATCTTCTTAAATGCAGTGCTTATTCGTGTTCACTTAGCATTTTTAATTAGGTTGTTTTCATATCATTGTCTTTTAAAAATTCTTTGTGTGTTTTATAAAATAGCCTTTTTCAGGTGCTGTTTTTTTTTTCAAATATATTTCAAATTAATGACTTACTTCTCATTTTCTAGAAACCTGTATTCTTTTAATTAAAAACTTAAGAGTCTTGACACTTAGTAGTCTATAGGTAGGAGGGTTGAGTGCTATGGTTTAATAATATATTATAGTTTTTATGTGTATTACTGATTTAAAATCTCAAAAAATCATTAAAATTATGTGTGTAGATATATGCAAATGATATTTATATTGATTTTTATATTGATTTCAGTTTTTCTTTTGAAATACATATTTCCAACCTGTGGTCATGTGCATGTTTCTTTATGGACAAAAATGTCAACACTTTTCTTCTACCTATGATTTTCTAATTTTATTGCTACATCACTGGATCAAAGTAGGCTAAGAACAATTTTAAGGAAAATTGTCCCCTCCTCAGTAGGTGTTCTAATTAGTTTTGATTTTCAACTTGATAAAATATAGAGGTACCAGAGAAAAGGGAAACTCTGCTGAGGGATTGTCTGATTAGATTGATGGTGGTCATGTCTGCTGGCTTTCTTGAGTGTTAATTTATGTATAAGGGTTCAGCCCATTTTTTGACAGCCTTTTCCCTATTCAAGTGGTTTTAACCCAGGTAAGAAAGCAAGCTGAGTGTGGTGAGCCAGCAAGGAATGTTCCTCCATGATTTCTGTTTCAAGTTCCTGTGAGAGTTACTGCCATAATTCTACTCAATATGGACTATGAGCTTTGGGATGAAAAAAAAATATTTCTTCCCCTAAAATAAATATATTTTTAAGCTGGAAAACAGAATGAATATACTTACTCTTCTGTAGTACAGTGAAAAGTAATTACAAAAGGAAGAAGATAACAGAATTAAAAGCAAAAGTTTAATCAACAAAACTTCTGTGGTTAACTGAACACAATTTTCAATCAGGATCTGATCTTAGAGCTTCATAAACATTCTAAATTAGGAATGAGATGAATGTATATCTGAAAACAAAATAATGCATCATTTACTGGGAGAGTTTGCACAGCTTCTAAGAGCAGATGTTTTGGTTCTTTCAAAGAGTAGTTGACAAATTTGCTACCAGTGGGAGTGGAAAATTAGTTTTCATTTTTAGAAATTATTTGATACCATTTGTAGACCTTGGCTATTTATCATGCTGATTAAAAGCTGTCATTTGGAGCAGTTATACTCTTCAAGTACATGTCAAAACTGTTTCTATCCAATTCAAATGTTTTCTGAAAAGGCATTTCACACTAAACCAAGGTATATATCTTTTCTTTCAGGAGCAATACATCAAAAGCATGCAGTAAGGTACTTTCTAATATTGTACTGAGAACTTCACTGATTAAATCGAGAGACATCCTTACTCATTACTTACTCATTTGGAATGATATTTGAATCAAAAATAAATATGAATAGGTACAAAATACTACTGTAGAGAGTCATAATATAATGCCTTCAATTTCCATAATATATAATGAGAAAAAATGTCAAGGAAAAAACAAACAAAACCAGATCAGTTATTGATACTTCTGAATTGGTAGGTAAGTTTTGATGGGGATTCATCATCTTTACTCAAAGATTCAAAGATGTCATATATAAACAAAGAAAAACAAAACAATGAAATGAAAGGTTCTTCTCTCCCATAGTTTTAATCTCACAGGGTTCTCAGGTAGCTGGGCACATGAATACATACTTAATTTAGTAATAACTTTTGAAGATTCTACATATGTTCAATGTGTGCTTTTTCTAAATTAACAACTACAATGTTACTTTGAAGAAAAGTTAGTCATGCCTTTGTAATTCTTTTCTCAGGTTCAGTTTTGTCAGATTATATTGATGTCTTTAATCCATTTGGACCTGAGTTTTGTGCATGGGGATAGATACGGATCTATTTTCGTTCTTCTACATGTTGATATTCAGTTATGCCAGCACTATTTGTTGAGGATGTTTTCTTTGTCTATTGTACAATTTTAGCTTCTTGTCAAAAATCAGGTGTTTATAGGTAGGTGGATTAATATCTGGGTCTTCAATTTGATTCCATTGGTCATCCACTCTGTTTTTATGCCTGTACAAAGAAGTTTTCATTACCATAGCTCTGGAATAGAGCTTGATGTCAAGGATTGTGATGCCTCTGGATATTCTGTAGTAAGCAGAAAGCCTCTTGTTGGCTACCAACCTTTTAGCCCCAAAATCACCTTCAATAAATGGGCAAAATTCCTAAATATAACCCCAGTAGCACAAACACTGAGAGCAACAATGCATAGAAAACTGTATTATTTAAATCACTGCTTGACCCATTAGCTCTAGCTTCTTATTGGCTATCTCTTACATATTAATTTAAACCATTTCTATTAATCTATATATCACCATGTGGAAGTGGCTTACCGGGTTATGTTGCATCTGACTCTGTTGGGGCTATGTAGCTCTCTCTGACTCTGCCATTTTCCCAGCATCCAGTCCAGTTCTCCCTGGCTACTTCTGTTCCACATTGCCCTGCTCTGCTATAGGCTCAAAGTAGTTCTTTATTCATTAATGATAATCACAGCATAGAGAGGGAAATCCCACATCAAAGTTCCTTTATTTTACAGAATTATTTTGGCTATTCTGTTTTTTTGTTTGTTTGTTTGCTTTTCCATATGAAGTTGGTTCATTTTCTTTCAAGGTCTGTGAAGAATTGTGCTGGGAACTGATGTGGATTACATTGAATCTACAGATTGCTTTTAGCAGGACTGCCATTTTTATTATGTTTGTCTTACCTATCTAAGAGCATTGGAGAACTTTCCATTTTCTGGTATCTTCTTCATTTCTTTCTTCAAAGACTTAAAGTTCTTCCTGAATATTCTTTCCCTTCTTTGGTTAGTGTTACCCCAAAATACTCCATGCTATTCGTGGCTATTGTGAAATGTGATATTTTTCTGATTTCTTTTCGAAGCTTCTTTATCATTTGTATATAAGAGAACTACTGACATTTTTTTTGAATAATGTGGCAGGATACAAGATGCTTATATTTTTCTTTATTCTCCCAAGTTGGTCTTTATTATTACATCAGTTTTGTCAGCCAACATGATGACAATCTGAGACTTCTCCATCATGTAAAACAATGATAGTAGGTAAGGTAGTTGACACTCTACCTCTCCCATACCATATGGTCAATAAAGGCACAGTAAAAAAATTTAGATTGCAGGCCTCACTAAGCAAAACAAGGCAATATTAGCCAATGTTTTGATTTCATTGAGAATGTGAGAAAAGCTTGCAGGCAGCTGTACTTCCCTTATATACATTTAAAAGGCGTGAGATCAGTGCTTTCACTTTCGAAAGCCAAGTAGATTACTCCAGCAAAAAAAAAAAAAAAAAAAAAAAAACTGAAGATAATCAGCCTGTGAACCTTCATCATACAGCTCAAAAATGGAGTCACTTACTAAAAATGTGGCAGTACCCAGTAGCTTATAATGCAGTGTTTAAAATGTGCCCTGTATCATTCATCATGCAAAGTTCAGTACCATTACAAGAATGAAAAGGAAATCATCACTGCTGAGATGAAGGAGAAATTAGAATAATCTTACCATTATTTCACAGCAATCACCACAAAAATGATTTCAACAATCAGCTAAAAATTCTCTTTAAGAGCAACAATTTTAAAGAAATCATAGCAAAAACAATACTTTGAGAACAATCAAATGCTAGTTTATGAACAATACAAAAATGCTTCTAATAAAAGAGAAATTTGTGAGGCAAAAACTAGAAAGTAACACTAGTACTACCTGTGGACTCCCTAAAAACAAATACAAATATTCAGTAGGAAAAACCAGGACTCGTTGAAATAAAATTTCCCAAAAATGTTTTTGAAAACCATAAATATACAAAAGAAAGTCATACCAAGTAACCTCAAAATTGAATTTCTGATGTCCAAAAATGTGGAAAAATGAGAAAGTGTACAAGCATAAACCATATAGTATTATGTATTAGAACATTTACTTGAATGACTGCATATCTCTCATTTGAAATTATAGACTAAAATGAGTAAACCTTAGTAGTAAATTTCAGTATTAGAGGAAAGGATTTATTGACCAGTGTAATGGTCAGTTTTAATTGTCAGCCTGACCCAATCTAATCACTAGGAAATAATCTTATTGAGATACTGTCTAGATAATGCATGCTTGTCCTCATGATTTGGGGGAATTGTCTAATTGTATTAATGGAAGCAGACGGGCCTGCTATTTGCTTTGGTACCCTCACTTAGCAACAGGTCCTGGATTTTATATGATAAGAAAAAGCATTCTTGTGTTCATTCATTGTTCATTGCTTTTGACTACAGGTTTGGTGCATTGGTCCTTGCTTTTAACCACAAATTTAATGCTTTTGTCTATAGATATAATGTGAATCTCTGCCCCAAGTCCTAAGCATTTTGGTGCCTTGCAATGATAGAATGTAATCTAGAATTATAAACTAAATACAGCCTTTCTATTTCAAGCTTGTTTGGTGAGGGCATTTTTTTCATAGAAACAGTAAATCAAACTGTGTCAACTCAGGATGTAATATCCAGTGAAAATATTCTTCTAATAATAATAACAGATAAAGTTAAACTAACAGAATTCATTAATAAGCATAGCCATCATGATGGCTAAAATGATATTCTATATGTAAAGAAAATAATCTTAAGTGAAAGCTTGCATTGTAATAAGTTACTTGTTTTCATCACAAATATATGGTACAATTAGCTTTAAAAGGTGCAACTTTGTTCCAGATCACTATTTTAAATATTTCTGGCTAGTTTGATTGGCCCATTGCTTCTTGGCTTGTGAGGAGCCTGTAAATCACAACAGGGGTACTAGAGAGAGGCAGTTGTTCATCTCATTAAAAACAAAATATAATAAGCAGATGGGGAAAGATGGGGCTCTGCTACCCTCCTCGAGCATGTACATAGCCTCTTCCATCTAACTCCTGCACAGTATCCCACAGCCTCCTAAATAGCTCACATCTTCTTCCTACTGCATCAAATTGTACTAATATAAGGGTGAAATGTTCTATTTTTGTGTGAATTTCCTAAATATATTTAAAGGTTGAAGAAAAAATAAAACTTATAACACTATCCAGTGTTGCTCTCAGGGTATATACAAAAGTCATTAAGATTATAGAATTTTTAATTTCGAGAGGTGAATGGGTACCAAAGGGAGTAGAGTTCCTATGCTGCATAGCCAATATCTGTAAATATTTCAATACATTGAATTCTGCTGAGAGAGAGTACAAAGTGATATATTAATTAACATTATATTAGAGTAAGATATTATTAAAATAACTACAGTAAATTAAGCCATAAAACAACTAAGAAAGAAAATTAGAAAATGTCTTTAAAATACAGGCTGCACCACTATTCCAGAGCCTTTTAGGTGTAGATAATTATCCATCATTCAAATTTCTAAGTAAGAGTCTTAAAATTGTCTTAAAATGTTATACTTCAGTCTAAGTTCACTAAACACCCTGAAACAGGAGCCCCTAACAAACATCAACTTTGTCACAAACAGAATCTACATAGTACGATGTATGTGTGTGGCGAAACAGCTCTGCCAAGGCAGGGACCATAGGGAAAAATTTAGTCCTCTCAAATCTTTATCATCTATATACTCCAGATCCAATTACATTAGCCTAAGTAAAAGTACTGCAGATGATCTTGAAATTGAGCTTTAGGAGAATTCCCTTGCTTCCCTCCTGTAACAAAGTGTTAGCTTCCTAGCTTTCTACACCTAAAAACTCACACCAAGACCACAAAAACTGTCACCAACAACTTCTATCTTCTGATTTCCAGAGTACATTCTTCAGAATGCTTTCATCTCACTATGAGGCCATTTATAAAGCCCATTCACAGCTTATATTATTTGACATCTACAGTCAAAATGTTAATCTTCATATTTTATGTTATAAAAACATAAATTTTTGACTAGTTTTGTCAATCTTTATTATTAAATATTTAAATTTTTCCTATGAATTTGGGAAATACATTTTATTTATTTATGTGGATTTTCTCTTTTCTTCCACATAAGTAATTTGGCGAAGTTTTCAAAAATAGTTTAGAAAAATGGAAAAATCAAAGAAAGCACATGTTATTTGTATTTAAAATAATAACTATTGATAATTTTGGCAAGTTTTCTTAAGGAATATTAAAGCTTTTTGATATCTGTTATCAAATTTGTATTAACGTGTATGTCCTAATTTTTGTTCTTTTCTTTTTTAATTTTGAAACATTTTTTTCTTTTAAACATCATGATTCGTTATAAAATTATTTTATCAGAAAATTTCAAACTAAAACTTTCTATCCTTGTTAATCATAATTTCTAATACCCCCAAATCTAAATTCTTACTTGATATTAAGCATATAAAATTTTCTTGAACTTGCTTCACAATTTCTTTTCTACTCTTTATTTTATAATATTCAAAGCTTAATAAGTCTAATGAAATTTGGTTCTGTATTATTAAAAATGATGAGAAACAAAATTAAATGTCTATTAATTGATGAATAATATAAAACTGAAATTTTTATCATGAAGAGAGATAAAATTGTATTATTTGCAGTAAAATGTATTTAACTAAATATCATATTCATATCAAAGTGTCAATCTCAAACAAAAATATTATAAGACTACATGAATATGTAAAAATTGTATACAGTTATGGCAAGAAAAAAAATTAAAAAATTTCTAGGAAAACAAAGGGGAGTGTTAGGAGTAGAGGTAAGAAGAGGGAGGACAGAGTGTAGTGTGAGACTATTTGTTAAAATTATAATGTAAACTTGTATTACATGTTTTTATAAAGCCCACTACAATTTAGAAAGAATATACACCAATTAAATACAAGGGGAAAATCCAGTAAAACAAGATTTTTAAGAATTATTTTTGCAAAATCAAAATAGGTAAAAGTACAATTTGTAAATGCCATTTTAAAAGGTCTGCTGAACCCATAGGTTGCTAAAAAGGCACAAAGTTGTAAAAATAGCAACTACCACCTTAAATAGATCTTGTGCAGTCATTTATACAGCTCAAAGCAGAGAAAACACTGATATGTGTGATGAGGCAGGTGTACTGTCCAGGTTTCTCTGCAGGATGTCCAGGATTTCTCATCTATCCTTTGATGTACTTTCTATTAGACAACCTCTGAGTTGTTGTCTAATTCCTCAGATGTTTAAATAACTATATTCCTTACTTGTATGTCTTCCCTTTCTTTAAAACTTCCCGTCATAGAAGTCTTCACTGATTATCATACTAAAACATATGTGAGGAAACATTTGGTTTCTTTCAGTCTATTTAATTTATTAATCATATGTATCTACAACATTATAGTGGTTTATATTGCTGCCATATTTTTCACCAGAATCATACAAACTCTAGATAATAGAGGTTATCAGCTTGGTTTTTCCTAAGACAAAGAAGCAACGTCCATCGGACGTTTAGTTAATATATTATTCTGAATACTTTAAGTCTTATGCTTGCATAAATGAGAATAATTTTCAAGATTTCATGTTTTTTTTCTTTTCATGATACGAGGCTAATGTATGTGATTTCAAAGGCATAACTATTTTGACTTTATTTTTACACAAAAAAAGTCTGTCACTTTTTGTCCTTTACCGGCTATGAAATATTCCCTACTTCTAAACCTTTCTGTAGGTACACAATTCAAAAAACATTTGAATATATCTGCTCTATATGAGCAAATACACAAACACACACACACACACATATATATATATATATATTTATATTTATTATATATATAATATTTATTGACTGAAAGATAAATCCAATAATTCTGGATATATCTTCTTTATATGAGCAAATATATATATAATATAATAAATATATATTATTTATAAACTGAATTACACACTCCGCTGGCAACTGTATGTTGAGAATATCCTATGTGATGATACTTACACATGTAATTCTTGGACCTTTATTTTTTCCTTGCTATTTTGCTGTACTTTGAATATTTAAAGATTTTGTTCTTGTAACTTTCTTGTTTGAGGTCATTATTATATCTTTTTTGGACTTTACAACACCTGGTTCAAGGGGATAATTTTTATTATCTTACTTCATAAATAAAAAAACACAATGGCTAGACTGAGAATGTGTTCTTGATGTCTACATTTTAATTTTGTGTAATACTTTTGTAATTCTGTATGTTATTCTTCATCCCTTACATTAAAACTGATCTCATAATATAGAATCCATATGTTACTTTCTATTATTTAAAAAGTATATCAATAGTATTGTGGCATCATCAGATTAATAACTCACACTTTTTCTTTTTCTTGAAAATATATAAGTATCTTAAATGTGTATAACATGAATATTTCATCAGTAAGAATAAACATGTTTCAGTTGAAACAATATTGAGTTAATATTATTTGAAAATATTTTCCTAGAACAGTATATTATTTTATAATCCCTATACATTAGATATAATGCAAACATAACTTTTCACAAAATTCTACATATCCTTTATTCTAAATTTTACTAGGTCTCATACAAAACAAAATTTATGTTATACGTAATCATTTTAAATAAAGTTATGAATGTTGAGGCCTTTGACATGACTCATGGCATGATAAGCCTAGAATATACTAGGGCTTGCTATCTTTGGCATGTGATACTACAAGAAGAATTCAGTGATCTGTAGGCCAGGAATGGATATCCATGTGAAGTTGACATTGATGGCACCCTAATCTCAATTTTTCTGACTCTAGACCTTTGAAAATAAGAGTTCACTGTCAGACACCCATTTAAGAGTATACTGTTATAGTAGCAAGAACTAACAAGTATAAACTGGAGGAAAATTTCTTATTTTTCTCCCCTATTGCAGATGGACTCTTAATAAATAGCATTTTCTTAGTAGTCACAGGCCAATCTAATCATTGCTAAGGAAGTAAAAATCATATGTGTGGCTTCTATGCTATGGCACTTTTGAAATTCTTTTGTCTGTGATGTGGCTGTCCACTGAAAGACAGGTCTGCAGGCATGTTGTTTATTCAAAAATAAATCTCAGAAAGAATGCTTACAGGCATGTCAGAACATCAAGAGCAGACAGGAAGGAACATTTATTTCTGGGCTAAAAACATATAATGAAGAGGAAAATGAATCTATAATGAGTCCTCAGGTATCAAACAGCTAGTACATAGCCTGGAATAGTGTTTCATAGCATCTCATGCTGAGAAAATACCATGGGTTTTTGCAAAACCTTAGATTGCACCTACAGATTAAATTGAGATTAAAGAGAGTCTCCTTTAAGGGGAATATATTTGGTTCCCACAGCTCCTTTTCAGCCTTAAACAGTCCCAGTCTGTGGGAAGCACCGAGCTTTGGATATTTAAAGAGAAGGTAGTCCTGTCCTGAAGGACACACCACACCATTATGAGGGTCCCTCCCTACCAAAGCTGCACACCTTCAGACTCAACTGAAGAGTGGGATCACAAAAGAGATATTAGTACCTGATTACATTTTGAAGAAACCTACCTGAAAATAGTCTCTTAACTCTGTCAGTTTTACCTAATGAAACTCTGATATATAAGTTTGTTTTTCAGAGTAACCTGGATATATATATTCTGCTTTTCAAGCTGAAGGAAAGAAAACTACATTTTGAACAATTATACAGATGGCATTTTGTTTACCACTGTTGCTGGGAAATTCCTGTGAGAGGCTGTATTTCAGAAGCATAACTTTCATTGTCATTGATTTAAAATTATTCACCCCTGAGGGGTCCTAAACTACACAACACTCCCTGCCAAAAGTCTTTTCATGTGAGGCATCAAAATCCTGTAATTTTACATATGTATTCATTATTTGAGCAGCTTATATGCTTACAGGAATAGATATTTATGACTAAACACAGACTTTAAAATTATGATGTAGTCAAAAATTGCAAAATATCTCAAAGAAAAAAAAGGTATATATCTCTTTTTGAGGAACCCATTTTTTTTTCAGATAGAGGTATAGAATTAAAAACTATCTCTCTAAAGGAATAACATATTCCTTTATAACACAATTTACTATTACAACACAATTCTAGGATCAGATGTAAACATTTTGTTAATGTATCAAAATTTAACTCTAAATACTAAGTGTGTCTACTTTAAACATAAAGTGAATTTGGTCACTCAAGGATGAGTATTTTCTAGCACACCTAATTGGGTAAGAGGTGCCAGGATTGTGCTTCAGTAATGGCCACAGATTACTTGATGTAAAGTATATGGTTGAGACATCAACAATGTATATATACTAGTAAAGTTGAAAATAAATATGTTTAACATAACTGTCTAAACTCAGATCATAGCTATAGGATACCTGGATATAATATTATGGAAATAACATAAGAAATTACTATTATTGTTATTCTTATATGGGCTAATTGTTAATAATTATAAAAAACTAATAGGCAGGTGATGGTGTGTACAACTTTAATCCCAACACTTGGGAGGTGGAAGTAAGCAGATCTCTGTGTTTGAAGCTAGCCTTGTGTACAAAATAAGTTACAGGACACCCACAGCTTCACAGAGACACTTGGTCTTGAAAAACAAAACAAAATAATAATAGTATTAATAATAATAATGAAAATATTTTTAGGAAAAGTACATATTATTGAACACATGCAGACACACTCTTGTTGGTGCTCTCTAAAGATACAGAACAGTTAATTACCTAGAATTAATTCACTTCAAACAGGGTATTGTAAGTCAGGAATTTATTATTGAAAATATAAATATCTTGGGTAAACTATAATAAAATATTGTTTTTATTTAATGAACTTGTGCCCCCAGAAGGTACCCTTTGGGTCTTGAGAGATGATTTCATAGGTTACAGTTGATTATAGACAAACAGGTTTTGAAAAAAGAGTGATCCAGTCCTGCAAAGGCCATCACTACAGTCCCTATATGACTTGGTCATTGTGCCTCAATTCTTAGATGTATTATTTTTATCTCATTTTACATTCCAACCACAGTTCTCCATTCCATCCCACCTCCTACCTCTCCCTTGACTCACCCTCCCCCCACAGCCCATCCACCATCCTCTCTTCCAAAATGGTAAGGCATCCCATGGTGAGTCTACAAAGCATGTAGATTAAGCTGAGGCAGGACCAAGCCCTCCCCCCCCCCCCACCGTATTAAGGCTGAGCATTGCATCCCACCATAAGGAATGGGCTCCGCAAAGATTGCTGATGCACCAAGGATTCACACTGCCAGGGGTCACCCAGATAGACTAAGCTACACAGCTGTCTCCCACATACAGAATGCCTAGTTGAGTCCCATGAAGGCTCCACAGCTGTTGGGCTAGAGTTCATGAGTTCCTATAAGCTTGGTTCAGCTGTCTTTGTAAATTTCTTATTAATAAAGTGAGTTAAGTGATGCTAAACACCTGGGAGCTTTATTATAAAATGATATGCAAACAATGCATTTTAATATAGTGCAGCACACTAAGCAAGTACCTATAAGGTAATTAGTACTACTACTATATTATTGAAGCATGTAACAAACAGGGTTTCATTTTCTTATTTAGCTAGTATATAATATCTTGTATTTCTCTGAATTAACATGTTCGATGTCCGATTATAATTTGGAATTTAGCCTCTAAAATGAAGTAAGGCTCATCTTCAGCTACCAGGGAACATAGGAAATATTAACATTAAAAATTTGATAATCAATTAAAATTATTGACTTATTTGCATAAACTCGAAGAGCATGAATCAGAAATTTATTTTTTTAATATCAAAGCCGAGTGATAAAAAAAATTCAGAAAAAAAGTGTTGACTTCCAAAAACAGTTATATCAGCACAAAACTGTTTTCATATGTTAATGGTATAGACATAATAGATTTCATTTTCTATCAACAAAGGAAACATTTATTTTTGAAAAAATATATTTTGTATTTTTATTTTGTTACTACAATATATAATACTAATTTTCTTTAATTTTATACAACCATTATGATGATGCCTGCAAAAGAAATAATCTTGAATCAACTTCCAAGGGGTCAGGATCATCAACATTGGATTCAATACTCTTGTTTGAAAGGGTTAAGGGGAGATTGATATGAAAGGCAATCTTCTTTTAATAACATAATATAAACAGCATATGGACAGTCACTGCTTATGAACTGAGTATCAAACTCTCAAATAAGTAAAGCTCCTGTCTCAGTCTATGGCACCTCAACTTCTACTGCTGTGAAAATAGCATGTTTTCTGTTTATAAACCATCTTATTTATTGTATTATTTTTAAGCCCAAAGGGGAGAAAACATTCATCTCCTAGCTGAAATTCTTTCTATTCTTTAAAAGCTAGGATTTTATTATTTTTATTATATATTCTTGTGATAAATGGTTTCTTATAACTTGTGCCTAGTTAGCACCTAAATATTGATAGTTTTCAGATTAGTATCTGAAATAATCAGGAAGATTTTTAAATAAAGGCTTTATTAGAAGCAATATTAAGATAATGGAAAGACAAGCTGGTGAAGGCTCTGAATAGAGATAAGGCCTAGGAGTCTATGAAGGATTACAGAAGAAGGAGGAGGCCAGATGGATGTGAGAGATGAGTATACTATTCATATAGGCTAGTCATCTGGTCTCTGATTCCAAAGTGTTTAAAGGGATGGGTACAACCAATGATGAGGGAAAAGTGGGGAAATCAATAATGAGGGAAAAGTGGGGAGAGGTATATCACAAACAGTCCCTAGTATTTTGGAGTCCCTTAGTTTGTGACACGTATGAAGAAGGAGCTTTGAGGTTGGGTAAGGACGTGGTTGAAGATGACAATGACTTGAGTCATTATCATTAGCTTGATAGTAATTTTTTTCCTAGATATATTTTGTTTTTGTTACTCTTTAAAATGGGATGTATCTTTTATATCTTGAAATATAACATTATTTCTGGGGCATTTTAGTGAGTATATGATGACTGCATATTTTCCCTACTGAACATTTATGAAGAATAACACTATATTTTTACATACATTTTCTACTAGTATACATCCTAGTATGAATTTGATGCTGTGAAAGTATTTATTATATATAGATATATATGATTTAAAATTATAAAATTATAATAATACAGTAATGGACACGTGATAATGCAAAATAACATCAGGAAAATATTTTGAAGGGACACATTTGCTGAATTAATAAAGAATGTAGTACTATGAAACCATTCAGCAGAGCTCTAAATAATAAATACTAATATTTGCATAGCAAGAGACAGGTACAAATTTAAATAAAAATACTTAGAGGAATATTTGAAGCATACATACAGTAGAAATTAATAGTTTACATATTTCTATAAGTTTAGTCTACTATCAAAATTCCCATAAACTAGGTAGTCTGACAGTGGTGGTGGCTTAATCCCAGCACTTGAGAGGCAGAGGCAGGCAGATCTCATTGAGTTCAAGGCCAGCCTGGTCTACAAAGCAAGTTCCAAGACAGTCTCCAAAGCAACAGAGAACACCTGCCTCAAAAAAAAAAAAAAGCCCTAAACTAGGTGTCACACAGAAAATGTAAATTTATTTCTAATGGTCACAAATTATTTAAGTTACCTATGCAGGTGGCAAAAGTCCAGCATATGGTGAACCTCCATTATCTTATTGACAGGTGGCATCTTCTTCCTATACCCTCAGTCTTGTCTTAAGGGCACAGATGTCAAATTGAAACTATAATCCTTGATCTAAACTTTTTCTCCAGGTCCACCATTAGTGCCATAAGAGGTCAGAACATTGTGATGGTTAATGTCCATAGTCGATTTCCTATAATCTATAATCCCCTAAGAGATGGTTCTCTGGTCATGTTTATCAGTTACTTTTTAGTTATAACGAAATAACACGACCAAAAGCAGATTAAGCAAGTGCTTACTTTGGCTTAGAACTGAAAAGGAATAGAAGTGTATATGTCAGTGATGAATAGGCAACAAAAGCAGGGAGCTGAGAGATCCCATCCCAACAGCATGAGGGAAACACATGAAGAGAAAACAGGAAATAGAAAAAAGCTATAAAATTGCAAAACCTTGTCCCAGTAATGTACTTTCTCTAGGAAGTTTCAATGTCCTAAAGGTTCCTTAACCTCCCCAAAAGCACCCCAAACAGGGGAACACATACTCACATACATAAACCTATGGAGACATATCTCTTTGAATCAAAAGAGCATACCTATGACAAATTATCTTTTTTGCATTAATTGATGTAGGATGATTCATTTTAATTGTGTAGTGGGACATAATCTGTAATTCCACAAATAAGGGATTCTATATTTGAGCTATAAATACCTTGATTACATTTATGAAAAATGCAAAAGAAGACTTGATAAACAGATTTTTTATTCACAACGTATTTTTTAAGTGTTGCTAAAACTGAATAAGTTTTAGTTTATCTTTCCAATTTCCCCAGTCAGGCTATGATTCATATTTAAAGAAAACTATACCAACAACTATAATAATCTTACTTATCCTGAGTCTCAGCATAGAACATGTCATTCGTGACTTATGTGGCAGCTATGGTAACTGACTAATGCTTCCTACATTCACCTGAGGTTGTTTTTCTTATTTATTGTGTAGGCAAGAAAACTTGTCCCTTTCCATCCTACCAGTCATATTTTACTTTTGAGCAGCTTTCTTTCCCTCTTATATTCTGCTTTCCTACAATCCATTGATATACCCTAAGACCTTACTGGCAATATTTGACTTGTGTACCTCTGTTCTACATACATATTTTCAATAGTGTCATGTATCATCTCATGTCAGGACATTTGAATGGGATGTCACTGCATTGGAAAGAAGGCCTTGTTTTAGATACATTTGTTAGTGGGCTCTTTCTCTATCTCTGCCTTTTGCATATTTATGTGTGTATTATGTATGTGTGTGTATGTGTAGAGGCTAGAGGCTGATTTTTGTTTATCTATTTGACCATTTCACTATTTATAGATTGAGATATAACCTTTCACTTGAACTCATGGATCATCAATTTGACTATTCTAGTAATTTGAGTTTAATACGAGATTCTTGTTTCTGCCTACACCCTCATCAACGTGGAATTGGAGGCGGTCATCCACACCCTATCAACATTTATGTGAGTGATGGGGATCTAAACTAAGACCCTTACAGAGAAAGCATTTTGCTCAGCTATCTCTCAAACCTCATTTGGAATTCTTCACAATCTTTGCTTTTACATGTATTCCCTCCCTACACTTGTTCTAAAAGTAATCTTTCACAGACCTTTACTGATTCGTATATGAAAGAGGGTTAATATCTACAATATAAAAAAGCAAGGAAACTGGTTACCAAGAAAAAAATAACCACATTAAAATAATGTATAGACTAAACAGTAAGTTTTCAATGTTGGTAGATAATGATACATAAATGGCAGAAAAAAACACTTAAAGGAATTATCGACTGTTGACTGAGTTTTCTGTGCCTGGTTCCCACAGTCATTAAGTCCCAAAGAAATAACACAGAGGTCTACATTAACTATAAGCTGATTGTCCTATTAGCTCAGGCTTCTTATTAACTCTTATAAATTTTATTTACCCACAATTCTTATCTTTGTTAGCCACATGGCTCAGTATCATTTCCAGTGAGGCAGTCACATCTTCCTTCTTCTGTGTCTGGGCAGAACTGCAGAGGAATGGGTTTTCCTCTTCCCAGAATTCTCCTGTTCTCATTACCTCACCTCTACTTCCTGTCTGGTTGTCTCACCTATACTTCCTGCCTGGCTACTAGCGAATCAGCATTTATTTAAAACATAATTGACAGAATACAGGATTGCCCCACACCAATAGTCATCCTCAGTTATCAAGGAAATTCTAAACAAAACTACTTTGAGATTTCAGTTTACAGCAATAATAATAGATGAGAACAATAAAACAAATGACATCTCATGCTGGAAAGGATATGGCATAAAGAGAAAACATCCTTTGTTAGTAGGAATGAAGACTTGTACAGGCACTATGGAAATCAGTTAGGCAGATCCTGGGGAATCTGGAGTTATCTAACTCCAGCTACACAGTTTTAGGTATACACCCCAAGAAAGGCTTTATCCTTCCACAGAGACACTTCCTCATTTACCCTCATCATTGCTCAATTCATAATAACCAGAAATTAAGAAAAAAATCTCAATGTCCATTGACAGATGAATGGATAATGAAGATGTGGGACATTTGCAAACAAAGGATGTGTATATGTGCTTCTTGTGGGTTTTTTTCTTTCTTTTTATTCTGCTTACTAAATTTTGGCATTGTTCCTTTTCCTGTTTGTATTCAGAAAAACCATAGAAAGGAAGACTTGAGATTTGATGGGTGGAGAGATGGGAAGGATCTGGAAGGAAATGGAAGAAAAATTGTGATTAGAATATATTATATGAAACATTACTTTCAACAGCAGAAATTAAAGATAAAAATGAAGAAATTAATCTATGAAGAAATCAACTTAAGACACAAGCATAAGCACATGTCTTAATTCTCTGTATTTTAGATAAAATCTTCATGGGCACTTGGCTTACATTAATCATCTGAAATTATTTGTCATTTAAGTCTCGTTTACCCCAGTATTAATTTTCTTTATATATTATTATAATCTATTTTCTAAGATAAATTTTCACTCACCTTCATGTTTTTCTTGCTTTTATTTTGTTTCCTCATATTTTTTTTTAGTTTTTTTATTTTGCCCTGTTTTGTTTTATTTTGTTTTTTGAAACACTGCCTGAGATGTTATAAAAAATACAGTAATTATGGAAGCCAGTGAGTAGTTTACCCCTCAGCTTTCTTTACTATTACTATAGTGAACTGGACAGATTAATGCACTCCAATGGGATCTTCCACGAGAAAAAAAATAATTAGTTGAGATTTTTGGAAGTAAATGCAAAATGCTGAGTTCCCTGAAGCAGCAGTTTAAAATCAAAAAATGTGTCTAAATTAACCAAATCCTTGGAAAGTTTGCCACAGATTCCCATAAGTAAATATTTGTATCAGATAGGTATTCCAATTGTGTAAACCTGGTGTAAGGTACATGTCATTGGGATTAATTTTAACAATAAATAGCAATTATATAAATAACCAGGAAAATATAAAATTTTTGAGAAAGACCATAAAGATTCTGCACAGTGACACATTCAGGGACCTGATCCAATCAAGACAGGACAGAAATGACTTTTATTTTTTTCAGCCATTGTTCTCTTCCCCCAATGCCAATGTTGTCAGTATTAACAGCCTAAGCTGACTTTAATTTTCCTGGACTACATATCAAACTGTAAAAATTTAAAACAAGTAAACTTTCACCACGCACATCTTTGAACACATTATTCATAGCATCTAACTTTTTCTGATTCACGCATTTACACACTTGCCCTTCACAGTAAAGCACAAATTCTAAATACAAAGTTAGTTTTCTAAATGTCTTCCAAATCTGAATGCAAAATTCAAGATAATTAATTATAACTTAAATACTTCCTAAGTAAATAATATAACAATTAATATGTAAATAATTATTTATGTAAAAGAAAAATCATGTGAAGGAATTCAATGCAATTTGCAAAAAAACATATTTCTTTGAACTAGCCAGTAGGAAAATAAAGCAACTTATCAAATATTATAATAATCATAGAGCATAATTACCTTCTAGTTGTATGGACTTTGAATTGCTACTTTTCAACAATCAATGTTTCACGCACTTTAGATTACTAAATTATTCTCAATATATTTTTCTAAACATTTATAATCAGAGTATTGTTGAAATATCAAACAACACAATACTTTCAAATTAGGCTGCTAGAAAGAATGTAATTTCCCTATTTTTAAGAAGAACAAAGCAAAACATAGTATTTTTTTCAAATATTAGTGGGTACTCATATCCTCTACTCAATTTCTAACTTGATATTAATTGTCATCAAGAAATCACAAACCCACATATTGCCAAATATGCACATACTAGGAAGAAGATCACCCCCCTCCAGTTGTGAATAATGAGTTTAACAAAGAGAAAAACAGTAAACCCAAATTTTATTGCTAGAAAACCAAAATAAGTGCTTGCTGATAAGCATTTTACAGGCAATTTGTAGACATGTGAATTGAAGATATTAGCACTGAAGCACACTCTCACCCTTCCAATAGTTACGTTTATTCACTTTTACAATCCTTATGTACATAGCCACTTTGACTCCACTTAAAATGGTCTTTGGCTCAAGTAGAAGTGCATTTTGCTTCTGTTATTGAGTTTTGGTTCAATTTAAAAGGATGTTTAGAATGGACTAGTCTCCCATAGAACAAATGTGTCTCATTAAATAGGAACATTTTATATTTCATTTTCTCAAAACAGAGTGGCAGCACAATTAAACATTTAATTATATAGCACATTGCTATTTGAAGAATTTATGGTTTTGTTTGCTTGTATTATACTTCACTTAGTTTCAACAGGGAACAGACTAAAACCTATACTTCAGTGCAGAATGGCTTCCAGTTCCTCTGAGGAAGGTTTTATTCCTATCAAAATTGTCACATTCATTTGTGCACCAAAGATTTACATAATACAAGTTTTTTTTTTTACATTACAACTAAACTGATGAAAATGCAATATAATTTCTTTTCTTCTTGTTTTTCTGAAGTATTTATGAACGTAAGTCAGCATGTTTATTGCCTTTCACTTTTCTGCATGGATCAATGTTAACTGGACTTTTGATGGAGCCTGCACTAAAAATGTTTTCACACCAATTAAAATATTCAATCACTGTCTGAACTTATTTGGTGATGTTTGAAAAATGTGGAGACTGGAAGAAGCAATGAGGTTAGGAAAGTACTGTACAACTTCACCACTGGGAAATAATGCTTTCGTCATAGCAAATTCCTTTACATTCTTCACGTCAACGTCAGGCACACAGAAATTAAACAGCATACTTAATGGTCCATGGAATCAATTAATCAGAGAAACGGAATTTGAAATGTTCTCCAAAAATCATGTCACCACCAATTTCCACTAATATCTATAGGAGCTAGTGCAAGATTTATTGTAATATGATTTTAATTTCAATGCTTTGATGCTTAGGCAAATGTTTGATGGAAATTTTCCAGATCACTTTATTCAACCTTAAGAGATGAAGCTATTCAGTAGCCAATGTATGAATAATAAATTACAGTCACACCTCTTGTCTACTCCTGTGCAGAAAAAATGAAAGATACAATAAATCAAGGATAAATAATATATTGATATGTGCACGTACATATGTACATGCCCCAAATAGATATGCTTGGATATTCTTGATATAAGTAAGAATTAGTTCCACTATATTTGAGCCTGCTAAGATTTGAATCAACAAGAGCAGAAAATGTAAAAATATATCTACATTAGTTTCCTCTTTACAATGACAAAAAAACAAACTGAAAAGTCAACACAATTTGAATGGCCTGGAGATAGGATCCATCCTGTGGAAAAGCTGTGATGGTGGGAACAACTCCAGTACTTGATTCTTCCATTATTATATTATTGTAGAAAGATGAGTATATAATACTGTCTATCTAAAAGTAAGAATGAAGCTGGATAAGTAGAGGATAATTTAGAGTAATCGTGGTTATTTTTGCTTTAATTTCCACTGATTTACTTTATGAAAAATTATATTAGAAACACCTTTGAGTCAGGCATGGTGGTTTGTGCCTGTAATCCCAGGACTTGGTAGTCTCAGGCAGAAAGTTTACATAGCAATCAAGTCTACCTTTGTTTACAAGGTAGGACCCAATCTAAAAAAATATAGTGAGAATAAAGGCAAAAAAAAATCTTGACATAAAATTTATATTATGAAATATTTGGATAGTCTTTGCACAAAAGTAGCTGCACTGAGTTTTCGCAGCATTTTATTTGCTACTTAGGTGATTCTTTTCAGTTCTCAAGAGCAGTTGTTTGATTTCTATTGCTGTAATTAAATGCCCTTACAAAAGCACTTTAGAGAGAAATGCTTTATTTTGTCTTGGGGTTCCCAATGTGTGGAATCCACCACAGTCAGGAACACAAGCAGGTAGGCGAGGCCTTGATGCGGCAGCAGAAGGCTTCTTCATCACACTGCAGCAGAGGTCAACAAAGCAGAGAAAGAGCAAGACGTTTGATCAGGCTATAAAACCTCAAAGTCTATTTCAATGACACTTTCTCCAACAACGCTAATTTACCTACACTTCCCATAATATTCCCAAACAGTACGATACTACCAGATGGAGTCTCTTTAAAATTCAAACCATACTTTTTTTTTATAAAGCAGTCTTGTATTTTCCATACAATATTTTTAAACTCTTATATAGTGAATTTAGTCTTATCTCATATTGCATTATTTCCCTGGTTAAAAAAAAAATCAAGCTTTAGAATGTCTGCATTTATTTCTTCATTTACCAAAAATTTTTGAAACACTGATGTTGAAATAGGGGGCGCCGGGGTTGCATCCCCAATACCCCGGGCCGCCTGGCTAGCTTATGCCCAAAATAACAACACACAAACTGTATTCATTTAAACACTGCTTGGCCCACTAGCTCTAGCCTCTTACGGGCTAACTCTCGCACCTGGTCTAACCCATTTTTAATAATGTGAGTAAGCACCCCAAGGTGCGCTTACCGGGAAGATTCTAGCCTACGTCCATCCTGTGTTGGAGCTTCATCTCAAGTGCCTCAGAGAGCAGAGCTATCCTGTCTGCCCGCAAGACAGGAGCTTGGCATCTCTGAGCGGAGCTGCATGATTACTGACCTCACTTCCTCTTCCTGTCTGCATACTATTCTGTTTACTCCTCCCACCTATGTTTTAACCTATCAAAACCAGCCAAGCAGTTTCTTTATTTTAACCAATGAAATCAACAGATTGATATATGACACTCCCACATCACTTCCCCTTTTTCTGTTTAAACAAAAAGGAAAGGCTTTAACTTTAACATAGCAAAATTACATAAAACAGTTATCAAGTAAAAATTACAATAATCTTTATCATAACTAAAGAAAGAAAGTATAACTATAACTAACTCTTCTTAACTCCATCAAAGACTCCAGAAAGATACAATATCACCTAAGCAAACGAGAAATAAGCAACATAGAAATGACAGAGACATCTTGCTGCCTGTACAGTCACCCAAAGTTCCTCTGTACCGTTGGGGCATCCATCTTCAGCCTACAGGCCCATAGTTTTCAGCAGACATTCCACAAAGCAGGAAATTTCAAAGGCAGTCACTATCTGCTTGTCCTGAAGAATGTCTTGCAGACTCTTTCATGAATCAGGAACCCCGAAAGATCATCTCACCTTTAGGCAAGTTCAGTAGTCCTCTCTCTGCGGGTTCTCTGTGTCCAGTTTATGCAACAGTCCAGGCAAGAGCAGTTTCTTGCCCAAATGGCTATCAAACTCCATAAGGATCCTCTTCGATGCCCATCTTTTTCTTGAAGTAGATTGGTGCTGCCAGGAGCAGATGTGTCTCATTCTCATGAAAAGCCCTAAGTTACTTAAACATTTAGAATGCCATATTTTATAATCTTTGAAAAATATGAAGAATGCATATCTAAAATATATCTATGCACATCTAGAAAATCTTAACTAACATGACTACAAGCTTGACTATTATTGATTATCCATTAACAATCTATATACATTACATTTTTAAGTGAACTACACAATAACAATACCTTAATCAAGATCAGAAATACATATACATATAACAAAATTGACCTTAAATTTAAATCACTAAAGCAAAATCCATATCAATGTAAATTATTCATACCTATACCATTTCCCCCTTTAAATGTAAAAGAACACTTATAAACCATATTTGAGAACATGGGCGCAGTTATCTCTCCAAACTGCTTCCTGCTGAATGGGGGCGTCGTTAATTGGGTCTTTTATGGTATAACCTGTGTGCTAGTTTCATCTCTCAGTTGGCAGTTGGGCGAAACAATTTTCTGAAGATGTTTACAGCAACCCTTCAGATGGGCGTGGTCCATCATACCATATCGGAATAGAAGAAATGAACAGGGTCTCA
The DNA here is from genome assembly GCA_963919715.1 of Microtus obscurus. Lineage (NCBI taxonomy): Eukaryota > Metazoa > Chordata > Mammalia > Rodentia > Cricetidae > Microtus > Microtus obscurus. Next base: position 9,925,617 of record CAWTZC010000190.1, on the reverse strand, counting down.
TCCTCTGTGAAAACAAAACAAGAAACTCCTTTCCAAAGTATCATGTCCTTAGATCCAAATTTCAAAGTCAAGGCATTTTCACAATATCTATGTTGGGTTAGTTCAGCAGCATTTATAAACAAATATCTTTTAGCAGCTGTTGCTCCTTCCTTAGCATTCAAATGTTTCAAACAGAGCATAATAGCATACAGTATCAAAATTCTCTGTGTATTTTCCATCTTTGTACGGCTTTATTTTAACTCTTTCGTTTATTTTTACTTTTAACTCTTTGCTTTTTGAGAGTATATCTTTGACCTGGACACTGTAGACCAGGCTGTTCTTGAACTCTCAGAGATCCACCTGTCTCTGCCTCCCAGGCACTGGGATTAAAGGTGTGTGCTACCAAATCTTGAAGTCACCGAAGTCAATCTCCCTCTGCATCTCAAGTGTTGGGATTAAAGGCGTGTACTACCACAACCAACTTCTCTTTTTCTTCCATTTTTATTAACTCTTAAGAACTTACTTTTAGCTTACATATATTTTTAACACACTGTAAACCATTTAAAAATTTTCTTTGTCTTTGATGCTCTCTTTACTGTATCTCTCTCTGTTTTTCTGACCACATAAGTCTTTAATTTACCAAGCAATCTCAGTAGGACTAAAGGCGTGGCTTTGCCAGCTAGATCCAGTCCATTCCTTAGCTTTCCAGCCTCATGGCAGAGATACAGGCTGTAGCCATATTTACTGACACAAGTCTATGGCGTTTCAAGGTCCCTGCCAGCAATTAAGCTGCAGCATTATGTCCACAGACAACACACAAGTCCTCTTTCTGTAGTCTGCCCTCCTGCCTCAAACAGCCCTGGCAGGATGGCCCAGAAAGCTGACATTTTTAAACGGCGCAGCTTTTTTCCTGCTACGGCTGAAAACCAAAAACCATGCTTTCAGCTTTTTGTCAACAACTTTTAAGTGTTTCATGGCAGGACCTCTTAAAAGAGCTGCAAGGCTTTGCAGCTAAAGCTGAGTCAGGAAGCCTCTCTTAGCTGAGAGCGCTTGCTTGCCTCTAGCAAGCAGAGCAGCCCTGAGAAACTGCTGCTACCAAGAAAACAAACATGCTTTACTCTTTCCCAAGCTTTCTCTGGCTTTCAATGGATTCAGTTGTCCACACGTCCGGGCGCCATCTGTTGAAATAGGGGACGCCGGGGTTGCGTCCCCAACACCCCGGGCCGCCTGGCTAGCTTATGCCTGAAATAACAACACACAAACTGTATTCATTTAAACACTGCTTGGCCCACTAGCTCTAGCCTCTTACGGGCTAACTCTCGCACCTGGTCTAACCCATTTTTAATAATGTGAGTAAGCACCCCAAGGTGCGCTTACCGGGAAGATTCTAGCCTACGTCCATCCTGTGTTGGAGCTTCATCTCAAGTGCCTCAGAGAGCAGAGCTATCCTGTCTGCCCGCAAGACAGGAGCTTGGCGTCTCTGAGCGGAGCTGCATGATTACTGACCTCACTTCCTCTTCCTGTCCGCATACTATTCTGTTTACTCCTCCCACCTATGATTTAACCTATCAGAACCAGCCAAGCAGTTCCTTTATTTTAACCAATGAAATCAACAGATTGATATATGACACTCCCACATCACACTGATACTCTGCCAAAAAGCACTAGATCACAACATATTTTAACTAAAAATAAAAATAAAAGCTAAAGTAATATTGAGTCACCAATATCACTAATTTCCTGTCCAGTTTGTAAAATCCAGGGATATACTTTGTCTCACTCAGGAGTTTCATTTGAATGACAGTTTCTCTGGCTCTATCAGATACTGAACCAAGCACAGTCCTACTTCTGATGAGCATTTCCTCTTTATCTCATTATCATCTTTCAAGTCTTAATGTAAATGTCACCTACTCAGGGAGCATTTCCTATATCAACAGAAAATAATTAGTGAGAAAATGAGGAGTTTATTTTGGTTTCTGAGCTACAAATTTCATGATTACTCCTCAAATGACTTTGTTTCTTGAACTGAATGTCAATGACTTCGATGTTTTTCATCCAAATAATTCTAAGCAATTTTGGGTAATAAATTATAATGCATGAGGGAATTTGGTGTGGTGCTAAACACTGAACCAGTTAAAACACTGCATTTGGCTCGAGCAGGCAATGAGTCTTCTGTAAATCATTATTACATAGAAACATTTTGCTTTTAAATAATTCAGATAAATCATTATTAAGCCTTTAACCAAATGTTATTATAGCTAAGTAAAGCAAAACTATTACTGCAATAAATGCCATGTGAATTAGAAAGTTGCTCAAAAGGACTTTTACTTGTGCATATAAATTATGAGCTCCATATACATTTATCATGCATATGAAATCCTCTATATAGGAGTGACATTTATAGCTCAGTCTACAGTTTTCATCTTTTATTTTCAGAATTTTTATTATGCTTACTTCATTTATTTTAGATTTCCTTCTTTTTCTCTTTTATTTATTACAATAGTGGTTGAATTCAGAACTTCACACATACTAAATAGACTATAAAAGAGAAATATCCTAACTCTTACTTTTCTTAAAGAAATAAGATTAAAAATATTAATGTTGTTGCTCTTAAATTTACTTTTTAAAATTATATTAAAAAATTTGGCCAGGCTAATGGCTCTTCTATAAAACCTAAATTATTAAAATTAAAGTTTACATCTTTAAAAAATATTCTAGTATTGTATAGCTAAATATTCTTTTGATCTGACTTATTTCACATATCTATTGTTTTAAAATGAAAAAAAATCACATTAATTTATTTTCTAAATTGTGTTAATTATATATTGGTTAAAATCCTGGTTGCGTATTAATATATGTTGACAGCTATAAACTGATTTTTCTTAATATTTTGTCTACTAATCTATCATGCTTCATATTTAAAATATTATAAAGATTAAATTCTACCATTACATTATTTTATGTCAAATTCATGTGATTTCCTCAAAGGTTTTATATTGTGAACTAACATATTCAATATATTATTTCAAATATTATAAAACAGTTATTTTAATAATAGTAATAATAATAATAATAATATACTTTGAACAGTGTTACTTAGTGACATTTACCATATTTGTAGAATGTATGCAATCTTACTGTCTGTGTGATGGAGAACTAAACAACCAAAACAGAGTTTGTGATTGCATGATTGAACTCATTTGTTAATACATTCTAGGAAGTCCTATTGGTTAGAAAGAGATTTTGTCTCTAACATGCACAATGGCAAGACATAGTAGGCAAAAGTCAAGTATGAAATGGTATAATCCTTAACAGCTGTTTCTGTGAATTAATCCTATGGAAAGTTGACATATTCCTGGCCTTCCTGGGTACTCACTATTTTGGTGTGCTTTTCTGCTCTTGTTACACACATTAAGAGAAATCATTGAAGAAAAGTTCTAGCTGTTAAACTTGAATGTTTAACCACATCATTGCAGGACAACAAAATGTACTTTCTGGATATTATGTTATTAGAACAAAGTCTCTTTTGATTCAAAGTATACAGTTTTAAAGCATAAATTAGATATCATCCTATATTTGTCGCTTTGTCAGTACATTTTCATTTCTAGTCACTGAAACTTTTAAACTTAAAAGTTAATATCAGTTAGAAAAAATCCATAAAGTTTATCTTTGGTGAAACTTTTTTTTCCAGAGAAACTGGCTCATAGGTGTACAAATTGAGTAAGAACACACCCAGAGAGAGAAAAGTAGCACAATCAAGGATGAAAAGAGTTGGAACACAAGCACCACGGGAGAAAGCATAAGCACACTGGAGTACATACCAAAGGCACTCTCAAGAGGGGAATTGAGAAAAAAAGCTAATTTATGGGGATCAGGTTCTTCTCATTTTGATCGCAAGTAAAATTTGCAAACCATTGTAAATAATCAATTGGCTTCAACATAATTATCAAAGACTTTGCAACGGCAACTTTAACTTTAAAACTTGTGAGGGCACTTTAAAGCTTTATTATACAAAATCCCACATATTTTATTGAAATATAAAAATTTTCACAACTTTCAAATCAACTTAGTTGAAGATCTAAAAATGTGAAATTATAACAGCCTAGTATACAGGTTTTCAACCTATGGATTGCAACCTATGGATCCAAAGACCATAGAAAAATACAGATATTTGTTTACATTATGATTCATAACAGTAGCAGGAAAATTTCAGTTATGATATAGCAGTGAAAATAATTTATGTTTGGGGATCACCATATCATGAGGAACTGTACGAAATGGTCACAGCATTAGGAAGGTTGAGAACTCCCAACCCACAAGAAAGTCAAGATGACCTTTGGTTTGAGAGTAACATTTTAAATATAACACTCAAGTTACACAAAATAAATTTCAGTAAAATAGAATTTGTTAAAATAATTTTTTCTCTTATTAAACACTGCCAAAAAGTTGCCATAAAGATAACATCTTATAAAAATATGTGCCATCATTTAATGGATGAACATTTTCTAATGACAATTAGGGTATTCACCAATCTGATTACAGAAGAAGGATAGTTCATTGATCATCTCGACCATTGTTAGGAGTCTTAGCTGGAGTCATCCTTGTGGATTTCTGGGAGTTTCCCTGGCACCAGTTTCCCCCTTAACCCCAAGATGCCCCCATCAAAATATCTTTTTCATTACTCCCCACCTCTGTCCTGCACCCAACCAGTCCAGCCCATGATCCTTTCCTTCTTCCTTCCCTGCCTTCAGTTTACCCAGAAGATCTCTATTTCTCCTTTGAAAGGAAACCCACGCATTCATTCATCTTCAGGCCCTCCTTGTTACTTATTATCTCTTGGACTGTGGATTGTAGCCCGGTTATCCTTTACTTCATACCTAATATTCACCTATGAGTGAATACATACACATTTGTCTATCTAGTCTAGGTTATCTCAGTTAAGATGTTTTTTTTTCCATAGTTTAATCCATTTGTCTGCAAATTTCATGATGTCACTGTATATTTTTCACAACTGAGTGAAAATATATTTTCTTAATCCATTTTTTGTAGATAGATAGAGAGCATCTAGATTGTTTCCAGGTTCTGTCTCTAGGTATCCTAGCTGTAGGATCAAGACCTGCCCCTGGTACTTGAACTGACTTTTGGGAATCTATTTCCCATACTAAGTTGCCTTGATGCAGGGGGAGGAGCTTGGACCTACCTCAACTTGATGTGTCATGCATTGCTGATTCCCATGAGAGGCCTGTCCGTTTCTGAACAGAAACAGGAGTGGATGGGAGGGATAAATAGAAGGTAGGGGGAGGGAACCAGAGGAGAGAGAAGTGGGAGGGAAATATGTTGTTGGCATGTAAAGTAAACAAAAAATTAATTAAAAATTATACAATTACCTTAACTAGGTAAACTAAAGTAGGTTAATTTAACATTGTCCCTCTACATATGAACTTAATATTTCTTCTTCTTTTCTTTGCTGTTATATGACTAATCAACATGAATTACATAAACCTTTATAATTTTTTTAATTAAGCCTTTAATACTTGGGGTTTTCCAGATCATGTACTATTTAGTCACAGACAGAAAACTGACATCAGCCCATTTAACTCCAAGCTTTTCGTCATTTTTGTAATCAATTCCATGACAGTATGAACAGCTTTATTAAGCCTGAGTTTACATCAAACAACTTTACGATAACATCATTCACAACACATGAATAAGACTGTAAAAAGTTTCTAGAAACTGCCTTCCTCTGGACATATTTTGTTTTTTTCTTAGTTCCCTATTATCAAATCAGTTTTGGTGATCAGAACAGACATAACAAGGAATGAGTAGATAAATGACCCTAGGTTTATTTATATAATGTTTAAGCAGTAATTTCCCGAGAAGCACTGAGTTGAGGTCAGAGAATAAACATGAAGGTGAATATGAGAGTAAAATAAAAAACTTGTCCAGAAGAACTGAAGCTTTACACATTTCAAAATAGGAACAAAATGGTTATAATGTAGACTCATGGCCAGATTCCTTGTGGGTTTATGTCACTTGACTTTCATCTAAAATGAAATGGTTTCTAAGAATCCCTAGTCATATCTCAGAGTTTCTGAAATGATGTCAGTTTAACATACTCTCCTTTGTTTCCTGTTGTCTGTACTGCCCCTTTGCTAACAAGATAAAGGAAAAAATAGTTTAGATTTCCCTTCCACTTTTGTTTTCTTTTTCTGAGAGATCAGATGGCTGCCCTGTGCCTGGATGTGCTTCTCCTCTAAGTGGAAGCTGATACATCCCAGCTTCACTCTTCTATTTATAATGTAACCTTAAAGAAGCTATATGTAGCACACATGAACTCTGTCACAACAGTGACTGCTTCAATTGGCTTTATAATTGATCTCAAACTCTTTAGTCAAATTTAGTATCCCATGTCAATAATATGAATTTGAAATACCACCAGATAAACGTTTTCCCCAAATGCCCGTATATCGTCAAAATTCATGATTATCTTCCAGTGTCTGAATCCTCACTGTGATTTCTGAGAAATGTGTGAGAAACAGGGTATTTTTGCTTTGTTTTGTTTGTTTTATTTTAGCAATATTCAAAAAACTGATGGCTAAAACACTTTACAATATTGCAATTAATATATTACCTGCAGCAAAATATTATATTTTGTAAAACAGCATCGGGAGTAAATATCAAATTGATTATACGATCTCCTTTTGTGCAATAATTTTATTTGCATTTTCTAAATATGATGATCTGCTGATGACTTTTCTATTGAGTCTAACAACTCACGTCTCTCCAATAATTTGAATTTATTATGTGACCTCATGGGCATGAATGAAGTATGTAGCGAAAGATAACCTTGAACATGCCATTCTGTTTTCTCAGATTTCAAGTTTATATTACGCAGTCCAATTTATTTGAACCAAGGGCTCTCTGCATGTTAGGGAAGCACACTACCAATTCTGCTACATGCCAAGTCCATCTCTCCTTTTTGACTTTTTGCATATAATCTCCTATAATAACACTGTTTTTTTCATTTCATTAATTTTCTTTTTTGAACACTCTTTTAAAAAAAACTCATCTAATCACAACAGATAATAATCTGAATCAAGTACTATAAATAATATCAAAACAAATTAACAATTAGATAATTGTTTAAGTCCTAATGAATACTTCCTTTAAAGACAGGAAACATGAAGTTAAAAATATGAGATTAACCTTTATATAAAGAATGGTATTCAGAGTGCTATTAAGTAATTAACTCTGGTAAATAGGCATTTAACCTTTGTCAAAATGCAGCAGTGTTTAACCTTTGTGTTTAAAATAGTGTTTCTATTATGTGTGCTTCAGTTGCCACAGATCAAATAGGAAGCAAGCTGCCTCTTGACCTGATACTTAAACCTTTATTTTGCCTTTGTAGAAAGTTAAACTAAAGTTTATTCAACTTTATTTTTAAATAGCAAGGGTTTCTGTTTGTTGTTGGTTGGCTAACTGACTGGTTGGTTTGTTGGATTTGTTAATATTTACAGAATTTTTCTTTATGCTTAACTTCTGCTGATTGAGTACAAAATCAAAATGCTTCAGTGCAAAGCCTTTGACGGTGTATTTACTGTACGTGTAAGAAAATTCTTCTAAGACTATGTAGGTTTGAAACAATCCTTCTTTACCAATCCCAATTCCCTCTCCCTCCTTTCCTCCCACTTCCCCCACCTTGTTCCCACCCACCCCCATCCTCTCTTCAGAGAGGGTCAGTCCTCCCATGGGGAGTCAACAAAGTCTGTCACTTCAGTGTGGCAAAACTAAGACCATGCAGTTTTTAATAATACTTCTAGATAAATTTTGCCAACTCAGGAGAAGGAAGGTTAAAGATCAATGCATTTGCTTAAGAAGAAGTACAGTTCTAATGTGCTGCCATTGACTCACGGAAATTTACAATCATGAGGGAGAGAAGATACAATTTGCCTTTCCAATTATGGGCACACGAGTTTTGTAGAGAGCATTTAAATCAGAAAAGAGCTCCTTTCCTCTAAATCTTTGCATCAGTCACTCTTAGTGATTCACTGTCGCATTCCCAGTAATTTCCCCCTCTAATTAGAACACACAGTTTGTCCTCCATTTGTTCTAAACAGACGTGATATTTACACGTCTCTCATGGGTAGAAGTGTTTCCCTGAAAGATGCTTACCAATAAAACCAAAGTGTTTTTGAGATTTTGTAAAAAATCTCAGATGAAAACAAAAACGCTTCCCAAAGTCAGAAACTCCTGGAATGATGAGCTTGAGTTCCAATATCCAAATATCCATAACTGTCTCTTTCCTTTGCCGAACAGATCTTCAAAGAGATCTTAACAGCTATAAGCAAAATTTCAGTGTAAAGATAGAAAGTAAATATTACAGGAGAATATGTTCTAGTCTTTATTGCTTTGACTTATGTATTATTATTATTAATTTTAGTTGAAAAACGAGCTATTAAGACCTGCTTTTGCAACAGTCTTGATACCTTACTTGGCCCACAAGGTAACTCTTGATCCAGGATAAAATCCCAATGGCTGTTCATTTTGTATTTGCTGGTCGGTTTGATACTTTAGGTCACTGTATTAATACTTAAGGAGTATCTGTCTAATTTCTTGTACCACTCTTCAAGGCTGAAGGCACAGAAATCTGTCATTGTCTTTAACATTTTCTCTTGCAACTCCTTGAATTCTCAGAAGAGTAAAAATCTACAAAATCATAGCGCATCTTCCCAGATACTGGCAGTTACTCACAACTGGCAGTGGTGAAACAAGGCACACTCTGGAACAGGAATGATCTTTCCTGGGACCTACTATATCATTTTAAGCAATAAAGACTCTCCCTCTTTGCAAGAATAGAAAAGACACAATGTGCCGGTTGGTGGTGGCACACGCCTTTAATCCCAGCATTCGGGAGGCAGAGGCAGGCAGATCTCTGTGAATTCGAGACCAGCCTTGTCTACCAGAGCTAGTTCTAGGAAAGGCTCCAAAACCACAGAGAAACCCTGTCTTGAAAAAAAAAAAAAGACACAATGACCAACAAGACTATTGCTACACCAAAACTTCTTGTTTGTCCGTTGTCCAAAGTATTTCCTTTCTTTTGACCCTTCCAGTTTGTATTAGTACTTTAAAGACAGGCTTGTGATCATTGGATCTTTTTAGACTTTTCTTTTTTCTACTGAGGCCACATTAGATCAGTCTCCCTGATCTGTTTTCACTGTTGCTTGCCTTCTTAATTTGCATACTAGATATATAAGCTTATGCTGTTGGAGCTGATGCTTTTCTTTTAGTTTAAAAACCTTACCTGAATTTGCACATTTTAAAATATTGAGAGGGAAATGGATAGGGGGAGAGAGAAAGACATGTGTGTGTGTGTGTGTGTGTGTGGTGTGCATGTGCGTGTGTGTGTGTATCAGAGATAAAGTGAGAGAGGGAGATTGAGATAGAGAATGAGAGAGAAAACGAATCATTAGAAGACAATGACATATTATGTCTACTATGTCCAAATGAGCCTAGAATATTATTATTTAAGGACAGACTGTATTTCAAATTTATTACCATTTGTGGATGGCAAAGTCATTTTAGCAACAGACATGAATGCTTATTCAGTAGCCAAGAATAAAGGGAGCTATGAATCCTAAAATGCTTTTCCTGTGAACAGGTCTAGACACTGGGCATATTTTAAGCTGAAGTCTGAGCAGGTGGATATATATGTTGGTTTCAGGGTTTTTGAAGAAAAAGTAAATGATTTCAAGGCACCAGGGTGAAATTCATTTTTCTCTTTCCTGATATGGATATGGTTGGATCTGTCCTGGTGCCAGAGTGATTGTTTTAGCATTGAAATGAGTCCAAAGTAAACATGTAAAGTCTTCTTCTGTTTGAAGTATATGACAAGAAGTTGGGCAGCAAGAGGAAGTTTGTTGTCAGTAGATAAGTATTAGCATTTGATAGCAAGATCACAGTGAATCTAATGATCAGGTTGGTATCCCATCTCCAAAATTTTAAGAATTTGGCTTTAGTTTTCAATACTTACTGACCTGCAACCTCCTTGTGCCTATATCAAAATTTCATCTTTAGGTAGTGGGGGACAGTGGCGATAGTAGATATCAACTACCTATATGTTGACAGAGATATTCTGTCCCACCTGGTCCTGCAGCCATTAAGTCCCAAAGAATCACACAAAGGTCTACATTAATCATAAACTGATTGCCCCAGTAGCTCAGGCTTCACATTAATTTTTATAACTTATATTAGCCCATAACTTTTGTCTGAGTTAGTCACATGACTTGGTACCTTTTTCAGCAAGGCAGACACATCATGCTTCCTTTGAGGCTGGGTCACGACTGCGGAGCTTCCCTCTTCGAAGCCTTCTTATTGACAAGGCAGGAATTAGAGGCAGAGCAATGAGAATTCAGGAAAGATGGAAATGTATGTCCACAATCGGTACCCAGCCTCAAAAGAGGCAAGATGTGACTACCTCGGCCTAAAAAGCTACCAAGCCATGTGGCTAACATAGACAAGAAAAATGGGCTAATATAAGATGTAAGAAAGCATTAATAAGAAGCCTAAGCTAATGGGCCAATCCCTTTATAATTAATATAGACCTCTGTGTGACTTTTTTGGAGAGACTTAACGACTCTAGGAACCAGGCAGGACAGAAACCTTAGTCAACACCTATAGGAATCAGCTTTTCAGATGTTAGTAACTTAATTGTAAGTTGCTGAGAGGCACACAGGTCTGCTTGTATTTATAGAGCATTTAACAGTTGTGAGTAGCAATTGTGTTAGAAGAGTGGCTGAGTGGGTGTTTAGTGACAATTAAAACAAACATTCGTAGCTACTAACAACCTAGTTCCTCCCCAGTTTCATTTGCACTGTAGCAGGCCAATTGATCCCAGAGACAAAGGTGTGAAGTATTTGTCAAGCAAAATTTGTGTTATCCATCAATACATAATGGCTTACTTGGTGCCAAGAATAGATTAAAGCTCAAAGCAAAACATAGCAAGAATAGACTAAAGCTTGTGTTTCAACAATTCGAATGAAATGTTCGTTTACTCTTCACGCCAAACTTATTTTCTAGACACTCATTTTTTTCCTAACTATCAAACAGAGGTTGAGACAGACAAAGAGGCATTTTTAAAGCTATTTTCTGACTGATCTAGGGTTTGTAGTCTCAAAATTCACAGTGCTTTGAGGAAAGCTGAAATGTCATTGACTACAGTTTCCTGCATTATCAAACAACACTAACAATACAATTTCATGAGGGATGTTTGCATACAGGTCTGAGGAAAATCATTCATTTATCTATCTATAGATATATTTTAAAGAATGCATATCCACAAAACCACACATATTTCTGTGTGTATAAATAAATGTTGGACATATATTTATTTTCTCTATTAAAATTATATATGTACTTATTTAGCAATAATATAAATGTATATTTTTCTGAAATGAAAATATGAAAATATGAAAATATATGCATGAATATGAATATGACTATATATCTCGTTATTGTTTAGGAACTTTTTCTATTTTATTGTAGTCCCAAGATTCTTGCTAGACATTTACATTTCTTGGCAGTAATAGCCTTGCATATTTTGTCTGTTGGTTTAATCATAATACCTGTTTCTTGTTGTGCTGGCAAGTAAATACAGAACTATCATGTTAGTTGAAGCCTATGCAGCAGCATTTAGCTTCCCTATCTCACCTCCTGAAAAACTGCTAGAAACCTTAAGATCTTATGGACTCAGAATTACACTTTTCCTAACACATGAAACTGTGATAATAGTCTTCTTAATACCACACTGAGATGTAATTTATTGATATAGAATCTTGCAAAAATTATGTCACTTTTAGTTTATGAAAGTTTTACGGAGGGGATGGAGAGATGGTTCAGCAGGTAAGTTCGTGTACTTTTCTTGGAGATCAATCAGATTTGATTTTCAACACTTACTTAATGCAGCACAATCATGTGTATCTAGAGCTTTAGGGGATTTGACACCCTCTTCTGGCCATTGTGCATACTTGAAATAAATTTGTGCATAACTGCTACAGACGAACATAAAATTAAAAAAAATCTTACAAAGTAAGTAATATCTCAATTTTTAATAAATAGGCTTTTGACTCACACTCATAAAAATTTCAAAAACATTAACTCTATTGAGGACATCAGTGTGAACTGGAAAACACTCATCATTTAATCCCTTAGTTATTGAAATAACTGGAGAAAATATGTGACTCATTATTCATCTCTCTCTTTTTTTTTGGTGGTAGTGGGTCAAGTACTGAGACAGTTTGTTATTATATGAACTGGGTTCAAATATATGGTACTCCTGCCTCTTCTTCCTAGAGTTGGGATTATAATGCACACACTATACCTGGGTCTGGAATTCATATAATTTAAAGAAAAAATATAGTGTTGAATTTTAGTGTCACAAACAAGTTTTAATTCTAGGTTTATATTTGACATCATTTAAAAAAAACATAATTTTTAAAATACCAATCATTAAGAATAACTAAGAATGGACTGGGTGTAGGTAGTTTTACTTGCCTGATATTTAACACACATATGAACAGTGTACATTAGTCAAAATGTCCAGGCTTTACATTGCTTTCTTCCTTTCTCTATGCCCTAATTAATTTAATTTAAATCAGACCAATTGTCATTGTAAATGTGACAGCCAGCCATGATAAGCTTAATAAAAAAACAGACCACCTAAAGGAAGTTCTTCCAGCCATCATCATTTGTCAGTGTAGGACCCAGTCATGATAAGCCTAAAGGAAACCTGGATCTCAGTAGCTTATCCTGAGGCAATATTTGCTTGTAGGAAGGACCACAAACTGAGATTACCCAAGTACCACCCAAGAACAGACCATCCAAAGGAAATGACTAATGTTCCAACCATTGTAGATAGGATCACCTGCCAGCACACACTCACTTCCCTAGACAAATATCAGCCAATCAGGGATCCTGATCCTTAGAAATCCCATACCCTCAACTTTACTACTAATAAAACCCAACTCTAACTGAGTTCGGGGCTCTCTGATTATTATGATACGTTGGACACACAGAGACTGAGTTTGTAAAATTGTATAAAATAAAGGCTCTTTGCTTTTACATATGGGACTTGGTCTCTTTGTTGGTTTTGGGGGGACTTTGCAGATCTAGGCCTAACATTTGTGGGCTCCTCCGTGATCTCCCAAGCCCACTGGAACTACCACCCATGGAGCCTTCTGTATTTTGTTTTATGGTTCATGCCTGTGGCTCATGTCTTTCTGTAAGTGGGCCCAGGAAATGTAAGAGCCTGTAGATATCTCTGCAGGTGCATGAAAAGATCGCAGGCAGGGCTCCTGATGAGACATCCCCACGACCCTTCTGTATGACGGTGGTTTCCACTGGTTTCTGTAGAGAGAAGTGTAGGATGCTCCTAATGTCTTCTAAGTTCTGTAGAGAGACGTGCAGGATGCTCCAGAGGTGTTGGTTCGGTAGACAGACAGGCAGGTGGCTCCCGCAAAACAGCTTGAGGCTGTCATCTTTGGTTCAGTTTGGTTTGGTGCCAAGACGATTTATCTGTTCATTGTCCTGTGTGTCTGTGTGTTGTGTTTTTGTCCCGACTTAGACTGACACTGGCGTTATGGGAGAAACTCAAATCATGACTTCTTTGAATTTGATGTTGGGATCACTTACAGGATATTACAGATAGGGCCATAAGCACAGGGGTATATTTTTCTAAAAGGGACAAGACAAGTAACCTTTACCCACCTTAAGCATTTCATGGAAAGGAGTCAGCTTTGGTGTGTAGTTCAGGGGCAACAGTGGCAGGTTTGCCATACAAGTGCCAGTCTGCAACACAGCACGCTCAACTGAATGGATGGCTGGGCTATGCAGCCATGTATTTACAATTTAGCCAGGCTGGTCGCCACATCTGTAGGAGGTAGATGTGCCCCAATAGGATTTTAAACACAGAACAGAGAATCTGGGGTTAATTGTGTTAGCTAGAGAGGTTAACAATCTTTTCCCTCCCATGCTGCATGCCACCCTGCCCCCTCCCATGTTGGTGGATGAGTTCCCTCGGCCTGCCCTGGGGCCTGCTGCATGCCTCAACTTTTGGTCATACCTCACTAAGGTTGGCCCCGCAGGCCAAGAACTCTAGATATAGGCATTAAGATGTTCTGGCAGGATAGCCAGACTTCCCTCTACCAGAGCTGCTTTGGGCATTCAGATCCAATGTATTATTCATTTAGAGGGGATATACATAGGCTGCGCCCATACATCAGAGATTTGTAGAATACGGCATTTAAAATAATGATTAAAAGCTTATTATATTAGATAGAGACTCCGAGATCCTCGTAGTAACCTAGGTCTTCGAAGAAAATTATGGGACACCATGATGTCTCCACCTGGATTACAACGGTGCTGACCACTGGGTGAGATTCCCCTGTGCAACACCTGCTGCCAGGACCTGATTCAGACTGTGGAGAAACAGTAGCACATTGGAGAAATGATTTCATTACTTTTGCTTAGACAAAATAAGTCAGTCATTTCCATGTCCCTCTTCCACAGGAAAAAAAAATTCACCTTATGCGTCTGGCTAAGACTGTAAGACTGCTCTTCTGGATACTTCTGCCCCCAATGCTATGGATACCTGGGTATGTCTAAGTGTATATGGATTCTGTTCCCTGTCATTTTTAATAGATTCGGAAACTAATTGGTCTGTACTCAGATATACTTACATATACTTATTTATCTTTCTGGGATCTCTGATAGTATTGATGACTAGGACAGTTAATAATGCCAATTTAGCAGCAAATTGTATCCAGATACTTCCAAAAAGCTATAGGTCACTATATATACATAGCTATAGCTTTGTGGAAGGATATATATGTACATATATATAGTGCTTTTTCTAAATCTACTAGGTCTTTTTCTACCAACTGGATTTTTCTTTAAGTACATAAAATTTAACTTCTGTTCCTAGTTTAAACTTACCTCAATAGGCTTCCACTGGGCTGGAAGATGCATCTAAGCATCAGTTGCTGACTACAACCTGCTGTGAATGGCCGCAAGCCCTGGACTTCTTGAAAGTTTATGTGGACCAGTCCAGCTGATATGAATGTTCCTGTCTCTTCAGTGAAGTCTAATGTGTGGCGCATTGCCTGAATTCCCTCCCTACCTTTGGCTAGCCTTTTAGTCAACTTTATCCCTGATAACAATGCCCCAATGTCAGATTGAAGTAGTTGCATAAAGGAAAACAATGTCCCATGCTTCCTGCCCAGAATAGGTTGAAAGGCTGGGACAAGGGGGAACTCCTTGGCATGGGGGACAAAATAGCTAGCTACCTATAGTGCCTGTTGATACACCAGAAAATTAGGCCCAGAGTTGTCAATTAATGGATTTATTAACTAAATTGTTTTTGAGTCCCAATAATACCTTCTTAAAACCATGGAAAAGCAGAACCCCAAGATTGGGTCCTGCCATTGGTGCTTGTGAAGGGGGAAGTGTAGGAGCCAACCGTGGAAAGCTTTCTAGAAACAGACCACATAAAGGATGTTCTTAAATCATTATTACCTGCTAGTGTAGGACACAGCCACGAAAAGTTTAAAGGAGGCCTGAATCTCAGTAGTTTACCCTGAGGCAATACCTGGTTGCTGGAAGGACTACAAACTGAGATAACTCAGGCACCACCCAAGAAGAGACCTTCCAAAGAAAATTCCTAATGTCCCAACTGTTGTAGATAGGATCACCTTCCAGAATACACTCACCAGGAAACCATTAGACAAATGTCATCCAAACAGGGGTTCTGAGCCTTAGAAATCCCTTACCCACCTTTACTACTATAAAAGCCCAACTCCAACTGAGCTCCGGGCCCTCTGACTATTTCAGTATGTTGGACACACAGAGAGACCGAGTTTGCAAACTTGTATAAAATAAAGGCTCTTTGCCTTTCCATACAGGATTTAGTCTTCTTGTTTTCTGCCATTTAAATGGCAATGTCATTTACATAATACACATTATGTATAGAACATTACATATATAAAGAACATCATTTCCTAGACTTATTTCCCAAGTGTGTATATTTTTGTTAAAATATTTCTTAAGATTTGTTCTGTTTTTGTTCAAATTGTGGAGCTTTGGCTATTTTAGATAATATACTGTTATTAAAACTCTCCTTTGTAATGATGCTCTCAAAGTCTATAGCTTGTCTTGACACCCTGTATTTTGTCTTAAGGGCAATAAAAGAGTAGACTGTATGGAATCACTCTTTGCTGGTTAGCTCTTTCTTTGGGTCTTGCAAGCTGTGACTAAAAAATCTCCCCCACGGAGCAAGTTATCTCTTTCCTATAATGTTTTCTGGGAATTCCTTTAGTTGTTCCTGTTATACCACACCTTAGATCTATTTTGAGCTAATTATTTTTGATGACAAAACTTGTTACTACATTCATGTTTTGCATATGGATGTTCAGTTGTTGCAGCAACATTTATTCATAATAGTATCTTATTTTTTTCTCTATAGTGTGTTCTTGCAGCTCTGTTGGTCACATTTATGTTGACAAGTTTGGGTCTATTCTTTCTGTTATATTGTCTATTCTTTTGCAATTAAGACACCGTTGTCAAACTGGACAGCCACTTTTGTCCCATTTTCTTCTGCTTCGGTATTTAGTAACATTTCAAGGTTTTAGTCTCCTTTGCTTTCCAACCCCAACTGCAAAACTAGATAATAACTATTCACAAAGTACCTGATATTAATTTAGCTTGGAATTCCATTGAATGTATTGGTAGCAATATGAAGAATTGTCACTGGAGAAAAGTTAAGTTCTTTCATTCATAACTTAAGACTAGTAGAGCTTATCTTATATGGTCTATATCTATATTTTGCTAGGCATATGTATAAGCATTTGATTAGAGAAAAGTAATATAAAGGAAAACATGTGTTTAAAAGTAAATTCCATTTTCTCAATACTGGAAAAGTGAGAACCCTTTGTGTAGCTACTTTGATTCTTAGAATCTGGTACTATCATTTTAGAATGATATATTGTTTATATATAATTTATATATCTAGGAGATTTTTGCCAATATTCTTTTAAATTCTCTAACCACCCAATCACTTAATTTGTTTAAAAAATATTTACTTTTTTTCATTATATTTATTCATTTAATATATGTTAGTGTTCTGCCTGCATGCACAGCTTTATGACAGAAAAGGGCATCAGATCCTACTAGAGATGGTTGTGAGTCACCATGTGGTTGCTGGGAATTGAACTCAGCATCTCTGAAAATGCCATCAGTGCTCTTAACTGCTGAGCTGTTTATTCTCAGGAATGTCAATCTGTTTTAGGTTGGAGCTATATTGATGAATAATTTGAAGAGTACCAGGTCCAGATCACATCAAAACATTTGAGAAACTTGGATCTTTAGACACTGTTTTTTTTTTCTTAAAAAAAAGGACATATACAAAGTTACTTTTCTCATAAGGTGGCAACAGAAATTAAAGGACTCTTTACATTAAGTTTTAAAATGCACATGTTGATAAAGTCATAAGGATTATTTCAAACTTAGAAATAGGATGGTAACTGCATATGTCAAAGTTTGTGTGAGCCTTGTCCAATAGCATGCATGAAATACTGTCATTCTTGTTCTCTGCTATTCAAATGATGTACCTATGTGTAAATTGCTACTAGGGGATAAACATCCATGAGCTATATATTAATTTGTAGCTTTATTTTGTGATAATGTGCCTTATTTAGCCAGAAAATGGTGATCTCTGAAAGTCTTGCTATTATTACCTTGTTTATCTGTTCATTTATTTATGTATTTGTTTGTTTACTTTTTTTCTCTTGCCTTCCTCTCAGCTATGGTTAATTATTCAATACCACAACAGCAGTAGTAACACACAATATACAGAAAATATCTTTTTGCTACCTTTTAATGAAGTAACTTTAGTTACAACTAAATTGATATTTTAATAGTCTCTTGTTTGAGACAAGCCTATATGTTATTGATGTATGACAATTGACATCGTAATTATTATCTGATTGTTATAATTTTAATGGACAATTTTTAGGAGAATACAACATCTTCTCTTAACTCATCAGACACACTAAGACTCCCTACTATAGAGTTGTCTGTAGATTCTGCCTTGCTTCTTTTCCTTCTCCAGATTCTTTCTTGTCTTTGATTTGAACAGTACCAGCCAGGTTTTCAATCCTTTCAGCTGATAGTGTGGCAAACAATTTTTTTCCTTCAGATTTATCTACAGTGATTTCAGTCATGTGCTGGGTAGCCCTGACTCTATGTGCAGCCAGATCTGTCTTATTCGTGTCATTTCAGTTCATCCTCCTCTCAAGCTCCTGTATTAATGTATTTAAACTCTCTGTAAATATTCTCTCACCTTATGTATTTCATCCAGCTTTCTGCATGATTCACTGCTATATTTGTTCCTTCCCTTACACAGATGTAATCCCAGTATGTCAGAATAAATATCCCTTCCCTTTTATCATTTAATTCTTGCAGCTCCATCTCCCAGCAATTACTACTATGTCTCCACCTCAACTCACTTTTCTTTTGAGAGTGACTCTTTAGTGATATGTAATTAATTTCAACTTTTGTCTCATAAAATTGAATTATCTAATGAAATAAAACTATAAAACGTTGAAATGAAAATGAGAGATATTATTTTGAAATTGTACTTCTCCAGTTTGTCTTAGGTAGCTCGCAAAGAAATAAAAGCTAGAAATTCAACATTGTACATTCCACAATTAATCATCAGTCAATACTTAGATTTATAGTCTATAAAATCAATTATTAAGAACTAGAATATTCCAGTCACAAAAATATGGTTTATAGTATTTGTATCTTATCTAGTCTTTGATTCAAAAATAAAATAAATAATTCTTAACAATTAACAAAGACAGAAACAGTCAAATTTTTAAATTGAGATTCGAATGAATCTTTCAGAATAGAAGATGCCCAACAAGTGTAGAGAATGCTAAGTCATCTGGAAAATACAAATTAAAACAGCTGTGAAATTGATATCAACTTATCCATTATAATAAGCCAACTAAGCATACAAGTCAAAAGTAAACATTTGGAAATATGGTGAAAATTCTGGCATTGTCATACCATCCTTAAACAAATAACAACAAAAATCAAGGTTACCTATAAGGCTGCTTAATTCTTAATACTTTTTTTTTCATTATCATTCTTCTGTGTAACCATTTCTGAGAGACTGCCTCTTTTGAAATCTTTCTGGAACCATGGAAAGTTTGAGAAGTTTCATTTCAAGAAAATAAAAAGAAAAGCAATTGCTCAGAACAGTACCCCAGCAAAATATTCCCAAGGAAATGATTTATTATGGTAATTTACCTTCATCTTAATGAAATAAATTTGTACCTTGTGAATGTATCACTGTCTTTAATCTCTCAAAACATTTCAGATTGCTCTTAAATACAGAATGCACATATAATTGATCTATCTACCAGGGTGTCTCTATCCATATGCTAGCATGATCTATGCATATTATAAGAGGTGAAATGATTGCAGAAAATATGTAAGTGCAAATCCCTTTGATAGAAAGTTTGCAACAAGAAATATGCTGAACCTTTGCATTGATGCAAATATGGGGAATATGTTCCATGCTGATATTCCAGATGGCCCCAAGTTTGCGAAGCATGAAGTACAAGCCTCTTGTTCCTTATAAACTGTTGTGATGGTACATAGTTACTCTGCATTAAATTAGCATAATGTCTTCTTTTTAGACTGAGATGGCCAGCTTTTCAGTAACTGAAACAGAGTAACATAAACCTAAATAATTCATTACTATGGAGAGTGTTGTTTTCAGTCAAAGAAAGGCATGACTAGAGAATATGTTCAGCTTGCTTCTTTTTAAATATAAAGCTCAAATAGTGCAATGTTAGACGATGTCTTAACTTGGTAGTAAGGACATGTTACCAACTTTATACACATGTACAAATTTGCAGCCCTGTGATCTATTAGTATCTGTTAGAGTAAATGCAGTATATAATAAATTAATTATTGTTATTTATCTTTTTTCTTTCTATTGCTCAGAACCTGAAATGGCACCGAAAGTTAAATAGGCAAATACAATTATTATACCCCCAACTAAATTTTGCAAAATGATCAATAGTCAGTAGAGAAAATAATTTTCTACTATTATTTATAAAAATAACTTATGTAAATATTTAATTCTTAAAAGTTCTCTGTAGCTTAAGCTCTTAGCAGAAACAGTTACAAATAACAGAACATTGTTTCCATGTCTGCTCAAGAACAATCTGAGTTAGATGGATAAATTTAGAGAACTATTTTTAAAACTACCCCACTCAAAATGCAAATGTGCAGGTTAACAGAAATCCTTGTGGTCTTCACATTGCAGACAGTTTATAAGGGCAAATAGAAAAAAAATACAATAGTTTACCTTAAAATCCTTATGCATCCATCTACTCATAATTTTCTGCAAAGTGTAGACATTCACTGTCACTCTGAATAAAGTTCTTGGAAGCATTTCATGAAGTATCCATTTAGAATTTAAAAAGATATTTTCTTCCCCTTGTGTACAGGCCAATGTTTATTTTCCTTAACAGTATAAGGCACAAATGAGACTACTGAGACCTCAAGAACAATGGCAATGGGTTTTTGATCCTACTGCACCTATTGGCTTTGTGGGAGCCTAGGCAGTTTGGATGCTCACCTTACTACACCTGGATAGAGGTGGGTGGTCCTTGGACTTCCCACAGGGCAGGGAACCCTGATTGCTCTTTGGGCGGACGAGGAAGGGAGATTTAATTGGGGGAGGGGTAGGGAAGGGGAGGCGGTGGTGGGGAAGAGACAGAAATCTTTAATAAAAAAAATTAAAAAAAAAAACAAAACAAAAAACAGTCTAATGTTTCTTCCAAGATTTTGGTGGACAATTTATATTTGTAAATTGTTGAATGGTTTATTCAACTAATATTTAGATTTAATTATTGAACTAATATTCAGTCCATGTGAGTAACATGTCACAGGAGACATTTATGTTTATTTGCAGTGCCTTTGCAATGGGAAATGTACTTTGCCATTATATTGATATAATAGGTTAGATGAGATACTCTAGATGAAATATTAAAATATGTTGATAGTTTTACCACTTATGAGTCTAGAATTTTTACAAGTTCTTCAAGAAGATACTTTACTATAATTAAGTTACAAATTCTATTGGTTATCCAAATGCATTTTGCTCTGAGGATAATTCTAGTGAAATATTAACCAGGAAATATTGCATTTCCTTTACCTTCCCTATTCACTCAAATAGACAAAATCATGATCTTAAGATACAATGGTAAAATGTGGAAGAGTGGCATGGGTGTTTCCAACTTGCTGACTCACATTCTGTGTTTATAAGATATCATAAAAGTTGTAACAGATTTTGTAAATTGAGGGATACTGGAGATATTTTTCACATATCCAGAAATTGTAATCTTAAATCAAAATTTTATTCCATCAATTTCAACCTAATAAAACTAAAAGAAACAACCCAAGTAGTTTACTTCCCCCTCATATACTACGTCTATTCTTTTTAAATCTTATGTGGATATTGGCTATTTCCCCATGTTCTTTACACTCACTCTTTGTTATTTGACTTTTTTTTATTTCAATTATGTGAATGATTCACACCATACAACTTAAACTTGAAAGAATTTTGAAGGTCAAAGTTGAGCTCTCCCTCAATTTTTCTCCACTATATTTTTGAGACAAGCTATGGAACTTGCTGATTTTGCTGGACTGGCTGGTCAGCAAACCCCACCGTCCTGTTCCTATCTATTGCAGGCTTCAATGCTGTATTGACTTTATCCACACATGTGCTTGTGGACAAAATTCAGATTCTCATCCTTGTATATCAAATATTTACCTGGTTGAATAATCTCTCTAGTTCCTAGAAAAGTTATATTAATAGAAATTAGTAAATTAAAGTTAGGAAATATGTATTTTGTTCAATTCTAGACGGACAAATAGTTTAAACACAAGTCCAACAAATTGTGCTTTGCTCTGTGGCTACACTGTTTTTATAGGGGAGTATGGATGATGCAATGATGGTATTATTCTTCTAAAATGAGTTACTAACAATCTTTCAGGTGAAAGAAGATAGACTGTAGCACTTAAAGAAGTCACATGATAAGAAGTTATTGAATGCTCTTAATATCATGGTATGAATACTGCATTTTATTATTTCCATATAGTCAAAGAAAATTATACATAGCACCTGAGCTTTTACTTAAAAAAAAAAGAGCTACATGAGCAATAAGCTAAAGGTGACTGCTGTCAATCTGTATGAGTTGTGTTAAAGAGTTAGAAAAAAATATTCTGGGAAACATGACAATTCAAGAAAAAATAAATTATTAAGCCATGTTAAAGAATGATAATGTTGTGTAACGTTATATGCTTATATTATTCTAATATAAATGTACAATTAATTAAATGTCTTTACTGAAAATGTACAAGTTGTGACACCAAATATGACAATCTACCCTGAGCCAGCAATAACAAGTATTTTTTCATGAGTGGAAGAATGGAAGATGCTTGGTGTATACAGACAATGTCAGTTTCTTCGTCTATCTCTTGGAGAGTTGACACATATGTCACAACACTTCTTTGAGTTTGAGATAATTGAGCTTAGAAATTCATTCAATTTTTAATGAACTAGATTGATAAGATATGCCAAATTCTTATTAAAGTTATGACAAAAAATCTTTAAAAATTCAAACATTTTATGTTTGTCATTAATGCTGAAAAATTTCTTTGTGTAACTTACATTTACAATGTAGGGAACAAAGATAAGATATGAATGATTATTAATAAAACAAGTTAAATTAAGCACACTTATTTCTCCCAAAGACATCACTCTTAATCTTTGAGGTTTTTGATTTTTGTCATTATTGCAAAACGGATTTTTCCATTATATTAACCCCTCTATTAGAAGCCCTTAATTTTTCTATTTTATACAGACACATTCATTATCAGTACTAAGACTGACTACTGGTAAAAAGATTTTGAAATGACATTGATATTCAAATGTTAATTTCATTTTCATTAAATCCTGACACATTCAATAGAAGTACTGAAAATATCTATATCGAAACAAAGATGTCTACAAGAAGTCTGCAGAGCACTGCAAGCATCCCATTCTGTTACATCAAGATTCACATCTTGAGGCCAGAATACTGGAAAAAAATGAATATACAAATTTGTAATTCCATTACAAAATGTCCATGATGATCAAATAAGGAAAACATCCAGTGAACAACAGCAAAGCTCCTTTTATAGGCTCCTGGGTCTGACATGTCATAGACTTTTTCCCTTAGGAGCTATCACTAGACACCGTCGTCAGTTGCCCCAATTAGTTTAGCATATGGGTAGTTACACTTTTCTACATGTTTGTGTATCAAATGCATCTCTTGGTAACACATTTAATAGTAGATAGGGAAGCCTTTAAGAAAGTCTACACTCCTTCCTGGGAAGGGGTTATGTGAGAATACTCCATGTATGGTCCACAGGAGGAAAATGGATCCAGATTCATAAGTCAAAATATCAAAGTGGGGGGAGACTTTGCAGCACAGCTGAGCTTGCTCTTCACTCAGGAGGGTGTTATTTCTGACTTCATTTCCTAGTCTTCTAGAAATAAGTCTGACTATTGATCCTATGTTTCCAGGTATGAATTCTTCCTTTTCAGGAAAACAAGAGCAAAGACTCTTGCCTTGGTTGGGGAGATTGCGATTCCATAGGAGGTCCATTTCCAGTCAAAACAGTTGCTTAGATAGAATTTTCCCTAGCTTTAAGCAGACTTCTAACAAAATGTTTTACTAATGCTTCTTTGAAAACAATGCCATTCTATTAAGAAATGGATTTAATGAAACAATTATTGTGCTTTGTGATACCTGAAAGGCTGAGCTGATCATCATGCTCCAATCGTTATAATGAATCAACACGATATTCTTCACAATTTTAATTCTATTTGGTGAAAAATTTAAAACAAAAAAAAATGTGGTCAAATGTCTGAGTTATTTCAAAGATGTTTAAATGGAATACTTGGAATTAATAAGAAATGCTAATAATAAAAGGAAACCTGAGCCTGTTTTCATATGTGCTTTATCACCAAGCATATAATAAGATGACTGAAAACAAAAAGGGATTTGGTTCTGTTTTGTGGAACGTGACTTTACGCTTTATATTACCCAGGAAGCAGTGCTAATATTGCTCCTGTAAATCCAAATTCCAACTGTACTCCATTGCATATCCTAAGCCTAACCGGATGATGTAAGAAGACCCTGTCTCAAAATAGAAAGGGCTCATCGGAAGAGGACTAAGAGTTAGGGCCAGTGAGATGGCTCAGCAGAATGCTTCATTGGGATTTCTATGGCTGCCATAGAACATTATGACCAAAGCCAATTTTAGAAGGAAGGAATTTCTTTCATCTTACATCTTTTAGTCCCTCATCCAGGGAAATCAGGGCAAAAACTCAAACAAGAACCTAGAGGCAAAAACTAAAACAACAGCAAGGAGGAGTTCTATTTGTTTTCTTAGACATCCAGTACCCATAATCTAGTCCACAATATGCTGGGCTCACATCAATCATCAATTTAGAAAATGAATCACAGATTTTTCCCACCAGCGAATCTTGTGGAGGCATTTTCTCAGTTTAGGCTCCTTTCTCCAAAATGACTACAGATATGTCTCATTGACTTAAAACTATCCAACACAGTGGGCAAAGTTGTATATTCAAAAAGATGAATAATTCTGAGTTTCAATTTTATGGTAGAAGGAGGGAACCAACTTCTGAATGTTGTCTTCTGATATACATATATGCCATATGGATACACACACAAACAAATGAGTACACATATGCACACATAGAGAATAAATATATGTTAACAAACTAAAAAAAAGACTTGAGTTTAGATTCCTAGAAGAATGGAATGGTAGAAAGGAAAACTGAATTCATTCAACATTATATGGGATTTATGAGGCATTAGAAGCATAAAATTATTATTTAGAGTACCATAAATATCTGTGTCCATAATTTTTTAAAGATGACAAATAGAACTAAATGAAAGGCAACACATTAAGAAATAGTACTCTAATAACTTTTAAAAGAAAAAGAACAATTCATAATCAATTTATCTAAAACAAATAGATTGAAATTTGCATAGTTCCATATTTATATTTATCCACAAAGATCATATATGATTTGTATTATTAAAAATCACACAAAAAAGTAACAATCATCATTGGCTATCTGTCAGAGAAGCTTGTACATGATGGCATTCAACCCATCCGTGAGGAGATGTGTGTAGCCGGGGGGTTCCTGGTGCCACCAGAGTATTTCACCACTGTGAAGCATTTCCGAAGCAGAGGCATAACCATGGGTGGATCTGAAAAACCTGCCAATGGTGAAAATAAGAATCAGAACAGTTGTTTAAAGGTGAGTTTGACATTCTGTGTTACTGAATTACAATAATCAACCTAAGCCCTTTTGTTTGCCGAAGTACTCTTCTACAACCAGATAACGTGGTTTCTTTGATAAATCATTCATTAGTGTGCCAAAGCAATGAGTCTTTGAAACAGCTTCTCATTTTACAAGGAATTCTATCTCTAAAATTCTAGACAGAATTTATTAATTGTCCATCTAACAATAATATTTCCCTTGCCATAAATGACAAATCCTTTAACAAAATATATGGTATTTCCCATTTTGCTGTACTAAACCCATGTTGAAGCCATGTTAAGAAGTTTCTCATGCACCAATTGATATGTGCTTCCAAAAAAATCTTGCACATTACTAAATAAAAAGCATTCTTCTATCACGCTGCCAACAATTGCTTATTCTATTAAAGATACTGGATTGAGTGTGATATCAGGAGCTTTCAAATGTATAAGAGACTCAAAGTTAATCATGTTATTTTTTTTTTTCAAGACAGGGTTTCTCTGTAGCTTTTGGTGCCTTTCCTGGAACTAGCTCTTGTAGAACAGGGTGGCCTCGAACTCACAGAGATCCGCCTGCCTCTGCCTCCCGAGTGCTGGGATTGAAAATCATGTTATTTTAACAAGTAACCAATCTTAATGATTTCAAACCTGAGGTTTTTTGTGTTGTCTAAACTTTGGTTTCTATTGCTGTTATAAATCACAGTAATTAGAATCAACTCAAAGACAAAAGGACTTCTCTCATCTAGCCCTTTCAGGAAGTGCTGATCTCTGAGGAAATCAAGGCATCACACAAACAGGGCAGAAACCTTGAGGTAGAGACTCAAGTTGTGGTCATTAGAAGCACACTGCTTACAGGTTTGTTCCTCTTAACTTGCTCTGTCTGCTTTCTTATAGCACCCAGGAAACTCTGCCCAAGGGTGGCCTGAATA
Organism: Microtus obscurus; assembly: GCA_963919715.1. Lineage (NCBI taxonomy): Eukaryota > Metazoa > Chordata > Mammalia > Rodentia > Cricetidae > Microtus > Microtus obscurus. Next base: position 9,899,239 of record CAWTZC010000190.1, on the reverse strand, counting down.
TAGTAAGATAGGCCCTCTCATATTAATCAGAAAGCACGAAAATGTATCACTGGAATGCCTACAGACTAGTGTGGCAGAATTTTCTGAACTAAGTTTTGATCTTCTCAAATGATCATAGATTATATTTATTTGACATAAAACAAGATAGTACATTTTCTAATTGCATTTTCTTTGTTTTCCTCACATAACCTACATCCCAACTGTAGTTTCCCCTCCATTCACTCTGACCAGTCCTCCCCTACATTTCTTCTCCCCCAGATCCACTTCTCCTTTGTTTGCCTTCAGGAAAGAGCATGTCTCCCAGGGATATTAACTGAACAATACTGTTTAATGTTGTTTTGTAGGTGTTGCGGGAGAAAAAGATCCTTACCAATATGTTAAGCCTTCATTTTATGAAGGAGCAGAGGGGTATAGCCTTATCTGAAAAACCTGACTCCCAGATAGCTCACTCCAGTTACTTTATTCTAACAATTACACGATTAACTGGGACTCAGGAATGTTCCAGTTACTAGTCATCTTGTTCTTCCTGCTCATGAGAGCAGAAAATCTACACAAATCACAGTCCTTTTTTTATTATGACAAGCCATAATCAAAAGTAAATACTCCAAGTCTGCCCGGTGTGTCTTAGTACCAAGATCAGTGCAGCTGCAAGTTCTCACATACATAGCACAAGAGCAGACTCTTCAGAAAACCACTCTTCAAGGTTTAAACAGTCTCTAAACAATTTCTTTGTCTCTAATGATTAACCCAAGCATAGGAAAGGCTTTTTTGAAACTTTTCTCAAAAAGCCAGACACAAATGTTTTACTATGAATTTAACTTAAAGCCAGACATAAAGGCTTTACTTGCTTATCACTATATCACATAGCACCACAATTTACAACAATACTAGGCACAAACCATTATATCAAGGCTGGATGAGGAAACCCAGTAGGAGAAAAAGAGTCTCAAAAGCAAGCAAAAGAGGAGAAATACCCCATTCCTATTGTTAGGAATCCCACAAGAATACCCAGATACACAACCATAATGTCTAGACAGAGTACCTAACTCATACCATACAAGGTCCATGAATGCTGTTTCAGTTGTGTGATCCCCAATGAGCCTTGCTTAGGGCATTTTATGGGCTGTGTCCTCAACCCCTCTGGATCCTGAAATCCTAAACACACACACACACACACACACACACACACACACACACACACACGTGAAGGGCTCACCTGGCTCAAATTGTTGTTTTTCTGTGGGTCTCTGCATCTTCTTTCATAATTTGCTTGATGATGCCTTTATAAAGGCAAATGGACTAGGTCCTGATCTATGAAATTCAATATGACATGTGATTGCTCTTCAGAAAATCAAGAATTGATCTACTTCAAGATTCAGCTACACCACTCTTGGTTATATACACAAAGGATTCTACAGAGGATACCTAATCAACTATGTATATAGTGGCCACATTCATAATAAATAGAAAATGGAAACAATCTAGTTGTCTTGCAACCAAAAAATGGGTAAAGAAAATGTGGTACATTTACATAATGGAGTATTAGTCAGCTATTAAAAACAATGACATCATGAAATTTGTAGGCTAATGGACAGTATTAGAAAATCGCCATCCTAAGTGAGGCACCCCAGACTCAGAATATTTGCTTATTATATTTACTTATAAATGGACATTATATTTCCTGATAACTGTACATTTCCTGATAAGCAAAGGATAACTATGCTACAGGACACAGACCCAGACGGGCTAAGTAACAAAGGGGGCTCAGGGAGAGAATTACAGCTCTCCCTTGGGAAGAAGAAATAGAACAGATTTTGTGGTTAGATAGGAGGCTGGTGGGCATGAGAAGAGGAGCAATGACAGGAATAGAAAAAGAGAGTACTGGGAGATATAATTGGCGTTTGGAGTGATTTGGAGGGCAGTGTGGAAACCTAGGGCAGTGGAAATCCTCTGGAATTTTGAGAGTGCCTGTGTGTCTCACAAAGAGTCCTAGTATTTGGGAATATGAAAGCTAAACAGGCTATCTTAGTTATGGTTTCTTTTTCTGTGAGGAGACACCATGACCACAGCAACTTTTTTAAGAAAACATTTAATTGTGGTATCTCACTTATATATCAGAGGTTTAGTTCATTATCATCATGGCAAGAAAGAAGGCAGCATGCAGGGAGATTTTATGCTAAAGAAGGAGCTGAGAGTTCTTACATCTTGACTAATACACAACAGAAATTGGTCTGAGACACAGGGTATAACTTGAGTACATTTGAGACCTTGAAGTCTGCCACCACAGTGACTTACTTCCTCCAAGGCCATACCTAGCCCAACAAAGTTACACCTCCTATCGGTGATACTCCCTTTGGGAACTATTTTTTTTTTTTCAAAGTATCATACTGGCAACCTTCTCTAATTAGGTAAGGCTTCCTACAATGGCATGGAGACATCAAACTAAACACAAAACTTTCAACCTACAATCTGACCTGCCTCCTCGATGTTCTGGGGTAAAGGTGCAGAACTTGTGAAACTGGGTAAACAATGATTGGTCCAACTTAAAGCCCATGCCAGGAGAGGAAACCCATGTCTAATATGGCCTGAATAGCTACAAGCCGGAATCTAGACAGGCCAGAGACCCAGGAGAGAAACAAGCATGTCTAGAGAAAAAAATTCAATGCAATAATATTCTTCTATACTCAAAGATAGTACAATGTCTTATTCATATTACATACCTATATAGCCAAGAAAATTGTTCCATTCCATTAGGTCAGAATGATTACACATGGACTCATATAAGGAGAACATCTTTCATTTCAAAACGTGTTTTGTTGTGACAGATGGGAAATGGATAAAGATTCATTTCTAGAGAGAAGAAATATTTGGCACACCTCTGTCTACTCACAACTCATAGGTTATAATGAAAAATTTGACTATAGAGACTGCAAAGGAATGGGGATAAAATGCTACACTAGTCTTTGAGGGCAGAAAACTGAGAATATTAGTTATGAAGCACTCAATACTCCCATACTAGAACTGAACAAAAAAGAGGAAGGAGAAATCTGGGAGTGATTGAAAAGGGGGAAAAAGAAGAGGGCATAGGAATTGTAACAATAGGCTTTGCAATTTGATATACTTTGTAGATCACATGCATGTTGGGAAAACACACAAGAAAGGAGGGCAAAGAAATGTTTTTCTTTATCCTTAAATTCAGTGTATTAACCTAATCATATAAGTGGGTACTTAAAAAATCTAAATTATCTAGGTGTTGGTGGTACACGCCTTTAATACCAGCAGTTGTGAGGCATAAGGGAGCAGATCTCTGTGAAATTGAGGCTCATCTGATCTATAGAGGGAGTGCTAAGACAGGTTCCAAAACTACATAAAGAAACCCTGTCTCAAAAAACAAACAAACCAAAAAATCTAAAATTAAATATTGTCTGTAGTACTAAAGAAATTAGAAAAAGGATTTAATTATAGAAAAAATAAGGAAGAAGAAACAAATATTTTAGAAAACAAGTCAAATATATTTAGATTAATAGTTGTATGAGATGTTAATAGAGTATAAATAATAAATAATGTTGTAATAGGAGCGGCGGGCTGCGTCCTGCTACCCGGCTAGCTTTACCCGAAATAATTATACAGAAACTGTATTCTTTTAAACCTGGCCCATTAGTTCCAGCCTCTTATTGGCTAGCTCTTACATATTGATCTAACCCATTTCTAATATCCCTGTAACACCACGAGGTGTCTTACCAGGGAAGATCTAAACCTGCATCTGTGTCGGTGGGAGAATCATGGTGACTCAATGAATCTGCATCTTTCTCCCAGCATTCTGTTCTGTCTACTCCACCTACCTAATTTTCTATCCTATTAGAGCCAAGCAGTTTTCTTTATTAATTAACCAATGAATGCAACAGATAAATACAAGACCCACCTCCATCAAAATAAGACCAATAAATAATAAGATAATGATCTACATTATATGTAAAAAGATAAAAACATTAGAAATTTTAATTTTAAATGACAGAAAAATTAGCATTCATATGATGTAAAAATTAACAACAATTATAGTCAATATAATTCAGAATGAAAATGATTTTTGAGTTGAGGTCTAAGTGACCTCCATGCTGTCAGAATTTTGAGTAGAAACACTCCCGTTTTTTTCAGATTTTATCTTACAATAGTCTTTGCTCTACCAAACAATGACTTAGTCAGTTAAGCAAGGCCCAATGAGAATGAGAATTTCAGTTTCAGAGAAACCTGTTGCTTCACGTTTAGCTTTCTTCTGCTACAACCTGAGCCAAATCTAGTGCTAGAGAATTCGTAGGTCATACCATTTTCTTTCCTGATGGAAAATTGGACATGAATGCCCTGTCTTTAGTTATGACTGCGGGGTTGAGTGAGATTCATCCAGCTGACCAATCACTCATTCTTCCTCCGCACTTCTATGTGTGTCAATACAAAAGGGAATTCCCCAAGTTGAGAGAGAGAGAGAGAGAGAGAGAGAGAGAGAGAGAGAGAGAGAGAGAGAGAGAGAGAATTACTAAAATACCCATTCAAACAAATCAGAACTCCTTAAAGAAATGTTAAAATTTATATTCACTGCTGGACAGAGCTCTAGCCAAGTAGAAATTGTAACCATATCACTAGACAATAGATACAAATAAAGACATTAAGGTTGTTGTTGTTGTTTTTTTTTAATCAAACAAGTAGTAGGAGGTGTAATGGTGAAAGGAGTTCAATAGCTGTATATTGCAAAGTGGTACTGAAATAGGAATGGGATAACAATTATGATGAAAACAAAATCAGTTTGTTCTTGCGATAGCTCAGAATACTTGAGAGTGTAGAAAATATAATTATATACAGTCCCTTATATATCTTCAGTTAAAGTTACCTGGGAAAGCTAAAGAACCAACTTGGTAACCTTTGCAGTTTTATCTTCTACAATCAATAAGGACAGAAAACATTTAGACAAAAAGGATGATAAACCTCCTGTGTTTTATGATTAGATTAATGTTTCTATTAAAAAATAATGACATACTCAAGCATGCTTTATTCATGTGGCCATTTCCAATCTGAATGCTACAACTGAGTAACTTGCCCAATGAATTTAAAATTAGTTTATATATCTTATTTAGCTTTTTTTTAAGTGTACAATGATATTTCATAGTGTGTCTACTTCCAGGCACATATTAACAACTCAATGAATGCTATCTATCTACATCTAGAAATTATTTTAAATGATCTCAGTCAAATAAGATCATCAGTAATCAAAATAATTAATACTTGTTATGTGCAATATAACAAGTGATGGTTATGAAGTTTTCAAATTATGGTTAATAAAAATGTGCACGAAAAAGTAATTTACAAATATTTTTCACTTTCCTTAGAAGTAATTTCTAATAAAGCTAATCCTGGCATCATTAACTAAGGTTGTATTGTTTTAAAAGGTAAGCGATTTTAAGGTGGATGAGATAAGGACCCATGAAGAATAATGCTTTCTAGTTAAAAGCCTAGAAATGGGCCAAAACCCAACTTACCTCATCTCTTAGTGGGCTTTTTGAATAAAAGGAAATGCAAATTGATTTTTTCCTCTAAAATAACAGAAACACATTAAATAAATGGGATGTGTGAAAACTTGAGGCTTTTTTAACAGAACATTTTCACAGTAAAGCTTAATCTCATCATCAGATTCACACATCAGAAAGTGTTCTAAATTATGTTAACTATGCTTTATGCAACTCTCTTAGGAAATAATATCAGTGTCTTCTAAAATATTTTTCAAGTTAAGGATGTTTTCAGGAAGAGCTAAATAATTTTTGTTAAATCTTAAAAGGAAAGTTCAGGTAGAAAAAGAAATGTAAAGTATGTACATTCCAAAATATTTAATTCATTTCAACATTGTTGACTGAAGTTTTTGTCCTGGCCAGTTCCCACGGTTGTTAAGTCCCAAAGAAATCACACAGAGGTTTACATTAGTTGTATGCTGTTGGCCTAGTAGCTCAGACTTCTTATTAACTCTTACAATTTGTATTAGCCCACTGTTCTTGTTTATGTTAGACACGTGGCGTGGTACCTTATTTGGCAAGGCAGTCACATCTTACTTCTGTGGCTGGATCATGACTGTAGACTGCAGAATCCTCTTCCCAGAATTTTCCTGTTCTCATTGCCATTGCCTCCACTCCCTGCATTGTCATCCCACCTATACTTTCCTGCTTGGCTACCGGACAATCAGCATTTTATTAAACAAGTACAAGAAACTAATGTTTACAGGATAAAACCATTGCCCCACAGCACAAAATGAAGTTTTTAATAAATATTTCATGCTGTGTGGAAACTTTAATGATATAAACAGCAGCAATTTATTTTTATATTTAAGATGATTTTTTTAACTAAAATTTCTGTGTGTCTGGAAAAGAATAGGATATTTCTGTCCCACATTCTTCAAAACAACTGTTGGAAAGCCCAATTAATTTTTTCTTTTCTTTAGTTCTTATTAGTCAGATACTAAATTTATTTCATTTAGTCTCAATACTACAGCAAATGCTTCTGGTACTGGGATAAAAATTAAGAACTCTTTGTTTGATAGTTATCTGATAGCAAGAGAACTTTACCAGTTACTGTTGGGTTTAATGAGTCCTGGCCTTCAGCTGCTCTTCCCTCCTAGAACCTTCGAATTAAAGTTACTAGAAGCTGTGCCTAGCTTAAATCAGAGGATGGGATTTTCACCTGTTTGCCAATGACTGCAGTGTATTTAAGCCTACATGGTGCTAATAAAGGGGGGCTTTGGTATCAGTGTTAAAAGGTCTGCATGTCTGTCTGTCTCTGCGTCTGTGTTCTCAACCTCTAGCCCCTTGTCCTAAGCTAGCGAACTGGGATCTAGCTCATAGTTCGCAGACCGGGGCTGCGGTGCGCGGAAAGCTCCATTTCTATATTAAAAATGAGATGGGTTCTATGACTGTTGAATTTTTATCTTTATGAAATTACATATAATTCTTGCAGAATTTTCAGTGTGGCATTTTGCAATTTTGTTATTTCAGAAGATTCTTCAGTTCAACAAATAATTACAGATCTCGGTCAGCTATTGAAACATCAGCAAGGGAGTACTGCCATTAAAGTGTGTAAGAAGAGATTGAGAAATTAGAGAAATGCTCTAGTTTGAAAGAAGAAAGAGTGAAATCCTAAAACTACAAAGAAGTGTGACCCTTACTGGTTAGATCATTTAAACTCATCAGCTCTGGAGTATTTTGGATAATAGGAAATGACAAAAGACAGACATAGTGCAAACAACTGGACCAGAAAAACTACTTTGGAGGTGCATATGGTATGTGATGGGACACTAGAAAGCATGTTTGGTCCCATGTTTGTCTGCTTAAATTAAAGTTTTGTGACTTGAGAAAAAAGATAAAATTCTAAGAGAAACTCTGAAGACAGTGTAGGTATTCTCAGTCCTACAAAATAAAATCTAAAGGGACAGTGAAAAATATTCAGGACTTAATTCAGAATCACTTGATAACTAGCAGTAGGATGAAGACAGAGGAAGCACTACCATTGCCACTGTGACTGAGTGTGTGCACAAAGCCTAACACTCTTCCAAATTCAATGTTAGGAAAAGCATCTTTTTAGGAGGGATATAAGATGTGCACAAAGACTAGCACTCTTTCAAGTGTAATGGAAGAAAAATCATATTCTTTGGAGGGATATGACATGTTATGGTCCCTTTTTGAATAATATACATTGTATTCACAACAAAATTTGAATGCAGGAGAAAACTAAATAACCAAGAATAGTAGCAAAAGTAACATTTGAGAAAACTCCACATTTTTCTACGTACATATTGAAGATCAGTGACAAAGACATTGAACTTTTATGATCAATATGTTTGAAAATAGAGAAGTAAATAAAGAAAATAGGAGATGAAATAATATTTGCCCATAAAATTATATTTTTTAATAAACATAGTTGGTGATAGTAGGCATGAAACACCAGCAATCAGTAGACTGAGACATCAAGACTATTAGATATAAGACTGGGATATAAAATAAGATCTGAAAAATCTAATAGCTTATCTGATTCAAATATCTGATTTAAAACCCAACATATCATTTTCTATGCAAACTAGATTTTAATAAACATAAATTAGAGTAGACTAGGAGATTTAAAAATGTGAATCATTATCAATTGTATAAATTGAAACATGAAAAAAATGTTAATATAAAATCATGAGGGCACATTGAAACACATGGAATATCCATCTAACAGGCAACTAAAAGGGAGGAAAGAGAGTAAATGGGACCACAGATTATTTAATGGTATTCATTAACTTGGTATACAGTTTTTAAAATGAAGATGTACGAGAGCATAGCATCAGTATGTTTGTGAGTCTCAAAAAAGTAAAGAAAGCAAACAAAAAAAGGAATATTTCACCCAAGACTATAATAATAAAACAAAGAACTTCTGGAGAGACTCAACAGCTAAGAGCCACTATTAATCTTCCAGAATACCTGAGTTCAACTTCCAGCCCTCACATAAGGAGACTCACAACCACCTGAAAGTCCAGTCTCAAGGTGATCGTAGATTTCTGGTCTCCACAAACATCTGTACTCATTTGGGTATTTCTATACACAGACATTCACATATATACATAATTAAAAATAAGGAAAATAAATCTTGAAAAGAATAAATTGAAGATAAAACAGAGCAAAAAAAAAAAACAATTGGTATACAACCAGTATTTTTTGTTGGTCTTGAAGCAAATGATGAAAAGCAGATCTTCTTTTTTCTATGACAAAACAATTGCTTAGGGTGAGGATTTTGATCAGGGGCGACTCAAATTTTATGATTATTCCAGTGAGTTTTGTCATGAATTTCAGCTTGAGTTTATTAAAATAGATTGTTTGCTAATTTGGATTGGTTTTTCAACTTGACACAAGCCAGAGTCATGAAAATAGGGATATTACATTAGGGAAATTTTGGCTTTAAACTGGACTTTGGGGGCTTTTAAATTTTTTGTGGGATATTGTCTTCATTTATGATGTATGTGTACATGCCAACCTTTTGTGTTCTGGCCAAGAAGGTCCTTTTGTGGATAAGAAAACTTAGCAAGCCAGTAAGCATTATTTTTCCATGGTCTCTGTTTTAGTTCCTGCTTCCTGCCTTCAGTGGCTATTCTGATTTCCCTCAAAATGGACTGTGACCAGATATATAAGATAAACAAAACATTTCTTCACCAACTTGGCAGAAGTTGGTAAAAAAGAATCACGAGGGTTTGTTTATTTGGTTATTATTTAAATTTTGTTTGTGTGTTTGTTTGTTGTTGGTTGGTTTTGGTGGCATACCAGATTCTGTTTTTTGAGGAGGATCGTGTAAGTAGTTTGAAAATGTTTAGAGTGAAATAATTCCTTTCTTCCCCAAGATCCTTTTGTTCATGGTCTTTGTGACAGCAATAGAAAAGAAACTAAGACAGCTAGTTGAAATATATGTACTTAAGATTTTTCTGCTGAGGATTTGATGTTTTTAATCACAGTATCTAAGTATGTTCATAGTTTATAAACATTTTCTCTGACTTCTTAACTTCATCATTACCTAATAAAATGATGAAGAAACATATTTATTGAGATTAAGGACCATCTGACAGAGATTTGATAGAGTATGTGAAAGGAGTAAGAGTTTGAATTCTTTGTGGTTACTTATGTCTTAGGTTGCATGTCAATTTATAAATGTCTCTTCGGTATTTCCTATTTTTACTGTG